>JACBWW010000001.1:38332945-38443103 GCA_020086605.1 Lanius collurio
AGGGAAGGGAAGGGAAGGGAAGGGAAGGGAAGGGAAGGGAAGGTTTGGGAAGAAATGAGGCAGAAATTTAATTCAGATTGGAAGCATGAAAGTCCAGATACTTCTCTGCTAATATCTATGAAAATCAGGATGTCTAGGACAAGCGTTTGCCTAAAATACGATATTAGGTAGGATGGACCATATGTTTGTCACTGTTCTGGTGTGTCTTAGGCTATAATTTGCTCTAAGACATCAAACAAATGTCATATGCTTTCATGAATAAATTGAAATTTCCCTGGAAAGTCTTTATGCTGCAGCTTACAACAGGGACTGCCATCCATTTTATTGCTGAACAGAATATCACTGCAAAAACTCAGAAAAAAATGTATGTGAATATGGGTATATTTAGATTTTCTTCAAACTCTCCGGTATTCCAGAAAGTAGGTATACACCTTCTGTCTTTTAAAAAATGGTATACCATTTTCTTCATAAGATTCTTTTTATCTGGAATAGGCAAAAAGATGAAAGAAATTATTATTTTTTTTAAAAAAAGATGAAATAACTGTTTTAACACAGGCAATAAGATGACATTTCAACTAATTATTGATCAACAGTGAGGAAAAGCATAACTGTCAATGAAATAACATTAAAATTCATCATAGGATCTCCAGTAAAAAGGTGTGTGAAGACGCATAGGGAAACCAAGATTTGTTTGTTTACCTAAACAAAATGGTGGGTTTTGGGTTTGTTTATTTTTTATCTGTGACGATTGTAATTATCCTTTTCATAAACTTTTCCCTCAAAACTGTATAGAACTATTTCAACTTCCTTGATGAAGGCAGTAAGTTCATATTAGAAATGTGGTCTCTTAACAGCTACAGAATTAGTGTCTTAGCTGTTGAACTCAGGCTTTGGAGGAAGTTTTGAATTATTTTTGTAAATTGTGAAGTACATGATGTGTATCATAATGTCTCCTCATGTAATGAAGCCCTTATCATGAGCAAGATGACAAAATGCAGCTGTATGAAACAGAATCAGCATATTATTTAACTTTTGTAGACACATACAGTCACTGAGTATCATTTATGTTATAAAAATAATTTTTCTTTTAGGTCAATAAGATATAAAACTTGAAGTTGCAAAATCATTAATCGTTTTAGGATTTTTGTTGCTGTGCAAAAAGGTTCACCCCTTAATCTCTTTTCTTGGTGCTGCTGCTGCTCACAATCTGTAGATCTCAAACACAAGTAAATTACTAGAGGCACAGTTTGTAAACTACTGTGTTAGCAAAGCAAAAAGGGAAGACTTGAGAGTCTCTGGCTTGCGCTTGCCGAAAAGATCAGGGCAACATAATAGACACTGTGAGACCTAGCAACTTTCTTTCTGGGAAAAAAATTGGAAGTGGCCCTCAATAAATGCAAAAAGCAAGGTATATGTGATGGTTTCATAGCAAGGCAAAAATAACTACTGTAGGACAAAAAGTAAAACACAAATGGAGAAGGTAAATGTTAATGAAAAGATTCATATCAATATTATTTTAGATAAGATCAAACAATAATGATCAAAGAACAAACAACCAAACTCACATGTGTTTACTCATCTGTCAAAATTAGACTGTAGATGTAACCTAGGGCAAAATTACATTTCTTTGCAAGTCTGCCAACATCTAGTTGGCTCTTCATTTTGCAGCTGTCTGTGATGCCCTACAGTGATAAATGAATACTGGTGTGTTAAATTGGAAGTGCAGAAAACTGCTACATTTAAGACAAAATTAATAAATAATGATAGCCTTAAAAATTGTCCTTTGTATAAAATCTGCGTAGAGTTGCAGTGATAAGCCTCCTTTTTTTCCTCAATAGTTGTATTTTGAAAACATATCAACTAAACATTAGCACTGTTATTTTTTGTAAATGACATATTTTCCTACCCTAAATTTATATCTAATGCGAACTCCCTGATATGGCTACAAATTTAGCAGTTTTTCAGACATATAAAAAATATCACTGGCCTTCTTGAAATAAAGGGCATTTTTACACCTCATAAATGCATGTTACCCAAGACCATGAAAGCCTGCCATGTGATGTGCTAATGGCTTTTCTTGAAGGCAGAGCCATTTATGAAACATAGCAAAGAGAGTCCTTAGGATGGAATATATTTTGTCAGCTGTCAAGCTCAAAATTGTAAGGTTGCTTGCATATTGATATAAAAGGCCAAAGGTGAATCTTGAGTGTTGGTTTTATTGGCTTTTATACGACTGTGCAAGGCAGGACTGCTGGGGTATGACTGATTGTTGCTTTTGAGTCTCAGTTATTCATCATAGGATATTAACTTCTCCTAATTACTTATTGTTTACAGTGTTTCCTTTAAAACATAATGTCATCTATTGTTTCTTGGTTCGGTGACAGTATCGAGAACTGATATATAAATTTAACTAAGCATTGAATTTAGTCTGAAATGTTTTGTCCAAAACCACATCTGGATCACTGTGATGGTTCTGGGTTCCTGAGTAGAAGTGACACAAGGACATTCTGCAGCAAATCCATCAAAAGATAAAGGCTTTGAGTATCTGTCACACAGGGAAAGGCTAAGGGAGCTGGAGTTGTGCAGCCTAAAGAAGAGAAGGCTCAGACACAAATAAGCAATTTGTATATGTACCACATCATGGAAAGTCAAGAAGATGGAGCCAGGACTTTTTAGAAGATGTTCAGCACATGAACAAGAGTCATTGGCAACAAGATGAAATACAAGAAATTCTGGTTAAATGTAAGAAAATTCTCTTCCACTGTTAGAATGGCCAAGCACTGAAACTGTTCATCCAAAAAGGTTGTGGAGTCTCCATCCTTGGACATATTCAAAACTGGACAATGTCCTAAGTAACGCTTGGCTTTTCTTGAGCAGGACATTGGACTCAGGTGATTTCCAGCAGTCCTATGCAATCCCAGCAATTCTGTGATGTTGTAATGGGGAATCCTTACAGCACATATAAGACAGCGATGAATTTGGAAGGAAGGATGAAGCGATATTTCTGTAGATGTCCAGAAATGTTTTATTCCTCCAGCTGCATGGCTGGAGCTCCCAGACAGACTCCAGTCATGGGACCCTGCTCTCTTCCCGGGCCCTGGGCACCCAAACCAACCAATCAGGAACAGGTATGGGGCACACGGGACATGGGAGCAGGGACAGGGACAGACTCGTACCCTTCAGGGTCCCTGCCCCCGGGATTTCAGGGGAGAGGCACCTCCACACTGTGATTCTGCAGATGTGTGCAGCATTTTGTCATTTTTTCCTTTTGTAAAATGGAATAAGAAATGCCAGACTAAGCAGTAGCTTTCCTGTAGAATTTAGTGTCCATTTTGAAAAGCAAAGTAAACATTATTGATGTCTCCCATTGTATTTGTCTGCCATGCCAGTGAAGAAAAAGAAGGCATTTGTAAGATAATTACCTGTAAGTTTTTAAATATTTACTCTAGGATGGCATTAATCATAGTCTGAAACTGGCATGTTCTCTCTTCTAGTGATAAAAGCATAGATTTTCTTAATAGTAGAATAGTTGAAATGGTAGAATAATAGCAGAAATGTGGAAATTCATATTTGGTTAAATTTGATTTAGAATTTTCAAACTGAAAACAGTTTTCACTACCTAATATACTGAAAAGAGGTTGTTCATTCTGAAGAAATAGGATAGAACTTTCTCATTACTATTTTTTTTCAACTCACTTGTCTAGTCTAGAATTTAATATTTCAATATGCAGATGAATAGAAAGGGTCTATAAAACATAACGCTATTATTTTTCGTCTTATGAATCTCTGGATAAATCCCTAGTGCACTGTGTGACTGCTGAATATGTTCCTTGTAAATTAAGTTTCAGTGTGGATCCTTAGGGACTGAACGCAGTTTTAATTTAAACATATGATAAGTAAAGAGGCAAGTCCAATTATTGCATAATTGTTTACAAAAATTTAAAAATCATTTTATGGCTGTGAAATCATCCTAAACAAATCTGTCATAGCACCAGTGTTCCAACAATGAAGTTTAATTTTTAATTTATTTCAATGTGAAATTTGTTTTGAGTGATGTTCTTTTGATACAAATGGATACTGATTTGGTTTATGCAGCAAAGACTGAAAATCACTGGTGAAACAGGGATTCTTTGACATCTGCTACGATAAGGACAGAGGAATTTTACAGCTTTATGTCAATTCTACTTAAATAAAATCTTGAAAGTTAGCTCTGCAGCAGAAAGCTCAAAGATTCAGAAAGAAGCATAATCCCAAAATTCAAGAAAGTGTGGATCTGGCTGCTAAGAATCAGAGAAATTATAGACTAAGGAGGAAAAACTGGTTTGTTTTTGTTTGTTTGTTTGTTTGTTTGTTTGTTTTAATTAGTATTATTTTAATGGAATAACCCATTAAACTGTTTTTTTTCCCCAAAAGAAAAAACATAATGAGTTTAGATATCTTCAATTTCTTTAGAAACAAGAACTCATGTTCTAGAAGCTGGACTAGTAAAGTAATAAAGAAGAAAAGACAGAAAAATTAAATATTCAACATAAAATTTCCGAGGACTGAGTTAATCAAAGAGCCATGAGATGTCTAAAACAAATATTATTTGTAGTTTGTTTTGTAAATTTCTGATATCACAGTTCTAGAGATTTTGCTAAGAAATTAAACACATTTGAATTGCAATAACCATATATGCTACTGCTCCCCACCTTCCCAATCATATTTTTATTGATTATCTCACCTTAAAAAGTATTAGATATGATGTGGCAGTGTGTGAGCTAACAGTGCATGTTCTATGATAAAACAGGAAGTAATGTGACACAATTATGAATAGAGGAGCTGTATGGACACAACAAGGCAGTCTATCTTCAGAAGCAAATTTTTAAAAAGTGGTGACAGATAATCTTCTTAACATGAATATCCAGTGCAGTGCTATGGCAGGCAAAGATAATCTATTTGTTCTATTTTTTTTTTTCTCATTTTACAAATAAGTGGGAAAAATTAATAGGAGCAAGAAAAGTTATAATATCAGTGTCATTGTGTGATTTATTTGAATCCCATAATTCAGATGATGACACTGCAGGAAAGATACTGAAACAGAGTAAAAAAGGTTTTAGAAAAGAGCAGTGAAAGTGACTAAGAATTGGAAAATGTGCCTTAAGAGATACCATGTCAAAACTCAGTTTGATTACTAAATAGGTCATCACCAGAAGGATATGATGACATTAATTTAGCACTTGTATGAATGTAGGAATATGAGTAAACTGCAGTTGACCATAATTTTAAACAATATTGTTTCTACTGTATCTTTGTCTTAAATGTCATGTAATTAACGGAAGAAGAATAATAAACTGTCTTTCCTTGGATGAGGCACTCATTAAAAAAAAAAAAAATATAAATTACTGAGTAGCTATTTTTAAAGTGAAGAAGAGAACAGCTTTGCCAGTGATGAAGAATTTTCCTGGAAAGTCACCTGAGAGTTGGATTTGCAGCTGTGATATTTATTCAGCCATTTAAAAACTAAAGCTATTTATTACTTGAAAAGTTGAACCCCCAAATTAGAGATCAGAATTTTTCATCTGAGAAAAACAAACTAAACAAAAAACCCCAACTAAAACCCACACCAGAACAAAACAAAAACTGTAAGAAAATAAAGAACGCAGGAAAGATCCTGCAAAGATTTTGCATTACTTCACATAAATTGAGTCCATTGTAATAGTAAAAATGAGGAAGAGAATTACCCCAAAGTGTTATTTATTTTGCTGAGTTATGGAAAAATAATTTAATTTCTAGAAATTCATCCAAGGTGGAGCTCAACTTTGCTTTTGCAGCACAACTTTTCTAGCCTGATACATTGTAATTTTGAACAGATGGTCTGAAAGAAGTGACTTAGACACAACTAAGGAGACCAGCAATGACCCCCTGGTCACAGAGAGAATTCTCAGGGAATGATGCAGGTGAGATGTTGTGCCAGTGGAGCTAGAAATGGCTGTTGCACACTAATCTGTCACCACAATAGCTTAGTAAGCAAGTGTGAAAATTCAATCACAATACCTTGTGTTTGAAAACTAATTCTCAAGAAGGCAGGTAGTACTAAGATTAGGGAATGATTTTGTTCCTGCCTATGAAGGAACAGAAGTCTGGCTTGTACATAAAATAAAGAAATGTAACAGTTTCAAAGGCTGGAAATTACACTTAACCATATAGGGCTACTGATAACATGTGCTAGCAGGGGTGATAAATAATCTTTGAAACAATTCCCAATTGCTACAGGATATTCTTGATGACTAAATTTTAATCAGGGAGTTGTGTATCTCTAGAAGTTAAGCTTTTTAAAACTCTAGCCAGATGAATAGAGGAAATTGCAAGTAAAATTATGGCCATGTATCCTTTGCTACTCTTCTGCTACGTCTGTGCTGATACTGCAGTCCATTAGGAGCCAAATCACTCAAGCTGCCAAGTCCAATTTGTGAAAATGCTGATAGGAAGACCAGATAATTGACATTTGAACTTTTAAGTGAAAATGTGGCTCATCTATCTTGTCAAGTAAGAGTATTTTCAGAACAATATTGGGACAACAATATTGAACATTCGAGCTACCAGTTATTGATAAGGAATGGCCTGTGTTCCTTATTAGTATTTCCTGCAATAAACAATCAAACTACCTGTATATTATCCTCTTGTACAAAATTTCAGTAGGGAAAATAATTATTATATTTACTGCTTGCATGAAGAACAAAGTTCTTTTGCATTAGAAGTCCATTATAATGATTTCATAGTGACCTCTGGCACTGTTGAAACAATCTCTGGGTATTGCTTGCCTCTCTTTTTTTTTCTATTATTTTTTATTATAACTTGCAATGTTTTAAAAAATGTTGCCATTCCAATAATTTTAGCAATTTATTTTGATGTATATTTTAATGCTTATGTTAGCAAATACAAGTTATTTTTATAATATGTAACATTGTAAAAGTTACACAACAGTGTAAACACAAACTTGTCATGAGCTTTTGACACCAAAAAGTTAAATAGATTTCTCAGTATGATCCCACATTTATTCTGAACACCCCTTCTTCCTCCATCTTCCCTGCAGTTTTATTGCTCAGTATGATGTTATATGCTGTGGAATATCCCTGTGGTCAGTTTAGGTCAGCTGTCCCAATTGTGTACTCCTCAAATTTATGTGCACCTTCAGCCAACCCACTGTCAGGGCAGTGTGAGAAGCAGAAAAGACTTTAATGCTGTACTAGCACTGTTCAGCAGCTAAGAAATTAATGTGTTATCAACACTGGTTTGGTCACAAAACCACAATATAACACCATACAAGCTACTGAAAAGAAAAAACAAAACAAAACAAAACCAACAAAAATAAAAATAAAAAAAAATTTTAAAAAATCACAAAAAACCCCAACTATATCTCAGCTGAAATGATTATACTTAGTGAGTCAGAATTATCAGAACATGGTTTGCTTCAGCTCTGTCAGTATAGTGCAAGGTTTTTATTTCTTTGTGCTGATGTTCACAGACCTAAATCTGTAGTAGAAATTAAAATTGCATGACAAAGCAGGTGTTGCAGGAGCACTTGGTTCATGTATGTATAGGATCCCCTTGTGAACTGGCTTGGTTGCTGTTCTGGCTACCAGATGATTTCCTCCTGCTCTGCAGTGGGACAACACTTGGTTGCCCCTGCAATCTGGGATAGACAACTCGTTCTACTTCAAGTGAATTTGCAGTTGACAACATCTGATGAAGGCAAAGGTCTTGAGACTGTAACAGACCTATGCTACGAGCTCTGTTCCTTTCTGTTTCCTTATGCTTACCAATTTTCATCTTAATACCATTTATTTTTGCCAACATTGTCATAAAATGTTTAATTAATTTGTATCAACTAAACAGTCCTCTTTAAGAATCCTCTTTGAAATTAATAGGATTTGATTGCTCACACTTCTACATGCAAGTTAATATAATCCAACAGGTATTGCTTCCGCACACAAACAAACAGCTTGAAATTATAATTGCAAGTAGTAAGTAGAGCAAGAGGAGAAAATTCATCTAATTTTATGCAAGTTTTATGTCTTTTTTTTTTTTTTAATTCTTATTTTAATTTCATTTTTAACACACCTTTCTGCTCTGGCAGTACTAGCAAGCACCAGGGAGCAGTTAATAATACTGAATATGATTTGGAATACATCAGTGTTCCATACATTCACGTGCTGTAGAGATAATTCTAAGCAAATCTGAATAAAACTGGATGTTAATTAACCTAGCCTGGTCCTTGTATCTAGGCTGATTTACTGACACACAGCACCAAAGTGTGGTACTAGGGGAAAGTTTTGCAGTTTTAAACCACTACTTCTAAACTTTTTTTCAGCCAATTACGTACAGATAACATAATTTTGGTTTTGTTGCTTGAGATAGGATTGTGTGAATTGTTCATCTGTGTTCCTCCTAGGGTGAGGCTAAATAGCAGCAACAAGGAAACTCTAATTACTCTGCTGTTGTGGCATACCATGTTAGGCAGAGCTACGTAGGAGACAAGAGACTGCATTTGAGGAATGAACACCCTTAGCTGGGGGATTTTTGCAGAGTTCAGTGGGACAGGCTCTTCAGTCTAAGAAAATGGGTTGTCAGAATGCGGAAGACTTGGAGTGGAGTTGGAGGGGCTTTGCTGAAATTGGCTTCTAGCAGACACTACAGGCCTTGGAGTTAATAGAAAGGAATTTTCCCTAGGCTTAATAAGGAGTTTATAGAATTTGTTGCAAACCAGACAATCACATAAGCGGTAGATGGGAGAAAGCTTGGAAAAGAGAACGTCTACACAGCAAGGAGACAGGAAGCAGGGAGGTGATATCCTTGAACTCTAATGCTAGGCATTGGTTTTGTTTTCTAAGCCTACTCTATCTCTTTTAGAGACTGGTGGTTTTGGTTGGTTTGTTTGTTTGATCGATTGTAGGGTTTTTTTCCTTTTTTCTATCTAAAAGGCTTATTTCTGATTCTGTTGTAACAATACCCAATTTTTGAGATTCCAAAAATATTTGAGATTTCAGGGTGCATAATTAATGAAAGTTGCTGGAAGATCCACTTCAAAGATTTGTTTCTCAGGGTCACAGTAAAAAATCTGGTGTCAATACCCAACATGTAGATATACTTTACTGATGCATATCTGCTCCACATATTTAATAAAGTTTCTGCTATCTTCTGAGCTTTGCCCTAACAATCCATCAAACATCTGTGAAAACATTATACAAAATAACAGTCACTGCACTGTTCCTTAGAACTGAGAAAAGTTGTGATAAATTGATTTTATGCTGACTAATTGTTTTTGAAAGTGAAGCATTGTATTAGTTCACAGACTATTTAAATCACAGAAAGCAAACAGATGTATGAGAATAAATGGATCTTTATTTTGAGTCTGTTACTAAGTATTGTCCAAAGAACCATTGTGAAACAACTTCTGCAATGTTTTTTGCAGACAGTTTTTCTCAATAATGACAGCATAATAAAGTGATTTGTTCAGTGGTGATGCTTCATTCATTTATAGAAGAAAAAATTTGATTGCAGACAATCAAAGTGGTGAACTAAACAGATTTTGATATACTGTGACTCCTTTTGCTCATTTCCTGAAAAAAAAGCTTACTTTAAAAATGACCTCTTCATACCACATGAACACACTCTGTGGGTTCCAGTTCCTCAAGATTTTCCTTGTATCTTAAAAGGGCTATAAAAAGGAGCAGTTTTTAAGATGGTTGTCATTCTCAATGTGTTTGAATTTAGACAGGACTGGCTGATTATTTGGATTTGTGTCTCCTGATCTAAGTGAATAAAAATAGATATTCACAGGATGTTGCAAATTCAGCATGAAGAACAATCTTAGTTGTGGGGAAAAAAAAGAATTAAAAAAAAAAGTAAAAGAGGTTGCTCAGAGCTAGAATTCAGGTAGGATTGGTAAAGACTCTGCTCCTGAAGAGAGGTTATTCTCCTGTGATAATTGTTTGGAGAAGGAAAGGGAGGTCTGCTTCAGAAAGAGAAGACTTGCTGTGATTCTAGGTGGACTGCAGAGTGGTGACAAAAGACTAGAAGAAGAATCCTGCATTCCTCGCAAAGTAAAAAGAAAGAAAAGATAACAAACAAACAAGGAAAATTGTGTTGGCATTTTATCATTTCAGCTTTAATCCTTGACCTTGATTATTGTTCTTTTCACAAAGAGAAAAGTGGAGGAAAGTGGAATTTGCAAGAGGTGGTAAAGTTAAGGGGTGATGGTAGTTTAATTAACTGTTCTAAGTTTAAAATGTCAATCTGTACCCTCCAAATATATTGAACACTGTGAGTTAATGGAAAAGAGTAACACAAAAACCTACCCAGGATCAATTTACACAAGGAAAATTGAGAAAAAAAATTTTATAGGAATATTTTTTTTTTCCTCATTCCTGGAAAAATATGTGAGTAGCTTTCAGTCATATCTCAAAAGGCTGCAGAAGTAGACTAATTAAAAATATCACAGTTTCAATGAACTTTCAGAATGAAAATATTTTTTAAGTTTTTGGTTCTGATAGATATTTGTGGTCATGTGCAAAACTGTGGCATAGCATGGAGATTATTCCTGTCCAAATACTGTGATTTGATGATTTCAAAGGTTTGTACAAGGTTTTTTCAGCTGAAACAGCTCCAAATTTTCATTTAAATGTTTGGTACACTTTAAAAAGAAATTTCTGTAGTCACAGGACATGGGGTAAAGGTCTTAAGCTAAAAGCTCAGACTCTACACAAATAATATTTTTTTTATGATCCAGTTCTTCAAAATATTAAAAGATATTAAAAATGCCTCTGCCCGAATTAAGGTGCAAGTAAGATCATATGTCAAATTCAATATTATTAATTTTATTTAATAGTAAATATTGGAGAGAGAGAGAAAAAGGGAGAAAAAGAAAGAGAAAAGAGCTGGGGGGACAGAAAGAGAGTGACAGAGACAAATAAAAGAAAATGTCACCACTCTGTGGATCCCACTGGCATCCTGATGATCCTCTCCAGGTGGTCTTCTTGGTGGTGAGGGTCCCATTAAAACATAGCATCCAATGGATTAATATAAGTTCATGCCAGGTGGGAATGCCCAGGTACCTTCCCTGGGGCAGGGGGGTGGTGGGAGGCAGTTTGACACTGTCTCTTGCAGCAGACTCTGTGTCTATTTCATTACTTTTTACCACGTGCAGGCCTGTGGTGCAAGGCCTCACAAATAAGTCTGGGGAGCATTTCAGGGTGTCTTTGACGGATTGTGACACTCCCTCAGCTGCCTCCCAGGTGAATATCCCATGGATGTGGCCTTCCTGGGGTTGGGAGTTCTACAGCTGAGCCAGTTTGTGTAAGGGAGGATGGGCGTTCAGTGCCTCTGACCAGAGGTTATGTCACACACCCAAAACCTCCATTTCCCCCGTGGTTTGAGGTCTGTGTAAACTTGGCCTCTGTGAGCTATGGGCTCCCCCTCTCTAAACCCAGCCAGGGATGATTTTCTGCTGAATCTTGCTTTCCTGTGGATGCATTCTTTTCCCTCAGCCTTGTTTACTTCTCCCTAGAACTGAGAAGACTGAACAATGGTGTCCCCTTTATCTTATCTAGGTGGCTTAATTCACAGGGCAAAGTTCCAGTCAGGTGTCTTCAAGGAGAGTTGGGCTGCGTTGGCCACTTTTTGCTATAATGGGCAAAACTCCTTACTGACAACATTTAAGGCATGAACCATTTCAGTCTCTGACAGAGGGTGATGAAACACTGGAACAGGTTGCCCATAAGGGTGATAGGTGCACCATACTTCCCTGGAAGTGTTCACTGTCAGGTTGGTTGGGGCTCTGAGCAACCTGGTCTGATTGAAATTGTCCCTCGTCACTTCAGGGTAGTTAGACTAGTCAGTCCTTAGGGGTCCCTTCCATCACATGCCACTCCACGATTCTATGATTCTGTATTTCCATAGAAGCACTTAAGAGATTTACAGTAACATCATGGGAACATATTATATGTAAAGATAGTAAAAAGAAGTAAATACTGTAATTTAAGAAGTTAATCTTGGTTCTGTTCTCTTACCTGTGGATAAAGTATGGATTACACAATAAAAAGACATCACAGGAGGTTTTAAAAAGTTGACATGTAGAAAGATAGGACAAAAAAACCCAAGGAATTTCCATTTTTTTAATAGTAAAAAGACTGCATAGGCATGTTACTGTTACTGGACTAATTCCTAACTAAACCTTTTGGTAAAAATCTTACGGATAAGTTTGGTGTTATAAGCTGTTTAGATATCCAAGTGCTTCTGTACCTTCAAAATAACATGTATATATATAACATTTATTCCAAGTGTGTTTGAAATTTGAAAACAACCAATAGTATTTAATACCTTGCTAATATTATCTATTTGATAAGTCATTTCAAATGTAGTAATTTGTCATCTAAGTACGCATATCAATCAATATGTCTGTCATTATACTGAAACAAAAGCCTTATATGTACCATGCTGAGATTTTTTTTTAGAGGGGCTGGATAGAGCAAAAGAAGGGAAAGCAGATTTCTTGTTCACAAAAATTGCTGAGGTTTAAATTGTTGGCAGTATCTTTAAAGAGAGAAAAGAAAGTTACCAGACTATGTCCAATAAAATATGCATTTAGGAATCAGAACTACATTAGATGGAAGAATGCACTTAATATAGTTTGAGTGGTGTTACTTGCCCTCTGACTCCAGTGAAATTGTAAAAAGGAATTAAAGTCAATTGCATCCAGTGTTAGTCACATGATTTGTGGAAGGTGTTTTCACTGGTTGTGTAAAGAGAAACTGAATGACTATGCAATTTAGTGTCTTTGCCCCCTGGAAAATACCAAGGAAAACCATTTTGTTCTCAAGTGTCTTTTTCTGTTTACAGCAAAGGCCAGTGTGACTGTACTAAAGATCCACTGACAGGATGCAGGGGAAGCAAAGGACACAGGATCAGCTTAAGAGAATGTGACTGTCCACAGTTGTAGATATTTACCTTGATACTGTAAAGATTAATACCAGATCTTAACATTATGCTTTGTTAGCAGTCCTGGTAAATTGAGATGAACTATCAGAGAGCATGAAGTTAACTGAATACACAGGATTTTGCAGAATAATGAGTTTGTTTGCATTTCTTTTTCCTAGGAAACAGTACAGCACACTAGAGTGTAAGTCTGATTGAAAAGACAATGGACCTGCTTAAAAGCATAGATTTGTGGGGGTTTTTGTATTTGCACTTTTCTTCATATTAGTTGCAGAGTGTATCTTTGCGAGTTTCAAACTAGATATTTTTTCTTGGTTAAGCTCTGTAAGTATTTGTTGCTTTGGGGTCTTTAAAATAGAAGTATACTTATGTAATTTTAGAGTATTTCAAACTATTTCAATAATAAACAGAAATAGTATTCTTATTTATTTAAAAAATGTTTCCTTGTATCTTGATGCCAGTGATAAAAAGAATGAAGAAATATATATCTCTTCCTAAACTACAAATCTAAAACTTGATCTAGTGTTACTTAGTTCCTTCTTATTTCTATATAAATGATAAGTAGCTGAGATGCAAATGCCTACAAGATACTCATTGTAAGTCTTAGTCAGACTGAGACATACAAAATGATAGGAGTTCCTCCACACTCAGGCTTGTGGAAAATGTCCTCTTTATACTCTGTAATGAGTCAGATTACTGAGATTCTTATATTCAATGCTTTTTAAACAGGCATTCAGTTGCATTGTTTAGTAGGCAACTCTTATAACTTGGGGTCTTGGTTTTACTTTATCCATTGTTTCTGCTTTAATTTCCTTTGGGGATCTTATCAGAAAAGAATGGAGTATGACAAGCAAAGAAAATGTCCCAATCAGCTTGAATAAGGGAAAAAAGTTGCCATATGGCAGATTTTGATGTGAGAATTTCTTGATAGAAATCTCTTCTCTGAAGTCTGCCTGGGAAGGCACTTGCAAGGACAGAAAATTTGTCTTCTTCTTCTGAGAAGTCAGAAACATTTAAAAGTAAAAAACTAATATTCAAGTAAAAAAAAAAAAAGTACTTTAATTTAAAAAAAATTCAATTCAACTGTGTGTCATACAAGTTGCAAAAGGAAATACTACCTAATATTTCATTTGAAGGAGTGGGAATCAAGATATGATAGAAACAAAGGAGAGACATCAATACTTGCATACGTTAAGAATGAGAATAATTCTTTTGATCGAGGTAGGGAGATTAGAGATAAAAAACGTTTCTAAAGAAAAGAAAATGCAAAAAAAAAAATTAAGAAGGAGAATTAAAAACTGAACAAAACACAGAGAAGACTTACTGCATAAATGGACTAAGAAACACTGGAATAATGAATTTTTTTAGGGTGAGAATGCTGATTTCATAAAGAAAACATGAGAAAGAAGCTCCCTGGTGAATTGAATGAGATAAAAAAATAATTCATCTGGTTAACCAATGGCAAAGAGTGGGGGAAAGATGAACTGGGTGAGAAAAAATGTTCAAACAACAAAATTTTTCTTCTAAAGGGTTAAACAGTGAAATAATTTGAGTATAAATAATAGAGTCATAGAATCATTTAGGTTGAAGAAGATCTTTAGGGTTATCAAATGTAGCTGTAAACCCAACAATGCCAAGTCCACCAGTAAACCATATTCCATCCTCTCCCTTCCCTCTAACTCACTTCCTGGGGAAGGGCTCACTCAGAAACCCTGTGCATGTGTGAATGAAATGGTGCAAAAAATCTAGTATGAGTAAGAGGCATTCACCAGATTAACTATAAAATGAAGTGGTTTGGCCCACACACACCTTTTTTTTTGTTCTTTCTTCTCTTTCTTCTCCTTCTCTGTTTTCTCTTTCATTCTTGCTGTTTACCCCAGATCCTGACTATCCACTTGGCAGGATCAACATAGGATCAAAGGACAGGTGACCTTTTTTTCTCTTTCTCTCTATACTATCTTCATTTTTCTCCTCCCTTGCTATGCCTGGGAAAAGTGCTGCTATCATATTCAACCCAGTAACATTTAAGCACTTGTTAGCCAACCTCTTTTGTCTCTAAATAGTGGGCTGCTTGCTCGAGTTAAGGCAGCTATAGAGTAAAAGTAGAAGAGTTCTCTGACATGTGGTCTGGAGTCTTTGTTCAGACTGATGAGAACTTATCATGAACATCCTCCCCCTCTCAGTGGGTCATGACATAAATCCTTCCCACTTCTGTCCATTTCGCTACCTCTGTGTGAGTAGGAAAGGCTCCTTGGTTAAACTGTGGTCTACGGTGTTCTCGAGGAGAAGAATATAGTGATATTGCTGAAGGCAAACATTTTGTCCTGTTGTCAAGCCCTTTGGCAAAATGTGTTCACCATGCCATTTTCTAAATTGTTCTATGATTCTTTTTCCTCTCTAAAGCATTTTAGAGTGTTTATGTTAAACCATGAGGCCATGATAGATGGCCCTAGAATTTTTTTGGAACAAGTTAGTTTTGTTTTTTAGCCTCGATTTTGATAAAATGATTGATGAATTGTACTCATAAGATTGCAAGTGATAGCCTTGTTTCACTACAACAGTAGAGATTATTGCATTTGAGTAAATCTAAATAAAACACACAGTGGTAGAATAATATCTAAAAAGCTAAAATTTCATAATATTTTGTGTTCTTTTTTCTGTTTTTGTCAAGCAAATAATACCTCTGTTATTTAATTTTTTTGATTTTTGTTTTTTGAGGATTTTTTGGGTTTTTTGGGGGTTTTTTTTGCACATAGTCACAAAGCACTTTATATGGTACAGAATTCATGGAGAAAAGGTTTGCAATAGTATGGCAAGCATAATGGTGCCAGTTAGCATTTCAGAACTTGGAGATGACTGGCCATCTGGGAAAAGGGGTAATTTAAGGTCAACACATGAATAAGAATAAAAGCTGATAATGCATTTTTTTTTCATCTGCAGCAGCTATGCAACCAAAAGATTGATATTAAGGTACAAAAGTCAAGTATTGTATGTTCCAGCAATAATTCATTCATAAGTTTCAGTAGATCTGTCACATTACTTTTGTTCCAAGCACATGGCTCTAGTGGATTTAAAAGCTCCTCTCAAGCCAATGCCATCTATTTCACAAATAAAACTACTATGGAATTATTTAAAGCATAGTTTTGTGTAAGTTGCAGTTCCTCATGAACAAAAGAAAATGAAGCTGATATTGTGATAGAAAACTAATCCTATTAGTTACAGCTTAAAATTGTGCAAATTGTCTCCTCCCCAGAGGAAAGAGAAAAATCTTATCTGTACAAATTTTGCTAAGCCTGACTAACTTCATCAAGTCAGTGTGGATCTCACTCTGGGGATTGTTATAGATATATTTACTTGTTTGTGGCATCCAAATAATGGAAACTAAGCTTCTCTCCTTTTTAAGGTATCATACTTACTGTAACTTCACATGCAGTGAATACACTCAAAGGGATGCACATGTGTGAAAATAAACCCTGTGTAAAATGGGACTTTGCTATCATTGATAAATATATATCATAAATATTGTCTTGATCTCCTTCTTCTATTCCTATGAAAGTGATAATTTTTATGCCAATTTTTTTTCATGAAATCTTGTCAAATAATGTATTTGAAAGTATGTTTGTGCTTTATATGTAATTGAAACGAAGTAAGAATTTCTCTCATCAAAATCAGTTTATCAGCCTGGAGAAATAACGACTGAATTTTTTAATCCAAAAACTACTTGATGAGTTTAAATTAAGAGAGAAGGGCTCTCAGTTTTGTTTCTCCCAATTAAGTGTCCATGATTCCCAAAGAGAGAATACGTTGTCCAATAGGTCTTTTCCTAAACTTTTGGAAATTATTTCCCTGTTTTATAGACATATACACAAGTATACAGTCATCTTTGTATAAGGAGAATATACTCCTCATATTCTGAAATGTTAAGTCAATGCTTTGGAGAGATCCCAAAGAATAATTAAAGCTGAAGTTTCTTCAAAGATCTTATTATCAGCCTAGTGCAAACAACATAGTCTAAACAGGAGAGAGAGAAGATGCCACTTTCACATATTCCTCACAGATTTCTCATCTCTGACATCTAAAGAGAAAAATCACTGTAAATATAGATTTCACTTTTAGCAACAGAGCAAACAATGGCAACTGTCATCCCAGTGCAGCTACTTCTAGGCTGCTAACAGCACCTGAACTAACTATTGCAAAGCTTACTTGAAACTCTTATACTGTAGAAAACCTTATGCAATATAGACAGATACAATAAAACACAGAAGAGAATAAAATAATTTAAAAAAAAATCATCTAGGTATTAAACATATGGGGGGAAAAACTCATTAAAATTAAAAAGTAAAGTTGACATAGAAAACATGTTTTTCAATTTGCCATGAATTTAGTCTGGAAATTAGGAAAATCAATTTCAAGAATATGAAAAATTTAGAACATTGTTTTTCAATACTAGCAGCAAAGGTATGAAAAACCAGTTACATATGGATCTGGAGGAGAGAGGGAAATTGTCAATGAGCAGATTACATGTCACTCAGGGTAAAAAGATTCTTTTAATTTTTATGACACAGTAATAATAGTTCCACCATAGGATTTTACTACGTCAGTGTATATTATTTCTGTGTATTCTTTATGCAGTTTGAGAGTTATTCTTGTGCTTCTATATCTTAAAGACAATAATTACACATTAAGCAATATATATTGTACATAATTATACATGATAATTCTTATGAAAACAATGACAGAGAACATATATTGCATGAGACATTTCAGTATGTTTGTATTTCCTTTAGAACCTTCCTATATAATTTCATCAACATTTAAAAGATTTTCAGTGTTCATTATTCTGTTACAGCTACAACATACATGTAGGAAACTACACACACAGTGCTGGTTTTTTGAGATTTTTTTGGAGTTCACGGTTACCTGCCCTTTTAATTATTTCATTCACCTCTTGTATCTTGCCTTTGATACAGGAATAGCAACTATCCTTTCCCACAGAAATAGAATTAAAACATATCTGCTCTTCTTTGAACTTGTGGATGACTGTCATATATTCAAAAGTCACAGCAGAATCTTGAGAATTGGGTACAGCTGCTTCTAAATCCTTCCTTCCTTCCTGTGTAACAAAGTTCCTCTTTAAACAAAGATGCCAGAAAGGAAAACCAAGTAAATTAGTCTTCCCCTCAAAAAGAAAAAAAAAAAAAAAAAAAAACCACAAAAAACTATTTTTGAGATTTGCTGTAAGATATTGTGCAAAGTTCAGATGAGCCAAAAAATGCTGAAGAGACCTTTCAACACCTCAGAATAGCGACTCTACAGAGTATGTGACAAAGTGTGCAGAAACAGTTCACTAGGACCCAAGTTCTGCCAAGGACTTCCAGCCTTGCATATAATGAGACTTTTCAATACACAGCTAATTTAGCTCTTATTCATGTGCAATGAATCCTTTCCTAGTTGGGCACTTTATGAGCTTAGCAAAAAGTCTACTGTGTATTTTCAGTCCACAGTTTTCAAAGGCTTATCATTCTGTCAAATCAAAACAGATTTCCTATAGGACAGTAAAAGACACAGCTCCTCAGTGAAGGTTATTTTGTAGAGCTTTATCTTTCAAATGAACTTCAATTCTTTTGACTACAGAACCATGGAAAATAAATGGCTAAGACAGTGATTTGTTTTTAATGTAACAATGACAAAAAAGAGTTTATTTTCTTACTCATTTCATATTTAAATGGGTAACTAATTCCTGCAGAAAAAAAAAAAAATACACAAAATCATCACTATATAGATGATTGTGGTTTTTATGGAGTGTTTCTGATAGCTGGGCATGAGGAAATACAGGATTAGTAGAGAAACTTTTTTTTTATTATATTAGTAGGTGCTATGGCTAATAAATCACAAAAATCTATGGATTTGCATAGTGAAAAATAAAAATCACTGAAGTTTCCTAGAGTATAGTCTTATGCTATATGTTACGTTTGCTGGTGCATATGTGAGGCAAGTTAGTTTGCTTGAAGGGTTTTCAGGCAGCTATGACACTGAGATTAATCTTTTAAGTTTTGAAGTGTTCTTTTCTTTCTTGTAGTGCTGGAGAGTATTTCTTCACCTCAGCTTAGAAACCACTGTATATACCAAAGGTAAGTAGAATGCAGTGAGATGATAATTCTAGAAAAAATGGTTATATGGCAGCAAGGAAGATTTGGCTTTGAAATTGTCTGCTCTCAAAGATAAACTTAACAATTACAGGTACAATATTATGAAAAAATCAGAAAAAAAAGGCACTAAAAAAATCAGAAGCAAAATATAATGAAATACTTAAATTTAAGCAATATCATTTTTCTGAACAAAATGAGACAAATCACTGGAAAAATATATTCATGCAGATAATGAAACATATTTAGTTATTCATATTCCATATATAACTGTAGAACTAAGGGTTACATATGCAAGTCTAATCTTGCAATTTCTCCTCAGAACCTGACTTTTTATCTTCAATAATGATGATATGCTAAAAGTGTGATTTCCTAGGGGTTTGACAAAGTAAAAAGAAAATGTTAATGCCATAGAAGTCAGTAGAAAATGCAGATACATGATGCTGACATTTAGAGACAGTAGATACCTTCACCCCTTGAGCTTGAGTGAGCAAATGATGATATTAATAGATTATGAAACTCTGTGGAACAAGATTAGGTAGAAAATGGCACAGGAAGAGGATTTCTTTTGTAGAGGCTTGCAAAGAGCCACTTTCTTCAATGGTTTCACAATTTTTTCTAACATGATATTGAGGACTCAAGCATTTAATTCTGTCCTATGAGCTGGATGTGCTTAAACAGTCACATTGTCATATGCTTTCTCTGTCCCTTGACACATTATATGCACAGTATAAATATATATGGAGACACATGTGGATCACATTACTATACTTGTTTATTGGTCCTTTTACTTTATTTCTCTCCTTATCATCATTTCATGATTCCCATGTATTTACTTTACTATGTTCTATTTCTTCTTTTGAGAGATTTTCTAAAGATTTTTCTGCTGACACTACATTGATTCCCTGTGTGTTCCTGTGCCCTTTGGGAACTTGTCTGCAGAGCAATGATGGTACCAGATCTTAATTACAGCGCTTGGAACTACTTATGAACTGTTTCACCTCTGAATAAACACACGCTCAGTAAAGACTGAGCAAACAAACAATGAAAAATATCTTTGGGAATATAACTGTCAGTTTTTCCTGTCCCTCATAGACCTCTTTTGCTTTCCAAAAAATTCTGTATCAACCAATCAGCTTGCAAAGTTTCACACTGACCTGTTAAAGCCATATAATTCTATTAGTAAGGGAAATAAAAAGTAAATAATAAATTTAAAAAAAAATGCGTAATGTTAAGCATTGATGGTCCTAAAATAAATTCTTTCTCTTATAAAGTATTTTTAGCTGGTTGGTATTTGGTTTTGTTCGTGTTCATATTTCTCTCCACCCACTGTGTCTTACCCAGGAATGTGATCTCAGCATTTAATTACGAGTTAAACTTTTGCACTTGGGCTGTTCAAAGGAATTTCAATTAGTCAAATGAGACAAAATATCTTCATTGACCTTCAAGCCATACTGCAAATAAAGCAAGATCAGTCTTTCACACTGTCTCCCTCTGCTGTAAAGTCTTAGACAGCAGTGATAGAGATGAGCAGAGATACTTTTAAGGATGATGTATTGTGCTAATTTATGGTAAAGCAAAATGTTACATCCTATGCAAACAGAAATTATTCTCTTACTGCCAGTCTGCCATACTACTTTACATGCACTCAGAGAGGAGAACAGAAGTCTAAAGACAGCACTTTCTCTGCATGACTCAACCACAAAATGGCACAATCAGGGTTTCTAGCCTTTTCTGAGCTAACACTTTCTCACAGACAAGCTGCATCAGTCCAGTTTAAATGCTGGATACAGGATCAAAATTTGTCTATCAAATTAAGTCATATGATTTGAATTTTAGTTTATGACTCTGAACTTCTTCAAAAGCAAATGCCCAGAAAACACTCAGGGAAATATTAGATATTTATTTCCAGGTTTTCAGAGAAAATTAGGCCTTCTGGATGTCTATCTTTTCCTATACTTAAAATGGAGTAGCACTGAGTGGGAAGTTCTCAGTATGTTCTGGAAACCATAGCTTTTAAACCAGCCCAAAATAGATAAAAGTAGTATTTTCAGTTTTAAGAAAACTGAGATATGAATACACAGGGAAAAAATGGAATTTTTAGTGGAAAAATAAGTGTCTCAAGTGATTACTAAACTGATAAAGGAAAAAAAATCTATATTTTAGGTGACATACATTTGATGGCTTTACTTCTATGCCTAATGTATCCCACACTAGTTAGTGTAGGAGTTCCTAGACATGAAGAATTGTTGACTTGTCTTGAAAATGCAATTCTTGTTGCAGCTAATACATACATGTTTCCAGCTGGTAAGTTCTTTCTTAAAGTAAAGCCATCAAGCTTAAAAACCCTGAGTCAAAAACAACCTCTAAAATTAGCCTAGTTATTCTTGTCCTTACGTCAAGCTGGGCACAGCAGCCAGAGTAACATGGTTTGGTCTATTCAAGCCATGAAAGGATGGTCCCAGCATACACACAGAATGAGGAAGTATTTAATTTGAATTTAGAAACACTCGAGGCACATTAGCAACATTCTTTACTGCTAAGTGGAAGCTTGCATGCCAACTGGCATAACAGGAGTAATATTCTAACTTATTCCCTAGCGCTAACCACTATAATTTTAGACTGGGTCTTTCTGAAGGCTTTAAATTCTGTTCACCTTTCCATTTCCAAAAAATGATTATTGAATTCCCTCTTCTCAAAACAAGATGTTTTTCAAATGACAGCTCTTTTTATGTTCTCCTTTGCTCATTGTGTGCATGACACAAATTGTCAATATCCCAAAGAATAAAAATAGAAAAAGAAAAGATACTCAGCCAAGAACTAGAATTGAGCTGACTCTAAACTTTTCAAAGTAATGACTTGACATTTATCACCTTATGCTTGGCATAAAAATAGTAACTATATGATTTATATATAATGCTCCTCTCCTATAGATATCCCAATAAAATAATAATAAAAAAAACCTTCCTCCTGATTTCAGCTTTCTTTTTTACACATGCTTATAAATGTAGAGAATTTATAAATATTCTCTGCACTACAATTAATAATGAATACAAACTTTGTATAAAACAAGAAATCAATCAAAGACATGTATATTTGCATTGGATCCTAGCATATTCATCCATGGAAAGAACTAGAAAGGATCCGTGAATGATCTTTACCTGAAGAGTAGATTTCAACCTCATTGAAGTAGGAAGAGGACAGGCAGCAGCCTAAGGCCATGTGCTTTCTCAGGAGCAGGCTGCTTGCAGACCTTTTTTCAGCTATTCTATATGAATGGGGACAGTAAAGTAGCTATTGATGAGTGCAAATAAATTATTTAATGATATTACTCATCCTGGATTCAGACATCTCCACACATCTTACAGAACTCTGAGGGAGACCATATTTAGGTACTGGCTCCTCATAAGCCCTTTCTTTGCACTCAGCCTGCCCTGTATGCAATGTGATTGCAATGCAAAGTGGCTGTAGAAATATCAGAGAAAGCTACAGACTACCCATGTGCAGTGCACTGCTAACTGTGGAGGTGCCTTCCCCTGAAATCCCAGGGGAGGGACTTTGCAGGGTACGGGTCTGCCTCTGTTCCTGTCCCCATGTCACCTGTGCCCCATACCTGTTCCTGATTGGGTGGTTTGGGTGCCTCGGGCCCAAAAAGAAAGAGGGTCCCATGACTGGACTCTGCCTGGGAACTGCAGCCATGCAGCTGGAGGAATAAAATAATCCCTGAGCATCTAAAGAAATATCGCTTCATCTTTCCTTCCAAGTCCATCCCTGTCTTATATATGTTGTAAGGATTCCCCTCATTACAACAGGTAACCACACAAGTTTGGCATGACACAGCTTCTCACATCAAAAAGAAAGCATAAAACCACTAATCTACAGCTGGCACCCAAATTAGCCCATATCAAGCCAGTTATTTCTAGACTTCACTACTGCCACTGTTGTTATTTTACACTCAGTCAATTGCATTATTCCTGTGGACAGCATTAGCAGCTTCTTTAGTCACATTAGTGAAGAAAATTATTTGCCTATCCCAAGAGTTTCTTTGTTGATTCATGTTGGTATCAAAATGATTACTAAATCAAAGTGACTGAACAAGCATGTATTTCCCATTTATGAAACTTGATTTAGAGTGTGACTTAATTTTGCTTATGTCTGATTGGTTCTGCTTTTCACCAAGGAGATAGAACAAAGAATCCTATTCCAGCAGCACCCAGCACTAATCTATAATGCGTTACAACACTGCAGTCTTTAAATTATAATTCTTGAAGGTAAGGAAGGGTTCCACCATCAAGTGACATGATATTTACTTGTTTGAATAATGAAGTAAATGTGGAATTGCAAACTGTAGGAGCGATTTTGATTTGGGGGCTATTGAGACAGTGCCTGAGATGGCAACATCGTTGTTCCAGAGTGATTTTTTGCTGACTCAGAGTGGTATTTCTCTGTTTGACCTACACATTTTCTATGTGTTTCCAGTGGCTTATTTCTATCCTATTGCTCACTTTGCGCTGGTTTTATTTGAATTGTCTAAAAACATAGAACATAGAAGTTATAAAATATTATATTTTATGATGATGATTGCATTTGGCCTTTGTATTTTTCTCAGCTCACTTTAATTAGTATAGTTATTGTAGGTACTTCTGTATAACTAAAATTTTATTAATAAAAAATTCTAGCTTAGTTTTTGGCTCATGTTCTTGCACACTGATACTTTAATGTTCCCAGAGATCCCTCTGTGGTAGGACAGATGCATTGACTGCACAGCTTTGTGCAAAAGTAGCATCCAAATATGTGACTGGGCACCAAATTGTTACTACGTCAAAAGCAGCTAGAGATTCCCCTCCTTTTTGATTACAGAGGAAATCCAGTGCTGACAGCTTGTCACTTTTAATACCCCAAAACTTTTCTCAGCAGCCTTTGCTTTTGATGGCATTACACGATTCTGTGTGATGACCATTAACATTTTCACAGGAAGAATAGAACATAATTTGATCTTTAAATCACACACTGCTGCTGCTGAGATCCTCTTGCAGTTGTATTCTTGAAGACTTATGTCTTCAAGTTGAATTTGATGAAAAAGACAGCATTTGCTAAAAACGTATTGTGGCCATGGTGTAGTAGAAAAACAAACAGAAGAAAACTCCTAAATAAACTATAGGGAAATCCTGTGTCTGGTCAAGAAATATATAAGAAAGGAAATATATAAGAAAGGAAACAGATGTATATTAATAAGATATTGTAAATCAACAGAGTGTACCTGGTGGTTATTGACCCATAAGTACCAGTTCTTTCAAGAATGTTTCCTAAGTGGTCAGAATAGGTTATGCTACTTTCTCTATAAATGTGAGGGTTAAAAGTTCTTGCCGTGGTAAATTTGAGCTAAGAAAATCCCTGTACAAACAGTTTGGATTTCAGAAGTTTGTGCAAATAAATATACAGTTCACCAGAGTCCAGATGTATGTTTCTGAATGCTATTTGAGAACTTACCCTTTTTCATGAATTTAGGCTGATGAGAATGATTTTAGTTCCTCCACAAGGCTAGGCTAGAGATTGTGAGTGGGAAACAATGTTTCTTTGTATTTTGATAAAGAAGTCATTTTGCTGACCGTGCTTTTCTGGTGTTAATGGTATTTTTAGCATCTGAATCAGTGTGTCACTGGCAAACTAGAAGCAACTTCATAATCCAAAACTGAGCCAATGAAGCACAAATGTAGAGGAAATAACTTTTCCATGTATGTGTACATATATGTATATGAGTGATGGGGGTTGGGGCTCATCCTGCCATACACTGCATATTCTGTCTCTTCCACAAGAGCACACATGGCTAATGGGGGCTGTGCCTTTCCTGACTGAAACCTTAGTGCATTACAGATTCATTTCCCCAAGGGTTCAGTTGGTACCTGGTCGGACCACATATGAATTTTGTTTTGTGTTCAGTCAGTTCTCAGCTATTTGCCTCAAAACTCATGTCCTCTTTCCCCTCAAAAAAGGAAGATAAGACAATATTCAGAAGTCCCTGGATAGCGGGAAAGAAATTGGTAATAATTTATGTATGCATGTAACAATTTTAGCAATCTTATTCTTACAATTTCTTTTCTCTACATAACTTAAAAAAAAAAAAATTCCTTAACTCCATAATTATATTTATCGTGTTTGTATAGATTTTCCTTTCATATATTCCTACTTTTTATTGATAAACTTCCCTTTTATATAGAAAATCAATATTGTTGCTTTAGCATTTTAATAATTACAAAGTACCTTGAGGGCATTATTCCTCTGAAGCATGTGTATGACTTTCAGTAACCCCAAATGAATTTCACTTGCTCATCAAGGTGAAAATATGCCCTATAATGTTGCATCTAATTTTCCTTCTTTGTCCTTTTCCTTAGCTAACTGCTTAGTAATGAGATGCTAATAAGGCTGTGACAGAATATTTCAAATTAAAAAAAAAAAAAAAAATCAACAAAAAAACCCAACCAGAAATAAAGTTAACTTAATACTTAACACTTAGATCAGTCTTTGAATATCATCATACAGCAAGGCAGGATACAGCACACTTACAGCAATACTTCTTACAATATTTAGTGTGATTTTAGAACTCTTCATCTGTCATGTTCACCATAGCAAGAAAATTATTTCTTTAGGCGGAATGAGTTAGAATGATCTAAGTACTGGCTGTAATGCCTTTAAGAAGGAACACTTGACTTTCATTTTGATAATGTGAAATGTCAAACTGATTGTTTCTTTCCCAGATATTACCCAGGTGAAGTTTTCCCAGTTCACTTTAACTTTGCTGTCAGCTCACTTTAATGGAATCTTATCAAACAATCCTCATGCTCTCCTGCACAGCATGTGATCTTCCTTCAGTTTTCCTAAAATTAAGGCAGGGAAATCCTCTATGTTGTTTGGCTGACACCTGTCTCCTGAAGTAATGAAAGGAAAATTTAGTGTACAAACTATTAACTTTATGATGCTTTTTAAATTTAGATATATTGTCTCCAGATATGAAACTAAATTTACATGTAGCTGTTGATATGTAGGCTCAATGTCTTTTAAAATTTTCAATTTATTACCACAGGTCAGGCCTGTATGAACTTTCCTTTCACAAGTGCAGATGAGATCAGCTAAGTCATTTGTGTATTTTCATGATCCCATTTTGGTGGACATGACACTGACATACAGATAGGACAGTAATAGAATGCACGAACACATGTATTAGCCTACAGATTATTTTCACCCTCATGTCCGAAGCACTTTCAGTAATGTGGGTACTTTTCACACAGGTAGTACCAGTCTAGGGTTGCTAAGTGACTTCTCACATTTTTAAAATGTTCATTTATCAAACTCATTTTAAAGAAGGAATATATTACAATGAAAGATTAAATTACCTCTGTGAAACTTTTCAGAGGATTCCATATTTCTCTCAACTCATTCCTCCACCACTATTTTAAATGGGAAATACATCTTCTTTGTTATGTCCTCTCTATCTAAAGCAAGAAGTTCCCCAATAGTTAAGATTTTATTATCTTTAGCTTTTTTATTTCCAAGAAGTTATCCCACCATCTCAAATACATTCAACCAATGAATTTTTTTAATTTCTTGGTAAACTTTGACATCCCTTCTTTCCTAGCCCTCAAGCCCAGAAGGATACAATCTCTATTTTTAAGTGTTGTTTTCCTTGCAGTACTTTTCCTTTGTATCAACATTACACATTTCTTGAAACCAGTCCTTGAAATACAAAAAATGCTGCACCTTTGTTATTTCCCAATGAATGATCTCATAATGAGATCAAAGAAAGAGTTTTCAGTTTCTTTGGCTTTGCACCAATCTGCTGAGTCATCTGATATTAATTAATTAATTAATCTTGTTTGCTCTTGTATTATCCATCAGCATAACTATGTTAATAACTAGATCTGTATCTTTCCATAAATGAAACAGAAGTCTTGATGTAAAAAGCCTGAAAGTACTTCAGAAATGCAGATTTTAACAAGTGGTTTCAGATTTCCTGGTTCAAGACATTAAAGGAGATCAATTAACTGAAAAAAAGCATCTAGCAAGGGTGTTTTTTTCTGTTTGGTTTTGGTTTTATTTAAAATTTTTATTTTGTCCTTTTTCAGATACTAATGTTTAACACTCAGAATAGAACAACTCAATTCTTAGAACTAATGTTCCACACTTTTTACTTAAAAAAAAAAAAAAATCTTTGGAAAAAAGAAAGTAATAAAAGAGATAGAAAGTTTAAACAGTGCATTTAGAATCCTAGCAGTACTAATTCATCATTATGCATTGGAACTGTTTGAATGGGTCAGATAAATATCATGTCAAATGTGGAAGTAAATGTTTAGAAATATTCTTTTCAAACTGTATAGTACATAATACTTTTTCTGGTTGATATTGAGTGACATTGTATGCTAACACTGAAGCTAAGAACAGTAAAATAATGTCACACTATGATTTAAGATTCTAAGACATGGAAATAAAATGTTGGATGTTTTTCCTTAATTGTTTTACAGTTCACAGCTGGATTCATGCTGATTAAGCTAAATTCAAAAATGGCAAGACAGTGAACAGAGATAAGTGATCAAAAAGCCAGAGAATTATTCCTTTAAAATTTGATTTGAAATCTGTCTGCAACAATAAAATAATTTAAGGGGGGGGGGAGGCAATTAAAAATATTTTAAAAATAGAGAATGGGCCTCTCAAAGTTATGTAGCTGAGAAGAACAATGAAAACATGGTTCTTACTCTGAATTATTTTCTTTAGTTTTTTATCTTTACTTTTCTTACAAATAAAGGAAACCTTTGTATTGCAATGTCTCTATTGATATATAGAACAGACTATTTGGTGGGGTTTACTGCATTCATTAGGTGCTCCCACCAGCATGACATTTGTGGAGATTACCCTTTTTAATGGTTTCTTGTCATTGGATCCCTTGGACGGACTTGTTTCCTGGAATTAAATTCAAATACATACTCACCCCCACATGTATCTTTTTATATGTAGGAATTTACCTGTGCATACATACACAAACATATTTGTATATATTTCTCTATGTGTCTATATGTGATCACATATATATATGTGTAGGTGTATATGTAAACATATATTTATACAGACATAGCTACCCTTAAAAGAAGAATTTCCAAGAGTGCTGCATTTGAAGATAAGACACTGGATAAAATTGACTAGAGGAATTGACAAGCAACTTTGTTAAGCTGCTTTGGAAGTGTTCGGGATGCTTTACCATGCAGATAAACTTGAAAGGCAGAATGGAGAAGCCCATAAGGGCTTTTAGGTCCTGGCTGTTTTACATAGAGCTTGCAATGTCCAAGAGGTCACCTGAGCCTTTCAGAACTTTTTGGCACTGTGCCTCTCAGACTCTCAGACTGGAGGTTTTAGCAAGACTGTCTGCCCCACTGTGCACACCATCAGGCAAGGTACAGGATCTTGGTCATTGTTCAGGTACCAGACAATTCATTCCAGAATTGGGAACACCGGCCAACTGCTGCCAGGGCAGATTCGTCATGTAGAGTGACCCAGAACAAATAAGCTATGGGAATCTGTCTCAGCTTTTGGCAACCAAAACTTTCAGAATTCCTCTTCTGGAAGTATTCTGGTCGATCGGTCCCAGACCTGCCAAACCTGGCAGTGGTAAATTGATTGCTCTGAAGCAGCCTGGAAGCACTAGAGGATTTGCTTTTGTTTTGGCAAAATCTAGTCAGACCTGAGATGAGTCAACTAAAGCCTTCAGATTCAGTGAAATGCTTTTGAACAAAAATATTTCCCTCAGAAATGTCGGGCCATCTGTACTCAAGTTAATAGAGATGGTTCTCACTAGGGTCATAAATATGTATTACAGGCATGTTTCCCCTCAACATTATACTCTAATCACCGTGGGCTTTTAGGTAAATGTTAAGTCAGGGGTTTTGCAACACACAGAGTATTTTACATTTTGACCAGAAATCTTTGTGTTATATATCCTACTTTTTTTTTCCCATATATGTTCTCTGTGTGTCTTCCTGAAATGGAACATGCCCTATGCAGCTGTTTAGAGCACTCTCTATATAACTTTTTCCAGTGTCTCTAATGTTTTCTTTACCCTGTCTGCATCTGAAAGGAGTAGTTGCCTTACAGACTAGAGTTACTCAGGTTATAAGACAACCAGAGACAGTTCAGTTTGTGACTCATTATTTATATATTTATTATTTATATGTGACTCACTCTTCCTGGACACCCCAGAACTCTCATGGCATTAGAGCACAAGTAGTATGCACATTTATCCCTCTCCTGCTTGGATGAGTTCATACATCAGAAGGGTTCATCATCAGATCGGCTAAAAGAGCAGATTAGTCTGAAATAGGGAAGGTGGACATTCCTTATCCTAACTTGAAGCTATGGAAAAAAATATGACCGCTGGAAACGAGAGTTCACACAGAACTACGATGCTGAAAACCTCATCTGCTGCACTGATTTTCCTCCTTTGCATATGGCCAAAAATTCTTCAGTTGTAACTGGATAACTTCATTCAATTCTCTTGCCTACGACTCACTAATATTCATAAAATCAGTATTTCTCAGACTATTTCTCATCAAGACTTTTACTCAAACCTGCTTTGAAATTTCTCTTTTGCATTCCATCATTCATGTAAATGTGAGAAAGCTGGGTTGTTTTGGCCAGTTGTTTGATTTGGGTCTTTTTGGGGTCTTCTCTAGAGGAACTCAGCTTCACCTCTATTTCCTAGGTAAAAGTGAGGGGTGTGCCACTTTTCCACCACCTGCCACTGATTCTAGGGGAGTAAACTTGCCAGGCTGTGGTGAAAATAAGAGGCAACACTTCTTCCTAGTTGGGTAATAGTAATGCCTTCCCCTGAGAATCAGGAGGTCTTGCATTTTCACCCTAGATCATAAAGGTCATATTAGTAAACTTAGTGTTCAGGGCATGAAGTTTGGTATATGATTACTTTTTAGCCATTAAAATAATCCCTGATAGTTTAGGTTCAGGATAGCTAATGCCTTCTCAGCCTGTGCCAAGTAGTCTGGAGAAGAGCAAAGTTTTTGAAGAGAGCTAAGGGTATTCCTGGTGTTCCTGCCAAACAGTGTGGATGAGGTCTGTATGCGGGAAGAATGACAATTTAGTCATGCACGTGTTAGTCCTAATCTATTCTGTTCACCAGCAAAAACATAACGAAAGCATCTGTGAGCCAAATGAAAGTTAGAGAATAAAATGCTGAGGTAAACCTTTGAAAATACAGTTTTCAAGATTTCTCACGCATTTCTTAAGGACACTTATCACAAGATTAAAATCTAGCAGCCTGCTCTTTCTGGGTGAGTGATATCTGTTACTGTATGTAAAGTGAAAACATTTTCAATACATATCTGAAACGTTCATCCTGGCATCCAGAACAAGTGAGATAGAGCAGATCTGATGGGACAGGACTAGTGAGAGTCATACACTGTATCTTCTCAAAATGGAGAAGAAGGAACTAAATGTGAGTATAGATCCCTATTCAGCATGCACATTTCGCAGAGTATATTTTAAGATGTCTAATTTCTCTAATGATTTATATGGGGTTCTTTATGATTCTATCCTTGGGACCAGTGCTTAAAAACTGGGTGTTTTGACTTGTTAGCTGCTAAATTCCCTTTGAATCTAAGCCAATGAGACTTAGTATATTGAAATCCCCATTGTATAATAGTGAGATAGCAAAAGAAGAAAACTAAGTTTTAGTCAATCTGCCAGGAATAAATCATAACCCTGAGGATATATTTTTACAATGCCTCTAATGGGAATTCATTGTGACTTTGAAGGGAAATACAGAGAAGTAGAATGCATCAAAGTATTTTAGAAACCACAAAGGAAACAAATAGAATTGGAATTATTCAGTGTGATTACATATATCCTAAAACTGCCTAAACAGACTGGTCTTAAAACATATATTGTGGCCCAGAGGAATAACTTGGAAGAAGACTAAGCTTCAATAATCATCCGGCTCATATAAAATTTGCATTTAAATAACACTAATGAATTAAGTGTCAAAGTCATATAAAAAATTGAAAAAAATCCTTCTTGGTCAAAAAAGTCAGTTATGTTTTTAGAAGGACGTGTATAAATGTCTTATGATTTAAAAGAGTTGAAATTGCAAATTTTCTGTAAGAAAAACGTTGAATTCCTCTCTTCACAAGACCCACCTATGCATTTACAAATTCCAGTTCTGGTGTGAGATGGACGTTTCAGTTGTAGCAAATTCTTGTTTTGAAGGAAAAGGATTTTACAATTGGTGATTTAAACATAAGCATTTTTTGACTAATTTCCTTGGATAAGTCTGAATTTTTGTGAAGGGGACTCTTTTCTGCAGGAAAGAAGACTGTTTTAATTATCAGGATTGTACCAGTTAAGCACAAAAGTATTTACTCTGACCATCTATTATTGTGGAACAGCCTTCCTTAATCCCCCAACCAGAATCCACTTCTGCCTTATCCCAGGCACACTTCTGTTCCCTTTTGGGAATCCTTCTGTTCCTCTGTAGAAAGCTTTCTTAGTCAGGGGGATGTTTTCTATTGAGGACTGTTCTTTCTCCTTCCAGCTGTCTCTGGCTCAGGAAGTGAATAAACAGACTTCATCTTTATTTTTTAATCTTTGAAAATCTGTCAACCACTTAGGGTTGTGGATTGGGGTTGGTTGGTTGGTTGTGTGTACTTTGATACACTGGTATCCTAAAATTCTGTGCTGCTGGAACTCAGCTGATTATATAAGGGAGACAGAGACATCGTTGCTATTGGAACACTGAAGGCTTTTTTATTACTAACACATATACAGGGTAATTCTTCATTCAATTGGGGAAGTTCAACTTACTAAAAATCTGCTGGAAAAAGATTCCAGTGCACAGGAAACAGCTGATGAGCTTCCAGGAGTGCGTGAAAGATCCTGAAACAGTTGGTGAGGGAACCCACCAGGGAAATGGCTCCCATTAGTCTGGTTCTTTTCTAACAGAGGAAGATTGTGGGTGATATGATTTGTTTTTGGGGGAAATCTTAGGCATAGTGATCAAAAGGTTATGTAAGTGTTGATCTGTCAGAGGATAAAAAGGCTCTATAGACTGATCCGGACAGGCCAGATCAATGGGCCAAGGTCATTTGTAGGAGGCTCAAGTGACAAGAACCCTATGCAACACTACAGGCTTTGTCATGAACTCCACTGCAGCTTGGAGGGTGCTGGATAGTGAAGTGTTGTGACCCTCCTAAAAGCATCTCCAAAGCAAAGCCGCTCGGAGGACAACCACACACACATGTGTACACGCGTACACACACACACACGCACGGATAGCTCCAGGAAATGGGTCGACGACAAAGAGCCGGGAAGGGTCTTTGTATGGGGTTGCACGGGAGAAGTTTAATGCAGCCACGCTCCTGAACACTTCCAGGGATGAAGACAAGGAACATCGGAGTACCAGTTTAAGTACGGGAGCGGACAGAGCATCAGAGACCAATGATCTGAGGGCACAGGGGCGGTTCACAGGCAGGACTAGGGAATGGGAGCCAGTAGGGACACTCTGAGGGAGTGGCAATGGAGCAAGGGCCAATGTGGGGAACTTGAAGTGGAGAACCTTCTAGGACAGGAACATCTAAGGTTACAAGGAGCAGGGAGGGCCATGGGTGAGCTAGGGAAGCAGAACTGAGGTACATTAACGTAGTAGAACATTGCATCCTGGGGGAAGCCTTTTCATTCACCCTAAACTGGGGAGGATCTCTCATACTAGGGACTCTCCCACCAGTGGACTGTCTTTGTCCCCTGTACCACAGGCTCACTGATTGCCAAAAGGCTTGGAGACAAGTGTCTGGAAAGCTGGCTGGTGGACAAGAACTTGCAGATGTTGGCTGATAGTCAGCTGAGACTGAGTCAGCCTGCGTCCAAGAAAGCTGATGGCTTCCTAGCTTGTATCAGAAACAGTTTGGCCAGAAGGACCAGGGCAGTGATCATCCTGTTTAGGTTTGGGCTCCATATTACAAGAAAGATATTGAGGTTCTGTAAAGTGGGCAGAGAACGGCGACAAACCTGGTGAAGGGTCTGGAGGACAAGTGTTATGAAGACCGGCTGAGGGAGCTGAACTCGTTTACCTTGATAAAAAGGAGGTTCAGGGGAGACTGCCTGAAAGGAGGTGGTAGAGAGGTGGGGGTTGTTTTCTTCTGCCAAGTAAAAGTGATAGAATGAGAGAAAAAGGTCTCAAATTCTCTAGGGCAGGTTTAGATTGGATATTAGGATAAAAATGCCTTCATTGAAAGGGTTGTCAAACATTGGAATGGGCTTTTTAGGGAAGTGGTGGAGTCACCATCATCCCTCTAGGATTTTAAAAGACATGTAGATGTTTCACTTAGAAAAATGGTGTAGTGTTGGGCTTTGCAGTGTTAGTTTAATGGCTGGACTTGAGGACCATAAAATTTATTTCCAAATTAAATGATTCTGTGATTCTGTGTTTTGACACTGTCATGAGAAGTCCTCTGGTTCATGTTGTTGCTTAACTGGAAAATTTCGGTTCTAAATACCAGTTGTTGTGGAAACTTTTTGTTGAGGATCTATATGAAGATTGCAAGATTGACATCTCTGAAGTGTGTGATAGTAAAATCAAGATGTACTAAAGTTGGTACTATATTTTAGTAACATTTTCCTTTTGAGGCACTAGTGATTCTTTCAAAATGCGTTGTAGCTTCCTTTGTGTACAGCTCTTGTTGAACAGATGATATTATAGATCAGTGAAAAGAAAAATGTACCTTTGACAGCTTGGAGACTTTATACAAAATTTATTTCAGATGAGAAATGGTAAGTGGTTAGGCATTTCTCTAATATTCTGTTTCAATGTTTTCTGAATGAAATATGTCTTATTTCCTTTCAAAATGACTTATCACAATACAATATAAAATATGAAATTTAAATAAGAAGTACTTAAATTGAGGCAATACTTAAAATACTGAAGTGATGTTTTTCAGACTTTTTATAGCCCATGAAGTACTTGAGCCAAAATTTACAAGAAACATCTACCTATTTTGTTAAAGAAAACCACCCCCCAAAATCTAGTGCTGGATTTGTGCCATGTACAGTATAGATTCTATGATGTTATTTTTTTTTCTTAAAACTGGAGTCTTGCGAGTTCACAGCAATAAGTTGTTATCTTTCTTTTCCATTCCATTTGTTTTCTTCTATGTGATGAGGAATATATGGCCAGCTCCATATCCTTAAAAAAGAAAATACATTCAATATTTTCATATGCTGCTTCTAAGGAACATAAGCCCAGTAATATTATTGTAGTGCATTTTGTTATATTTTGCTTCATTCTCAATCAGAGAAAAAAAACAACTGGTAAAAACCTGTGTGAAATCCACTTTTCCTCTTGAGTCTATCTTTAAATGATTTCAAAATATATTAAGAGGAATCTGAAAAGATAATCTTTGCATACTGATTATGTTAGTTGTCTGAGAAGTGTTTTGGGTATTAGATCAATATTACTAGCTGTACAGGTTCATGAGCACACAGTGATGTAACTTACATTTATTTCTACAAATTGCATCCAGAAAACAGCTATTTTATTAATTGTAGCAAGCTGAATTTATCTTGCAAGGCCAAGTAAACGAACAGCAGAGATGCCCTTTGGCAACAAGAATTATAAGTGGCTTCTATGGTCCCTCCAGACAGATGAAACTGACAACAAGCAAAAGGTGGAAAACATAATGAATCTAGCTCACATATCTGCTAGGTTTTGACATGCTTGTCTGTACATCAATCAATACGAAAGACTGTACCTTAGAGGAAGAGAAAACTAACAGCTCTCAGAGATGCCACTCAAGGAGACCGTGGTCATCATGTTGCATTTTTTCCTTATATCTGCACAATCAGTTGCAATGTAAAAAGGGGAAAGATAAGAGCTGGCAGGGAGGGAATTTTTAGTTCTCTTGAAATTCTTATTTTGTGTCATGCATAAGAAAAACATCTATTACAGTATTTCTATCCATTACTGAGATGTGGGCTTGGGAAATTATTATTCCAGTGAGTAGAGGCACTTAAGTTGTTAAATGCTTTCTTGATACATTATATGTCTGTTAGCCTAGATTTGTTTCTGTAGATACAAGCCTTAAGGGGTAAAAGACAAGGCCGATGCAGCTCATCTGTGAAGGCGGGGAATTCCTGTAAAAAAGTAATATTTGGAGCTGGATATTCATAATCAGAATCATGCAACCAATAGGTTTCTCTGATCAGACTCTATACTTTTACAGAAAATCAATATTTTAATCAGAGGTTATCATGTTGAAGGCTAAAATTCACACCTAATAAAATGGCTGTCTTAAAAAGCAAAGAGAAGAGAAAACCGTACCTCAAAACCTTCTTTCTTAACATTCATTATTGTTTGGGTAATCATACATTTTCTTTAGCCAAGATGAGCATTGTTGACTTGGTTCACCTTGCTTAAAAACAAAAAAAAAACAACAAACAAACAAACAAACAAACAAAAACCAAACCAAAACAAAAACCCCCAAAACCTCAAACATCTAAACAAAAGCCAAAACATAAATTTAAGGATTTTCACTTAAATTGTCAAATAATTGCAGAGAGCCAACTCAGTCTAGATGTCTTATTAAACATTTCTGTGTCAGTGCACATATCACAATGTTTGAAATATTAGCCATTCTGTGCATTAGATTTAAATTACATACTTGAACTTCAAGCATTAAACTTTCATAGGACTATGCTATGACAAGAAGGCACTCTTCAGAGAAGGTACTGAAAGTCTATTAGCTGTGCAAGTAATTATCTTCATATGCATTTGTGACGTTTTAAAACAGCAGAAAATTTTATTTTACTTGTACAGTTCTGAAATACAGCTGATTAAAAGACTGAGCTGTAAGTATAAAATTGTATGCTTTCATTCCAACCCTTTGTACCAAGGCTCTGAGAGAACAAATAACATTCAATACTGCAGCTGAAGGCATTAGTACAGCCTAGATAAGTTTTGGCATAAAATTGATTAAGCTACTCTAACAACATTTATGCTATATAAAAAGGAACACAGACAAGTTCTGTATTAGAGGATGTTTAAAAAAACTAGATTGACTAAAAAAAGACAAAATCTGATGTTTTGAATCAGTTCATTGATAGTTCAAAAAATCCTTAAAAACCTGAATTCATTTGAAACTTCAAAATGCTAAATTATTTCACCCCTTCTGGGATATCTCTGACTCATTGAGAAACTCACCCTTCTAAGATAATCTTCCTGTGAATTTTAGGAGTACTTACCTGTATTTTCCCACATTTATTTTCCTGAACGCTTGCTGTGGTGACAATTACAGCAGACACTCACTGTAGGATTTGTTTAAAATTTTTGCATGAATCTTGAATCTATTATTTGGAAATCATCAGTATAGAACCATCCATTCCATGCCCATGCCCATGCATAATAAAAGACACAGGTGCTCTGCTAGGATAGCTACTACTTCTAATACGTTAATTAATTCGTCTTTATGTTCTCCCATTCAGAACCAAAGTGAAGTGCTACATTAATAAATCACCCTTCTCTCTAGGAAGACTCAAATCTTGAAGGACCCTATGAACAAAGCATCGGTGGTGACCATGGCTTGCTTTCTTCTCTGTGGCTTTGATTCTATTTTTTCAAAAGTAGAAGGTCTATTTTAAATAGTGCTGATAGTTAGAAATCATATTCTGTGTGCTTGAGGATTCATACATATTATTATATTTTCCTTTCTGCAAGATCCAGCATTTGTTACTAAATAGGAAAACTGATACCAACATTCAGCAAAAACTGCAGACCTCATATTCTTCAGTCAGTGGCAAACAGTTCTTTAGGGAAAAAAGTATATGCAAAGGATTGTGGTAGCTTATAAGTACCTTCATTAGTAATTTTTTAAAAATGCTTACAATGGTTATTTCTTGGTCATTCACCCATTCATAAGTAATCAAATGAGGAAAAAGTAAAAGAAGTAAAAATATACTTTTATCATTGTCTTAAAGGAAATTCCTCCTGAAGGACAAAATAATCTTATTCATTATGTCTGCAGAGACCCTCTACCATATTTTACAATGAAATTTGTGTTTAGAGCTCATTAAAGGCCTTCATTGATTGTTTACATAGGGTTCTCCTGTGGGTTCTAATAACTATTTCTTTATCTTGAGCACAAAAAGTCTGAACCTATAAACCAAAAACACCCACATGACATTGTTCATACAGTACTGCCGTTAAATATTTAAGATGATTCTTTGAAAAAAAAATCAGTAATGTTTTCCTAGACATGGGTTTAGCAACTGAGTATGACATTAAAAAGAGTCCCAGGATTTCTGGCTCCAGAAATCGTAGTTTGACCTACATGGAAGAGATTAATTTTGGATGGGGGATAAATTGTCCATAATTTTTTAATGATGTGTAACCAAAATGAATGAGAACTGCTGCTTTTCGTGCTTCCTAAGTACAATGCCTGTAAAAGCCTGCTGTGATTTGAAAGTCAGCATTTGCTAGTGGTCACCAACTGTTAGCAACAGTTAGAGTAATTGAAATTATGTCATTTCCTTTGCTAATAACAAACGGCGTCATCACATGGTTTGGTTTTTTTTTTTTTTTTGTAAGTTTACACCAATTACAAGAAGTATTAAATTCATAGTAAGATGAGACATTTCAAATAACAAAATAAGGTGGAGGTTATTCTGAGAAATAACATAGGATATAGAGAGTTAAAAACTCTTAAAAACAGCAGGGCAATGTTGTGGGAATAAATGAGGTAGTAAATAAATTCTGAATCTAGAGATGCTGAGTGATGAGTAAAATGCCAACCAGCTTCTTGGGTAATGAAAGAAGCCCACTCCAAACTGCTGTTTATTGAAACTTGAAATATTACTGTAGTCTTTCTTCCAAGAATTATTTCTGCTGACTCAAAAAGGAAGCATGATCCCAGTGGAGCTGAAACTCGAGATATAGGACACACTGGTATTTTTACCTTAAGGATACCTTCACAGTTTGAAACATATAGCAATGGGGAGTAATCATGTAACCAAGAGCTGAAAGACCACTATTATAACTGCAGCAGAACTGTCAACAGGGAAAAGTAAAATATCAGATACAAAAGTCTGGTCATATTAGTAAGTTTCTTTTTCATTTTCACATTAAAATATCAATATATATTACATGCAATTGTGCTTGTTATCATAGCCATATTAGAATTTACAGCGAACATTTCAATTGCAATATCTCCTGCAGTACATGTTTTATATTTACATTACTCATGGAACATACTCTACTTCAGCTGAGTAGAATAAAGTAAAACAAATAGCTAGTTATTTCAGAAAGCTGTATTAAAGATGTGATATTATTTCCATATTGTATATTATTTTCTATCATGTTGGAGTTTTACCACAAAAACTGCACATAAAACTTGCAAGTTGGAACAAATAATGGACCTCTCTTTCTTCTCACATCTTCCTTTTTTACCTTTTTACAAATGAAACTTTAATAAAAAGAAAAATTCTAGCTCAGAGTGTGCTGCATTGTGTATTCTAAAATGCTTAAAAGCTCTGACAGCTAGTACAAGCATAAATTATGTTAGGGAGAGAAAAAGAAGCAATACAAATACTCATGCATTCTGACAGAAAAAGTTATATTTTCTAATCTTAATAAAACTGCATCAACTTTTCAACTTTCTTGACTTCTTTCAGGCATATTCTACTTGTCCATTTTTTCTGAAGTAGGGACTAAGTTCTATTTGTCATTATCACAAAATTTGCTCCTCTAAATGCATTTTAAAAATACTTTTGATATTTCTCGTTTTTTTATTTTTTATTTTTTATTTTTTTTTGGTACCATTGTAGCAAAATTCTTGGTTTCATTCTCTGCTTCTGCTAAACACTGGGCAGCTGGACCTTCATTTTACTTTACTGATGTGATTTGTAGATCATTTCTTTAAACAAACCAAAACTGTCTCATTCTTCTTAACATGACTACCTGCCATTCCAAGGAGTTAGGAAAGAAAACTCTTCCTGATTTTCTCTATTTATAAATGGATAATTATTTATTTTTAATATTACATATTTCTGTTGCACACAATGCAGACCAAGTGGAAAAAAGAAACAATTCAGTTTAGCAACAAATATTCAAGTTAATGAATACACATAAAATATACAATGTGTGTTTTATTGGAGGAGATAGAAGTGTTTTGATGGGTATTTGGGTATTTGACTGCCTTAAAGAATGTCAGTTTGGAAATTAACCACTTTATGTTACTGAGACCACATGCAGCTCAATTCTTGCAGATAGATTTTGGTAGAAATTGGATTTTTTAAGTTATCTCCAACAAATCATTGTTTTCAAAATATTTGTGTAAGATAATCTATATATATTGAAGTTTCTGTAACTTACTTTTTTTTTTGATACAGAAATTGCTGGTTTTACAAATGGACACAGCTCACAAAAAACTGATAAGGCTATAAATTGAAAAGAGAATTTTGACAGATTTATTTTCTTAAAATGACCATGTAATTTAGCTTGGGGATTATTTTCATGTGGTTTTTTTTGCAATCACCTTTTATTGTTTCAAGGCTATTCTCTGTCCTGAGTGAGTTGCATGTTGATATAAGAAACAAGCAATGTTATCTTAGTCTGTGCTAATCACCCAAGTCATTCAGTTGAGTCATTTAACATATGATTACAGCACTTTTCCTCTCTTTCAATTTCTAAGTTTTGTCCTGCACATTCCAAAAACTCTTAGAAGGGAAGAGAAAGAACATCAATGCTTTTATCTTTCTGGTCACCAATGAAATAACAATATGGAATTTGATTTCAATTGACCATTTAAAAATTTCATAAACACAAAAGCAAAAACTTATAGATGGAACAAAGTACCTTGATATATGCCATTTGTTATAAAACTATTTTACCTATCTGAAGTAGGTGAGAAACAGAATGGCAAAATGCATAAATGATATTCACTTAGTTGATAACATATTACTGTTATTAACCTGTTCACTTGACAACACTGATTGTAATAGGCAGATATCTTTATAAAATGCTGTTTAAAAAGGTAGATCTAAAGTTAGAAACCACATAAGGGTGTAAAAACATATCACAAAAATCAAAGTTTGAGAAATGTGTGCTTATAAGGTACATTGAATGTTAATAAAATGGTGAACAGGTTTTCAAAAGTGGAATAATATTTTTGCATTTATTTCATTGCAGAGGACAGATGCAGACAGAGCAAGAAAGTAGTGCTGAATGTTGTAACTGCTACATTCCCTCAGAACCTGGAAAATATGCAATGACTAAAGTAAAGTCCTCATCTGATGGAAGGCTATTCTACTTATTTAGTGTTTTAAAAGCTAATTGGGACAAATTCTCATTTGGTGTGCGTGACAGTCCATGAAATATGAAGCGAGCAACCTAAAAATATTATTTGAAAATGGTCAGCCATTTTTAACAATTGTCAAATGTGAGATCTTTCACAACAATTTGCTGAAGATGCTGTACATTCACAGCAGCAATTAAAAACAAAGGGACATGTGCCTTGAACATATCAAATGCTGCATAATGGAAACTGCTTAGTCATAAGAGGTTCCAGCTGCCTCTTGCACAAATTGTAGCAATCTTCCTCTATTTTGGCTCTCCAGCTATGAAATGAAACGATACTACTTCTTCACCTACCAAATATATTCTGAGAGCTTGTCATACTAAAGTGCTTAGACTCGTCCAGAACACCCTGGGAGATAACTGATAATCTGTAATAAGAACTGCATTGAAATAATGTCAAGTGAATAAATCCAAAAGCTATAGTTGGAGCAAAAATGTTTTAAATGAAACTAAAATATAAAATATTATTGCACTATCTGGTGCATGTAAGCAATGTTTATTTTCTACCAAATGAAGCAAGACAATAGAGCAGAATATGACAATATCATAAAACATATATGTTTGAAATTTTGAAATAAGTTTACAAAGCTAGTTTGAATTTTCAGATTAATTTTTCTTTGCCTGACTTTTCAACTTTTAGAATGTTCTTTTATATATGCATAACAATTGTGAATAGTTGAATGGAATACATGAACCATTTATAGCAGCTACTTCATCAAATTAAAGCTGTGATTGTAATCAGTCGTAACTCTGAAAAATCAAATGATACTAAATAAGGAAGATAACACGCCAGGAAAATATACACTTTATGTTAAAATGCACAATACATTTCTGCTTACTTGACCTAATCATCTCATTTCATCTTAGACTGGTTTTTTTTTTGGTCTTAATAAAGCATTGTATTCTGATTCCTAACATTGCAACTCCCAGATTGACTGTTTGTGAAAACAGAGAGAGAACAGCTCACTCAAGCAATTTCATATGATATTTTCCTTTTCCCACGGGAATGTTAACTTGAAACAGGGCAGATTGACGAGCATGCCAAATCTGTAGTGCAGTGGAATCACACATTGAAGAAATCATTCAGATGGAAATTTTTCAGACTATGTTTCAGCTATATACTTTACTTTGTCTGCAACCTTATCACAACTTTGTCATTACTACAGAATAAATAGACACCATAAATAAATTTCATAAAAATAAAATCAAAGAAGAAGTAAGCTCAAAGATTTGTAACTAGCATGGAAAAGAAGAAAAAAGCTAGCATAAAATTACTATTTATTTTCAAAATTAATCCGATTTATGCTTTATCTGAAGCACTGGACTAAGGACGGTAATCTAAAGAGAAGAAGGGGAAATGTCTTTGTCTTGAAATGAAACATAAAGTCTTTAGGACAAAAGCTACATCTTAATTTTTGAGGACTGTTATTTGATGTAGTCAATTCATATCTTTCTCATAACTGTATTATTTTGAAGATAGGTTTTTGATTAACTCACCTGAGACTGAACTCAGTAATTTATCTTGCTGTCTTTCTTCACCTAGCTAAGTGCTGAGGTGGCCATCAATCAGGATTAGATTGTGTCTTGAGACTGTCTTTACTTGATCATTCAGGTAAATACTGTCAGTCTGTTTAAACAGGATCTTTTCTGTTACTGTGATAGAGAAGCTTTTGTATAGAATAGAATCAGAACAATTTAGGTGGGAAAGGACCTTTAAGATAATCGACTCCAACCATTAACATAACACTGCCAAGCGCACCGTTAAACCATCTCTCTGAATGACACATTTGCACATCTTTTAAATACCTGCAGGGATGGTGACTCCACTTCTTTGCTGGACAGCCTGGTCCAATGCTCAAGAATCTTTTCCATGAAAAAATTTTCCTAATGCCTAATCTAAACCCACTCTGGCACAACTTGAAGCAATTTCTTTTCATCCTACTAAAACTTCTTTGCACTGATTTTCTCGTCTATATTCCTTTATCTGAAATAAATGCCACCCTACTTACATGTTGTTATGGCACATGGTCAGCATCCCTATCTTTTTGCTGAGACAACTGCAACATTGACAGGAGGTTTTGTCCTTCTCAGTCTCAAGGGTTGTTGCTGAGGGTTATTGTTATATTTCTCAACCTGTACTTGTTAACAAATTACACACTGTATACACCTTTGGCTTATTTACCCTAAAATACTAGGATTATGTAGACTTGTAAGACCATTTTTTTTTCTTGATATAGTGCGCTTTATTTTAGGATATGAACCATACTGTTGCAAAGAAATAAGCCAAACTGAAGGTAGCAAGAATTTAGATAATAATATGCCTTTAAAATTTCAAAATCTCAGCACAAGCAGTAGGTCTGACCATTTTACCATGGCAAGTAGAACAACCTAGACAATAATAAATCCATAATAGAGGAAGTTGGCACCGCAGCACAATTTTCTTGAATTATTTGGAAATACACATAAAATTGAGCTAAAACATACTCAAGATCAAACAAGTCCAGACAAACTTGGTCAATTCTGCAGTATGGGATGGTTCATTATTTTTTTTAAACTTGAGAGTTCTTGCTAATACTTGGAAGCATGAATTGTCCTGGCCACAATTTACTAAATTGAAATTGCTATTCAGCTATTTCCTGTTAGAGACCTCTGTAATACTTTGCCATACTCTTTTTCCAACCATTAAATTTCTGAATAGAGAAAATTGCTATATTTTTCATTGCCTTTTACTGTGATTAATTTTTGACCATTCCTTCAATATTTTTGCTAGTATTATAACAATAGGAGTTTATTGTCACTAATTGAATCAATATAGTTTTTAACACTTCTCAGCAAATCTTATCTCAGGTAATAGAAGAAACATCTATTCTTTCACACAAATAAATTGTGCCAGTGAAGTAAAAAAAAAAAAAAAAAAAAAAAAGGTACTGCTTGCATCAGGTTTGGGGTTTTTTTCCAATAAGTTTCTTAGTTATAAATTACAATGTCATGCTGATTCCATCTTGCTTAAATAGAATTTGTCTAGTCAGTTGATATTTTTAATGATATTTTTCTTTAGATCCTTTCTGGGATGCCTACAATAAGAGGTGTGTTCACAAGAACTAATTACAAGTGACTTGTAAACCATAATGCTTAATTAATTTACATAATTTATCTTATCAATTAACCATACATGCAGATGAATAATTCCCTAAGAGACCCCTTAGTTTCTTAACTAGTGTGGAAAAACCACTAGGGGTTGCTTACTTGTTTCGCTTCCCCTTCTCCTCTCCCCTAATAATTCTCTGTAGAGATGGAATAGAAGTCCCTGCAAAGTTCATTATTTTTCTGCTTCTAACTGTTAATATATTAGAACATAAAATTCCTTGTGAGCTCCTCTTTTTTAAATTACATCTACAATAATAATGATAATAGCATCTGACTTTCCTATAGTATCTTTTATCAACAGATTTCAAAGTGCTTTGCAAAGAAAGTCAAAATCTTTATTACTATTAAAATAAACTACATGCAACTGGTGTTTTAAACAGAAAATACAATAACCTGTTAAAAAACAACCCTACTCCAAGGCGCTTCAAATTTAGGACTATATTCACTATGGAGAGAACAGCTTTCCCCAAAGTATTTACCTGTGTGCTCAGCAATTTATGTATTAATTAGTTCCTGAAGAGAGACACATTCTATAATTTCTCTGTGGGGTTTCAGGTTTTTTTTATTCCCCTGGAAATATTCAGCATAAATATCAGGTCTGTCTTTGCTTACAACAAGCTGTATAACATTCTGTAGATTTCTTCTTGCATTTCTAAGGTTTTTATGCTTATATTGTTTATTAATATTTCTTTGTCAGCCTTTCTTCCTTCATAAAATTATTCAATAAGTGGAAAACTGAACTTTATTTGTAAGTGTAGCAAATATCAGACAGATGTTTTATTCAGGGACATTTTTTTGCATTGTGTGTGTGCTGCTATAAAGTTGATTCCAGGAGATTTGCCAGTTTTGAGTCTCAAGGTTGAGATAACAGGGAAGGGTAACCTGAGGGGTGTTGGGTAGGGATCTGGTGCAGCCTGGTCCCCTGACTGGGAGGGGTAAACAAGGCATTTTTACCCACAGCCACCAGAGCCTCCCATCCTACTTTTCCTCATAGGAGTTTTTGTTTACTCAGAGAGCTGCCAGAAGGGAAACGGTACCTTCATACAGGTAATTCAAGAAATTGCTCTACCGATGGTTTAACACTCACTTTGCTCTGCAGTGGGATGGGGGAGAGACTCAGAGGAGTAAAAGTGAGAAAACTTGCAAGTTGGAACAAAGATGGTTTAACAGGTAAAGCAAAAGTGACACATTCAAGCAAAGCAAAACAAGGAATTAATTCAACCTGTGGGCAGGCAGGTGTTCAGCAATTACCAGGAAAGCAGGGCTCCATCAAGCCCTGCTTTCCTGGTAATGGTAATGTGGGAAGACAAATAACATCCTTCTGAATGTCCCCTTCTTCTTCCACATTTATGCTAAATATGACAGCATTTGGTAAGGATTATCCCTCAGGTCAGGTTGGGTCAGCTCCCAGCTGTGTGAGCTCCCAACTCCTTGTGGACCCCGATCAACTCACTGGCAAAATGGGGTGAGAAGCAAAAAAGTCTTTGTCTTGGTGCAAGCACTGCTCAACAGTAAAGAAAACATCCCTGTGTCATCAACACTCTTTGCAGCTCAAATCTGAATGAGCTCCATAAGAGCTACTGTGAAGAAAATCAATCTCAGTCAAAACCAGCATAATTTATGTGAGCTTCTAAGAACACAAGTATTAACATTTTTTATAATATCTATGCCTTCCAAAAAATGTCATTATGTTGAAAATTTGCTTTAGTCCTTTGGCTATTTTACAGAATTGGGAGACAAAACTGGCTTCAAATTACATAGTTCTGAAAAAGCTCTGGATATAATATCTTGCTTCTATAACTTGAACTATGTTAGTAGATATAAATAAAGAAGTAGTTAAATTGTTTGAAACTTGGCTTGCTAGAAGAATCATGGAAAATTAATATAGCAAGGCAAATTTTCTTATTTCTCTGGTTGTTGGTTTGTTTTTTTCAAGTCTTAAGTTATCTGGACCTCTATTATGTCCATTCAACTTCTACCTAGTTTGAAACAGTGCTTGATTTTTAAAAGTCTCTTTGTTGTTTCATATTGTCCAGAATATTTAGAGAGAAATAATAAAATGTCACAGTAGAGCATAAATTCCCAAGATTCATGTCTTATGTATTAATAATTCAATTTTTTTTATTGAGAGTTCAGCTCATTGGTTTCTTTATTCTACTATGAACAAGCTTAACAGCTTTGTAGTTGGTGTCTCTGGCTTGGTCATCTTTGTAATTCAGCTGTAATATGTAGCCCAATTCAACTATTTATGTTCCCACAGCCATGGAAAATTTCCTTTGCCTGGGAGTTTTAAATCCTGCAGATAGTTGTCTGTATGCTGGTTAGCCCTGAATTATAGGCGTCAAAATTCATTTAATACTTTCTTTAATCTTTATCTGTTTCCATATTTTGTCTCAAAATGAATAATGCAAGCCTCTTGTTCATATTTGTGGTTTCAATTTTTGGTCTTGCCTTTATTTATTTAGTTATTTGTGATTATTCTTCTGTGCCTCTCTTTGTCTTTTAGAGCAGGTATGATTGTCCTGATGCAAATAAAGCTGCACATTGTTCAGCTTTGAATTTATGAATAGACAATCAGATAATATAAATATCACTTTAAGTAACCAATAACAACTTTGTATTTTTTAAGTTAAGACTGAAATAGTGACAAAAGCTTGTTCTTTTACAAACTATTCTTAACATTTAATTTCATATAATTTTTCTAATTTTTGTTTGTGCTGCTTACTAAGATTATAAAAAGGGTTCATTTACCTTAATTTTTGCTCGTGACTTTTCACAGGAGGTCCATGTATTAATGAAGGACTGCAGGCTGTGCTGCTAGTACTTCCTTTGACAAATTAAGATGTGTGGCATTCGAACCTGAAGGTTTGGTTTTGTTGTGTCACATTTGTACAATACTACAGAAATGTTAGTACATAAAAATGGTATTGTGCGTGCTTAAAATGCAAGAGAAAAAAACCCCAGCTCATCCAGCTGGGAGATGTCTTAAGACAGCCACACTTGTCTAGGAAGATAAGAGAAAGAAAGAGAGGTATTAATGATCCACGTTAGTTGTGTCACCCAGCACTTCTGGAGAAGGTGTTCAGACTTCTTTTTGCAGGGAAGGGGCATAGAGGAGGATGACACAGGTCACATCAATCTGAAGAATGACACATTTAGCTCTGTGGGATGTTTTTTTTGTGATACAGTTCATTCAATTGTAATACCTTCTGTGAAAACTCACTCTTAAGACTGCATTTTCTCTCACCCCCTGTCTTCAGTTCTTATGGTATAATATTTTATGAACAGGTCAAACCACCACATCTATCAACATCTGAAGTATTTATAAATCAAATAAAATTGAGACTCTCACATCACACTTTCAGAAACAGTTGTTTTAAGCTAAATCCAGATAAAAATATATTGTGGTAGTATGCTGCATGATAGCATGCTCTTTCATTTTTCACCCGTGCATAACCCTAAAGGTAATTACTTTACTGCTAAATTTGAGTATGTAAACAGTAATTACATAAAAATCTCTGTAAAGATGAATACTTTCTGAAGTCTTGATGGATCTTGATGAGAAATCCAAGATGAGTTAATTTATAATGAAATTATATTCCACAGATAACTAATTAGTTTTTCTAATTTACATTTGCTTTTACTTCTGAATTTTTGTATAGTAAAGGTTAAAAGACAGATACATTTTATTTTGCTAATTTTCATTGCAGTAGATAAATAAAAATCCCTCAGAGCTGGAGAAAATCCAAGCATATGAAGTTTATTAAGACAAAGAATATGCTCAATGTTAGCAAAATTATCTTGACAATGCAGTGTACTATGCTGTACTTTATTGCTCATAAAGCATGAAAAACTATGTTGTTAGTTGTCAGTGTTAAAATCTGGAGAACTGTAGTATTTTCAGTGTTGTGTTGTCAATATCACTCCTTCAAAAACAAAGTAAACCTTACTGTCATTTAATTTGTGCTCTGAGTTCAAGCCACACAACAGGCTGGTGAATTAAACCTTTAGTCATTGAAAGGTAGAAAGAACATAAAAACTCTGGCATTTAGTGTTTTTTCAAATTTATGTACTAAAATGATGGTCACATGCTTGTAAAACCTTCTCTTATTTTCAGTTAATAAATTAGTCTTGCTTGTTATAGCTCTTCATCTTCTGGCTTTGTCCGCTCTAGCGTTCATGCCTCATTGATATAGAAGTGATTATAATTTTCTATTATCAATAGCTGTGAGAGAGTTTGACACAGATTCTCAGCCATATTTCTATTCTCAGACCAGATTTCATCTGCTTTATATTTCTGTAGTTTGGGTTTTGGTATGTAACTTTCCTTCTTATATTTTACATGTTTTTTTGGTATGTTAAGTTTTTTCCGAATTATTTCATGTAGAAATCTCCTCTACTTTGACTATTTGACTATCAGTAATAGCTGTTCTCTTATTCACATTTCCATTTTGCAAGAAATATGTTTTTTACTTAAATCATAACAGCATAACCTAGCATTCTTTTAATTGCCTGGAACTCTTTGGATGACTGGTTTTCTAGCAAAAGTCTTTCTCAAAAGCTAGGCTATAACTACACCGGTGTTAAACTAACTTAGCTAAAATGACTATGCCCACATGCCCTTACTTTTAGGCAGCTTTTCTAGATTAGATTTTAAATGCATTTACAAAATGGAACCTGCTCCCTCTTCCCTGGAAAACACGCTTTTTTTTTCCAGAAGTGGTCCAATCAAAATCTTTCCTTACAGCTTTAGTTAAAAATTGAATGACCATATAATACTCTTTCCTAGTAATTTTCAGAAGTGAAAAGATCTATATTTTAATCCATCAGTAATTGAATCCACAAATATAATCTTATTAAATTATTTAATGTTCTCTACCTTGTCTCACTATCAGTTTAGGTATAGATTGCAAGGACTTCTGAATTGCCAAATAGGTCAGTTTGCACTTGGGTTTCAAGTAATTCTCCTTACTCATGCTGCTAAAAGTGAGTGTCACGATCTTCAAAATTCTAGGGAATAATTCTGATTAAAGGATAGTGTGAAGGGAGCAAGCCTCTTATTTCAATTAGATCAATTCCATTTTGAATTGATGATTATTTTTTAATATCAAGTTAATCTGAACTTTCCCAAGCTTCAGAACCAAATGTTGTTCTTAAAATGTCATCTCCTTGACATATAGGTTTTCCTAATAATTCCAATGGGATGCTTATTATAGACAAAATTTAGCATTCATGCTGTGACTTCTCCTTCTTTCCAAAATCAAGTTTATTCATATAAATGCAGAAATAAAGAAAATTATAAAAGTTTTTTTTTTCTAGTGGCCCCTGGCAGGCCCAATCATCTGGAAAATGAAAGCCGTCTTATACTTCTTCAGCACTATGGTTTCTCAGAGGCATAATAGGACATAACAAAATGAGCATAGCATCTGTTCCTGTATGTTTGTGTTAAAAGTTCTTAAATGCTAAGTAATTAGTTTAAGTTTCTGGATTCTCTGGGAGGAGCACCACTTAGAATTATGATCATGGTTAGAGCAAATGTTACAACTCATTTGAAAATTGAAGTTTCAAAAAGAATAAGTAATTATTTGGATTATTACAGTGACCTTTTGAATTCAAGCATTGTGTCAGTTCAAACTCATCTTTCATTAGTCATTCCTATTTCTATGCATAGCTGTTCTTTTGGAATCATTATAGAAAATTTGAAGTTGGATGTAATTTAAGTAAAACCTATCAGCAAGGTTTTAATGGAGAAATTGGCAGACATATTCTGTGTTATTGGCTAGGCTGGGTAACATTCTTTAATTTGAAGAAATAAATTGCATCACTCACAGATTTTATAATACATAATGGACTAAGAGGCAAGTTCAGGATTGCAGAAAAATGTATGCAGAATTTCTGTTCTTCACAGTTAAAACAGAGTGTTACTGGAAAAATACATTAAAGTACACAAATATCTATCTATCTATCTGACAAAAGATCTCTTCTCATGTAATTAACACAGACATTCTATGATAATATGAGAAATTAAGTTCATATTCTAAACTGAGTTTATGTACTATCTGAGGCACATGTTCTGAATCTGACAGAAGAAAGTAATATTAAAAGCCTTTCTAGCTAAATGTTTTTAGTGTGCAAGCTGGTAAAATTTATCAAAAATGCATAGGGAACAAATACATAATTGGCAGCGTGTGTCTTCTTTTAAAGAGCAGATTTAACCTATGCTTTTTGTCTCCTAATTAGTTCCAACACATTAAATTTAAAATGCTTTTAAAATATTAATATAGCAAAAAAAAGACTATATTGAAAACTTATTATTAAAATCAAGTAAAAGTTGTAAGACTGCCATCCCAATACATTAATATTTGCACCCATCTTGAACACTCAGAGCAAAGTAAAAGCTTTAAAGGAGTAGTTAAAACAAATTTGCAGTTAATGCAAATTACAACATAATTTTCTTTCAAAATATCGGAGATTTTTTTAAATTTTCCTCCTTAATTTTAAAGGGGAAAAAGAGGTATTGGTTGGTTGGTTGATTTTTTTCTAGCTGTTTTTTTACTTTTTTAAATTACTCTTTAAAAAATGTTGTCAGGAAAAACAAGAGTCCAGTAATTTAATGTATTTTAAGAGATATTGAATTGCTGATGGAAAGAGGTATTAGTTAAGGGGCAAAATAAATAATAGTGATAGAAGTCCAAGAAGAGGATGAATATGAAACTTCAAAACTTTTCTGAATTCTAGAAAAACACCTGCCTCATATAGTTGGACAACTTCTTAATGAAATGATTAATTTATTTTATGTGGATTCAAAAAATTATAATAATGATGAAATATTCTCATGTTTTTTTACTGCAGTTTTTATTTCTATAGACTTTAAAGAATATGTTATTTTAAAAAGGCATCTTTTCCCACTCATCCTTTTCTTAAATTCAGTGTGAAAAAAATCTCATTCCTATTTCACTGCTGGTATAAAATCTTTTACACTTTATGAAAGTATATATAAGAAGTCTTCTTCCTCTGCTAGTGATAAATAAACTTCAAGGCTGAAAACATTCAGGAGTTTAATTACAAATATAAATATCCTAAAAGCCTATGAATCTCTAATGGTAGTTCTGGAGTTTGTGAGAACAGTTTCCTCTAATTTATTTTTAAAAGTGTTTATTTATATTTTTTTTCCCCTAAATGAGATTATTACCTATTTACAGCAAATACTGTAGATTAATTATACTTAATACAACTAATACTTCTGTCCTTACTGACAGAGGATCATATTGTTTTTCCCTCCCACAGAGGTACTGTTAGGCATAATATATTATTATTTCATAGACTCATAGAATTGTCTAAGTTGGAAAAAACTTCTAAGATCATCAAGCCCATTTGTAGTTCCTTGAGAATTTCATTAAAAGAATTTATAGAATGAAAATTTTAATTGCATACTTTTCACTCTTTATTATTATACTATCTTGAGCTACTGTTCTTTAGAGATTCCACACTCTTACTAGTAATCTCTTCAGTACAGAACTCTGCAATGCAAAAATCCTTAGTAGTTATATGTTGAAATGATGAGACACATAAATGTTTCCATTTTTCTTGTGTCTGTGTGAGAAATGTGTGAGTGCCACTGGCATAGACAAAAGTATACTGGGCATAAAAATTACTAGAAAATTTTTGGTGATATGGATTCATGTCTTGATTTTTTTTTTTCTGTTAACAATTATATTTATTAACAGTCATTTGTTACCTCTGCACGTAAAATAAGACTGTGGGCATGAACAATGACTATTTGTTTTGGTGGTGTAAGTTCTATCTGTATAATCTATTGGATAACCTAGAGTTTTTCTAGTGTCAAAATCATGATTATGAGATACATTCGTAAGAAACATGAAGGTAGTTTGCTATTTTTTTGTGTATTTCAGTTTAAGCACTCAAAATTATTCATGTGTACTATTGATTATACAAGTGATGGTCAGTCAGTCAAAAGGTGAGTTGCCATCCTTCACTTGTGACTAGAACAAAAATAACACGATTTATCTTTAGCAGATCAGAGGTTCTGAATCCATGATGTTATTTGAATGAATTTTTTCAGGTTTTTTTAAATTTTCTTATTTACTTTTTCTAATCAATATCCAAAACCATCTCAGATTTAAATTTTTTTGTCCATATATTGGCCTCCAAGTTTCAGCAAAAACGAGAAAGAAATGTCAAGCCACAAGCCGAGCTGATAAGGCAAAACAAGCTTGCCTATCAACAGCACACTAACATGGGAGGAAGAGCAGGTCCAGTGATGATAACCAGGGTCAGCCACAGTCCAGAGTGACCAGAAATGTTTTCAGTGATGTGACAGATTGAAGGTCAAGCCAGGAAACAAAGTCAGAAGGTAAGAATTAAGAGGTACCTGGCTAGGTGCAAAGATGTGTGTTGGACTGGCTTTTATAGATAAGGCAGGCAAGGATCAAGGGCAAGAACTGGAGCTTCAACATAGTAAAGCTCACATCAGTCTGATCCAAGCATGATGTAAAACCTAAATTTCAATACATCTGAGAGCCAGTTAAACACCTGGAGTGCATTGTTGTGGTGGATCCCCCTGCCCACCCCCCCCGGCCGGGTCCCTGCCATGTGACTGAGTCAGGTCTGTCTGATGTTCCAGCAGCCCGGGCTCTGATCTGGTTGGTTGTTTATCCCATCCCCACCCCTGGTATCCCCTTTCCCCCCTGTCTCTGATAAAACCAGCAGGATGGAAAGCCCCTCCCTCTTACCTCGCCGACTCTGCCCAGGTCGGGTTCACTGTTCCCCCCCAGGACAGAGGGAATAAATGACTTAACATCACAAAGGAGGTTTGAGCTATATTTCTCTTCTCAACTTCTGCTTCTGGTGGTAGCTGTCAACAAACACTGGCTTAAGTGGGGCTGCACAGTCGAGGGGTATTTAGGCTGTGAATGGTCTAAAGATATTCCAAGACATAAAGAGGCAAGCTCACCACAAAAATTAAGCAGTGGACAGCTAATAACCCCAAGAGTGCAGAGTTGGGTGAAAAAGGCTGCAAAGCCTTTTGATGAACTCAAGTCCCTGACAGCAGCTTCAAAAGAGCAGAATGGTGTTATTCTAAACTACTGACATAGAGGCCTAAAAAATTATATAGGGTTTTTTTAAAAAATGCAGGTCCACGCACACAACCTGTGGAAAGAGAAAAGTTTAAGCAAAAGAATTGGTAAGTGAACAAAAACAGAAGTCTTCAACAATTAATTTGAAATTTAGTTTCATAGTTTTTATTTAGTTCTGCTTTATGATTTTGACTTTATTGATATTTCTGTGCATCGAGTTTGAATGCATGAGGCTTCTAGGGAAAGAGTTACGGGGAGGTGATTTGAAATGAGAAGTAAAATTGCTGAAGGTTCTTTATAATATCAGCGAGAGGGTGAGAAGAGCACAGTAAACACAAGTATACTCTGAATTTTTAGGAGTGTTACAGTCTCTGATCTTGTCCTAAATACTTGTATGACATTCTTAGTTTTACACTCATGAGTGGACTCTTTCTGTGATGGGAATAGCTATAATTATATATTCCTATGAAGTATAGCTGCAGACTGATTCTTTGTCAACCTGCTGTGACTTCCACCAAGAGAAGAACTACCAGTAGGACTTTGTCAGCCAAACCAGTTCTTTTATTTGCAAAGAAACTATGGAGAGAAAATGGTTTTGTTCAGTTGCACAATGGCAGTTTTGGCAGGCTGTGTGTTCCCCAGAACACGGGAAGAAGTATAAGCCTGATTTATGTTAGATAAAACCTAGTCATTCTGAAATAGTGATGTTTATACACAAGAGTTGGAAGTTCTTAGCCATGTTGGACTCACAGGAGAAAGATTTGCTCCCTAGCAACATGTAATACCAGGTATGACATCTCCACATAACTAACTTGAGTATAAGAAGCTTTATTTTTTTTAATACGATATAATAATATATTTTAGTTTTTCATAACATATGACCTTATGAATCCTCAAGAAAAATATTTGAAGAATAAAGTATATTTATCCATGCAAATAACAGCTGTGTGACAATCAGTAACTGTGCATTTCCAATCGAAACCAAGTAATTGATACTAAAGATGCTGTTTGGAGTATTAAATTAAGGTAGGTGCATGCTGACTGGGTTATGTGGGACTCAAAGATGCATAGAATGATCACTGGAAAGCATGATATACTCAGGCACTAGGGAGTAGCAAACATGCTTTATATCAGTAGTCATAAAATGGATTCCATTCTGAGCTGCATTCAGGAACATTAATGTACAGCTGGGATGTACTTATAAGCCTCATCTGCCAGCTCCAGCTGTGAGCAGAGCTGACACAATTACTTGCCCTTGACATCAGTAGGAATACCCAAATTTCCCTTAGTGTGTTAAGTCCTATCCTATCTTAGCATCTTACTGCAGTAAAGGGAAAGATACACAGTGTAAAGCCTATTAATGGCTTTTGAACAGGGTATTTTCTTATGAATATTTGCAACATTTTAAGTAATCTCTTACAAGCATGGGGAGAGTGCTGCATGCATTTTTCTATGGGTTAGCAGATGTTTCTTTTTCAGAAGACTAATTTGCATAAAAATTCCAGGCGTGATAAAGCAGAAACTCAGACAATTAAGGCTTACCTCCAACCCAATTGTTAATTTGTGACTACTCTTAATTGCTGTGGTTTGAACTGTGTCAACTGACAGGGCCCAAAGCGAGACAGATCCTTTGCAGTTATATGCTTAGATATATGTTCCACAATATGACTTGGAATGTGAGAGGCAGACGAGCCTCAGGAAGGACTATAATGAGATTGAGTGAGTTCTCAGTAGGTATGTTAGGTGTTTCCAATGGACATGTGGTCTCTCTGTGCTTTCTGGGATTTCTGGAGGGACAGATGATCTGCATTGCCAGCATGAATATGTATTCTGCATGCCTTTTCATGCCTTACTTCTCCCTTTCTCTCATCTGTTTCACTGTTTGCCTTACAGCTCTTTCATCACGGAGCTCCCTGAATATCAAATAATAACGAAATCTCCAGCTAATATAAATAGGTTCTTTTTTCTCCAGTGGAACTATGCTAATTTACACCAGCCAAAAATCTTGTTTTTATTTACTGATTTGTTTTATAACCATATTTGATAGTTTTAAAGTAGATCCTCAACCATTTTTTATTACGGAGAAATACACTTCTAAACTGGGAGTATCATTTCTCTGTGGTTCTTTTGCAGTGCTTACAAAGCAAAAGTGAGAAACATGATTATGTCATGCTGGAACACACATTTCATATATCACAGATCTCTTGATGCATTTTGTAGGAGGTATGGGAATGTTTGCTTTATTTTTTTCCTTTTTTGGAATCCTCTTTCCATTTTTGTTACACAAAGTGAGAATGTATAAAACACTCCCTTGTTTTTTAATAAAATTTTGGCTAATAGAGTCTTATAAAATTGTTTTATCACCACAGGCTGTGTTTAGTTTGGAAAGGAAGATAGTTACCTTTTTGTCATCAAAAAATGTCCAGGAGTTGAGGTTATTTTGGAGTATCATCATCTTTGTCAGAATACTGGCTAATAGGTCAATTTTTTAATGAGATGGGTGGTACAAAAGTAAGAAGAAAAAGAATATTATATTTTAAAGACTTTTCATCCTACGCTTTTAAATATATACAAATATATATGTAAATCAGAGTATTTAGGGAATCCAGAGTGATTTTTTCCCCTTAATTTGTCCCAAACTCTAATTCTCTATGGGTTTTTATTAAAAATCAGATTCCCATTTTTATGCAACAGCATAATGTCTGCAAAATACACTTAGAAACTGGAACATTCAAGACCCATTCAGTCTTCTGCAAAAGTGTTCAAAAGCATATCTTCCATATTCCAAAATACCTGGATAAAGAGGATGAAGATCCCTATCCTCTCCTTGAATCCGTTCTACAATTAATTAGGCCAGAAAAAGAAAGTGCTGAGTTTTCTGATGGTGTCCTGGCTGTCAGACATTATCACAGGCACAGCTGACATTTTATCTATTACGGGACCAGTGCTTTCATTAGAAAAAAGTGATTGAAAGGAATTATTTCTAGCAAGGGTTAGGTGCTATCTTTGAAAACGTTTTCAGATGCATGTAACTTTATTATTAAAAAAATACAACCCAAAACATCAGCGCATTCAGGCACCCTTCTAGACTCTGGATTGGGTTAATGATGTCACTATGCCTAATATGTTGGGGTCTATGCCCATTTTGCATCTAACTGTGAACCAAGAGACTGACATTTCTCTTGGTGCTGTGAGGGTATAAGACAGTATGTTTTCTCGTCCAACACAAAACAAGTTTTCTACCTTGTCTGAGCTGCTAATGAAGATACGAGGCCATTTGTAGAGGTCAGTGTAATGAAAAGAAATTGCTTGTTTTAAACACATTGTTCTACTTCATGGCAGACTTCCAGTGTGATCAGTGATCCCTGGTATTTGGCAGGTTAGGAAATGTTAAGGACAAACAGGAGTTATTTATGTATTACCTCGTGCATCTAAAGTAGAGGTCTCATGCTTGGTAGCTAAAGAGATTGACAGAATCACGAATAAACCTTCATAAGGACAGGTGAAGGAAAAGCTTGTCATACCAAGCTGTCACCAGGTCCATATAGTCTCACTGACTGCCTCCAAATTATAAAGAGAGTTTACTCCATATTATGTTCACATTTCTTCACTGTATGCAGACTGATCAGCTCCCAAACTTAATTCATTCCAAACTGAGAAAAAATAACCTTTTCCTGTAATCCTGAGCAATCATTCCCTTATAAACTGAAGGTTTCAAAAAGTGCTTTTTGGTTGATTACAAAGTTCAGACAGAAAGTTTTGCAGCTGCTTGTGTTTTTTTTCCTAAATTTTTGTGTTGAAACAAGGTATTTTTCCCTCTATTTATTCAATCACTAGTATAAAAAAATAACAACCAGAATATATATATTTTTTTTCTCATAAAATCATAATGTTTTCAGGGTAACATTGAATTTATATGATCCTCTATTCTGTTAAAATTTAATTTTTGTGTTTTGACATAAGACTTTTTAATTGTTTTTTTAGGGTTTTTTGCTCCTATCTCTAAATGAAATAACTTATAAAATCCAGGTATTATTTGATGGCTCTCTTTTTAGCCTTTCAAACTTCGTGTATGATCTACTGTAACTAGTTTGTCTTGTGCAAGGTGAGATAGTGATGAATTATTAAGTCATTTTATAAAGCTTATCTGCCTGCTTTCAGTCATAGTTGCAACCACTAAAATCTACTATTTCTGTCTTGAAAAAATATTCATTTCAAAGACAGTGAAATATTTTTGAAAAATAAAATATTTTTTAATAGAATGTGACAATAAAAACATTTGTACAATGGGGAACATTTAAAAGCCTTTAAAATCCCCACATTTTGTTTCTTTATGCCAAATTTTCTTCTCCCTACTGTCTTTAATCACAGGAAATTATTTTCCTTGAAAATTCCTGCAGTGGTTACACCTTAAGAAAATATGTAGCTTTTTTTTTTTTTTTTTATGTTGTCACTGAATTTCCTTGGGATGGCTCTTAGGTCTAGTTCAGTGGGTTCAGTCTTCCTCTGTGCTAAGAAGCCACTGGAAGGCAGCTATTTTCTTCAATAGTACTCAACCTCATGTAGCTGACTGACACCAAATGCCCAGTATAATGGGTAGATCCCAATGTTTTTCAGGAAATCTGTCAGGACATTAATTTTTAAGACAGGAAAGACCCAAGTTTTCCTCTCATTACTCTGTGGACTTTTTCTAATTTGGGATGGACCAGATAGTTTTCAGAATCAGTAACAAATCCAAATTGTGCATATTAACATTTGTTGTCTGTAGCTTTTCATATTTCAGTGGGGATGAATCAAAAAACAATAATATTTTTTCTTTATCCTGTCGAGGTCAGAAAATTCAGTATTCTCATAAACAGAATGCAGAGCTACTGATGGGGAAAACTGACACTGAGAAAAATATTCTGGGCATGTGAAAATCTTACAGGGTTTAGAGCTAAAGAAGGGTTTGAGGGACAGTTGCATGTAATGCTTCACTGCTCTGTGAGTGAATATCCTCTTAAGACTCTTGGAAAAATTTTAGTAGGTGTATGAAAAATGTTTATTCAAACTGGAGATAGGCCAGGAGATTTGAATCCAAGGAAAGGAGACCATTGATTCCCAGCATTACTTATCGATCCCTTCTAAAGTCACTTGCCAAAGTGACAAACAGTGTTTCAAAACATGTAGAAAAAAAAAAAATCCCCTCAAAACCAAAACAAAACCAAAAATACATGAGTGCTGACTCTTATTCTTTGGATAGAAAACATCCATCAGTTTTCTTTGGGCTTCTAGATGGTTGTTAGAGGCAAGTGGGAGGAAATCTGAAGGTTCCTGACTGGCACTGTCCTGTTGGGGTTATGGGCTGTGTTTTTGTTCATGATGCATTGAGTGCAGCAATTTTTACTGCCTAACAAAGCACCCACCACTAGTATTTAGAGATTTATATTTATATCCCAAAGTGTTCAGCTGAAATACAAGAGAGCTTTTGACTCTTGACGCTTCCTGTTCTCACTGCCAGTATATGCTGTATAATCCTGCAGAATCTGTCTTTCTAGTTTTCATCTGAGTACTGTAAAAATGATGAAGAAACTTTAGACAGAAGTACTTCAGTTCAATGGTTAAAGCAAAGTAGCAATTTACATGATATAAAAGTATCTGATAAGGAACTAGTCCTCTCCCCTTTGTCTCTTAATGTAGATCAGATTCCAATATCACTTTCAACAGGCATCACAAATTCAAAGACCCAAATATATTGGCACATGGTTTGGTTACATTCTTTATGTTTCAGGTTGGAAATATCCTATTAGCTGTTGTATTAATGTTAGGCATATTAATGGGATTTATTCTGTTATTAAACTTTTTACTGCTTGTTGTTATATTGACTGTGTACACATAAATGATCAGGCTTGTATTTTTCCCATGAGTTTTTTGCAAAAATACGTCAGCCAAGTAAGGCTTACTAATCTTTTGAATCTTTTAATACAATATGTGATGTGCTTGCTTATATTCCTTTAGAAAGCTTCAGTAACCTTGAATATTTTCTTGGCTTTTTCTGTAGGCCTGAGAACAAACAGTTACTCTAGACTTCCAACCGTCCCTATAAAAATGAAAAAAACCTGCAAAGTCTTTGGAGTGATGTTTTTTATTTGCTCTAATTAATTATAAACTAATTTGCAGGCTTGCCAGAAACATGGTTTAGAGGTGCAAAATTTCAACATCACATCCAATTTTTTATTCAGTATTCTCAACACCAGTAAATATATAAGGGCAGGATTGGCTAAACTAGACTGTTCTCTAACAATATTTCTTCATTAAATGCATAGTATCCCTTCAAACAGTTTTCTAAGTCCTTCCTTGCTTTCAGTCAAAAGACTCCCAAAAATGAATTTTAACATGAACTTTCAGCTTGAATTCATTTTTTAGAAATAAACCTGAATTCATATGGTCATTATCATATATACTTGCCTGGCAAAGAAAGAATAAAACTTTGTTACTTTTACATTCAGAATTAAGAACTTCTGAACCAAATTATTCCAGTGGTCAATCTGCTGTAGAGAAAGGAGCTATGTAGTGAAAAATTTTCAGATAAACTTTTGATTGGGAAAATGCTTTGAAAATCTTTGAGGGTTAGAGACTTCCTAATAAGGTTATGCTTTATCTTGCTTCATAGCTTCTCTTCATTGTTGTAGTTCTGCATGGTTGTGTTGTTCTTTTTCTTTGCTCAATCACTCTTTTTTATTCTTCTGTGATGTAACTTTTGATATCATGCTATATTTGGTTGTGTTATGGATTGTGCCTCTGATCTTTATTTGTAAGACCAGCAATACAGTCTTGCAGGTTAATAATTACAGGCATATCTGTTTACACTAGAAAACAAATTCCCTATATTTTTTTATCTAATATGAAAAAAAAAAATCATACTTATATAAAAAAGACAAGATTAGCAACACTCAAATTATTGTACAAATATACTATAAATTCTAATACATATGTACAGTTTGAAATTTGTTAATCACGTAATAAAAATATTTCCTAATAATGCTTGACAGATCTGTATTAATAATGTCTGTTTGTATTAACTAGACCAAAAAAAAAAGAAAGGCAGGTGCAAGATCTCTAAAAAATGCAAAAAATATGGAGGCAGATAGCATAGTATTGATGCAACATTTTTGTTTAAGCAAAATAAGTACTGCTTTTGCTAAAAATATCACAAAGCCTTTAAATCATTGATCCAAAACATTTTTAGCAATTCTATTTCTGTCTCAGAGACATTTAGAAATTTTTACTTACAGAGCAACTGCATCTCAGTGAGACTGAAAGGTAGTTCTAAATCACACAGGACATTTGTGGCAGACTCAAAATAGAATTTAGATTCTTTAAGTACAAGGAATCATGCTCCTTAGCTACAAGCTAACTTTTATTCAATGGTAGAGATATATTTTCCTATATCATTACTTTATTTGCAACATACAAAAGTGCAAAGAAATCAGCAGCCTTATATACCTATACAGAAATATATGTGTGTTTAGCTTTAATGTTTGTATTCAGCTATCAGTTTCCTCTCTAATTAGTTCCGTGACAAGTAATTTTCATTTTCAAAGGCAAACTTCTAAAAAGAGTGAAACCCTATAATAAAATGATATATTGTGCCCTAGGAGGGAATCTGAACCAGTGCTTCTGGTTTAATTGAGGTTTAGTGTGCCCAGAATTTATCTGTAGCTCCATTGCTGACTCTGACATTCAGTGTGTCAGTTCAATGTTTTATGCTGTATTTAACCCACATTTAAAATAATACTAGTGATTATTACCCTTTTAACTAAGTGTTTTGAACTCTCAGGAGGAGAAACTGCTTAATATTATTATTGACATGCTAATGAATTCATAATAAGGCTACCACAGACACTGCTTAATTAAAAATCTGAGTCAAATGTAGTCTCATATCCCAAGTAGGTAGCATAGAGGACATTCAATCACCTCCCATAAAAAGAGAAATATGAAAGAATTATGATATCCAAGAGTGAGTTTAATTTGGACAGTTCCAGCTCCTGTCTGATTAGACCTATACTGATTAGACCTATATGTATTTTTAAATTCTGCATCTTTCTTTCTTGTCAAAATGCTACACAAAACCAACAAAAAAGTTACCTTGACTTTGAAAAACAAGCAGTAGAAATGATGAATAAGTAATAGGAAAGTAATATTCCTGTGTCTTGTGGCCGAACAGGAAAGCTTAAAATTTTAAGTCCACAGAAGAACACGATCACCTCATAGATCACCTCATGTGCCAAAAGATGAGCTGGTGGGGGAAACAACTGGCCTGGCTAGGCAGAGGGCATTTGCAGAAATTCAGTGAAAAAAAGAGGGTGTACCACCTTTGAAAAGAGGGGCAGGCAGCTCAGGAAGTGTTTAAGGATGTTGTTAGGTCAGAAAAAAATTAAAGAGGTGAAAGCTCTATTAGTACATAACCTGGCCACTTCTCTAAAGGACAATAAAAAAATGTTTTTATGTATTTTTAGCAAAAGGAGGGGCACAGAAAACCTCCTGATGATGGTGCTGATTGATGGCAGACTGAACATGATGCAGCAGTGTGCCCAGGAGGCCAAAAAGGCCAATGGCATCCTGGCCTGTATCAGGAATAGTGTGGCCAGCAGGACCAGGGAAGTCATTCTTCCCCTGTACTTGGCACTGGTGAGGTCACCCCTCGAGTCCTGTGTCCAGTTCTGGGCCCCTCAGTTCAGGAAGGACATTGAGGTGCTGAAGCATGTCCAGAGAAGGGCAACAAGGCTGGTCTGGAGCAGACATCCTGGGAGGAGCAGCTGAGGGAGGTGGAGGTTATTTAGCCTGGAGAAGAGGAGGCTCGGGGGTGACCTTATCACTCTCTACAACTGCCTGAAAGGAGCTGAGGTCGGTCTCTTCTCCCAGGCAACCAGCAATAGGACCAGAGGATACAGACTTTAAGCTGTTCTAGGGGAGGTTTAATTTGGACTCCAGGAAGATGTTCTTCACAAAAAGGATGATGAGATACTGGAATGGGCTATCCAAGGAGGTGGTGAAGTTACCATCCCTGGAGGTGTTTAAGAAAAGACTGGATGTGGCACTCAGTGCTGTGGTTTAGCTGACATGGTGGTGTTTGGTCATAGGTTGGACTTGATAATCTTGAATGTCTTTTCTAACCAGATTGATTCTCTGATTCTGTAATTCTGTAACTGTTGTTGGCTGGCTTAATAATATGCTCATAATTATAGTGATTGCCACTACATCCTTTGTATTAAGTATCAGATTCTGACCTATCTCTTCTTCATTTCCTCTGCTTTATTTGCATTAGTTAAATGAACTTTTTTATTTGCCTGTTTTATTTGCCCCATCTCATTCATTTGTACTGACTACAACATTTTCCTGAAATTTCAGTCATAGCTAACATTCAGACACATCTAAAATGAAGCCAATAAACTCTTCTTAGAAATGCTGTTCCCTAACATTCATAACTATTACAGTATGTATTTATTCTCTGTTTCTTGTCCTCTATTCCATCTTTTTCTATATTCATCTTTCCAAAGATTTGTCCTTAATTCAATGCATGAAATATAGTACCTTTGTAATTTATCCTTTGAAAGATCAAACTTTGCTCTTTCTGTATGTATAATCTAATTAAATTTTGTTTAAATGATTTAGAGTTATTTCTCTGTCATCCATGTCTAACAAGCTCTACTCTGTCCTTTGTTTCTTCTGTATTTTCTTTCACTTTCTTGTAATTTTGAAAATTATTCAGCCAAAAACGGTGTCTGTAATAAAATGCTGATCAGTATAGCTCAGCTACAGGTGAAACTAAATATTGTTTTGCCTGAAAGATGAAACCTGATCAATCACTGACTCTCTACTGTCAATTAAATAGTACGTACACTGCGATATACATTATTAAAAACACTGTCATACTTCAATATTTAGTGCTGCCTTCAAAGAGCATAGCCACAAACATATTTTAAATACATGCCATATGATACAGATGCTTTCAATTTACAAGTAAAAGAATATTTAATTTTCTCTCTAGTAACATTGAGACTGTAGTCTGAGCTCTGATAGCATAACTAGCTTCCTTATTCCAGTATAATGAGGATTAGTCATTTCTACCTGTTTGATTTTAATTGTTCTCTGCTGTCTCCAATTCTTGACCTCCAGGAAATTTTTGTCTCTCTACCAGAAAAAGAATTCTTTTTTCTGTTATGGGCAATGACATTTCACTTTGTGCAAGAAAAAATGGTAAACAGTTATCATGCACTTGGGAAGCTTAGCCACATTTTTGAGGGACAAACCATTTCATATTGCTTGTACCATACTGTCTCTGATCCAGTGAGTCTTACAAAAAATGGCATAGATTTTTTACTTCCTTCTTTACCTTTCATTTCCCCTCAGGTTTTCAACCCCAGGAGGCAGGGAAGACAACTTTGCAGACTCGCCCTAGTCCTTGGACTGCTTCCTATCTGTCCCACCCTTCCTCAGCACTGGCATGTATGGTTGCAAGCAAATGTGGAGCTCTTTGTCTGTGGTCTGAGGTGTCCAATGTTAAAGAGAAACAATATAACTTTTATGGGCTTCAGAACTGAAGATCTGATTCTTAATCAAAGCTCCTGATTGTTTTCCTAAATATAGCTATGTAGATGTACCCTTTCTAGTTTTGTTTTTTGAGGTTAATGGAAAAGGAACTACTTCAGAAGGTATAAGACATGAGCAGACTAATTCTTATTTACCACTCTGGGTTTTCTTAGAGGGACAAGAAGTGCTTTCATTACTTTCACTCTTATTATTCATATATTTCAATTGAAATTATTGGATTAAAGATTCTCAAACATGAGTGCAGAGAACTGAACTGCCCTAACTGCACAGCTACTAGATCTTTTTTTTCTTTTCCTCCTCCACTGACCCTTCCATCTGCTATGTGTGTTTGAGCAGGAAGTGTGCTTCAGTCGTCTCTCTGCTTACACATTTTCCTGGGATGTGAGATGTATGGCTTCACAACATGCACATAGCCCAGATCTTATGCCTTCCACATCTGAATGACTGTGTGTTTTAACATCATCACCTTTGATTGATGTGCTGGAGCTCCCAAAACAAGAAAGACATGGACCTAGTCAAATAAACCCAGAGCAGGGCTACTAAGTTGATCACAGGGCTGGAACACCTCTCTTATGGAGACAGGCTGAGAGAGTTGGGGTGGTTGAGCCTGGAGAAGAGAAGGCTTGGGGGAGAAATTAGAGCAGCCTTCCAGTACCTAAAGAGGGCTTACAAGAAGGAGGGATGTTTCACAAGGACATGTAGGGATAGGACAAGGCAAAATGGCCTTAAGCTGAAGGAGGCAGGTTTAGACTATATATTAGGAATAAATTCTTTACTATAAGGTTGGTGAGGCACTTGAACACGTTGCTCAGAGAGCTGGTGGACTCCCCCTCCCTGAAGGTGTTCAAGGCCGGGCTGGATGTGGCTCTGAGTAACCTGGTCTTGTGGAAGATGTTCCTGAACATTTTTAAGGTCCCTTTCAATGCAAACTCTTCTATGATTATAGAATCCAACAAAAAGAAAGTGCCCACTGAAAGGAAAGTACATTGTTGGTAGAGAACAATCCTTCTACCATGGGCTGAACCTTTCTTAACTCTTCCTTGTGGATATATATGAACTTTATGAAGGAGCTTGGCTTTGGTTTTATTTTGGGTTTCTACAAATTTTTTGAAGCTAAGGTCTGGAAACATGACATATAGGAAGGAGTGAAGAATTTGATTGACTAGGTCACTTAGGAAAGCCCATGTTCATGACAGAACATGTATTTAGGAAGCATTAATGGGCTGTTTTAAACCAATGGATATTTCCAGTTAATCACCTTGAAGCAATTTATTTTGGTAAGATGTTCCAAGCCCATATGCATGGGAATTTTATGTGATACGTCTGTCCGAAATAAATGTCTAAAGTCTATATTTGATTATGTCAACATTTTTTTTTTCCATAACAGCATTTGATTTTCTAACATTTACTTTTTGCCAAAACCTTGCTTTTTCTGCTCTGCAAAATGACATCTCCTTGATTTATTTTATTATCACATTTTCAAGAGTTATCAAGCAGTTCAATGATTACATTAATTTTTCATAACCTCACTTTCACTTTCAAACATATTGCTTGTCAACATAATTACTTTTTATAATCAAATGAAAATATTTACATGTACTTTAAGAATCACCTGTATCTCAACCTAATTTACTTTTTAAAATTTAAATCTAATCACAAATTGCATTTCAGAAATTATAGATGTCACATTTTTATTTGCTTAAATGACAGAATTTTATGTAAGGATATTTGAGAGTTAGCACAATTTAAACCAATACAGGTAATGTGCAAATTGGAAATAAAAAGAACAAACAGGTGTCCAGAATTTTAATTAGCAAGAGTATAAAAATAAGTAATACCAATTGTTAGACTTCCAATGAAAATAACAAAAAACTTGAATTTCCTCTAAAAACCAAGGGGAAAGAAGAGTTTTTAAAGAGAATAAAAGTTATTCCATATAGTAAAATTATCATAATCCAGTTAAGTTAGTTTGGGGCTATGCTGGATTGACCTTTGCTGTCTGCCAGGTGTCCACTGAGCTGCCCTATCCATTTTCTCAGAAGAATGGGAGAGAAAATATGATGGAGGAGCTCATGGGTTGAGCTAGATGGGGAGATCACTCACAATGAGAGACTGAAATGCTATGGCTAATGACTTAAATACTGTTAGGAAGGACTTTTGCCCATTATGGTAAAACAGTTTAAAGAAGCTGTGACCACCAGAGCCCACCCCTCCCTGAATATGCCTCCTGAGGGGAACTCTGGACCGTGAGTTAAGCTGCCTAAGGGAAGCTGAGATGGGATGGAAGTGACACTATTGTGCAATTATCTCAGGTCTGGGGAGAAGTCAACAAGGTTGAGGGAGAAGAATGTATCCACAAGAAAGCCACGCCCAGCAGCTGACCTGAAAATCAGCTCTGGCTGATTGATTACCATTTAGATACATCTAGATTGATGCATTCAATTATCCAAAACTGTATCTTGAAATATGACTGCAATAGGATCATAAAATTTGCTGGAAGAAAGATAATATACAACATGATTTTCACTGTCCATTTTTCAAAAATTTATTTTACAAGTGGTGAGTGTAAGTTCTCTTTTCACGGGCTAGATCTCTTCAGGTAGGAAAGTCTTCTCTAACTGTATTGCAGTCTAAGAGAAGCTGCTTGTATAGGAAAAGGATATGGATTATCAATCAATTCAGAACTGTACTGTTGATAAAAGGAAATGTAAATTTAAATGGATTTTTTTCCTTGCTTACTTCTTTATATTAAATTGGGGAATTCTTGAAGTTTTGAATGACCCTGTAAAAGGAAATTCTCAACTATAATTTCTTGTAAATGGATGCAGCAGTGATACAGAAAAAAGATATTACAGAAGAGCTCTGAAAAACTGACTAGAGAAGGAGTCTGGAAATATACAGAAACCAAACTAAAACTTTATAATTTTTTATGGAGTTGAAATACTGTCACTGCTAACAATCAGGTAGAAGTTGCAAAAGTTTTGAACCCAAACACATAGTACTTTGGCTAATACCCTGGGTATGGCAGCTTCTGAAGGTGCAGACAGTTCTAAGATAACAGCTTAACTGAAGTGATACTAAACTGGTAGAGCTAAGCTGCAACCAAACAGACAAGGCAGTAAAAAGAGCTTATGTTTTGTCAATAATAACAGAAGTGTGGCTAGTACAGTAGCAACGTGAAGTAGGCACTTCCAGTCAAGCATGAAAAACAAAATGAAAAAGAGCAGCTTGTCAGAGGGGTAGAAAAAGGAGAAGAGCAAAACAAGACAAATAGATGAACAGAGGCAAATATGTTTCCCTTCACGTTTGTTTCCTTGCACACTGAGATTTGCTTTAGCATTGTCTGAGTGCCTAATTAGTTAGTAAGCATGTGGTGCTTTGAAATTCATGAGTTACTGCAAGATATGCTGCTGCATTAGGAATATTTTTTTCTGTTTTTGTTCATGAAGCATTTGGAGGATTAATACAAACACAGGAAGGGCATCCCCATTAAAAATAGTGAGGAGGTAATTGACCAGGTTTTTCAAGGTAATTAGGCACTGAGAGATACAGAACGTACCTACTGTATTTTTCACAAGCTCATAAACACCAACAGTATCTCTAGAGATCTGATAAAATTTTTGAAATCTGGCTCTAATACTGCAGACATTATGTACATGTTTGGGGATTAGTGGAAAAAGAAATGCAAAATTTGTGTTAATATGTTCTGCATTTTCCTTTAAAAATCATTTTAAACAGAGCCTTTTTGGACTTCAGTTTTTGCTCTGTAAATACTCAAACATGAAAAAGGAGATTTGAATACTTTGAGGAGATGTTGAATTGAATACTTTGAGAAGAGCCATATATACAAAGTAGACAAAAAATTTGAGAAAAGAACTGACAACTGAAAATTACCATCTTTTAGAAAGTAACCAACCCAAACTTCATGTTAAAATTTAAACTATTTTTTCTTGAGTCTTGCACTATAGTGATTGAAAGAGGCTATAATCTCATGGGGAATCCGTGTAATGTTCATTTGAAGGTTTCTGTCTTGTCTGAGATTGACAAGAAATTTATTCTTATCCAAAAATGCACTGAAGATTTCTGACAATACACTGGTGTTACTTTCATATTGACCAGTGCCTTCTGTTCTGGATCACTGCTCACTTAGATATACATTTATCATCTCATTGAAGTTTCTGTAAACAGAGTTTATGATATTAAAACATAAAACTAAGAAAGAACGTGATAATTTTGAACTAGGTGGTTGAATATAAAGATACACCAATTGAGTTCTTGCCCTCTGAGAAGCTGTTCATTTTTATCTTGCTTTTCATTCTTGACTAGAAGTGCCTCTTTACATTGCTACAATACTATTCCTGCTTCTGTTACTCTTGGGAAGAAAAATGTACTCTAAATAGAGTGCCTTGCTTGTTTGTTCATAGCTTAAGTTTTACCATTCTAGTATCATTACAACTAAGCTACTGCATTAGAGCTATTTTCACCTTCAGAAGCTGTTACATCCAGTGTCAGTGACAAGGTCAGTGAAGCTACTACATTTAGGTTTGTTCACCCAGAAGACAGAGCAAAAGGGAATGTAATTTGCCTCATAACTACTTCTGACTGTGATTTGGCTTCAGGCTTTCTTCTGTGTATTCCTCTGTTATCAGATTGCCAAATCAACCAAGTTCTTGTAGCAACAAACACAGCAATCCAAAATTCACATCTCTGTCATTCTTCGTTCTCCAGCTGCTCAGTATGAATACTACTTGGAGACAGGATTCCTCTGAAATTAACTTCTGTGCAATCTGCACATTTTCAAACAGTTATAGAGAGGCTATTAACAGAAACCTGAATTTCTGTGTGCTATGCTACCAGTTATTTTCTTTCCTCACATTTTTCAAGTAAAGGTATTTTAGAATGGATTTCCCAGAAGGGTGGATTAGGTTGCAAAGATTGTAAATGCAAAGGTCCTCAAATGCAGACGCAAAGGCTTGCTTTTGTATTACTCTGGGAATTGAAGAGTTAAGCATATGAAGCTTTAGAACTTTTAATTATACATATTTGTGCAGACAAAGCAAATTAATGCTGTTTGTCCGTTTTGCTGGAGATTAGATATGAAATTCAATTAAAATCTTGGTAAGGTCACTGTGAAAATAGTGATCAAAAATATATCTGTCATCCTATGGGAAATCTGAGAATTCTCCTTTCAGGCTGCCTAGAGGAAGGGACAAAATGATTTGTACTAGTAAATACCACTCTCTTCTAAACCTAAATATTGAGACTTTTTCTCCAAAGAAACCAGTAAATTCAGATTTCTTGAGGCATTTAATCACATTATGCTGATTCAATTAAAAGACAATCTAGGCTTGAGAACAAAGTGTTAAAATTAAAAGCAAAAGAAAATCCAAGACTAAAACAAGCTAACAAAACAAACAAACAACCCTCCACCCCCCGGCACAAAAAAAAAAAAAAAAAAAAAAAAGCCCAAGCAAAACCCCAAAACAAAACCAAAGAAAAACCAACAAAAAGAGTGAGCAAAATTAGCAAGCTATGCAATGCACTTGCACTCTGGAGGTACATTACCATCCCTTCCTCATAATTAATAAATTATATTTAATTATTTGCAAGGATTCCTTTATTTTCTCTCTTCCCAGCACAATGCTAGTGGGAATATGCAGAAAATTCCAACATGAGCGACTTACTGCATAAAAATCACTTCTATTTTTTAACTTGTAATACTTAGTGTTATTTGTAGCTGAGTGCTTTTAAAGGAAGTACAATCACAGGTTCTCCCATTCCACCATGAGAAAATCATAGCTGGCAGTAACCTTGTGGATCATAGTACATCTATGTCATAAGGAAATGGAGTCTATAATGGGAAGGAGGCTGCTGTTGCCTAAGGCCTCATTTAATCTTAGTGCAAAAGATAGTGTACTTCAGTGCTCAACTTAACATGCTCTCTTTTGCTTTTTGCTCAACTTCACTCTCAGATTTATTATCACAGAATCACAAAATGGGAAGAGACCACAGTGGGTCATCTGGTCCAGCATGACTTCTCAAGCAGTCCTAGAGCACTTTGCACAGAATCGTGTCTAGATGGTTCTTGAATATTTCCAGTGAGGGAGACTCCACAACTTCTTTGGTCAATTTATTCTAGTGCATGGTCACCTGTAGAGTAAAGAAGCTCCTCCTCATGTTGAGCTCAAACATCCTGTGCATCAGTTTCTGCCTTTGCCTCTTGTCCTATTACTTGGAACCCCCACCATTGCCTGGCTCCATCCTCTTGACGTCCTCCCTTCCAGTACTTATTGATGGATCCCCTCTCAGTTGTTTCTTCTCAAGGCTGAACCAGCCTAGTTCCCTCAGCTTTTCCTTGTAACAGAGACGCTTCCTTCCCTCAATCAACTTTGTTACCCTCTGCTGGACCTGCTTCCAAGTCTCTCCCTTCCCAATGAGCCTAGGACTGGACACAGCACTTCTGATGTGGCCTCAGCAGGCAGAGGGGCAGCATCACCTCCAGCAATCTGCTGGCAATGTTCTTCCTAAAGTACCCCAGGACACCATTGGCCTTCTTGGTCTCAAGGTCACACTGCTTGCTCATGGACAGCTTGTTGTCCACCAGGACCCCCAGGTCCTTCTCCACAGAGCTGCTTTCCAGCAGGTTGGCCCCCAGGCTGTACAGGTGCATGGAGTTAATCCTCCCCAGGTGCAGGACCCTGCATGTGCTTTTGTTGAATTTCAGACAGTTCCTCCCTGCTCATTTCTCCAACTTGTCAAGGTCCTTCTGAACATGTGCACAGCACCCCGGGGGATTGGCCACTCCTCCCAGATTTGTGTCATCAGTGAATCCTCTAAGGAGGCATCTGCCCCCTCATCCAAGTCATTAAGGCTTGGGCCCAGTATTTAACCTTGGGGGACACCACTAGTAAGAGGCCTCCAACTAAATTCTGTAGTATTGATTATGGCCTTTTTATGTCTGTGTGGAATATTATTTAGTGCATAAGTAGTCCTGAAAGCATGGCAAAACACATACCCAGATATGGATAAACCTTTGATACCTTTTATCCAACCAGCGCACTTGCCGAGCATCTTGCCAGGAGTATTAAGACTTACTCCCCTCTAGTGAGAAAAGGCAGCAATTGCATTTTTTAGTGTAGCTTTTACATCTTGATGGTCTCATCTGAATTCTTTGGAAGGTTTCCTCTTGCTCAGTTTCACCACTTATCTGGAACTTTCCTCAACTTTCTTTCACCACTGTAGGTGGTATTGCTAATCATCTTATTTTGGACTCTATCTCAGCTTTGAAAACTAATATTTCATGTGTGAACTATTTTGTGACTAATAGTTCACACCATTATTTCTTGTGAACATAGGTTGTTTGTTTGTTATATAGTGTGGACAGAATATTGAATAGCTATTTGTTCCTGATTGACTAAAAATTAAGGGGTTATTTTTTGACTTTTTTTCCATGGAACCCGTGTTTCTATCCAGTTATTCAAGAATGAAACTTCACCACAGATACAATGTGATGATGAAAAGAAGGATTAAAAATTTTTGTAGACTTAGAAAAATATACTTTAGTATAACCAGTTTAAAATAAAGTCAATGTCTGTATCAGTTACTGAAAAATTTTTGCACACGCATGGTATTTGAGAGGTATGGCATTCTGATTACGGAGTTTGTAGCTGAGAAGTTTAATTCTTTTATGATAAACACTAATGATCTGGAAACTTGAGTCTGCATTTACATTTGAGTTTTGGTGCAGTAGCAGATGAAATTTTTTGGAAGCAAATTCCTCAATCATTATACTTACTGTAGATTAGATGGTTTCCAGAATTGCTTCAAAGATTACAAAGAAGATACCTTTCAGAGGAAACTGAACCGGGATGTCTGCTTCAGATGGACAAACATACTTCCACCCCAATAAGACATGTTCAGTCCTTCAGACAGCTTGAAATCAGTTACATGGGGAGGACTGTTTATCCATGGGGACAGGATATGTCTTGTCTGAGGTAAAACACTGAAATGTAGATACAGGGCTTTCAGCAGTAACCAAGCTACGGATCCTACTGCCCTGAATGACTTGATAATACACTGTGCTATGGTACAGCACAGCTCCTCAGAGCAAATACTGCTTGTTCCTGAATGCCAGAACTTGCAACAGCTCAGGATTTAAAACAAGCAGATGATAAATGAAATATGATAACGACAGCATTTGAATAAAGAAAAATTCTGAATTATCTATTTTGTGCATAGCAAACTGGAGGTTATTTGTACAACCTCTTGGCTGATGAGGTGAGGGACTAATTATAATGATTATGCAATCAAGGATAAACTCAACCCTCTCCCATATGTTGTGCAAGTGAAGAAGAGAAAAAATAAGTGAGGAACTAATGCAGAAGATAAATGTAAGTATTCTGGTGGTGCTAGACACTTGTGGAGACATGGAAGCGTGTGGATGTTGTCTTATGTTCATTCTATTTTATCACAATTCTAGAATGTATGCTACCAAGCTACCAGCTCCATGGCAAAAGGGATGACTATAAATGTCTAAACATTCACACTTTCAAAGTAAGCAAGTTCGGAAGTCCTTTTCCATTTTAGAGTTAGACAGCTCCCTGACTTAAATAGCGGTCCTGAATACATGATCAGGGATCTGCTCCCAAAGATTACTTCATATTTTAAAGCCTGAACAAAACTCTGAGTCAAACTCTAACATGCATCTCAAATTATTTGTGTTAGAAGTATAAAACAACCTGGATAACCTTGTTGTTTGATCACTGGAATTTGACAACTTCTTTATAATCAGGTCAAGGAGGATATGCTATATCCTTGCTGACAGTGCAGCTCCAACACAAATTATAAATTAGCATAGAGTAGGTTAACAAAAATAATTCACTGATTGTCATCATAATAAAAGCAGAAGGCATCAAATTAAGTCATAACCCAACAAATTGAAATGTGACTGAAATGAAGAGATCATTGCCTTAGATGTGTCATACATTTAAGAGAACTAATACATCCTCAAAAGCACATAAAAAACTTCCCTTAAGAACTGATAAATAATTCTGAAAGTATCATCAGTGGTCTTTCTGCACTATTTCTATTTGAAATCAAATGACAAAAGTTTGTAATGTTTTGTTAGGTGGAATACATCCATGCCAGGTGATGCCAGAATCCATAGCTGTAGTTTGATCACAGCTTTTCTGTCATCTGAGTTTACTCAGTAAACCTAGGATTAAATATTCACTTATTTATTTACTACAAAATGAATAAATTGTCTGTAACTTCCCACTTTTACCAAATGAACAAACCCACACAATTAATATTAAGGCTTATACATAATTAATCAATGTAGCTGAAGAGGTAGCTTAGCTGCTTTTTATCTCTGGGCAGAAATCCAACATCTCCATGGTAATTCACTTCAGACTAGTAGACAGTATCTCTTTAAACATACTTAACCTTGCCCTTACTAATACAGCATGCAAGCCTAATGTTGGTTTGTCCTTTGAAATACAGGGCCATGTATTTGTAACAAGAACAAAAACTTATTTTTCTAAGGAAGCAGCAGAAGGATGTCCACAGTGCCAAGAAGTATAAAAGAGGACATAAACATTTAAGTATACCATCAGAATTTTTTTCCGATAAAAATCTTCAGGAGAACTCCTTGTTTGGACTTTCAGCTTTAAAACTGATAAAAAGCATTCCATTAAGTATCTGTTAGATATCTCTGGAAAGGAATGGATAGATTTTGTTTAATTGACATATGATCAAAATAAACATGGCCAGGTGGTTGAGGGGACTGATTCTGCCCCTCTGCTTTGGTGAGACCCCAGCGAGTGCTGCATCCAGCTCTAGGGTCCTCAGCACAGAAGGACATAGACCAGTCAGAGTGATTCCAGAGAAGGGCCTTCAAGATGATTAGAGGGATGGAGCACCTGTCCTATGAGGAAAGGATGAAGGAATTGGGGGTGTTCAGCCTGGAGAAAAGACAGCTTCATTGTGACCTAATTGCAGCCTTCCGGTACCTGAAGAAAGATGGAGAGACACTATTTGCAAGGGCATATAGTGACAGGACATGGGGGATGGCTTCAAACTGAAAGCAAGTATGTTCAGATTTGATAGTAGTAAGAAATTATTGTGAGGGTGGTGAGGCACTGTGGTGGCCAGTGAACATACATTACAAGGGACAGAGAGTTTTCAGTAGGACAAGTTCCTAGTACGTTAGGGTGACCGGAAGGGCTTCTCCCAGGATGCCATATTCTGTTCTGTTAATCTATCCCAGTTTGGATTCCCAGGTGTGCTGTTGGCTTTACCCCTCATCACTCCCCCAGAGTTTCCCCCATTGGTCTCTGTTCCCCAGTCCTGCCTCTTCCCCGCCCCCAGATAGACTTGGGAGTTTTGGGATCATGTTGGCATTTGCCTCTGCAACCTTCGACAGCGTAGGAGCAATAAATGTTCCTGATGGAACGCAGGCAAATGCCCTTCTGGACTCTTTGCTACTGATTGTAATACTGAACCCACCCGTGTGTCTGTGGGGGCACATGGGACCCCATGGAGCTGGGCAGGGACAGTTTTAAGGCACTGGAACTGATTTTCCAGAGAAGCTGTGGATGCCCCATACCTTGAAGTGTCCAAAATCAGGTTGGATGATGCTTTGAGGAGCCTGGTCTAGGGAAAATTTTCCTTGCCCATGACAGAGGGGTTTGAAATACATGATCATTAAGGTCCTTTCCAACCCAGGCCATTCTATGATAATCTGATTGAAGAGGACTCAACTTCCTGAACATTGCAAATGTATTCTGGTAACTCTCCTCATTCAATATTCCTCCTCCCTTTGCTTCTACCAGAAGATAAATTTTCCATGTTCTTGCTCTTAGTTCTTTATTTTTTCCTTACAAGATCACACACTCACAGATGGACACGAAAGAGCTCTAGCCATTGTGAGCTGAAAAAGCAAATTTGGCACAGAACTTTTTAGGACAAATGTGGGTGAAACATTGTGAGGGTGAAGCAGACTGCAGCCACTGCAGAGTTGCAACAGATATGCCAACACCCGTTGTGAATGTGGCTCTGAAGGCCCTTCATCCCTGTGCATGTCTTTCTGTCTTTCATTCCTTGCTAAATCTGGTCTTCGAAAGACAAGCTGGAAGACTTCAAATGCCTGCAGTAATTTGGGAAAGAGGAAATTACTGAAATTGTAAGGAAAGAACTTCTAGAGAGGACAGATTGTCCCTTGGTTACTATACTAAAATGCCATGATGGCAGTTTGGATTAAAATTTGTTTTCTACTGCAGACTCCCTCAGATTTTAAAATATCAGTTTGATGTTTTGGTCTTTCTTCCCATTCTGCAGAGTGGAACTAATAATGCAAATAGGTTTCTAATAGAAAACATCACTGTGACACACACAGGTAACAAGCTAGAAAACTTATACGTGTCTTGAATTGGAGATTCATTGTCTAATATATCTATACTTATAAAAATGGGATTTTTTTGATATCTGACTCATGCCTACAGAGGAAATTAATGTCAATAAGAACTCTTTTTGTCCTAACAGTGTTTGTTACTTCTTAAAGTACAGAGGCTCAATCCTGGACTTACAGAGACCATATTTTGCCTTGTATAATATGGGTTATTTTATATTTCATTCACAAATTCATTTTAGTCAAAGCATAATTAAATAAAAATATACTTTGAAATATTTTAAAATTAACATAACTTTCAGCACTCAGTAGTTCTCCTAAGATTTTTAATAAAAATTATATGAAATCATTGAACACAGAAGAAATCATACCAAAAAGATCTGCTGTTTTTCAAACCTGGTTGATTAAAGTCTGCTCATATTAATATGCTTAGTGTTTATAAAACATATGGGTAACATTGCTGGCTCAAATATATGTTACACAACTTTATACAGTTCCAAAATCATTCTACTAGCTGCAAAACAAAGTGGACTGTTATTTCTGTTGTAAGCTAGCAATGAAAGGGATGGATTGAAAAATTACTGCCTAAATTCCTTTAATTTCAATAGTCCAAAAATCTTCTTAAGTTGTTGTAAACAAAATCCCTCTTACTTATTAGTTTATTTTAAATATTAGTTTTGTTCCATCTAAGTAGTTTATGTGTTTCATTTGGGGCTATGCAGCAAATCTTCCCTGATAAACAGAGGAGAGTTTTCAATTATTTGTGCAAATTATGAACATATATTTTAGGTGGATGAGTACTCTTCCATTACACGTGTCAATAAACACTACTCATGTATTCAGTGTCTCAAAAAAGGTTCATAACTATACTTTTCTGATTGTAGTTGCAATAGAGAAACCTGGAGCCTCTATAAACCTGAGATGCAAAGACACTCAGATGAAAAAAATTGGTAGAATTAAAGTAATCTGTTTTTTCTTTTAACTTTTCTCAACCTTCTAGTTTCTATTGAGCCACTCAGAGTAATGTTAGAAAGATGTAGATATTGGTAACTTTTCCATAGTAATGTCCTTTCCCATAATAAAGATACATTATTAGGACACTTTCCTCTCCTGGGAAGCTTTTCATTTGATTCAACACACACATGTAAACCATTTTATGAATAATGTATTTGGAGCTAGACCCCCAAACACAGTTAAGAAAGGAAGTAATAAAGAGAGAGCCTGTTTCTGAGAGTGTGCAAAAGGACTCCATAAAATCATGTCCCCTATGTTGCTGTACATATATTCCCAGTTGGCAACCTCTGTCCAAAGTGTAGGTGGAATAACGTTTCTGCCAATGTTAAGCAGTAGCTGACAGAGCTGCTAAGTGAAACCTTTAAAGGGGCATGACAGACTGCTCAGTTCTCCATGTGGAGAATGATGTCATGTGCTGTGAGACGTTGTACACAATGTCTCCTGCTGCTCCATCTGGGCTGCCGAGCACCGGTGGTTCACTCGATTGTATACAAGTCAAATATGAAGGGAATTCCTGACTGCAGGATTATTTTATTAATTAATAGATGCACACTAAAGAATACAAGCAGCATTATATTTCATTCCTAATTTTTCATTAAAATATTAAGCTGAATTTACTTTTCCAGTCAAGAGGCAGTTAGAAGCCTAGAAACGCTCTCTGAACTTACAGAAAACCTGTAAAAGGGGAAAATGGTGAGGGCAAATAAGTTAAGCTAGTAAAAAATCTGAAATAGGATGCATTCAGAGACATAAATTTCTTACAGATTGTTCTAATGCATAATCATAATTAGCTACATTATTTTCCTGTGATAAAACCCAAAAAGATTACATTTGCTTTTTCTTCCTAGAATTATAAGTAGCAGGACTTTCACTATAATATTGTCTTCTTCAGTTCTATACAGTGAAAAGAAATTAAAGCAATTAAATTTATTTAAGTATGCTGCTGATGATTGTATAAATGTAGGAATTGGAATTCTTAAGGCTTTTGCTTGTGGCCTCCAGTAGCATACACAAACACTACAGGCTCTGAACTTACATGCTCATTCAGGACATGAAGAAATCTGTCTAGAATTCATACTTTGAATTTTAGATGCATTTAATTTATGTACAAAAATACTTTTTTTTTTTTTTTACTAAGAATCCTACCTTTTTTGCTATTTAAGACCTCTGTCCTCTTCATGAACCCAACTGTCTTTCTCCATAGCTACTCAGTGACTTCTCAGTTTCATTAAATTTGGTCTATTGTCCCATATAATAAAACTAATGCTTACCCCTCTTGACAAATATCCCTTCTAACACGTGTGCATTTGCTTTCTCAAGTTCTTGTCATGAGAGTTAATCATACTGGGTTTGGAGCAGCAGATATGACATGGTACATCAGATAGTGAGCTTTATTTTTCAGTCATAAATCTGATAGCCAGACACTGGTGGTATCATTTTGGATGTTCAGGTCTTCTGACTTGAATGATTTCATTTGAATGTCTGTGTGTCTGAGAACCCAGAATTCTGTCAAGGGGTCTTCTTCCTACAAATATATGAGGTTTTCTAATAGTTCTGGTTGGGTTTTTGCTTCAGCTATTCACATGAACTGCTTTATTTCAGTGTGATTTAATGTGATTATACACTTGAATCCTACTCAGAAGAATATTATTAAAATAATTGTTTTGGAAATAAAAGCAAAGCCTGACTACAAATCTGAGTTTTCTACTGTCTCTTCCACTTTCCTCTTGATAATTCATAAACTACCAAAACACCCATGGATTGTGAGGGAGACAGAGGTCTTTGAAAAAAGGGAATTTTCTGAGTAAAAAAAAGATGAGATGTGATTTTTAATATCTGTAGAGAGCATAAGTCACAGGGAGGAATAATGATGTTGCAGCTAAAGAATACAGTTTGCACAAGGATGACTCAAAAGAAACCAGGTGAAAATTACAAGATTCTTAGTTATCAAAAAGATTTTCTAAGTTTTATTGCAATGAAACTAATAAGGGACCACAACATATTTAAGAAAGGGAAATGATGGGATTAGTACTTGTAAAAATGGAAGTGTAGACTCTGTAATCCAGAAGATTTTTTGAGAAGACTCTCCTTTTTTTGTTTGAGCATTTGTCATTTGTGCTGATGGTTTGCAAAGATTTAATAGAATTCAGTACCGAGATGGCAAGCCAAATTAATAAAGGTAAAAATATTAATCTTTTACCCATTTTATGACACATTTTGAAAAAATTACAGCTTATTATTCCTTTAGCAAAAAAGGAAGATTTTTCTCTGTACAGGCCCTATTTTAAGAGTAGATTGAGTGAAAGCATAAAAACCTCTGCATCTGAAGTATGGTCTTTATTTATGCTGAAACACAAACCCCCTTGTTTCCAGCTAGAATTATTTATAATTGTCAAAGCAAAAAACATTCACTCTCTTTGCAGTATTCTTTTGTCTCTTAAAGAAGTTCCAGTCTAAAAGTTGTGAACTTCCATGAAATCACAGAATCATCTGCATGGTAACAATAGTAGCCTTTGCAATGCTCTAGCTTTCTGCCAGCTTGCTCACAGAATATCTTTTTATACTGTAGCTCTCCAGTAGGAAGAAAAAGTCGTGGTGCCCCACCACTATTCATCTGGAAAATGATAATGAGGGAGTACCAATAATTGTGTTACTTACATCTCCTCATGGTTCCTGTTGTCTTACATTGATCTCATCCTTGCTATATCAGTAAGACTGCTTGTAGATATGGTGTGTTTACAGAAAATTTATATTTCATTTCCATATTTCAAAAGGTAAATTCTGCTTCCAATTATCATATAGAAATATCTTTCTTTCTAGTGTATTGGTGAAAAGTATCACTAATAAACCTCTCAAAATATAAGTCTGGAAGTAACTTCTGTGTTGAAAGTTACTCTAAAAATGTATTCAAATGCAAGTGCACAAGAAAGCACTATATTAGAAAATGTTATTTTCTAGTCAGTGAGAGGGAAGAAACTAAAGATCTCATAAAACCAATGCTGTAGCTTTCACTTAAACTTCTCATCATAATTCTTCCTCATTGTTTGAGGAAATGAAGTGTCCATAAGATAATCCTGAATTCGCTAAAGGATTCCTTTCTGTCCTTACTGTCACTTCCTTTCTAATGACAGTACTCCTGGAAGATAATTTCTCATATATATCTTTTCAGGAAAATAATAGGTAGGACCTAGGTTATTTTTGCTTGATCAGGGTGACTATACCTCTTAAAGCTATAGTTCAATGAATGTATAGTACACTCAAATACATGGCTGTTCCTAAATCTATACATACAACATGTATATCTATCTATCTATCTATCTATCTATATATATGGATTTTATGTCCCTTATCCATCTTTACACACAAGCAGAAAAATTTCTTTTTTGGACCAGAAAAAAGAACAGGGCACAAGTTTTCTCCCTCAGTCTTTTTTATTTTGTTCTGCTCCTGGTCTGGTTGAAAATGTTGCATGCAGAGACCAAAAAACCGCAACCCAAAGTACATAGATTCAAAGCTCATCACAGCCTATTTCAATAGATGATAAGCATTCATTTATTTTCTGAAATAGATGGGAAGTGCATGTTTTTCTTCATATAGCTATTAAGCATTGTAAATGAGTCACAGGATCTGCATCTTGTCAGCTCTCTGCTTCTCAGGTTTCCATCAGCTGAAACTTTTCAGCTCTTTTGTTCTCTCACAATCTTACATTAACTTCATACTCATCTACTGATAATTTGATACATAGTATTGGACTAAACATTTTGATCTCAGCTCTGAGTGAAACAGAAGCACCATAGGAATTCCATTATTACTTTGTTGCTTAATGTATGACAACTTTTTGGCAAAAGAGCTAGGGTAGAGCTACATATTTAACACTCCTTAGTGTGACAAAAAGTGACACAATAGTGTAATGACTACCTAAAATACTTGAGTAGAAATACTTCATGTTTTATCACTGAAATGTCAGTTTTGAACAAAGAAATTTACCAGAAGAGTCCAGAACTGGTCAAAACTGTTACAAATAAAAAAATCATATTAAATCAAATAAAAGCTGGTATGATTCAGTAAGTTTTAGAACTGGCTCTCACTCAAGTTTTGTTGTGTAGCTCCTTTATTTGAACACTGAATCAAGTCCACTTAAACTGACTCCTTTTACCTTTTAAATGAATACTGATTATTACTCTGCCTCTTAAGAGGGGAGATTGTTAAAAAAAAACAAACAGCACCGTTTGGTGTAAAGTTATATAAGCTCTGAGTATGTTTTATTTATCAACAAGGCATGCTAATCACTTAGCAGAATGTGAAAAATCCAAAGTTTATGCCTGATGAGCTATAATCTAGACAGATAAACATGAAGAGATGAGAGGGCAAGTCAAGAGGAAAAGTTCTACTTTCATTTATTTGACACAAACCATGCATTTTCATCAAGCATAAAGAAATGGGGTAACAAACTGTAAAGTTTGTTAAAAAATGTCCATAAAATTTTACAAAACAGCAACCCCTGTTAGGGTCTAGACAAAAAAACCTAATTTGCTACTATTAGAATAACAAAGCCTTCAGAATTAATTGTGGTGCATTCTGTGGTACATTATTATGAGGACAATAAGACCGAATACCAACTTAATTTCTACAGTGAAAGAAATGAGTCAAAATAATATTTTATGATGTTTGACTTTTCCTTCTTCAGATGGAAAACATAATATAGCTGTTGATTTGCTAGGAAAGTGATGTCAACTCCATCAATCTCTAAAACAAAGGATGGTCAGGCAGGTGTGAAGATCACAAAACCAGTCAGGACACAAAAATAGTTTTGTGATAGAATCTGAGTACACAATTTCTTGCATAGGCAGAAGGAAAATCTGTACAATTTGAAACTGGCATGGTTTCTTGAAGTGCTTTAGTAGCTTTGAAATGCAGTATTTACAATTAGATCACAGAATCACAGAACAGTCTTTCACGGATGGAAAGGACCAAGAAGGACCACTATAAAGTGAATGGCCCATACAGGGATCAAACCCTGGAATTATTAACACCAATGCTATAACCAATTGAGCTAATTTCAGGGTCATGTTTGGATTTCACCTGTTATCTTGTGGCCACTAACTGAGGGGATAATATTCTGTGGTGGTTTGCAAAAAAATTAGTAATTCATAATTTTTGATGGAGTTCATGAATCATAACTCATAACAATAACAAGCTGACAGAAATTGTCCAAAACTGGTGCCATCTTTTACTATTTATCAAGCTAAAAAGACTAAAGGGCCTAAGACACTGTTTTCATAACTATATCCAGTTACAGCTGAGAAATTTGTCAAAAAGGCGAAGGATCTAAGCACACTGGATTTTTTTTGTTGAAGAAAATTGAATGCAAATGTTTCTTTATCATTGTATTGAGGTTTTGCTATATGTTGGTGATTTTTCTTAGCTTTTATTTTTGTGGAATGTCTATGGATCGGGACCAGATATTTTTCTGAAATATCTATTCTATTAGAAAGGAAGTGCAGGATTCGGCAAGATGGAGTTGAGATACATAGGAAAGATCAGATGAAAAGTACCACAATGTGTTAGGAAGAAGTCCTGTTTAATTTGAATTTGTACTGAATTTTTATATATGTACATATATAAAAATATACCCTGCTTAAAGAAGTGTAATAATGACATAATATAAGCCTTACCCTAAGTTTATGAAATAAATCTTTGATTTTGCTATTAAAGCCATCTGGTTCTAGAAGATGTGATTCGAAAAACACATGAAACTGTAAAATTAGAATTTGCTGTCCTTGAGGAGGTAATGAATAAGGAGAAAGTAGAAAGTATGCATCCGTGTTACCTGGAGAGCATGAGAACCCAAACCAAAGGTGGGTAATTTCCAGAGACCATAGAAGTGTCCAGGGGAAAAGAGTGAGGGCTTGTCTCCAACTGCAGGTTTGGATGAAGCATCTCACTCCACTCATAGCCATAGGTTAGATGGCTATACCTTAGTAGCAAATAACTCTTTTTCGTGGTCTGCCATGAAGATTCCAAAGATGCATCACAATAGCTGCTGTAATCCCTGTTTTTCTCTGCTAGGTGACTTATGTGATTTAAACACCAAATGTAGTTATTATGTGTGTGCTAAATAAAATCAATTAAGTGGCATATGTAGTCTAGAGCTGGTGACAGGAACACAAAGTAAGATTTAAAACTGCAATGAAAAAACAATTTTTTGTTTGTGTTCTCTCCATCTTGGATGATTTCTTTTCAGTGTTAACATTTCTCTGTAGTAGCAGTGTTAACAGTAAGCCTCTTTTACCATTTGTGCTAGTGATAAAAAACAAACAAAAACCCCAAACCAAACAACTGAATAGATTAGAAAGAAGAGATTAATATTTTAAGATATACAGAACTATTCATATTTCCACTAGCTGTTATATAATTCAGAGGCACTATCTTGCTTTCTGTGAAAACAGAACAGTAAGACAAGAATCTGTATTCTTTATTTAGTTTTCTTGTGCTTTTTCATCCTCGTATCATTTCATTAGGTATTAATTAGAATTCTATTTGGTTTCTTAATTAAAATACTACCTGAAAAAAGAAAAAAAAAATAACTAGGTGCTAAAATCACTTTAACCCATATTTTATTACTGAGTCATTATTTTGGCAAAGGGAAATGTCTTTAGGAATAGATGATGGGGAAAAAATATATTTTGGATTTATATCCTCTTTTTTTTTTTTTCTTTCAAGTATCTTGTGTTCCCCACCCCCCTGCTTTCTCCTAGTTTCTTCTCTATGTTGAATAAACTACTTAAAAAAACCCTGTTATAGAGAGATTTTAAAACTACATTTTTAAAGACACATCATAAACTCCAGAAATTTTTCAAGAGCTGATATTAGGATAATGCTTAAAAAAAAAAAGGTGTTTTTTTTGTATAATACAAGAGAAATATTTTCTGCTTAACATATGCCAGACAGATGGCACCAATTTTTTATTTCATGTTCTGTAAGCTTACATGAAACTGGGCAATGAAATTCAGCTTTAAGGGAAATCCAGGCAAGATGAATTTCTCTTAGCTACTGGGCAGCTGGCTTAGCAGTCATGATGTGTTTGTACACATGTTTCTTAACTGGAGTGGTGCTTAGGGACTTTTTTGAAGTTAGCACTGCTGAGAAGACTGATAGAAGTGCTGTTAACATTATCAGAGCTATTGCAAATATTTGAGGGGTAGAGGGATCAGACCTTATTGAAGGAATGCTTTTCATTGAAGTGTAAATGTTTTTCAACTCTTGCCAATATATCCTCTGAACAATACAACTGGATAACTTTTCTTTCTTTTTTCCCTAAGCAAAATAGATATATTTTGATGTCATAACTCAAAAGGAGTGAGATGTTGCAGAATAAATTATTTTGCCACTTGGAATTAATTAAAAACAAAAGGAACTATGGGTCTAACTAGTTATGACATTCAGCAGAGGATCCTAGACTTCCAAGTGGCAAAATTTTAGTACAACACCCGCAAGTACATATTCCCTTCTAAAATTCATCATATAAAAATGCTGTTAACACAAATTTTGTTTTCATATTATTTATTTCCTTGAAAAATATTCAAATAAATGATTGTGAATGAGAACAAGAGAGATAAATAAATAAACATTTAACTATAAAAATCGACTAGGTATTTTTGGTTTTTCTTTCGTTTAGTTTGTGGGTTTAGCATTTTTTTAAAGAAGTCAACAAGGTACTCATTCTTTTTTGCATGCCAGTCACCTGCTTTATATTTACTCAATCTCTATTTTCATTAAAAGTTATAAAAAGTGAGAGAAATGCTTCTGGTTTTGTTTCTATGTCCTAACTGGACATATCTCTTTAAATAACTTTAATTTCCTTAGAAAAGGCTAGAATGTCCAAGAATGAGTTAATAACACTTTGAAGGAACCTTGTCAATCAAAATACAGACTAAATTTACATTGTGTCCTGGCATAAGCCATTGCCTCACAGATAAACCACCAGATTTACAACTGATATTGTGTCAGGAAAGAGCTCTATTTTTAGGATAATATTTTTAGGATAATTGTTTCTAATACAATGTCACCAAGCTAATCCTTGGCTATACTGAGTGCAAAATCTGTAGACATCTAGTCTTCATCAAAACAATTGAGTTGTGTAACAGAATCAAAATTTTGGAAAGAAGAGAGCTGATTAACATGTGAATAACCTACTGCATACTAAAAAGGGAAAGAGTTAAGTTCAGACACACTTATAGACAAACCCTTTTCATCAGAACTTTGAAATGCTAAAAATGTTGAAAATAGCTTCTTATTGCTGTGAGTCATATGGATTATTTGTTTTGAAAATTACACAAAAGCAAAAGAAGCAAACCCATATTAAAAATTTTGGGGCTGATTCTGGCCTTTTCATTGCCAGTAAATGTTTCTTCCCTCTATAAGCTAGAAAAAGAGAGAAATGAGAGCATAGCAGAGTTCCTTCTTGATAGATCACACTTTCATGATGTATGCATTGCTCCAAAAGGGGAAAGGTAGTGGAATATGACCTTGTGTACTTAATTTATCCCTTCATTTGCATACAGACTATATTTGGATTTGCCAACAGGAAGAATAAAGGAAGTTTCCACTAGACTTTAAGGATATAACAAGGTCAGTTTTCACTTGGGAGAACATCTTTCTCTCTGCTCTTCCTTTACCAAGCATGCTTGAGTATCTGAAATGAGCTAAGGAAATAGTAAGTTAACTAAAGTAAGTTTCATTATCCTTGTGGGTTAGTTAGTTTTCTTTTCCTAGAAAAGTACTTTCAGAAATATGAGGTTTTAGTTTGATGCAACATTGTGCAAAGGTCGCCTACTGCTTCAGGACCCAAACTGATGCCATGATTCTTGCTAGATTTATCAGTTTGGTTTGGTAGTAGCTGGATCTCTGTAATTTTTACATCCACATTGTAAGCTCTTCCAGACAAAACTGCATATATTGTGGTAGTGTTACTGATATAAAAGTGCTTCACCTAGAAAATAAAAACTTCCCTCTAGCAGTTGTATTAGAGCAATAAAAACTGTGCAGACTACAGACTACACACTGCTATGTAACTCTGCCACACACATAATATGGGATCACAGAAATACTGGTAAATATCCAGAAATACTAGTAAACTGGAAGACAGGAATTCCAATCCATTTCTATTATTACTACTGCAGGAAGATGTCCCTCTTAACAGACAAGTAAGTGGATTTTAAATACTTATTAAATCTCTGATGTGTAGGTGGGTGCTAAACATGAACAAAATCTCATCATTATCATAGGATTTTTTGTGCCTGGTTGCATACACAGCATAAAATGTAGTCTTAACCAGAAGTAGAGCTGTATCTATAAAGTGTCTGTGAAATATTTGTATGTGTGAAATAGCCCAGGAAACTCTCTAGAAGGGGACATTGTGTTGTGTATTACTCCAACACATTCTATTTGAGGTCAAGTGTTTAGGGAGCTAATGGCTGCTGACACGTGTGGTGACACATGGCAGACTATTTACTTTTCCACCTTCTGAGGCAGTATTAGAGTTCTGATACATAGTAAAGGCTGCAGCATGAAAAAGTTTATTGGCTGTGAGATTAAAAGATTATACTTGCCTACTTGATGTGCTAGTAGTGGATCTGCTCAGTTTTCTTGTGGTAAAGAGAAAATGATGAGAACCAATGAGCCCTCTAACTGCCAGGGATGATCTGCAAACTGTAACACAGTGGTGCATCCAACATTTGCCTTCATAGACTCAGAAAATGAATACAAACATGAAGGAAACAAGATGTCTCAATGAAAATTGTAAGAAATTCCACATAACAAAATCTGACTGGTCTTCTTGGAATGCTGAAAAAAACCAGGTTTTTTGCTTCAGCTCACATTGTTCTCCAAGAGCTTTTGCAGGTGATAGAGCAGAATACTATCCCTTATTGTTCTGCCACCCTTGTACAAACTGCTGCTCCTTTCAGCAAAGGTCTGTCCAGCCCTTATGTAGCTGCAGTCTGCTACAAAGGGTCCCAGACTGTCTGTGTCCAGCTAGCCAGAGATCAATCCCTGAGTTTCTGAGCACAAAGAAACTGTAACTCTGCTCTTACAAAGAAAGCTAAAAGAAGTGCAACCTTCCTCTTGATACCAATGCCCAGTGTGTGTCCAGCATGTAGATGCAGGGAATGTGTGCTAAGTGATTTTTTTTTTCTCAGCAGTCTCTTTAGACTTCATTTTAAGAAAAAGCATGGAGTTACACTTTAACCAAGCAATACAAGTTTTGAAACCCTTCAGACTGCCTGAGTTGAACTTCAGTGCAATGGAAAAGATGGGGTTTCAAAAAAGATTTCTAAAGCAGTTCCTTTCACTGTCTCTCCCTGCAAGTATCTGCACTGAACAACAAAGCTTTTGTGTGCTTGAGAACTATGAAAGGGAGGTGTTGAGCCTCAGCCTGAATCTCAGAGGGACCCCAACTGGCAAAGGTTCTTTGAGCATGTCTAAAAACACAGACAACATCGATTTATTTATAAAGAACAGCAACCTCCCTTCAAAACCACTTTCTACTCCTTCATATTATTTCTGGGTTTGGTCCAATGGCTCTGATAGAAAATACACAAGCAGTGTTGTGAGCAGAACTATATTCTACTTTTGTTTAGCAGAATGGAATCTTCCTATTGCAGATCACCAGTCATATTGTTCTTTTCACCTTTGCTTACTGCTTGCCTAGCCCCATGTCACTTGCATTCCTCATTGCACAATATCAGCTTCAAGATGTGGGAGGAGGAGAAAGAATATGGAGGAGAAGCATGCACCCCTGTGTCTATTTTCTATACCATGCCTGTTGCTACTACAGTAATGCTCAAATGCTTGCAAAAGGGAGGTGAGGTTTAATGCTGAGAAACTCGACTCTTGTCTTTTGTGTTTTTGTGCAGTCAACTAGGCTTTTGCACAGAATAGTAACATTGCCTCAAGCACTTTGTACACCTTAATAAAGTGAATTTTTTCCTTGATCTTAGTTATGGATACAGCAATCTGAAGCAGAGTCTGCACAGGCTGACTCCTGTTCTTTAGCTCCAAGTCTGTGCTTTGGGACTCAGAATATGCCCTTGAGCAGGCAGCTTCCTACTTGATCTCTCCTGTCAAAGAGTTCAAGCTTTGAGTGCAGTCAATTTAAAGACCAGGCAACTAAGCTGTTTGAAATTACCTCTTAGATGAACCACATCTTTTGCCATTGATAAATATATAGGTCAGGTAATTAAAGGTGGTGGTCTGTACTGCCCAGAAAGTGCTAGGTGTTGGATTTTTACATGTTTCAATGCCAAAAATAATTGCCTAAAGCATATAGTCTGTGTCTTGCTGTTAAACTCTGTTGACTTTCAAGATCTGAAATGTTTATTCTGAAGCACATTTCTACACAGTGAGTGCTGTGATCACTGACAGACATACCTATCTACCTGCAGGCATCTTGGCATTCTAACTGTGAACAGGGAAGCCAATCCTACTGTTTGTAGAGCTTTATAATTGAATTAGTGAATATTATTTTATAAAAGAGAAGTGTTCCCACTGCAACATTCAAACATAAACAGCTCACACATAAATTATTCACTCCTACATAAAGCTGCAAGGCTAAAATTACCTTTCCAGGACATCTAAGTGATGTAGAATGTATCTACAGAGAAATGCTGTGAAGAGTAACCCAAGTTGTCCCGGGAAATGATTGCTTCAGCAAACAGCTCAGCTGTATTAAAATTCTAGATAGGAAGAATTGCTTTCCAGCATTTTATGGATGTTGCATATCCACCCATACTGCTTCCATACCTAAGCTAGAGTTGCAATGTGATGTGGAACTGTATAGTGGAAATGATAGCCAGGGTCCTTGTTACCTTGAAGATCAGTGCGTTGCATCCCCTCATGAGATCCAGATTTGGACATGTCTGTTTAAGTCCTCTAGATTAGCTAAATCTTCAGCAGAAGAGGCATCTATGCAAGGTTTGATTTAATCTGTTGGCACCATCAAAGTTTCTGTGTCTGAAGTCCCCAGACTTCAGTACGTGCAATACCCTGAAAAAAGGCATTTCCAGAATGTAACTAAAGAGACATTCCCCATCAATAGGATAAAAACATGAATCTATCTCAGCAATTCTGTTATTAAAGATTGCCCCACTAATGGGAAGCTCTGATTCTACTCCTTCTACAAAACTCTTATGTATACTTTAAACTTTGCATGTGTTAGGAAGAGTTACTAGTGTGATACTTGTATCTTGGAACACAGAAAAACTGAATATTGTGACACTTTTATCCTCAATTCATATCTGGCAGCATTTAGTTGAGGTCAACACATGAAAGGCCATATTTCTTTTCATTGAACTGCAGTGTTTAAGATATTTCTCAGGGAAGTCTAGATTTTATTTCTTCACCAACCAAAACACTCCAGAAAGAGGACAATGCTCATCTGATCATTATGCCCAGATACTTGCCTTGGCTATGAAGTTTTCCTGCTACCAGATAATGAGGATCTATTTTGTTATGCAATAAGAGCTGAGTTCCTAATTTTTCTGTTGTCCTACTAGCTGAATAATAAACCCAATGTTAGATATTTTCCTCTAATATTTAACTTGCTGATAACCTGCCTATGGAGTTATGCTTCATTAATTTCTACCCTAATAGTTATGTCCTGATTTTTACAAATTCCAAATTCAGAAAGAAGTGCTTGTCAGAAATGAAGGTGATGATATCCCGCTTATGTCTCAAGTAACAGTCTTAAATATAGCAGACAGTATAGCCTGAATCAAATGTCATTGTGTGTGGCCTATCTAGTCTTGCTGAAAAGCTGGCTCTACCTTTTTCTTCAAAAACTTACACCTAACTGGATCCCAAGGATAAACTGAAGAGTGTTGGTCATGAAACCTTTTATTTAAAAGCTAAGCAAATAAATTCTTGAGGTGTACAAGTCCTCATCACATTCTGAGGATAAAAACATAACTTTGAAAAATATGCATTCTTAACTCCTACCTTTTTAGAAGCTCTGCTTTAGAAGATCATGAAATAAACATTGTTAAGTTTGACAGCAAGATGACTGGAGAGTGAGATGTAGGAGTCCTTCTGACAAACAAATTTAACCTAAAAAATTCTTTATACATCTGGATTCTCGAGAATTTATGAAGTCCCAATGTAGCTGAATTGAGTGCCTCCAGCAACAATGTGCCTGTCATAAATCCTGGTGACCTTTCCATTAATTCTAAAAGTTTTCTCCAGGATTGAAAAGACAGTTCAGTATACCCTAATACAGACAGCATTGATACTCTAAGTGTGAAGAGGTAAAATCTCTTACTTGTTTTGTTCCCTGTTTGCCCTTTACAGTTTTTGTAAAAAATGAAAATATAATTTTGCTGTAACTTTTTGATAGTTTGTTTTTTTTGGGTTACTCTTCTTCTCAAAACTAGAAAGACAAACTATAATTTAAAACATCTAAAGTAGAAATTCCAAAATATTTATTTGATGATGTTCTGCTCTACAGTTTTGACAATGCTGAATCATCTGAGTTCAATAGTCATTTTTGTCTTAGAAAATCATTGCTTCAATGACACTGAAACAGTATAATTAATATAAATACTGTATGTATCCACAATATTATGTAACTTAAAGGATAATCTGAAGGATGAATTCTGACTAAATAGACATGAAATAAAGTCTGCTTATATTATTGAAACAAATTTATTTAACATTGAAATTAAACAAAAAAGTGACAATAATATTTTGTGACAATTTTCCCACCAAAAAAAAAAAAAAAAGGAAAATCAAGAAGCTTTTATGAACATTTTTATATTAATAAATTGTATTTCTCCAAGGATAACATTGCTTGGAAAAAATATTTTCAGCCACCATTTTTTGGTTGTTTTTGTTGTTTTTTCTCCAAGTACTGTTCCTATCAGTTACTGCTGCCTTTCAATTTGTTTTCAGTTATTTGTGGTGCAGGTGGCTCTTTATAAGTTGGCTGACTGTAAACCTATGAACCCGCTGGCCTAACCTATAAAATGCATGTCTCATGATGTAGTCTTTCCACATTTTATGTGTGGTCTGGTGCTGCAGTCTGTCTTCCAAATGCAGTTGCCAAGATTGTGACCCACAGGAAGGCCAGGAAGAAGGCAGTGTTTTGCAGTTAATGAGCCTGAACCCAGAGAGACTTTGCAGGAAAACTCACACCATAGCTGACACTGTTATTCCTTCTTGTTTACATTACCAGTTTTCTTGTTATGTGATAATCAAATCCATGTGCTTATCCCATACTGGAGCCTGACTCATGGGGCCAGATGCAATTAATATGCTCCTCTGTTAGATTAGTGACTTAATTAAAGCAACAACACCACCACTTTTGCAGTGTTTCAAGATGTGTCACTGCAAGCATCCCTCATGCTGCAAAGTGATCCAGCAGGAAATCTGTCAGGACCATTGTCACTGAGTTTAATCATCTTGTTATAGTCTTGCAATCAAATGAGCTGTTAATTCTTAAACTTTAACATAATGCATCCTGTTCCTTCTCAGGTTTCTACTCTTTTAGATAGATCTTGTATTTTTCCTCAATACCCTTTTTATCCTGTTTTTATGTCTGCCTTCAAAACCACTAAGAGCTTTCAAAACGATGTCTCTGTTCCAAAATAATGCCTTTGATAACACCTCTGTTTTCTGTAAATTTTATTTTGAGGCAACTGAGTGACAGAAAGTAAAATTACCTCTCAAGAAACTGGACGGTTTTGTGGGTATAGACACTTCTCTCTATTCAATGGTTTCTTACTTTGATTTCACAGCTCACCCACCTGCTCTTGTAGAATGGTTTTCCAGATTGCTAGATTTAATTGCTCACTTCAGGACAATTATGAGAGAGCATACTGAAAGAAAGCATGTTCCCCTGCAGCCTGAAATTCTGTGTAGGCATTCTTATCTCCAATTAGTGACACTGGCAGTCACTTGAAATCTAAATTTAGACAAAAGCCTCTTGCAGGTTTTCCATAGACATGCGGCAGAGGATTTTGCTTACTCAATGGAAACCTAGATAGATATGATGGAGGTTATCAAATTGTTGTAAGGTGGAGGGAATTCAAAAGCAGTACACCACAAAAGCTATGTTATAGAATTTTTTTAAATATGCTTATTTTAGAAATTATAATTGAATTAAATTGTGTCACTGAAACCTACTCAAAAAATCCGCCATGTTTTAAACACAGTCACTTAAAAAATTAGCAAATGGAGTATAACTATATCTCACTGGGATTATAGAAGGTTATGATGACACTTTAAACTTATAAATGCAGGGTAAGAGATCTGCAGCTTTGAAGACATAAAAGAGTTCATTACATACTCAAAGTTTTTATTTAACCATTCAGTAGGGGCTGCATTTCTATTGATGTCAGAGTGATAAAAGATTTATATTACAAAATGTGTGTATAAAGCATAGTCTCTAGCGAGATTGAAAAGTGAAAGGATTTATTCCTTAGCATAATTTAAATGCCATCAGTTAAGTGACACATTTGCTAAACGGTGTTAATTCCTACAGTCTTAACAACAACAAAACATTAAAATTTTTAGGTTAGGCAAAAAGCAAATATACATAGAGATCTTTCAAAGAAAATCCAGGTTGATGAAAAATGTGGAGGTCTCCTTTATTCTGTTGTAACTCTAACAAAATATAGATGATGCTGACTGATGTGCGCTCTTTAAATAGGAAAAGATATTAATTCCTAAATGTCTTCTGTAGCAATTTAAGATGCTTTTAACTTTTAACATCCTATGTCAGTTTCTAATTCTTGGTTTGATTCTAATATAACCCAAATATTAAGTTTAATCTAAATATATATTTGAATAATGACAGCTGAGCTTTCCTTTGAATCCTTTCATTCCTACAAGAACTACTCAGAACATATCAAATATAGCAGATTATGGAAAAGTTTTGAAATTATTTCCAGGGTTGTTGCATCTTCTTTCTATATGTTTTTTTTTTTTCATGTGGAATGCCCAACAATGTTGATACAACATTTTTCTACATTTTGTACTGAGACACTAGGAACTTTGTGTCACATTTTTATACAGTTTAAATGTAGGTTCAAGCAGAAAGAAAAGCCACGTGTTTGATTTGCAGCTTGAGTAGCAACATTGTTCTGTGATACTAATTAATGTGAATAAATTTTCCTTGTTTGTCATTCTTCTAAATGCTTTTAGTTTTGTTGTTCTGAACTAAAGACTACTTGTCATATTCCCTAGAAAGTGATGCAATCTTGAAATGTTATTCTGCAGTATCAGTATCCATTTACGTCTCTTATAGAGTGTGACCACTCCTAAAAAGGAGCACTTGTCATTCAAATCTAATGTCAATTTTATACACACATTAATTTTGTGTAAACCAGGACAGAAGATAGAAAATTTCCAGTTTTCTTACTTAATAATATTTACCTGCAGAATAGAATGCTAAAACTTTAACTTACATAATTCTACGGGAACATGTATATATATCTATATTGCAGATGTAAACTGATTATTAATGTCTTCTCTTGATATTGTTCTCTTTCTTGGTAATATATATGCAATATCTTATAAAACAAAATCACTTCTTTTTACTCAGAAGAACTTGCTTCCCTCATATCACAATATTGACGATTCTTATCTGGTAAAACACTAGTCTTATTTTTTGTAAATGTTCAGAAGATAAATTTAATAACTAGCCAGTATTTTAAATTTGGCTCTAAGAGCAACATGAATATTTACATATGGGCTTCTTTGTGGTGCTTTTTTGCACTTTGTATCATAGTCACAAATGCAATGTCGACTGTTTATACGAAATAAATTTGAGTGCATACTCAGTGGGATGTAGCATTCGCTATTTTGAGATTATCATTTGCACTGATCATGTAATATAAATACAATATAAAAATATGTATACATAAAAGAACTAAAATTTTGTATCTAAACCCAGTTTAAAATAAGCACATGGATGCATTTCTTAAAATAAAAGTGAACTCAAATACATATGACCTTAAAGTGAGTACAAGATTTTCAAAGTTACTCAAATTTCTGTAGATAATACATCTATCATCTTATACAGAACACTTACAAAGGGAACCACACAATTTGAAAATTACCAGATATTTTTAGGTCTTCTAGAGGTAAAAAATCTCAGACTCTTAGTTCAATATCACATCTGATCCTCTGACAGATGATCCAAAGTTATTAAGAAATGCAGATATGGAATTTTATTTCATACCAGATAACTTGAAGTTTTGCTTGTGCTGATGAAATCCTTAAACTAAGGTCTTTGTGGTTTAAGCTCAGTTTTCTCTGAATAAAACATTAACTGAAAAGATAATGAATATTTTCTTAAAACTAATATTTGCTACAGCATAATTTATGGTTTTTGCAACTTCAGATTAATCAGACAAAGACCTGAATTTATCTGAATCTTTATTAAACATTTTTTTTAAAAATTCAACATTTAATTGAGAGAAAATATCTATTAATTCTTAATTGAATACTGCTATGAAAGACACACTTTAAGTAAACTTTTCTAAAATAGACCTTAATTCCCAAAAGGTAGGTAGGCATTCAATTTTCTTGACAGAAAGGGAAAATGTGTATGTGAAGAAGAACAAAGAAAAGCAAAAGGGTAAAGGATGACAAAGAAATTCAGCAAGGAGAAGTTCATATAGTTTTGTAAAATAGAAGCTGAATTTACAGACAGAAATCTTTACCAACTTTCTCTTTCATGACAGCTGAGGAATGCCTCTCCCCTAAGACAACTGAGAGAACTGGAAGTGGAAGACTAAAAAATTGCATTTGAATTGAATGATGTGAAAAACACCCGTGAAAAACACCCTTAAAAAACACTTTGTCTTTATTCATGCTTCATATCCCATCAGGTTACAAAGGCCATTCTCATCCATTGTTATTTCCTTTACAGCCCACTGCATTCCTAATTGCTCACCTGGGCAAGAGAGGGGAAAGGCATGTTTGTTTTCAAGACACTGTTCGGAGTAATCCATGCAGGTAGTGAAATACAATTCATGTCTCACACAAACATCTTGAGGTGTATATTAACAAAAACTTAACATAGTATGGTTGGAGTCCTGTTTTCTTACTGATAGATCACAAATGTTGTTGGATTATTTCTCTCTCTGTGAGTGAAAAGCAGGACACTTTCCTAGCAAAAATCAAGGTGGGACAAAACAGAATTTATGGTTTGTAATTTATTTATGGCACTATATCTAGCTTTCCTCTGTTCAAGCAACTAATTCTGCCACTTTAACCTCTAACATCAATCCAGATGTGTTATATCTGCTTCACAAATCCATGAGAAATATTTCTATACAGAACACTCTTTATCCAATCTTCTGCTCTCTCTAATCTTTTTTCTCCTTGGGACAGCAGTTAATCTAAGATGCTGGGAAGACTGAAAGACAACCTCACACCTTGAACAATGCAGACTGATTTTTTTCCTTCCCCTGTGATAAGAACTTTTACTGGAGAATTGGGATCACCTTTGTGGCCCTTCTCTGTACTTGCTCAAATACATCCAAGTCCTTTAGCTGGGGCCTTCAGAGCTGGAAGCAGTACTACAAATGGGGTCTTCCTCATTTGTTGTTCTCTGTGCTTCTCTCCTCATTCCCCAGAATATAAAAATTTTGTTTCAACTGCTCTTATACAATACATCCTATTTTCAAGACCAGAACTGCTTCTGGTTTCACCAGACATCTTTCCTGCTTAATCTACAGGATATAACTTGGTTTCCACTGACAAATTTCCTACCTATTTTTACCCTTTATGTATTGTCTTGAAGACATTACTAGCAAGTTGACCTGTATAATACTTGTGCAACTATCTCAAATTTATCTCTTTGAAGTTACAGATTAGTTCAATATATATGTTCTATTTATGTTGTATTACAAAACATATATTGCTGCTGTTTTATGATGTTAAAATTGGTTTTTCATGGTCTAACCCCCATAAAAAACTAAGTACCACACTGCTTCTTGCTCAATCCTCACTCATTGGGTTGGGGGAGAGAAATGGAAGCACAAGAACAGGTTGAAATAAAAGCAGTTTAATAGGAAAAAAAAAAAAAAGCAAAGCACAACAAGGAATTCATTCACCACTCCCCATTGGCAGGCAGCTATCAGCCTGCCAGGGAAGCAGGGTTCCATCAAGTATAGTGCTCACTTGGGAAGACAAATGCCAACACTTCTATTGTTCCCTCCTTCTGCTTTCTTCCTCTCAGCTTTTATTGCCAAGCCTGATGCCACATGGCATGGAATATTTCTTTGGTTAATTTGGGGTCAGCTGCCCCTGCTGTGTCCCCTCTTGTGCACCATTTCGCACACCCCAGCCTACTTGCTGCTGGGGTGAGGAGGCTTGAGGAGCAGACAAGGCCTTGAGGCTGTGCAAGCACTGCTCAGCAATAACAAAAACATCCCTCTGTTGTCAACACTGTTTTCCTCACAAGTCCAAAGCATAATCCCATAAAAGTTTCTATGACAGGAAACAACTCTAACCCAGCCAGAATTAGTTTTACAAAATGTTTCAATCATCTTGCTAATTATTTTACTTTAATAAGCCTATCTGGGATAAAGATAAGGATATATTAATTATGCTTTACTTAGTAAGCTTTTTAATGGGTGAAAAAGGCTTCTGTTTTAGCTGCGCACCATGATCAAATGACCTGGTCTCTGACACACTGAATCACATCATCAAATCTGAGTCCTGACAAAACCTAGGTGCAGAAGGCATGGAAATGGCTGAAAACTGCAATGGGAAGGTTTAGACTGGATATTAGGAAGCATTTCCTTACTATGAGGGTGGTCAACCACTGGAACAGGCTCCCTAGAGAGGGATTTTGTTGCGGTGGATTCCCCCTAGCTCCCCCCCCCCCAGCCGGATCCTTGCTATTTGACTCTGAGATATTTCTTTGTTTAAAGTTCAAGTAGCCCAGGCTCTGATCCGGTTGGTTGTTTATCCCAGCACTGCCCCTGGTATCCCCTTTCCCCCTCTCTGTGACAAAACCAACTGGACACAAAGCCTCTTTGGCTGCCGGTTCCCCTCTTGGTCATGCACCCCGTCTCTCAGGATGCAGAGAATAAATGATTCTAAGAATATAGCCAGGGTCTGAGCTATAATTAATCTCTTTGTTTCTACTTCTGGTGAGTAGGTGACAGCTGGCACTGGCTTACATGGAGCTGCACAGCCGAGGGATATCTAAGCTTTCTGTAGATGGTTTGAGATATTTCAAGGCATTTAGAGGCAAGCTTTAGAAATTAAGCAGCGTACAAAGCTATAACAACCAGAGTATTTGGTGCACCAAGCCTGTCAGTGTTTAAGAGGCATTTGGACTGTGCCCTTAATAACTTGCTTTACCTTGTTCAGCCCTGAACTGGTCAGGAAGTTGGAGGAAATAATCGTTGTAGGTACCTTCCAATTGAAATTGTTCTAATCCATCTTATTGCTTCAAAAAAGTGCAGTTATTGTCTGTATTTTTAAATTATTTTATATAATTATATCATTAATCTACACACAATTTCATTTTGTCAGTAAAGATTAAAATTTATTCCTATGGGTTGTATTTTTAAATATTACAGAAAAATAATCAGAAAGTAACCATGAAATTTATTATACATATATGACAAAGTGAGTATACTTATTATATTTAACCCTACTTCTTAAAGACAAGAAACTCCTGATTATACACCTTTCATTATTCATTGTTCTCACAACAACTTTATTTAGAGTCCTGTTTTAATTTCAGTTTATATTATCTTCCTTTTCTTACTTAGATAAAAGGATGTACCTACCTATAGTTTTAGTTGAGTGGTAAATTCTCGTTTTTCTCACCCAGGTTCTAGCTTTAGGCTTCTGAAGATCAGCTTCTCTATCATTTCACTTCTAGTTATTTACAGGAAATCCTTCTCAACAAGATGATTGCTTGCCCAGTCTTGGAAAATTTATCAGGAAATAGTGAAAGTTTTGGTTTTAGTATATACTTATCTCAAGAAACAGAAATAATATGCTACCCAAACCTCATATTCCAGCTGACATCACCAGCAATGATTATTTGCTGTCTTGGGTGTATAAATTGCTTATTTAGAAGTGATTTGATGCAATCCAAGTAGATAAAATGAACTTTGATCATCCAAAGGAAGAAGTTTTTTGAAATATACGTGAGATTCTGAGGAAAAAATTGCATTATATTGGCAAGAAGAAAGAATGTCTGCAGAGTGACAATTCAATGTCTCTACTGTAGGTGTCAGATAGCTGTATGCATCACCACATTAAAAAAATTTAATCTCTTTCACTAAATTGCTTCAAAAAGACCATGAAATTCATTGGGTAGAATAAGATATACACCAGAAACTGAGTACATTAAAAGAGCAAATATACCAGCCAGGAAGGGAATGGTGATAAAAATGCAATTGAGGTGTAAATGAAGTGGTTGGGTCCTTCATCTAAAGGCATTTTGTAGTAAAATTGTCACTTTTGAAAAAAGGCACTCCTGCAGATAACACATGCACCAAAGCCAACTCTACCAAAATTATTTATTGACAACAGGGAAAACAGAACAAAACTTCCACTTAAGTTATGGTGGTTTGAGCACATTTGAAACATCCTGTAATGTATTCAGCTGAAGTAAAAGCCAAAGGTGTATGTGGAAAGAATAAGTAGCTACATAGTTGTCTTATATGTGGAACTTAATTATCTTTTCTGTGGAAAACCATTCCTTTCAGCAGGGAATTATAAACTCATGTGAAGTTTTGCAATTAAAGCAAACAAATAGTTTAATTACAGGCTGCTGTCATTGAAAATGGGAGTAGGAATGGTTATATGCCCTGCAGGATTTAAGCAACTTGTCAGACACAGTCAGAAAGACAGATTTATTTTTTTTAAAGACCACTGGGACATTAACTTTAAAGTAACTATTTAATATTTTTTTCAAGTCCAAAATATACCACAGGATTTCAGGGTGTTTAAAATAATTTAAAATACAAATTCAGTGCCTATTAAACATAATAGAAACTAACATGACATCTCAACATGTCAAATGAAGAGTGAAAAACTGAAAGTGTGTTTTGAAAAATACTTCTGTGACTTTTCTGTCATGAAAGCAAAGGCAGGATGCCTACCAAAGAAAAGAAAAACAAACCAACAAACCCCAACAATTCTATTCCTTCTATATAAACAGATTTCCTGTCTGTAAGGTGAGGATAATAATCTTATTTCATAAGCTAAGGATGTTACAGAAATGTATGCTGAGAAAATGAAAAGATGAATGCAGCTGATACTGAAAATTATTGAAACCTGAAAGAGGTGTGTCTCTCTTTGTTAGCTATTACAAAATGACATTCAATTAAGTGAGCAACTACTCTGGTAGCATCTCAGTTTTGGAAGGCAACACTCAACAGAACTTTCCACACATCACTTTTATGAATCTCCATTCTCAGTTTTTTTTTTTTTTCTTTTCAGCAAGTAACTGGGCAGCTAAAAAGAAATCCCCAAAATAACTTCAAATGAATCAACCATCTATTTCAGACGTGTATTATCATTGTGAAATGAAATTTTCTCAAGTGCCAAGAGTATAAAAGAGGATTTATTGCTATTTTTATGCAATTTCACTGGTATTGAAATATTTTTATGATTTATTGAGAGATTGTTCTGCATATTTAGATGTCAGATTTTTGAAAAGGAGGATTAGGTAAACAGAGAAATGAGGATGATATTTACTCAGGCATTGAAGGTTCTCAGCATTAATTACATGCCTTAGGATGATTTCTTGAATATCCATTTGAAATACCTGAGCTAAATGCTTCCTTGAATTTTGTAAGATTCAGCAGAGCACTCATTTGTATCAGAAATTATACCCTGCTTCCTAAATTCTTACAGCAGTCTCTGAAGTATTTCTCAAATTTTATTGTGTTGTCCATAAAATTCCTTTAACAAATGATGAGATATCGGGATGCAAATGTAGACTGAATTTTGAAATTATATATTTAGGTTTATCTGGCCTGGAGAATGAAGCCAGTGTCAAGGAATATTCAGTTTTACAATGAGATGGCTACTACACAACCTCTAGGAAGAGCAATATAGAAGCAATTGTAACTGAAATAAGAGATGCAAGGTATTTGGTTTCTTTTATCATAGTAGTTTCTTATTTGTAGGTAAAATGATCAAAATTTATTTTTAAAATTCTTTTGAAGACTGTGTTTCAGGACCTGTTGACATCTAGCAAAGAACCTCAAATTGCAAACATTCATTGGCAGAATTCCCTTTTGAAGCAGGTGAAGGCAGGGTGATATACTTGGGACAAAACATGCAATGATGATGGAGATATTCAGTTTACCCTTTCTTCACTTTAGAAAAAGAATTGTTTATTAACTGTTAACTTATAGACATACCGTGTGAGATAGCATGGCCTGAGGGGAGTCAAATGCACCTCTTCCAGCAATTCCTGTAATTATGAGGTTAGGAGTAGTTCAGAGATTATTTCTTACTCTTCTCTGTTGTAATTATTCTGCTTTTTATGAAACACATAAAATCCTCATAATACTCAGAGAGCGTAGGTAAGAAAAATATTAATTTTTATTGTTAGGACCAGCCCAGGAGTTATAGAGCGCACTTAAGGGGTGGCAAGACTTGTGCCTGTTGTTAGATGAATATTTCATCTCATGACTATTAAACATATGATACATGGTCAACAGAAATATAAATAGGGAGAAGGATTATGGGAAGGTGCCATTATGTCACTGACCCAGAGCTTATAACTGGCTGAAAACACTAGGAAAGATCACAAACCTTTATATTCCCAAAAGGAAATTTGTATATGGTAATCAGCTGGATAAAAGAGTGGAATCCAAATTTCCACCTCTTAGGAGATTAGGGAGATTTTACCTCTCTTCCTTTCCATGACATACTTTTCTTACCTCACAGAAATGTTTCATAGCTTCAAGTGGTTTAAACAAGTTCAAAAGTGGAAGATAATGTCATTGCCTCTTTCATCTGCACCTGTCTTTAATGTGTTCACATAATGGGTTCAGACTATTTATTTAGTGTGATCTTGAAAATGCTTCAAAGTTTGAATGCTTAATTCATGTATTATTTTACACCTAAATTACCAATCTGTGTTTATAAATAACTTCAAAATATTACTGAGCATTTATCAGTCTATACACTTATAATTAAAAAAAAATTATCTGATCAGAGTACAGAAAAGGAAAATGACAAATTTTAGAGGAGTTTTTATCACACAAGCATATAAAGGAAACAGAAAGGGTTTCAACATTATTCATTTAAAGCAATGGATGAACATTTTTGCCAAGAAATTGATGCTTTTATTCCTCTGTTTATAAAATACTTGTCATAAACTGTTTAGCTATCTTCTGAAAGATAATACAACCTCCTCCAGCCCTCAAATTTTCCAAGTGTAAAACCAAACATGTGCTTAGTCATTCTAATAAAAGTAGCATTTATTTCTATCCTTTCAAGTTGTCTGATAATTTACATTTGTGAGCACATTCAAAAATTAAAATGAAGGTTTGGGATAAAATGGGGTAAAATGCAATAATGTAATAGGAAAAACTAGCATGCCTGATCAGTCCCAGTTCCTCACATTTCATAGGGTTCAAGAAGCCTTTGAACAACATCTCAGGCACACAGTGAGACTCTTGGATTTGTCCTGTGTAGGGTCATGAGCTGGACTTCCATGACTCTTGTGGGTCTCCACTGACTCAGAATGTTCTATGACTCTATGATTTGTTGTTCTCTGTTTACAGATACAGTACATTATAAAACATTTTCAAACTCAGCATGAATTTTGCCATTTCTCATAAGTCCATTCTCTGACATCTGAAACATAACTTTTCTTGCTAAATGATCAATTTTTCAGATTGTGGCAGTGCCTAAGTTTATTTCTGAGCTATTTTATAATCCAGCAGTTAATCTATTTATTCTGGAAATCTTTCCAGAATCATAGAAATAATGATTGGAAGAGACCTTCAGATAGCACCCAATTGCCACAGGATCAGTTATGTTTAGGCTGCTCCTGCCTCATGTTAAAACAGCTTTAGTGCAAAGTTTTGTTTTTCTCCTTTTGTGAATACAAATTTCTGTTATAATCCAGAATCACATACTAAAAGTGTTGCTTCCTTTTACCCTCCTGAGTAAGAAAAATGACACCTCAGCTTCACAGAGTTCAGAAAACAGATCCAGGGGTACCAAAGCCACCTGTCATGAAATTACATAGCTTGTCAGAAATAAATACTGATTCTTATAATAAACTCACTACAGCAAAAGGGAATCAAAAGGCAAAGATGCATTGGCAGTTGGAAATTGTACAATATTAAGGAAAGCTGACATCCCCTCTACCCCCACCCCCACCTATAAGACAATTTTCACAGGGAAAGCAGGATAATAAACTATTAAAATGTATATTGATGTGTATGTAGGGGGTTATTCCTTTTGCTTTGTTAAAAGTGATAAAATTTGGAAAGCAAATACTAACTAGGTCAGCAATATTTGAGGTTTCACTTAACAAAACACTTTCTTTCCTGGCATATGCTTCAGCTCCAGGATATTTCCAAAGTATTTCTGAGATAACATCTGTTGTCAGGTATCCTAGAATTAGTGTTTATCTTCAATGACTTTGTTCACATGATCATACTGGCATTATTGTTTTCTTTATTGTTCTTACACCATCTCAGGGTTAAACATTTCATGTTACTCAAACATATCTGGCCCTCTTTGGGCTTTTGTCAGAGAGGTGGGCATGAGCACTTCTAAAATTTAGTTTGCAGAGTTTGTTTAGATGCTGTCTTGAGCTACTCCCTTCTAATAAGAGATAATTAATTTTATCAAGACTTACGTGTCTCTTGGTTTTTAATATCTCTATCAGAATGTAGATCACATGTTTTTTGTTCAAACTTTCTGTTTCACTGCTGGAAGTCTGCTCTTCAGGAGAAGACATCTACCTACCTGCCTGTGCCTTTCATGTACTAGCTGAGTGAAAGCATTGCAAATTAAGTGATATATGGTTAAGGCACCTTCCTGCCCCTTCCCGCACCTTCCCTTCCCGCACCTTCCCTTCCCTTTGTTATTGAATACATCCCAATATGCATACTTTTTTGTTTTGTTATGTTTTCCAATGATGCAAACACTATTAATGTAATTTTTTTTATTTGTCTTCCAACAGTGTTTATTTCTGATTTTAAAAACTAACTAGAACAAATTTTCTCTGGATATCACAATGTGCTTCTGAGCAAGAAGTTTTGAAGCAGACAGTGTAATATTCAATGGTCTCCCTATTGAAAAGGGATTCTAGTAAGTAAGAGGGGCCTGTAGCACATAAAGGAGGCCTACAAGAAAGCTGGAGAGGGACTTCTTACAAAAAAGTGCCTGATAGGGCAAGAGGGAATGGCTTGAAACTGAAAGAGGGTGGATTTAGATATTAGATATGAGGCAGAAATTCTTTAATGTGAGGGGGTGAAGCACTGGAACAGGTTGCTCAGAGAGGTTGTGTATGCCTCATTCCTGGAAGTGTTCAAGTCCAGGTTGGATGGAGCTCCAAGCAACTTGGTCTAGTGAAAGGTGTCTCTGCTCATGGTGGGGCGTGTTGGAACTAGATGGTCTATAACGACCCTTCCAACCCAAACAATTCTTTAGTTCTGTCATTCTATGATCCACAAAATAAAACTTCAAATTTCTTCTACTTCATAGAAACTATATTAAACTGCCCTTATCAATTGCTTATTTCTGATCTCTTTATTTTCCTTGTCTAACACTTGTTCTTTAAGCATCTGCTAAGTGATATTTTTTTTAAAAAGTTGCAAATGGAGGTGAAAATTATATCTTTTCATGATGCTTCCCTCCTTCTTCATCTGACACTGTTGGTTATATGTGTACACAAAGAGATGGATTATCAACCAAACATAGTTCAAAAGACTGGTTAATGTCTTAACCATCATGACTTCTATTTTAAAGCCTGCATCCAAAAGACAAAAGGCTCTGAGTACTGCTAAAATGCAAAAGCTTCACTTTGTTTTAAAGGGAGGAAATTCATCTAAATATGGTTAAACAGAGAAGGAAAAATGTGGGGACAATATACCTCCTTGATGATCAGGAAAAATATTTTAGGGTTTTGGTGGGTTAGATTTTTTTGTTTGTTTTTTTTTTAATTTTATTTTTTTTAATTTGGAAACAGGACATTTCAGAAGTTGATTGTCTCTGTCATTAACATTATCTTTTGCTGCTGTGATTGAAATGCTGTCAAGATTTAGTTTCAACAATGTCTTCATGAAGAATGGAACAAAATATTTTAAAAGAAATTATTCTACTTACAGGTGAGCTTTGTTTAAAACCTTTAAACAAATTAAAACAATTTTGTTCTTTTTTTTACTATGTCAAGGACTTCTCTGAGCAAAGTAACCTTATTTGGTTTAAAGATTTGACTGAAATTACTAAGTTCATGATCAATATTTTTGTTTTTATCATGCTATGAATGCTAAAGTTTTTGCATTTTATTAACATAAATTTATTTGTATATATATAGATATATATGCATACACATATCTATATATTCACAGAATAACAAAATCATTTCCTTTGGAAGGAACACTTGGATATCATATTCAACTCCTTAGGTCATGCAGAGTCACCTAGAATGGGCTGCCAAGGACTGTGTTGAGTCAGATTTTTAATCCCTTGGAGGATGGAGAATTCGCAGCCTCTTTGGGCTGCCTGGGCCAGTGTTGATGACCCTCAAAGTGAAGTCTGTTTTCTTATGCTCAGATGGAACTTGACCTGTTTTGATTTGTGTCCATTGTCTCTAGAAATATCAGTACAGAGAAGAGCATGGCTCCTTCCATTGCCATTTCCTGGTGTTTATATATTGTAATAAGCTCCTCCCTGGGATTTCTCTTCTTCAGAATGAAGAATCTCATGCTCTCTCAGCCATTCTTTATACAAAAAAGGATCCAATTCCTTGATCATTTTTGTGACCTTGTGCTGGAAGTTTTCTAGTAAGGCTACGCCTTTATTGCACTACAGAGCCCAGAACTGGGCCCAATACACCAGTGGATTTCATGTGCCTAACTTGAAGAAGATAAATTTTTTATTACAAACTTTAGGCAAATGAAACATTTAATTGTAAAATTAGCATATTTGTTTCACTGGATTGTAATTTTTACTTAGTTTTAAAAGTTAAATTTCAAATTATAACTTTCCTTAACAATAAAATGTTAGGATCAACAAATTTAGAAGTATAAAGGTTCTTTTAAAATTTACCCTGTTCCAAATTTTGCAGATCATTGGGGTGCTTTATCTCCAGAAACTGTTTTCTGAGATTATGTCACAGATATTGTAGCCTTTAACCTTCAAAAAAACATTTAGACATGTCATAAAAATAAGACTCTTAGATTTTATAAACAATTTCAGCATTGGAAGGCACTTTTATTTTTGGGCTGGGATTATATTACTTAACTTTATTAGGTGAAAATTATTATATTTCTAAATCTCTAATTTACTTCTCATATTTAAAAAAAACCCCAAGTAGGATACTTGTAAATTATTATAGACATTTTATTCACTAGTAATTAAACACGAGTAACAGTTAGCATCCAAAAAGATACTATTTATTCAGAGATGGAAAATAAAAGTATTACATTTAAAGAAATTGCATTATAACAAAGACATAAGAGAAGGATTTAATTGTCTGCCAGTCAAGTTTATGTACTTCTTGCTACTGCAGAAGTAGACTCCCTTTGCCACACTCACACACAACCCCTAATATATATATCTAGTGAAGTAATTCCCAGCAAGATGCACTTCGAGTCTCTGATATAGCCATCATCATCTCTGGGAAATATTGCAAAAGCCATAGGAATGGCACCTTTTCTGTTTTCTTTGACCATTGTTTTGAACAGTTTTCTGTAAAGAAAGACAATAAATATGCTGTGTGTACATAGATTTTTATTTATAAATTAAAAATATCTGTACTAATTAGACTATAAAGGGCAAAATACCATTGATGCCTTGAAGTGGCTACCTGAAAGCAGAGGCTAGATAAGATTAAGAGAATTAAAGGAGGTATTTATTTGAAAGACCTTCAAAGGTACACCTTGGGGAGTCAAAAGCCTCCAAGGGGCTACACCCAAGATGGGACCTGGGTAGCAGATTTTTTCACACTTTGGTCCCTTTGCATGTCAGGGATAATTCTCCAATTATAATTTCAAGTAATGATGTAATTTCCTCAAGTTTGCCCCCCCTGTGCAGAGGCTCAATTTATATGTTTCAGGGTCTGGGACAACAAGGTGTCCTTGAGTTCAGGCCCAGAGAGGGTTTGTTATGTCTAACCAAAATGTGAAAACAGTAGCTAACAGACTAGATGAAGTGTCAGAGTTAGATACTAGGCAGTACAGGATCTCAAAAATATAAAAGCTAAAACTTAAAGCATCACTATGGCTAATTAATTAGTAGCAATAATAACAGTAATAATCCTGCCCAAATTTTAATAATTCAGACAACATTTGAAGGACATTTAGATCAGCAATTTTCAAAGAAAAAATATGAATTTGCAGTTAAAGAATTATAGTTGCTAAAAAGCTGGCAGAGAAGGTTTTCCTGAGAAATCCTTCAGCTTTCTCACATTTGGTGGGAATTATCACTGTTACACACAGCCAGGGCAAAACAGAGAAGGACAGTTGTGTCCTCTATCCTTGCACCTGCAGAGTTGTTTTGAGAACCAGGAAGTTATTTTCTTTACTCTAAGAATAATATTTAGAAATGGGTGATTTGACACTTTGCTTGTCAGTCTTGGTGGGTGGTTAACCTGGACCAGTAACGTAATTTCTTATTTGCGAACCTCACTGTAAGAGAAGCTTTCCATTAAGTGGGTCTCAGCTGTGCTCTGACCATGCACCTCTGACCTGCTTCATGACGTGATCTTGCTGTCCCTGGAGGGCAAACAGAGACAAGAATGGCCTTAATTCAAATCATATTCTCTACAAATAAGCATCATTCATGAAATATGTCCGGAGTCTCTAACAGGTATGAGTTTGTGAGGAACCCAGGGAGGAGTCCTCATTGCACAGGCACAGCACAGTGCCTGGTGTGCCTGGGACTAGCAAAGGTGTGGTCCATAGTTAGCAGAGCAGGAAAGGAGATATAGAAATATGGCACATTTATAGAATTCTGAATGGAATTGGCTCCATCATCACCAAATTAATATCTGTCCTTTTACTGTGCCAGTATTCTTTCCTTTTGTTTCTCTTGAGCTGCAGAAGTCAGCTGCAGCATAAAGAAAAGCAGTTATGATCAGGAGGTGAGGAAGGGCAGTAAGAAAGAGGGGAGAGGACTGAAAAAACTCTTTCCAAAGCAAAACATATTTGATTTAATTTGTCTCTTATTCCTTTTTTAAAATTTGTCTCTCCTCCAACAATTCAACCATTACCTTTCTCCATGAATAGTTACATTTCTTTGTGTCAAGTTTGAATTTTCCTTCACAGTTCATTCTCAATCTATGTCCAAAATTGAAGTTCCATTATGATTTTCATCCTTTTTATACTTCAAATAAAGAGAAAGGTTTTTTGGGTTATCTGAATAGGACAGGTAAAGTAGAAAGTCACTAGAGATTAATGATCAGATTATGTAAGTCTACATCAAAATAAAGCAAATAAAATCAAAATCTTATATGAAGTTAAAAGTAAATCATTGACTTCTGAAATTGAAGTGTTCTTCTTATTCAATGTCTAATTGGTAGAATTTTGGCACTTTCAATACTCACTTAAACTGCATGGAAACCTTGTAAAACACCTGCCTACAGATATTCACTTGCTTAAAATACTTACGTTTCCTGCAAAGTATTATGACTGCATCTGCTCCTACAGTACTCCTGTTAAAAGTCTTGACAGTTTGGAAATCACTTGTCAATTTACCTCACAGCAATTTGAAGTATCGTGGAACTATAAAAGTCTTTCTCTGAAGCAAAGATTCATAAAAGAGTGTTGTTACAGCTGATAATCTCATATCCAATGACAGATATGTTCTTATTTGTTTTGTTCCAAAAGAGATACTAAAGTCTGAACTTGAACTTGCATGAAGTGTTTCTCCTGGAAAGGTTTGCCTCAATGACTAAAATAACTTCTTGTATATCTCTAGTGATTTTTTTCCCCTCCTTGGTGTAAAATTTGTTGTACTGTGAACAGTCAGGGTGGTTAGTGGGAGGTGTGTGTCAGTTTTAAAATTGCAGAAATATGCTAAAAAAATGAGTAGAATTTTAGGCAAAAGACACAGGTGTTGTATGTCATTGAGTGCCATGATATGTGTCCTTAAGAAAGAGTTAAATCCAGAATGAATTTATGTAGTTGTATTTCAGCACAAGATTACCTACAGTTTAATAGTCTGTACTGGGTTATTGTGGCAAGGTTTTGCCTTTGGGGGAGCTGCAAGGGTGGCAACAATTGAGATGGCCACGTGTCAGACACAGCCAGTTCCAACATGCTCCTAGAAGGACTCACCACTGGTCAGCAATGTTGGTAGTACCACTGGGCTAAGATTTTCAAGAAAGGCTAAAAAGCACTTCACAAGAGCACCTGAGAGAGTAAAAATACGTGTAAGAAACAACTCTGCACACATCATGGTCAGTGAAGTAGGAGGTGGAAAATGTGCTCCAGGCACTAGAATAGAGATTTGTCTGCAGCCCATGGTGAAGACCATAGTGATGCAGGTTGTCCCTCTGCACCCCTTGTAGCTCCACAGGGGAGCAGGTATCCATTCTGAACCCCACGGAGGATCCCACACAGAAACAAGTGGATGCCCAAAAAAGGATTTGACCAACAGAGGAGCAAGTTTTCTGGCAGGACCTGTGAACCCATTAGGGGCCCAGACTGGAGAAGGTCAAGAAGGATTGTATCCTATAGGAGGGACCCAGTGCTGGAGCAGGGGAATGAGAAAGAGTAGCCGAGACAACACATTTGTTTTGAACTGACCACAGCCTCCATTCCCCATGCCTCTGTGCTGCTTGGAAGGGAGGGTGTATGAGAGGTAAGGAGTGAACTTGACCTGGGAAGAAGGAAAGGTTGGAAGAAAGGGTAGATTTGTTATTATTTCTTATAACACTACTCTTTTTGTAATTTTAATTTTTAATCTATACTATTATTATAGGAAGAAGAAGAAGAAGAAGAAGAAGAAGAAGAAGAAGAAGAAGAAGAATTTCCCAAAGTTTTTGCTTGTGATTGAAATTGTTATGTGATCTCCCTGTACTCATCTCAACCCAGGAACCTTTTCATCATGTTTTCTCCCCTTCAGCTGAGGCAAAGGCAGCTTGGTGGACACATAGCACACACCCTGTATTCTTAGATCAGGGAGTATGTGGCAAATATTTGTTTCCACCAGGGAAATTCCAAAGAGCTGTTCATGTCAGATAGGTCAAAAATCCAGTAGCTAGCTAAAGGTCATATAATCCAAGTAGTTGCTTAAAAAATTGTTCCCTAGCTTGTAAAATACATAACTGAAATTCTAGCAAAAAGGATAATAAAAAAATGTGTCTTTTAAATAGGAGCTAACAATTAGGCAAGCTATAGATTTAATTTTAAATATAAAACATATACAGAAGTGCATCTGCAATATGAAGCACTGAAGGCAGAGTGCTTCCAAATAACACAGGCAAAACTATGTTAAAATATTTTGTCACAAAATGAGTGGTTTGGGTGGTTTAAAGAATTACCAGCAAAGGTATCAGCAAAAGCAGGTTTAATATTGTTGCCTTTCCCTGGTCTTAAAATTAACAACCAAATGTTTTGAGGGAAAAGGCATTTTTACCTCTGTATTTATTTCAGGATCCTTAAGGTGCCCCACTTTGTCCAGGTGGAATGTGCCCAAACACATCCGGAAATGCGCCCATACAATAGATCACGTATACAATTTATAGACCTTGCAAATTAGCATATCTATCAAATATTCCCCAATAAGAAGCTTAAATGGATAGTGTGATATCCCCCCACACCAAGGAATTCTCCCCTGGATGGGCCTAATCTTAGTTTACAGGATGTGTTCTAGAGAGGACTTTGGTTTCTCAGGATAGCATAGGGCTTTCTGGCCCCAGCTGCGAGGCCTCCAGGAGGTTTGGTCTCCTGGCTTAATGAAAGATTAGGACTATGATAAATTATCAGGCTTAAGGAATTGCAAGTATGCATGCTAAAAGCACTGAGGATACATAAAAGCTATATAAAAGTTATATATAAGAAAAGGCAAAAAATTATCACGGCATCATATGAATTTGCAGAAGGGTTGACTAATTTTGATGGCAATGTTCACTCTGCTTACTATGTGGATGAAACATACACGGGAGCATTTAATTAGCATTTAATTCAGAATGATTCATGTGGAGACTATAGGATGAGGAGAAGGCATAAAGGTGTAAGAGATAGACTATGCCTTTAGTCACAAAGTTCGGAGCGGGTCCCCTTTCTTTCTGAACTCCTGACAGAATATAGCTGCAGCTGAGTCCAATCTTGATTCCAGAACAACAGTTTATATATAAAGGCTGAGAACAACACTTAATCACTGACTGATCTACAAAGCAGTAAAATAGGATTTATTACAATTGTACTGTGGCCTGTTATAGATTCAGAATAAAGATATTCATGCTGTACATACTATCAGGTATTTTATTCATTCACATACACATGCACACAGACAGTAAGGAGCATGTACAAAGGCATTGCTGTGAAAAATTTTACTTGAGAGTCATAGAAATGCTCACATCTAATACTTTGGCTCTTCTCAGTGGGTGATGGTTTGAGCCTTAAGATACAAGGATATCACCCCAGGTCTTGCTGTCAGTCAGCGGTGCTCTGAGTATCACAAATTCTCCGAAGAGTTCTAAGACACGTCTCTTTCAGAGAAAAGGGCTGGCACAGCCCACTATGGTCTGGAAGGGCTCAAATGGTCTCACTTAAGACCACTGTTTACAGGACCTCAAGATGATTGCTTTAATCATATATAAATTTTCCAGCCTGAGGTCAGTAGCTGCTGAAGCTTCCAAAACAATTGAAAAATGTTTCCAGTACCAAATGAAATTGTTTTCAAAAACTCCAGCAAAAATGATACCATTACCCTTGGGCTATGATTCAGGGACAGAATGTTCCAATATTGTCATGGAATTAATGGTTCTCCCTGCTCTTGTTCTTTGCCACAGAAATGCAGCCAGTGCTGCCCTGGTGCAGTCAGTGCCATTCCCACCTTACCATACCACCCAAATCATTATGATAACAGGAATTCCAAGATTATATCTTGGAGAAAAAAGAAAGGAGGGATGGGGTGTGGTGGTGGGCTGGGTTCAGGGGGTGGATACACATAGCTACATCTTCTTAGTTTGGGAATTTATCTA
>JACBWW010000001.1:38443437-38560660 GCA_020086605.1 Lanius collurio
CTCTAACATAACTTTTGAAGGGAGCCTATATTAATTGAAGGCTAGTCACACTTTTTTGCAATGGTCTTGATAATAGCATTCTGTTGATTATGCCATACCTCTGCTCTGTTTCTTTTTTCTTGCTTTAGGTTCTGAGTGCCAAGAATGACAAGCTGTAGAAATTAATTCTCTATCAGTGGCTTCTGCTCTCTCAGGCTTCACTGTCAATTCTGTTGACAACTTTACTAATGCCTCTGGATCTCTCAGAGAGTGATCTGTTGTGCCTGTGGAGAGGAAGCCTGGTAGTCTTTATTTACACTATTTTATTTTAAGTAATTTCCCTTTCATAATATTCTACTATATGTAAGAACATTTTTAGTTTGAAAGGAAGTAAAGCTATTTGGAAAATATATGTTTTTTTCCTTCAATTTCTGAAAAGAAAGAGCAACCAATGTCACACTTAGGAATTCCCCTGTTACTTTACTGACCTAGTATTTAAAAAGGAGAAATTTCTAGTAATCGTCCTTTAGAACAAAAGTATATATTTCAGACATCTTACAACACAAAAGTTCAAAGATCTTTTAAAAGACACTGCCTCTGGCATTATGCAGGAGTAGGCCAAGAGGTGCAACACACAGAAAAATGGTGGGTAGTTTTATTTTATTTTATTTTATTTTATTTTATTTATTTTATTTTATTTGTGATTATTTTCTCTTTGTGCAATTTATTTTGCCAGTTCCAGCAGGCTCTTCAACAGAACCACTGCTAATCAAAGCTGAGCCCATCAGGAATGCTCATGGTACCTTGGTGATAACATATTTTGGAAAGGGTAAAAATCACTGTACAGCAGCGAGAGAAACAGCTCTGCAGACACTAAGGTCAGTAAAGGACGAGGAAGAGGCAATGCTCCAGGTACAAATCAAACATTTACCTGCAGCCCACTGGAGCAGGTGGATATGCCCTGAAAAAGAAGAGACCACACCACAGCAGGCCACTGGCATGTGGAGAGGAGCAGGTTTTCTGTCAGGAACTACCACTTGTGGGAACCTGCACTGGAACTGTCTGTTTCTGAAGGATTATACTCCATGAAAAGGAGCTGTTGTTGGAGAACTCTAGCACATGGGAAGGATCCACACAGGAGGGATTTGTGAAAGACCTCATCACGTGGGAGGGACTTGCAACTGAAACAAGGGAAAAGTGAGAAGGAAGAAGGAGCAGCAGAGACAAAATGTTATGAACTAACTGTAACCTCCTTTCCTAATTCCTCTCCACTGCTTCAGGCAGGGAGGCGATAGAAGTGGTGGGAAGAAAGAAGTGAAGTTCAACCTGGGAAGAAGGGGAGGGTAGGGGAAAGATGTTTTTATTTCTGTCTTTGTTTCTCACCATCCTACACCATTTCTGCTTGGCATTAAATAAATTTTTCCCCACTCAAGCATCTTTTGCCTGTGATGGTAATTAGTGAGTGTTTTCCCTTGCTTTCTCTCTGAGACTTTTCACCTATTTTCTCCCCGATTACTGATGAGAAGAGGGAGTGAGAAAGTGGCTTAGGGGGCGTCTGACAGCCAGCCAAGGGTAACCCATCACAGTGCTGCATGTGTGTATTTGGAAATACTGTATGTTAAAGTTATACTTGTGACTTAGCTGAAGATTTCATATGAATTTCACTGCCTAATAGAGTTTGAAAATCAGAAAAGACCACAATGTGATATATTTAAATAATAAATAAAATATAAGAAAATTAAAACCGGTCTAGTTAATAATTATGAAAGTAGATATTGTGCAGTTAATTAAAGATTCAGCAGTATATGTCAATTTACCTAAATACTACTTTTACCACAACATCATTTAATTCCTTTCAGTGTGTTACAAGGATCTATAGACTTAATTTTTTTTAAGATTCACTAGTTTTCAAAGTATTGTGCAATTTTTAACCTAATAAATTTCTTAGGATGATAACTAAATATGAAATGTAGTCTTTTTTTTATTATTTTTTTTTAATTTTAATTGAAAAGCTAAACTGGAATAACATTCTAACTCATAACCTAAATTGCTACCTTTTTCTTTGTATTGCATTTATGTCAATACTAAAGTATAATGCTATTTAATCTATTAAGTTTCTAACATGAAAAATAATTGTAAATCTTAAATTTAGATTTCTTATTTTGATAAATTTAAACACCATTGAATCCACCCAGTTATTGCTTCATTGCAAGCTAATTCTTTTCAGCAATTTTGTCTCTGATTTAAGAAAATATATCAGAATTAATCTAGCTATTTGAAGTTAGCTTGTTAAAACAAATTAATTAAATATATGCACTTGTTCAATCAGCAATCCTTTTTAATTAATCAATATTAAAAATATTTTTTAAATATTGCTTTAATCAAAAATCCAGTCATTGTGGAGCTGAAATATGATAAAAATTCATTTTATTAATTCATGTAGGGAACAGCATTAGGTATTTAAAATAGCATCATCTGAAATTGTAACCTAATTCTGTGGTACAATGCTAATTTAAAATCAGAGATGAACAAGAACGAAAATACTATACACCAATGAGCAGTTTTAATATTTGGAGGAAATACTACATTTCTCTTGCAGTATTTACAAAGAAGACAATAATGACAATAAGCTCCATCTATGCCAAGACACGTTATAGGAAAGAAACAGTTGAATGAAATGGGAAAGTGTACCAGCCTTTAGCTTGTGAAGTCTGCTGTTTTGAAAGACAGCCTCAATTTAGGCTGAATTTAAAAAGGCTGAATTTAGGAAATAGAGTTTTAATATTCCTAATCTTGAACAAATTACATTATTTGTATAATTATTCATTGTTTTAATGTGTTTCTCTTCTGACTTTCTATATACCATAAGCTGCTGTCTTGTATCAGCTGTTATGTGACAGACCTTGTAAGGACGTTTTGCAGCAGAGGTAGAATCTGCTGCTCAGACTGCCAGCTATAGCATGAAAGGTATTTAGGTACCACGGTGACATAAAAATGAGAAGAGCTTCTGCATTCTTAGAAGTACCCATCCTTTAGAATTCATCATAACTGCCTACAATTATTCTTTTTTTATATCCAAATTTATGTCCTGTCTCTCCCTGCTATACCTCCCCTAGACAACAAGAATCACAAACCTTTATTTGATCCTAACTTGGCCATGCTGCTTTAAGGTGGCATAGTGTCTTTTGATACACCCTGAAATAATCTTATGCCATGGAAATGAATCCTCATGCATATTTTGAAATACACACTCAACTTCGGCCCTTGTTTATGACATAGAACATGAACATCTAAACTCAGCTGAATGTAAATTATATCTAGCCAATATATTATTTTTCTGGCTTGAACTTTTATTCTGCAAGTATTATGATGTTGGGTCCCATAAAAGCCATATAACATTTTGTAGCAATTTCTGTTAAAAATCATCGTCACATTGTAATGAAATGAAATCTTTGAAAATTCAAGCTGTAAAACTGTTATAGTTTGCATAGATGTCTGTATTTTCTCCTCTGCTATGAGATCACCAACACAGTTTTACATCACAGAATACTTCCATGTGTACTTCAGTTTGTTTTTAAAAATATACTAAGTGTATAGTGAATACACACCTGCCCTATTTTCACAGTTTGATTTAGTAGTTCCTTGTAGTGCATTTTCATTTGTCCACAATAAATATACCAGTCTGGTATCTGACTCTGCAATCAACTTTTGAGAGCTTCAAATAAAATATCTTTGAATTACTTGCAATCCAGATCTACTTAGAATTAGCTAATAATATTTCCTATGATGAGATCACTGATCAGTAGTTTCTTCATAATCTTCTTTTTATATCAGAACTCATAAACTAATCTGTTTATGAAGAAAAGGTAATATTTTTGTCTGTCATATTGATAAACATTTGGAAGTACACTTCATCTGCTTGAATTGTCGCTGGCTTGTTGGGATCATAGAAGCAGAGTAAAGGAGAATGCCAGTCCAATCTCTGATTTAGGACCTTGTCATGTTCATCTAATGCATTTTGTGCAGTTTGTGTAGTTACATTCTCATGTGGAATTTTTCGTACACCTGACATACTCCATAATTAGTCTGTGATTCCAATGTTTATGTGTGATGCCTATAGTATTATCCACTAGTTGGTGGTTCAAACATTCCCGTGAGAAGATTTTCTTTCTTTCATGTGGATGCCTTCTTTTTATACATAATTTTTTAGCAAAAATTGGATCAATGGAATTGAAAATGATATTTTATCCTTAGGGTCTTGACTTAAGCTTTTTTAGCATCTCATGGTAATCTGCCCAAATTGCCTTTAGTATAAGCATGTCATTGGCAATTATGTGGACAATTTCAATATCTACAAATGTTTCATTGATCTTTTTTTTAATGCATCATGAGTTTCAATTCTTCATTTATTTCAAAAGGCAGATGGGAAAACATATATCTGCCCCAGGGTGTACTGAAGTGTACAGTTTGGATGATTCCTCATCCAGTCTGATTTGCCAAAACCCGTTTTTCAAATTTAGAACTGTAACATAGGTTTTCAAATTTGTCAGCTCTGTCTTAATATAATCTTGCTAAAATCTTTGGCTTCCAGGTAAATCCTAATCCTCACCTATCCTTCATTCATACTGATGAATCTTTAAATTCTAATCCTCTGTTCTTCTACAGGCCCACAGAAAGCCACAGAAAGCAGAAATTAACACTGTATATAGAAATTCACACCTGAATTAATCTACCACTGTAAAAAGATCCATTAGAGCTATATGTGAGAGATATGGTCAGATTGCTGATATATTAATAGCAATAAGCAATATTTCTCCTGGAATTCTTTTATCCTTCTCACTATGTCATTATAGGGTGAAATGATTTGGGAAGTCTCCATGTGCAATATGTCTGTTCCATTTACTAAATTAGGTTTAAATGCCTCTCATAGGGTGAAGAACTCTATGCTCCCACCTCAAAAAGTAGGAGCGAGGTGGCTGTTACAGTTGGAATTTTTTGTTTGTTTAGTTCCAACTTGGAGTTTTTCTTGTAGATTTGGAGGTACATTCAGATTTTGGTCATGTGAGTGGTTCAAAGAAAATTCTACATTGGTTTCATTCTGAGACAGGAAGAATTTTTACCAGGGAATACTGAGGTAGGGAACACACACTTCATGGTGTAGATAGGAAGCCATCAATCCTCCTCATCTCTGTAAGAAACCTTCACCTGGAGCCTTTGAAACCACCAGTTAATGACAAAGTCATTTTTTGACCTGTGTTGTTTTCAGTTTCTTCATCTCCTCCTGTGGTCTACTGCAGAATATATTGTGGCCTATGAGCAAACAAATATAGACTGTAGGCCACTCAGAATTCATTTTATGGATGTCCACTCTTGCAAGATAGGACTTCTAGACACAGGATGTCTCCTAGTTATTTGTTCATACACGTGGGAAGGATCCTCTCAAAGTAAGAGTAATTCTTGTAGTAATGAGATGTACATTCTGATTTTTCTCTTATGTTGGATTACAGTATTAAAGGACACAATTGTACTCATGTTCATCCAAAGATCTGCTGGCTTCTTTCCTGAATTAAATAGTCATGCTACACACAAAGGAAAAGCAATAAATACTTCTGTACTTCTGATATATTATTTCAAAAGCCCTTTTTTAATTCTTGTTTATTTTTTTTTTTCTTTTGAGATACATCTGCAACTGAACTTCCACTTGCCCCATTATGGTGATTTTGTCTAAGGGTACACACAGCTTTTTTCTTTTTGATCATCAGTGATATGAAATGACTCATTGCACTTTTGCAAAGACTTAGGAATCTACCCCTTAGTTCTTTCTCAGTGGCACTGGATATCAAACTAACTTTGAACAAAACAATTTCAGCATTTCAAAAGTTCTTTCCATCTTATTTTGTATCATTTTGCTCTGTTGCTGTTATATACTTGTTGATCTGCTTTTTCACCTCATGAGAAGACCAGAACAGTAGCACATGAACAAAAGTCTCTTGCAAGTATATTTTCAAATCTTGCCTAAGAAGTCTTCCAAAGTGGACAGGAAGTTGTGCTAACTCCCCTATCAACAGTAGTTGCTATAACATTTGAAGTTTCTTGTGGTGTTTTTAGCAAGAAGGATTGTGTTCAGCCAGCATTGCTGTTTATCAGATCCTTTTGTAGATTTAGGAGTTACTACACTTGTTCACAAATGAGGGCAGATAATTATTGTTTGATGACCCCTTTACAAATTGATTCTGTAAAAAAAAAACAAAAAACAAAAAACCCAGTTGTTCTCATATTGTTGTATTTAGTGTGCTTCTGATAGGACATTTACTCCCTAGGAAACAGGGGCCCCTTTGAACATAATGCCATGCTATTTTTTGCTGCACCTTGTGTAACACTTAATCTCAAACTGCAGTCTCAAGAGAAGCTTTCTTTACTGGACAGCATTTATTAGACAAATTTAACTTTACAATCATTCAATTCAAATCTTATTGGATATATTTGTCTAATTCTTCACACAGTATTCTAAAGCATAGATAAAATAATGATAAATATACATGCAAACATAAGTTTTTGTTGCTATTTTTGAAATTATTTAATAACTAATCAATCAAATAAAAATAATTTATAATTAAATTCTTATATTTATAAAATTTATGTGAAGGATATTTTATTTCACATTATTTCTGTACAACATTTGTCTTTATTAGTCCTTTTCAGTGATTGAGTGACTAACTGGGATCACTTCCCAAATGAAAAGAATTTAAAGATAATTTTAAAGGAGAAAAGAAGGTTGTGAACTTTTGCCATAATGTATGTAGATTAAGGGTTTTTAATATAAAAACAAATAGGCGCCTAATATAGAATTTTGAAAGGTAAACATAATTTTTATTTACCTCTCAGAATTGTTTCTCTCCCAATATATACCTCAGCATGTAGAATTCTGCAAACAAGTAAGATAAAGACAGTTTAAAACACAGCCTTTGGAAAGATCACATGCTCAGTTACATCACTCTGGGAAAGTTGAAGCATGAAAAACACTAGTTATATGTGCATATTTCCTTAGTTTTTGTTGAACCAGGGTACATGTATTAAAATTTTTATCCCAAGGCTGAAGAGGACAAAATCTCGCTGTCAGTATTGACCTCATAGAAAATAACCCTTTGTAATGTCTGGAGGTATCAATGGCATATAGGAAAACCAAACACTACATGGCAATATCATAGCATTCCATTGGCCTTTCTTAGCTGAAAAGGATAACAAGGAAGAGAGATGTGGAAGTTATTGATCACTGTACAGAAAAGAAAGAAAACAGTGAAAAATATGGAAAGAGCTCATATTCATGGCCAAGATACAGGAAAGTATCAGTATCATTTTACAAGACACTGTAAAACCACTGTGGAATATTGTGCGCAGTTCTGGAAAACCATGATCAAGAAGAATTCTAATCAAGCAAATGCAAAGTCAATCCTCTAAGATTATTAGACAACATATTTCTATTCATTAAAATAAATATAATAAAAGTTTCTGACTCAATTAATTTTTCAAAATAAAAAGTTGAAATTAATATATCTTTTCCCCGTTAAATATATGAAGCAAAACAAGCAAAGTAAACAAATATTTAAATTGAAGGACTAAAGTTGAGACAGAAAAAATATTCATACAAATTTGGCAGAAGATTTTTTGGCTGAAATTAAGACAAAGTTTCTTCTAGTAGATGAGTGAAATCTTCTAACACAAGTTTCCTAAACATAACATCCCATGAGATCTTTTATTCTCTATGGGTTGTTTATCTCACTTCTGTTTTTCTCTTTCTTTCCTTTTTTTTTTCCCCTGTTTCTTTCCAAAGATAAAAAATAACTAAGGATTTGGGGGATTATGAGAAAATGGTTTTGATAACAAATATAAAACTGGATTATTGCCACTTAAAAACAGATGGAAAACACGTCTAAATATACCCAGGAGGCTAGAACTACTGAAAAAGCTAACCCACAAATATCTCAATAATACAAAATTCCAAATAGTATTTTAATATTGTTTTTGTAGTATGCTTATTATGTATGCGATAAAAATAAATTGTTTAAAATTTTCTCTTATTTATCAATGCCCTTACTAACCTTTTTAATTTAATTTATATTTTTATAAGCTTTAACATTTTTGAGCCTACTTTGCACAATGCCTCACACGTATCTAGATAAAAATAACGACTTTCTGGAATAAGTTGTGCTTTTCATTTATCTGAGTTTATTGGGGTGGTGTGGCAAGGTTCTGTAGTGGGAGGGGACTACAGGGGTGGCTTCTGTGAGAAGCTGCCAGAAGCATCCACCATGTCTGGCAGATCCAGTGCCAGATGGCTCCAAGATGGACCCACGCTGGTCAAGGCTGAGCCGGTCAGTGATGGGAGTAAAGGCCTCTGTAGCAACACATTTGAGAAGGACAAATGTTATTGTGCAGGAAACTCTTTCAGAAGTGCCAGAGTGTTGCAAAGCTGTTTCTGCAGCAGCTTCAGCATAATGTGGTATTAAGATGTTTCCCAGCTCATGGGCTTTGATTGTCCAGTAACAGATATCTGCAGTTTACAACATGTGATGATATGGTGTGTTGTCAGCTATAGGTACATAAGTTATATCTATATATCTATACAAGTTAACTCAAAGATGCAGGCACTGATATTATCTAACAAAGAAAAATATTACACATATCATAACATACATTTTAATCTATTACATACAATGATTTCAAGCAGCACTACTTGACATCATTACACTCCATTCATGTACGTGTCATTGCAGTTTCTATAGAAACTGGTATTACAAAAGAAAATTGAGAAATAGGATTGAGAAACATAGAAAAAATATAATTAGAAAAAATATAATTAAAATTGGCAAGTTGCAGTTTACTAACATTAGAGCCTCAACACAGTGAGCAATCTGTGTGTAGAAATCCTGTCAAAATTAATGGCAGTTGTGACAGACACAGCTGCATCAACTGCTTTGTTGCAAGTGATGTTAGATTATTTATGGTATTCTAGTCAATTCAAATGTTGTTTTAGTACAGTGTCATAACAGAGGGTTTTGTTTATTTGTTTTCCTTGGGAAAGAAAAGAGAGAGATTATATTCTGGGAAACAGAAAATACCTTTGAGTTTTATACTGTCAGTGTCTCATGTTTCTACTCTGTTTCTGAATGGAAAATGACTTTACATTAAAAATGTCATACTGATTTTTCTTCTTAGTTAATCTTCTGTGTTTTTTATACCTATAATACACTTCATTTAAAGCACTTCCTTTTTGTTTCACTTCATTTATTTGGCATAATAGAAATAAAACTTCTATTTAGTATATGTTACAATGAAGAAATAGCTCCCAGCTTTACAATAAAACCAGTGGTGTTTATTATGTAATGGTAGCTCTTTGTATCACTGGAACTTGCACTAAAAATGTCAATGGATTATTTATTAGAATCTGATATCATCAGCCCTATATTACTTGCAACCTGAAAATACTTCCAGAGTCTCAACCAGTTATGACCTGAAATGTGTATTAAAATAATAGAGAGCTATTGGGAGGAAAGATTCTATTTTCTGATGGCTTCACTGCACATGTTTAAATTCTGTATGTCTTACATCCACAATACACCAGAGACTTTCATTTGTCTTCAACCTGTAATAAAAAAAAAAAAAAATTGATTTTTAAGTTGTGAAGAGAAACACAAAACACTTAAAAAAATGAAATGGTATGCTTGCCATTTCTTACCAAAATGGGATCTGATAGACAAGAATCTCTCTGCAAATATTAATGATTATATCTTCTTTGGGAATAGAACACAGGTTTTGGTTTGCAAATGAAAAAATAAACCCCCGTGTCTAAGTCCCAGGTGATTTATTGAAAGATGTGCAGTGTCTTAACTAAAAAAAACTCCTGAATGCAAATCATAGTCATTAGGACCATAGTGCTCCTCATCTTACCTATAACTTAAAATTTAGACCAGGTAATATGGACCATACTCAATATTGCTATAGTCAATGGAATTATCTTGTGGGAAATAATTTAAGGCTTTTCTTTTTTTTCTCCTAGTTCTTTTAGAAGAAGGCACATGCAGAATTGTAGTGTAATAAGGATATGGTGTTATAAGAAAGGATTATGTTGTAGCTGTTTTATGCAGGGGTCATTGCAGAACAAAGGAAATACATAAGACAACACATGTAGAGTAACTCTGCAAATATGACAGATATAACTGAGAATTTCTTGAGTGCAACGCTATTTTCAATGAGGCCCATATTGCACAGTCTGCAAGCAAATTATCTAAACATTTATTCTAGCAGCTACAGAAAGAATATCTAGGAGGTGTTTGACCTTTTTTGTTTGTCTTTTAATTTCCTCTCAGGGCTCCAATGCATAACAATAGTCAGTTAATGTTTACTTTCCTCCTGATTAACAAAGTGAAGAGATTGTCTATTTCCTGCCATTTTTTTTTAACAGTTTGTAATGTTTTTCACTGGAACTGTCTTTACCAATGACAGCCTATGAAAAATCCTATCAATTGGCCAGTTTGTTGTTCTTTTGTTATTTTAAAATAATAGCATATAAATTTAGTATGTGATATCTCAACCCATCAAAGTTGATGAAGTATAAGTGAAAAGAAAGTGATTATTTAACATGCAAATCTCATGTAGAAATGTATTTCATCTGTGTATATTTTTATTATCCTTTAAACTTTTAAAATGTTATCACTACAGTCGATAATTAGGTTCTAGTCCATGTTAAGATATTCAATATATAGAAAAGATTCTGTTCATGAAAGGATCTCCTTTTAGGTAGGAAAGAACTGTTGATGTGCTAATATGGTAATATTCCGTGTAGAATCATCATACAATGACCTAAAAATCCAACATTTGTGTCCAAGGAATAGTACTGAGTAATGTTTTATGGGCTCATTTCAGGTCAACTTGATTAAAAAAGCTCCCACTATGGAAATTGTCTGTTTTAAATTATTTTATTATCTATGCCCCTTTATTTATGATTGAAATCAAGAATGTTAAAAATGCAACCAAAATTCTTGTAATCTACCTTTTTGGATTACATGATTGAGTTAATTAAAAAAACTTCTTTTTAAAGTTACACAATTTGCACACAAGTTAGGTGAAAGCTTTTTGTTCTATGAAGATGCTATCATTTTCATCTCTACACCAAAGTTCACATTCAAAAGAAAATGACAGTAGAAAATGAGCCACTACTTCTTTTCTTTTCTGAGTGTAGTACCTTGTAGAAGATTCCAAGATTAGATCCAATGAAGGAACTACTAAAGCTATAAGGAATCTTCACACAGGTTAATAAATTCATGCATACCCAGTCTTTCTGTCCCAGGAAGCAGTTAACACAGGAGCCATTGATCATAAATGAGCCATTTTGTAGACTTCTAAAAAGTATTATATTAGTGTAAGGTCTGAACCTTGGACCTGGAGACACATGCATTATAGATTCAGTTTTTTTCTTTTTTCACATCAAGAAATGTTGTAATCATCCATGTTTTTTCTCTTAATTAAATAACGCTTGTGATAAAATGAATTTCTATGTTTTATGTGTGAGAAGAAAGTTCCAGTGAAAAAAAAGAGACTGAATATCCTGTAGAAATCTATGACAGCTAATTATTTAAATATTATCTATCACAAGTAATTGATTTAGCAAGCTAATATAGATATATTGTATGTAAGATAGTGAGAATACTGGTTCTAATTTCACAGGTCAAAAAATACCCATTGTTGTAGTCCAATTTTTTAATCAATGTCAATTATGCGTAAATTATTGGCCCCTTACTTTCAGAATGAACCATTTAAAAACAACATTGATTTTTGATGGAGTTTTAGGAGGGATTTTCTTATCAGTGATTGCAACAATATTTTTATTTTAATACTGTTAATAGAGTTCATAAATAGCACTGCTTAGGAAAGGGACATATAGTCATGTTAAAGGATCTATGCATTGAAAAGCTGTCAGTTATAGAAAAAATCAGTTGTCCTCCATCATAAATACTCATTTTTTAAGTCTTGTGCTTCACAGTGTACTCAAGCAGAACGAATTTATACTGAGAAACTATGAAAGTGAAAAGGACATAAATCAAAGTAACAGCAACTACTAAGAGGCATATGCATGCATCTTGAATGGCCAATATAGTTCTAGGTATTTAAATATTTTTTTTTTAAAAAACCCATAATTTTGCTACTAAATTGACCTGTATAAAGATGCAGCAAGATAACTCTGCCTACAAAGTATATGTGCAGGTAAGAACAATATGAAGGGTAAATATGAAGCATTATTATTTATGCTGAGACAGAGATCCGCTTGTGCAGAAGATTAAATATTTTGTTGCCAGTTTCTTTTAGAATTCTTATTAGAACAATGAAACTTATTGCTAGAACTACTAGAATTCTTTTTTTTTTTGTTTTAATGTATGATCTGCTAAATATATTGGGTCAAAGAGCAACTTCATTAAAAAATCTGTGAAGGATTACTAATTTTTTAAGAAAGAACGCATCACAGAGGTGGAGTTTTTCTCAGAAAAGCTTTGTGAGCATAATATTGCTCAAAATAAACCAGTATTATCTAAACAGAAACTGCATTAAATAACAGAATTCAGTGAGAGTCACTTGCAGAGCATACTGATGTTTGTGATGATCAATATGTTAAATTTTCATTAACTTGTTTTGCAGGAACTCAAACAAAGACCAAAATAACAGATTGATAGCACTGGGTACACTAAATGAATGTGCTGTAACAAGAGAACAAGGAAAATGTTTTTAATTTTCCATCTCTTATTTGGTGTACAGACACAGACATAGACACAGACACATATATAAATTAGAATTTACATATAGAAAAATGGATGTGGTGTTCACAATCAGATCCAAGTTAAGCTGTTCAGGAACTCAAATGCTATGAAGAAGTAAAAGTAGCATACTATATATCAATACATAAATAGGTAAATTCAACCATGTGCATCCATATGAGCATGCTTATATGTCTATGCATACATCTTGTTAGGACTTGTATAAACACACAGTCCAATGATCCTTTATGGCTGCAAAGTTTAAACATGAAACAAGTGTTGTTGAATCATCAAATCTTGCAGAATCTTTGTTTTTCTCAGTAAAGCATCTTAAATTTGTTTTTCCATATTTCTGAAGAAAAAAAATATTTCTAAAGTATCATAGAGGGAAACAAAAATGATTCCCAGTACTCAGATGTAGATGGGATCAGTTTTTAGGCAATAGCTTGAAAAACAGTTTTCCAAAACACAACTTTATGCATTTTTGAACGTTTGGATTGCAACACTGAAATGGTAGGAGAAAACTGTAAATTCGTGTGCAAATGTGCCTAGGGAGGTCATCAAATTTCAAGGAGAACAGGTTTAGGCACTTGATAATATATTTAGTCAGCTTAGCTGAAAAAAAAGTTTAAAAAAAACCTTAAACAAACAAACAAAAAGAAAATCTCTCCTAGGAACATAACAGAATAGCAGTTAAGAAGAGTTTAAGAGGAACATAGAACCTCAACTTCAACCCCATACATCAAAAAAATAAAGCTGAATAAATGAATAAAGCGAATGTTCCTAAGGTGTTATTTTTTCAGATTCTCTACCCAATATTTCTCAATTTCCTCTTATCACCTTGTGAGACAACCCCTTGAACAACTAACTTTTACTCTGCACCATATGTAGATGAGGCATAAGTAATTCAGGGCCTCAAGGGTACAAAAAATTTTCTTCCTCCTAACACTTGCTGCTGTTCTTTCAAAATGTCAATGGGAATCTGCCCAGATCTGATACGAGGTATTGAGTCTCAAAGAATCAGGATTTGCTCTTCTCTTAGGAATAATCTTGGAAATATCTGAAGGTTATAGATGCTCTTATAAAATGCCTGTGGGACTTTGTCTACTTCTTTCCATCTACTTGACTCTAGTTTCTAAATCCGTTCTTATTTCTATTGCTTAACATTTTAAGGAAATGTATAAACATTTTTTACCCCTACTTTCTCAGCTTTTGTTACCTATATCTTTTTTCTTTCTACTCTCTGGTCTCCCTCCTCTGAAAGATTTTCTGACTCTCCTGGAATTATATCTTCATGGTTTTTCAGTCACATTCAGGGGAAATTGGGATCTCCTTTGATGCTACATTAATTCTAAGGCTAACATTTTATACCTGAATTTGCCTCCACTTGCTTGATCATCATCTCAGATTCTTGCCTCCTGAATTTGGGCAGTCTTCAAATCCAAAGTCACCTCTAATCAAAAATCTTCAAGAAACTACCTATGTGTTCAACAGAGTAGATTATATTTTAGAATTCAGAGCTTCCTCACTAGAACATAGAAGTCAAATCCTAAAATGATAGAATTTAAAAAACATACTCATTCCTGGGCTGAGGGGAGGAGGAACAAAACAAACATAACAAAACAAAAACAATACTTAAGAACTGTCTGTCATTACCTCAGGTGAATAGACATTTGAAACATTATTGGTCAATTTTTATAAACAAAGAGAAGTTACTTGGGTTTGATGTATGTGTAAATATGAAAAAAATTCAAATTATTTAATACACATTTACTCTTTGTAGATATTAACATTTATTTATATGTATACACACACACAAACATAAGAGGAAAGCATACTTGAGATTCTAGTTTGTGAAAACAACCCTAGGAATCCTTCATCATATTTTACACAGCCTGTCTATGAGGTCAGAATCGAAAATGGAGATAGGAGTGTGAGCAATCTCTGCTCATGGTCACACATCAAACTGCTCCTAAGAACAATAGTCATAGCTTCTGAGTCTTATGATGTATTCAACACCAAGTGACATCACAAGAAAAATTTACTGAGGTTGTCAAAACAGAAGCTGGAATCACTCAGCTTCTATAACTAATGAAAAGGAAGATTATTTATGGCCACGTAACACAGAAAAAGTTCTCTGCTTCCTATACGCTTCATGTTGGCCAACAGAGACTAACAATTCATCAAAGTACAACATTATATGATTCACACTTAAGTGAATAAAACTTCCAGATTCAAAGTCATTTATCAACAATGTTTATTCTGTTTTCAATACCTATCAAAACTCAATGAAATTTAATTACTGTGAAAACCAGTGTGAATAAATATTTTAGCTCTGTGTATCCATGCATAATGTACATTCCTATACAGTCATGCCTGCATATCGAATCACAGGTACATATGAATAAACCCCCTCAAAAAATCACAAGTAGTTCCATTATTTTAAATATCATAAATTTTATGTAAGAGTTGGAAATTTTAATTTTTAAAATTAAGTTATCGTAAAAGTTAAGGCAAGGTAAGAAAAGTGACGTGCTGATGGTCTGATGGCCTTAAAACTGCACAAAGAGTCTCATGTGTTATCATAATAAAGAGTTCTAACTGGGGAGAGGCATGCCTCCCTGCTGGTGTTACTTATATATGTGTCCTTGTAAGAACCAACTCCTTTCACAAGAATAGCATCTGAATGTTACTGTGATATATTATATAAGATAAGCATATGGTTCATTCAGTATGGCTCAGCAGTTCTAGGAGTTCGGTGGCTTTTCACACAAAAGATGGTGTTCCATCTAGAAACTAATAACTTGGCAATTTTGCTTAAAGAATGTTTAAGTCAACATTTCTGTAGCTTCAATATTTTAAAGATAAATGTGTGTTTATATATGTATTGATATTAGCTTTTAGTCTGATTGGACATAGGCAAAGTCAAATAAATTTGACTTTGATCAATTCCCTTTTTGATAAATTTTATATGAATTGACAAATAATTATGCCTACTGCCTAATTTTAGACTTTTTTGGTTTGTCTGTTGGAAAGCAAATCTCTGTAGATGTGATACAAGTAGAGTACAGGCCAATGCAAAAGGAAAGTATAATTGTTTAAATTGTTATGTAAGTTTTTTTCAGGTAGACATTTTTAAATGGAAACAACTTTTGAAGAGCATTCTTAAACTATTCTATTACTGCTCTCTCTATATATTTTCCATTTATTGTAGTATCTTATAGTCATCTATAGTCATAGTTTACATATTTGCCAGCCAATGTTCTGTTACACATTATAATAATATTACTGTTATATTATTGCTCTACTGATGTAGCTTGTGGAGGGCTGGTTCACACTTTCATAGTGGATTGCTTTGTTAAGGGGTTCACAGATCAGATAAAGAAGATCTGATATAGCAATTGCAGTCTACAATTCAGGCTATAACATAAGGTCTTAATAGAAACTTTGGGGGAAAATATCCCATAATATTAAAAATTTAATTGCTATTATATGATTTTCCTTATGAAGGATATTGCCTCTATCCATTTTATCCAAAAGATGAAATTTTGTGTTATTCCTGAAACATAAGGGACACTTGGCTCACGTCATCCTGAAGTGTGGAAATGTCTATGGATAAAAAGCCTTCAGGCCAGACAGCAGCTGTTGCCTGAAGGCTTTTCAGTTTTTCAGTTAGTTGCTTAACTGAAATCCTTGGTTTTTTTCCTTTATAGATTTCTTCACTGTCCTGTGCTTTCATCTAAGTCTAAGTCTAACTGGACAACTAGTAAATGAATTTTTTAAAACCCATTTTAAAATTTCAATTTACTCAGGAAAATAACTCATTAAAATATGCTATAGGATTACTGACTATCTACTCCTTCTGATACTTTGCATTATAGCTCTGTATTTTCCTGATAAAACACGTTCTGTGTATTGCAGTTCTGATTTTGACATTCATCCTCTAAGTGTTAAAGTGCTATGTATCAAATTAAAAAATAAATATTTAATCTGAATAACTTACTTCTCAAAATTTACTGTTTTAAAAATAAAATTTCAAGTTAGTTTAGATACTGCTTTTTTCTATCACTAGACATTTGAAATAAAATCTCTTTTCCAAACACTCTTTCTGGATTGCTGCTCCTTAAAGGAGGAGATGCTTTGTACTTTGCCAACAAGTAGAAAGTTATTCTGAAGAATGATTGAAAAATTGCTACAAATAGAGATTTCAAATTTTGTCTCAGTAAACAACTCACACTATGTTTCTTTCTTCACAGTTTTCAAATAGCGTGTTTTCCCCCCTTTTATATCTAGCCCATTATTCTTAGGTATTAAACTGTATACTGGAACTTCTTGAGGAGCTACATACATTATTTGCTTTGTCAAATGTGAAGTATAGAAAATTCAGAAACAAAAGACATAATAAAATTCAATCTGACACAGTATAAGTAAATTTGTTCTAATTAGACTGACAATATAATTTTATTACCATTTGGGAGGAATAATTGTTGCAAGCAGAGATCAGAAAAGACACAGAAAATTGTGAGAACATAATTTTTTTTGAAGAATGATGGTAATGTTATATCACAATTTCAAGAAGCAGCACTAATTAGGAATTAACTGGGAGCCTATACATTTCTTAGTTTTGCTTCTCAAGTCCCGTATTTTTCCAAATGTCACAAAGATACAATTACTTTTATTTTTTAATCAAAGATCAGCTAATAGATAGTAGATATGATAGTCAGTATGTGTCAGTAGTGTTCACTATGACATAATGCTCTGAGTCTCTTTTTCTTTACTGATTTAGAGTAGTCAAGCTTCCTTCTACACTGTATACAAAGCCTGAGTGGGTTCTCAGTTATTGTGTATGGAACATGATACATCACTCCTTCTGAATTCTATTTTTTTTTCCCTAATAACACCCATATTGCATTTGGAAGAAAGTAGAAAGACCTCATTGCAGTCTACAATTTCCTCATGAGGGCAAGAAGAGGGGCAGGCACTGATCTGTCTGCTGACCAGTGACAGGACCCAAGGGATTGGCCTGAAGTTGTGTCAAAGGAGGGTTAGGTTGGATATTAGAAAAATTTTCTTCACCCAGAGGGTGGATGGGCACTGGAACAGGCTCCTCTGAGAAGTGGTCTCAGCACCAAGCCTGACTGAGTTCAAGAAGTGAATCTTGGGAATGGTGCTGTGTGGGGCCAGGACTTGAGCTTGATAATCCTTGTGTGTCCCTTCCAACTTGGCATATACTGTGCTTATAGCTTTTACTTGGGCAAAGCTATCCTAAGTTTCAGTCTTTTTCTCAAGGACAAATTAATCTAACAATCATTAGCTCTTACGACTAAGTTCAAAATTTATTCATTATGCTTATGTCCTCACTCACAGTTTTGGAAAAAAGGTGAGGGGAGACTTCAAATAGATGTCATTTTTTCAATAGTTTTGTGACACTGCAATTCTTTAAAAGACTGGATATTGAAACAAAAATGCTCTTAACTGGCAATATTTTTTTTTGTATTTGAAGGAAAGCCAAGATTTTCTAGTGAAAGGACATGGAGAATTCAGTCTATCTGGGCACAGAACCAAAGTATACTTAAATTATATTACATTATTAAACCTTTATTTCCTGAGATTTGTGTGCTGTAAGTTTTGTCAGTGATAAAACTTACATTGAAGTTCTGCCTTCACCTGAATTTCCCATTAAAGATGACCACTCTGTCAATTGCTTTTAAAAGTATCATCTCCTGAGGCTATATCAAGATCTGTAAAACTATGAGATTTTATGATATATGGACAAAAAGTACCTCTGGATTCTTTTACAAACACAATTTTGTTAACAAAAAGCAGATGTGCCACAACAAATACAGCTGCCAAATGCTGGAACCATCCAGCACTGCTTAAAATAACTGTTTAGTCCTTGAGCAATCTCGAGTGTGCATCCTGCTGTGCTCTCTTGAATTTTCAGTTTAACTTGTCTTGTTTCTGACTGCATGTAGTGCACTCTCCTTTGTGCTCAGTGTGCTGGGATGCTGCTGTGACTTCTCACAGGCAAAGCTTTGGAAGCTGCAGGACTCATTCAGCCCTTGAATGAGTTTTTCCAGTGATGACGTACGGGTGCCAATATTTTCTCCTGCCCTTTTTAATAGGAAGTCTCCTGTTTCGACTCACTGCTGATTTTGCTTTTAGCTGTGGATTCCCCAGTGAGCATGGGGTCAACATCCTGTTTTTTGTATTGTCTCTCTCCACAGACATGCTTTCTGCAGTCTCACAGCAGTAATGATTTTACCTTCTTTCTTGTTCTCAGTGTAAAGTGCAATGCAAATGAATTTTGGCATTCAAATATAGGTCTCTCTCTGGTTTGATGAGGGAATTTCCTAGAATATTCATCACAGAATTTATTCTAGCAGAATTCAGTAAAAGAAAAAAATAATGATAAAAAAGAAATCTTTATCCCATTAGGTTCACAATTAAAAATTCAAATCTCTGGGGGAGGAAGGACAGGAGAAAATCTAGTATCTTTTACTAGTTTGATAAATTGAACAGAACAAATTTGCAGTTGTTTTAACATGGGGACATCCATTAAATCTAATTTGCCTCAAGGGAGAGATTTGGGAGGCAGATTGCCAGGAAATTCTGGTTTACATTTGCTGTAGGATACTCCCCTCCATAATCCTGGTATACCAGACCATGTCTGCTTAGTTGAAAAATCATCCTCTGACTCCTGAGTACTCCTAAACCTACACAAGTGACAATTCAGTAGAGTAGTTTCACAGTCTCCCAGAACAGGGAGAACCAGTATTACTTATTTCACACAGACTTTTAATCATTAAAAGATATATGTAAATAAAAGAGATTATTCCATTAAAATAGAAATAAATAATATTTGATTTAATAGAAAAAAAAGTATGTCACTTCAATGCTAGATTATGCTTTTCATTTTTCCTTTTCTGTTTCAGTCTCTCAGCTATGTTAGAAATCTGACACTTTAGAATGGTTTTATATAGTTAATTAAAAAAAAAAAAAAGGGGCCAGAAACTGTTCTCTGGCCCTGAGGTAAAATGGCCCTGACTATGCCACAGCTCATATGCTGTGCTCATAGGGCTAGCTAGCTCTTTAAAGGTTTATTTAGAAGAGAACTTAATAGAGAAATCCCAGAGACAAAAGAAGTAATCTGACAAGTAAGTGCTGATATTGACTGCTGGTCCAGTGTTCTTGATGACCTTCCTGTATTTTACAGTTCATTCATTTTCTGGGCTGAGGTATTAGATATTAATGAAGCCTTCATTTAAAAAAAAAAAAATATTTGGAATGCATGAAATCGTTGTCTTAGGGTTCTCTTACCCAGAAGGCTAAAGATAGGATAAAGCACGATAGCTATCAGTTATCTCAGTTTTCAGTAAAGTCACCTAATTTTTGTTGAATTCTTTCCAGTTAAGATCTTTCTTTATGTTTTTGGAAACTTTGCATTAGGACATTGATCAGCAGAAAATGTAGTAATTTTCTTCTCCCCTCCTTCCCCAAATTTCTGCCACTTTACCTTCCATATTGCTTATTTTAAAGGTTAATCTTTATATAAAGAATTTTCTTAGAATTGTAGGACTTAAGAAGCTGCAAAATTTCTTATTAAACTCAGGCACGGTATACCAGATGGTGAAATAAAGACTTGGAATGCCTAGAATAAGTAACAGATCTCCTGTATGTGCTGTGAGTTTTAGGAAGCCCTTTTTGGGTGTCTTGTCGAAGGTAGTTGTCATGCTATACAGACAGTATAATTTTTTTGAAACAGGATGGAGTGTCTGATGGCATAATTTGGTTCTTCAGCTGTGCAATGACATTTAATCAGCAGTGCTTCCCATAATAATATCATAGAACTACACATCTTAAATGTAATTACTAATTTAAAATGCACTACTGATCTAAAATATACAGGATAGTTTAATTAGTTGATGTACTGTGACCACAGATAGCTGCAGCTTTCTGTTTTCTAGTTCATCTCTGCATTCATCAGATACATATTTGGATTCTGAAATGGTTATAGATAGTTATATAGGAAGTGAAATGAGTATCACATAAAGCATTTTCTGTTTTCTTATTCAGAATGTCATCTGAATGATTTTTACTATGTTCCTAACAGGTACAAAAATGAGTTAGTGGATAGATCACACTGAAAACTCACATAATTTTGATCTTTTCAAAATATCTGCATTTACCTTAAAATTCTATGTTGCTAAATATAAATTATAATATTTTGTGAGAAAATGCATGGTCATAGAGCTTAGATAATCTAAAAGTACCTTCTTTAAAAATGGCCAACACAGTGAAAGTTGAAATTTCTTGCTTTGCTTCTACTTGCTCACAACTTGGTCTTATTCAGTGAAGACTTATGAATAGATTTTAGTAAAAATAGTAGTGGATGAGAAAGTCACTTATCTGTAATAAGTGAACTGAAAAGGACAGTCACATGTCAAGGAATATTATTTCGAAGGCTTCTATTTCAAAGGGAAATTTTGTTTAAATGTATGTCTGGTTCAGGATCAACACTGATTATTTCTGTGTGGTTAACAATGTAGGCGTGTATCTGCTTTCAGAGTAAATTGGTGTGTTTTTTAAATTATCATTCTAAATCAATAGAAAGAAGACAATGACTTTCTAATGCCAGGTATCATCTTACAGAGTTAGGCAGAAAAAGAAATCTGATTTGTTATACACAGTAAAATCCATGACTAAACACTCTAGAATACATTACTGGGTTTATTGTTGAATGACAAAAATAATTCTTGGATGGATGCCTAATAGAAACAGTGATGGCTTTGAAGGAATTTTCTTTCACATACATTAAACTACAAAACTGAAGATTTGATTCTAGGATGCTGTTGATTAAAAGAACAGTGCTAGCTCTGGTGGTAGGGATTGTTCTGAGGAGAAATTGGTTTTTTAATGCTTTCTTGAATGACTCCTACCAAAATTTAAGGTTGTTCATTTAAATTTTGTTTCAGCATTCAGAAAGCTTTTCAGACCTCAGAACTCTGTGGTGTCTTAATCAATTAAATTATTCTGAGCAATTTCACATTTCTACTTCAATGAAGTATTGAAACTTATGCTTTGATTTGAAATGATCATTTATCTGTGGTGCAATATTCTGAGCGATAGAACATGTAGAGGCGCTCCCATCTGCTTTTAATTGTAAGGTAAATGAAATTCTAAGTATCCATGAAAAGCATTTTGTAACTATCAGTTAGTTTGGTTATTATTGCATTGAATAAATATTTTTAAACCTAAAGCTTTCAAGGCAATGTACCTTCTATGAAAATTAGGCATAATACTCCTTTTATAAAGGTCACAGTTCTGATATACAAAAGAAAAGGAGGCTGTTGTTAAATAAGAAACCTTTATCGCTCCAATTGGTTGATAACTCCCTTTCAAATAAGAATTAATAATAAGACATAAACAATTAAGAACAACAAAATCTACAATATAAACAGCTGGCAGCACCTAAACTGTGGAGTGCAGTTGACTTGCTGGAAGGGGAATGGCTTCAAACTGAACAAAAGGAGGTTTGGATCTGATATAATAAAAAAATTCTTTATTGTGAGGCTGATGAAGCACAAGAGTGGATTGCCCAGAGGAGTTGTGCGTGGCTCATCCGTGGAAGTGTTCAAGTCCAGGTTGGATTGGTTTTTGAGCAACCTGGTCTAGTGGAAAGCATACCTACCCATGGCAGTGAGGTTGGAATTAAATTATCTATAAGCTCCTTTCCAATCCAAACATTTCTGTGGTTCTGTGAATTAGATTTTTCATATTTTTGAAGCAAACATGAAAGGAAAATATTTATATAGCATGCAAAGTCTGGTTCAATACATTCCTTACGGGAACAGACCTAGGGGAAGAAAGAGAATTTTTCAACTTTTTGCAGCAAGGAGTTGTTTACTAGATAGGTAAACACAGAAAATGCTTCCTAACTGAGTAGCTATGGTACCATCCACAGCAGGAAAACAACCTTTATTCTAATTAAGAGGATGGCACAAATTCAATGACATTAATGTCTTGGAACTAAGAATAAAATAGAGTGGTCTAGAGAGTCCAGATATTTTACAAAATATAGTTTGCCCATAATAATCTTCATATTCTATCAAAAAAAAGTCACCAAAAAATCTTAAATGCTGGCTTTTTCTTCTGCAAAAGAAACACATAGTCAGCTGGGTAAGAGAAGGAGAGCTTTCAGATGTATGCTCAGTGTAAGTTAGGCTCATACTTTGTTTAATTTTAAATATATATTTTAGGTGTCAGAAACAACAGTTACTTTTTTCACTTTACTTAATTGGACATATGTAAAGCAGGATTTTCTTTTATCTGCCAGGTAGTGTACTGAAAATTTGTATGTTCTAGATATCTGGGACACTACAAAAGGGCTGAAGCTCTCAGAACATCTTCATTTTCATCAAAACATTAGTTGGGTGGGTCTACCACTTAGCTGTATGGCACAAGAGGAGGTTGGACTTACAGGGTCAAGGGAAGAAGAAAATGTTTTCCAGTGACTATGAGAGATATCAGTGAATCTCAATTGCAAAATAGGAAATGAAGAACAAAAATTTAAACCTTGAGAAGTACAGTAAAGACATGTTATTAGACACATGGAATTTATTCCTTCGGGGTTTTTGCATGCAGGGTTTATTTCAATATTTTTACTTATGATGTACGAAGTTTATTATAATAAGCAATTATAGTATTTTTGGTGTCATCTACAGAAATATGTAAGGAAAATGCTGTAAATGTCAGTGTAGCTTTTAGAAGAAGATAATATAACTTTTTTGCAATTCTTATTTTTTATTTTTTTAATAGAGATTGATCAAGGACACAAAGAAATGCTACATGTCTAAGAATCATTAGATCTTTCCTCCGTGTTGTTCCACGTGTTTGTACATTTCAGTTTTATAAGCAGGGATGTGAAAGATAGCACCAGTAAAAAGTTGGGAGGGGAAAATATTTTAAAAAATTTTGGGTTTTGTTTGTTTGTTTTAATTTTCTCTCACTGACTGTATATTGACATCTCTACCATCTTAAAAGCGTACATATAAAATATCACCTAAATGTCTTTGAATTATTGAGGGCAGTGAAACAGTCTTAGTTCAGATTTGTTTGTGTTCTTTATACACTTCAGAGTCAGGTATCTGTAACTTTTTGGGGAGATGTATTTCACGGCTTGTTAATTATGCAATGCAATTTGAAGAAGTGATGCGATGAGAATGGATGGGACTCCATTTCTGAAAAAATCTAAACAGCCTTGGGGTGTTCTGTAGAATTAATTTCAAATTGAATCTTGGAAGTAAATGAGATAAGTTCCCTACTTCTCTAGGTTATCAGAAAACTATTAGCAAACTTTAGTTTTGTTAAAAGAAATAATAATGGAACTCCTTTTCCACAACATTAATTTTTCAAATCTGGTTATATCATCAAATTATAAGAGCATGCAGAATTTCTTCACCTACCCCATTCAGAACTCATCACAATGGTGCATTTTAAAACAAGAAACCTATGGGAATAAGCTTTTATACTGTTGTGATTGGACGAGGAATTAGAAATTTTTCTTTGAAGCTTTTTACTTAAAGTCAGTGTAGTCAATCTATAGCAAGTAAGTCTTGGCATCAGAGTGCTGAACACTGGGGAGACATACTACAATTGAAGGTCTAACTCTGCAGGTAGAAAATTTTGTCTCTAATATCTAATTTTTGTTGAATCCAGTGTACATTAATGCTTTCTCATTCTCTTACTAGCTCTGCAGTTATTTTATTTAAAGAATACAATTAATTTGCTTATGTTCTTGTGATTTCTGTTGTCAGAAGTATAAATTAATTGCAAAGCATTTTGTTACCATCTAACAATAGATACCCTAACGACACATGCATAGTACCTTTCTGCTATTTTTTCACGTCTTGTCTACAAAAAGGGAACTACATTATTTAAGGTAGCTAAAGACTTTGACTGTAGAGGACCTGTCTATGCTGTAATATCTAAGCTCAAAGACTTTTGCATATATGTATGGATGCACTAACTTCAGAGGCTAGGGGAGAAAGAAACCTCAGCTAAACTTTAACTTCATGGTGTTTATGTCTGTGTTCCTTAATGTGGCCTTCCCAAACTCATATAAAAACATTTATATGATCAGGGAGTGGAACCAAATGTCATTAATTATGGGTTACTGTATAATTAGTGCACTCCTGGGAGTACTAAAACTCTGCATAGCCATATCAGAAAGCCTATGAAAGGTTTTAAATGAGGCTGATTACTTAATACGGATTTAGACTAGACTGAGTTAATTCCTGCAATGTTAAATAGTGTATTCTTAGAGAATTTTAAATACTTTAGCATCATCCATTTCAAATTTTCAAGTGCCACTGCAAGCATCTAAGTCCTGAAATACAAGATCTGATAATCCAACATTCACAGCTCCACTTGCTGCCCCTGTACACACAAGCAAGACTTTCAGCAAAATGAACCCTGCCTGCACAGCAGGATGAGATTAGGTTATTGCAACCAAGGGAAAACAAACATCCAAGCAGGTGTTCATGTCTGTGAATGTTATTAATATTTTATGTAATATCTCCATTTAAATATTAAAGAAGATGGACTCTGGCACTTGTGGAATTTTAGATATGGGTTTCTTAGAGCAGTTTATCTTTCTCTCCATCATTTGAATGTAATGAATCAACAACAGTAGTCTGAGCTGCATACTCTTTGCGGCTTCAACAAAAGTATTAAATAAAAATATGGATTCTATAGCTAAGAGTTCATGTCACAGTGCAGTGCTAGAAGAGATTTCATAAATAAAATAATTTTGCCTTTAAAAGTGGAGTAAACAGCTACAGTATGTTCAGATTCTATTTCTCCTTGTAGAAACACATCCTGTGCTTCTCCTCTTCGGTATTACTGCCGGTGACATCAGACTAGCATCATCTGAAAGGAACATGGCAAAGTTAATATATATTAGTCTTATTCCCTAAGATCTATGGTTAAAATATTGCAGCTTTTAAAAGTTGTTTTCGATATTTAAGTAATAACTTATCATACTGCCCTTAATTAATAAAAAAGAACTTTAAGTTTTGTGAACAGCATAAAAAATCTCAAGAAATATTGATGCAAGGAAACAAGAAATGGTGTCACCTAATAAAAACTTACCCCTGGTAGTTAGGGATTCAAAAAGATTGTCCTTCTGTAACCTAAAATACAAACTAGTAAAAAAAAATTGTTTGAGATTCAAGAGCTAGTTTTACATATCTGGAACTGCACTGTGCATTTTAAGAAGTTGTGAGAGCATGTACTCTACATTGGTAAATATGAACACACATGTAACTTTGCAGAAGAAAGAAAATCAACAGGGCTTTAGGTAAAGACCTTGTTCATGGCAACAATATGCACTTTTTTGCTGCTTTTTTTTCCCCCAGTTACTACCATGCTGAGTCTTCAGTGCCTCTAACATTATCAACTAAAATATTACAGAATCATTCCTGTCCTTTGCAGAATCCATATTATTTTGTTTTCATTATATTGAGATAAAAGTAAAAGGAAAATAAAAAAACCTGTCTAAATACATTTTTAAGATGGAATGTAATCTTTCTGATCAGAAATTTTTGAGCTCCTAGGCTTTTACAGATTGAGTTGGAGCTGAAAATGCTCAGCATCTTTCTGAAGGCGTTCAAGACAGAAAGTGAATAAGGTACCTTTAGATGCCTATAATGCAGACATCTGTGCTTGTCATCATAAGTTTTTTCCATACTGATGGAGAAAGTAAAAGATTTTTAAAGAGCAATTAATATGATATACTATGAGTCTCCACTTTAGGGTGATATGAATTATGCCCCAAGGTGCTTATTTCTCCCTGTTGACAACAAAAGTAGTGTTGAATGACTCGTTCAGGGATATTTCATCAGTTTGATCCTGTATCTAGTATCTAAATGAAGAACAGAAAAACAAGAAAAGAACAAAAACCAAGGGCAATAAACTACAGTAAAATTCTGTCACTTTAAATCTGTTAAGCTATTTGACACATTAGTCTCACCATAGCAATTTGAATAGGTTCTATCTGTTTTTAAACACTGTTATCTTACAATCCTAGGAATATACAAATGAATAAGAAAGCATTCATGACATATAATTGCACACAACTCATTCTATTTCATTCAGAAGAGTATAATATGAAATCAGTGGAGTACTGCTCAATAGAATATATTTATGCCTTGCATGGGTCTGTCTTCATGGGATGGACTCCAGTCAGTTCAGAAGGGATTGAGACACTCAATCTGACAAACATTTGTTTGAGTCAATTACATTTGTTCAACCAATCAATGACTTGAATTTATATTAAAACACATTAGGGAGCTAGGAAATAAACAAACTTGATGGACAAGCACCACTTTAAAGTATCGATGATTTCCATGTAAATTAAAATTATATAGCTGAAAGGGAAATAACTACTCTGGAGAAATATTTGGCAGTCTGCCTGTTTATTTCAGCTACTCAGACAGCAAACAAGGGTGTCAAGGCTATTTAGAATTACATCTGTAACTTTTCTTTGATGCTGAGAGTTTGGGAATTAGTAAATACTGCTTAAGGGTTGGTCTTGTGACTTTGAGATGAAGCTGAAACCAATGAAGTTTGGTAGCACTGCAGCTAGGAATGTGGAAATCTTGAACTTTCCAATTTAATTATATAAAGAATGTGATAGCATTTATATCCCAGCAATTCTTCTAGCTGATTTACATGGCCCTCAGGACGAGTTATTTTCCTTATCCCACTAGTCAGACTATGAAAAACATAACAGTTTTGTTGATGGTAGAAGCAAAAGACTAAGATGGAAAATTCCAATTATGGTCACTTTTTAAATCATAAAATCCCCCCAACTCTGTTGTAAAGTGTAGGAAAAGAGAGAAAAGAAAATTGATATTATGTTAATAAACTGTAGGCAGGGTACCATCTTGTGTTCAAGGACACTAGTTCAGATAAGTAAAGAATTCTGTTTTAAAAGTAAAACCATAGAAGGGTAGTCAGATGCTCCAATTTTAGTATATTATTTTCCTTTCCTTTATTTTTTTATTTTTTTTTTAATTGACTAACGTGGAAAGTGTAGAACTTAAGAGAATAAAACAAAACAACCATACAAAGCACAACCAAAACTCTGTTAATATCCCCAGACCATCAAAGACTCAATATGATCTGTGTGTAACTTGTTTGTGCAAAGTGAGCAGGCTAGACACAACAAGCACAAAACTTTTATAGGGTGGGTCTTTTCCTCAAGGACTGGTCAATTAAACAACTGCCAATGAGATGTTTTTTCGAAACAAACTCTTTTCAGACTTTTACAGGCTCCTAAGAAAGTATTTTGCCAGAATTTCTGAAGATATTTGTTCTTAAATTTTCTTATTCTGTGTTATCCTTAGTTTATAATTGTCTTCTGATTTTATTTTCCCATCTAAAATTCTTTTTCTCTAGATGAACACACTCTGCTTATAAATCAGGAACACTCTCTCTCCATTTGCTCCATGCACAGTGCAGGGGTTGGAACAAGGCAAAGAGCACAGGGCACATTGAAGCCTGAAGCTCACTCGAGGCCTTTAACAAAACAGAGCACACAGTTCATGGAAATCTGTGGATGAAACAGTAGGTACCACTTAAGAGTAATCCTCAAAATAGGGGAAATATCTAGACTGGTGACTGACAAAAGCTCATATCCACATTTTGAGATCAAGGTGCAAAACTGAAAGCAAGTGGGTATGCAGGGGTCTGTTTCAGCATGTGGACACCTCTTGAACTTTATATTTAGGGATTAGTATAAGACTGAAAGAATTAAGTCTGATCTGTGTTCCCAAAATTGATTTTAGCATTAACTGTTGTCATTCTATTTACCACAGGCATCCATGTAAAAGGTGATGTCTTTTTTCTCACTTTCTGAATGTGCAGCCCCAGAAAACCCTGTAAAAAAAAGTTCTGAATTACAACAATTCCTTATGGGGTAAAAGTAGTTCCTTGCATCTGTTTGGAAGTAATTTAATATAATTAATTGCTCCTTTCTTTATATGGCTTTAGTAAAGAAGTTTCTTATAGGCAAACTACAATTCCCAGTTATTTTTTTTTCTACAGCATTTATTATTTTATATAAGTGTATAATACACTTTTTTTTTTGCATTTCTCTGCTAAGGAAAATCCCTTCTTCCATGTTTCTTATGTGAGAATTCCCTTATATCCCAAGGCCTTTGTTTTCAAAATCTCATTATGCATTATTTATTTTCATATTTAATTTTTCCACAAATTGATACCTCCTCTTTTTTTTTTTTTTCTATATATTAAAATGTACAGCCAAAAGGGAAGAGTTTTGGCACCAAAACCTCCCCTTAATCGAAAGACTATAGAAAGAATATCATTAGAATGACATGTAATTACATAATTTTGTCCTGAATGCTTTTTAATATTTATTTTAACTTTTTCCTCTGCTAAATACTTAATCAAGCATTTCTAGAAGCAAAAAGATAAGCCCGCTTAAGACTAACAAGACAGTCCTGAGCTATTCTGAAATATATAGCAAGTTAGAAAATTTTTTAAAATATCCTAATGATCTGTAAAGAAGCAAAGTGAGACACAACAGATATTGCCATAAAAACTGCAATGAATATAAATGGAATGATAGATGTTGAGTCACAGTTTTATTGTTTTTAATGTTTTTAATGTCTGCTGCTTGAAGCAAAAACATTTTTTGCAATGTGCCATTCACAGTTGACCAAGTACTGAAAAGGCGTAGTCAAAAATCATAATACTGGAAAAATGAATATCAAGTAAAGTGGCCAGAGGTTTATAAAAATATTTCCCCTGGAAATATCTTCACCAGGTAGGAGAAAAAGATTAGTAATATTACAAACAAGCTTAATATTTATCTTGATCAATATTTTTTACAGCTTTTTCATGAGTAGTTAGCTATGGTCCAAGGTTCTATTCTCAGTATTGCAAAATGTAAAATTTCTGTTGAATTCAAAGAGTGCTATTTATGCTTGTATTCCAGATATTTATTTTAACATTAGACCACTTCAGTGACAAAACTTTTGAAATAACAGTTGAGACGGAAAACTAACACAAATGTTTTAGTTTGAGGAGCACTCTAAGATACTACTTCTGTCTTAAGACTTTGGACAGAACAATTAATAAGCAGGGTGCAAAATGAACAGTTCTTTGATTTCACCTTTACTTTCCCCCTTCTAGATGTGATGTGTATTTTGTTTTACAGGTGTTATGCATAAATTATGGTTTACCTTTGAATTTGATTATTTTTTTCCCCTTCTTCAACCTGTTGCATTTAAAAAAAGAAATGAAATATGGTTAGAAACAGAATGTCCCAGTTTCCTTGTTATTGCTTATTCTTCTGGAATCTGCTTCCATGTAAATTTGCTAAGATTATCCTTTGCATATTTAAAAATATTTGGTGAAGTACATTTTGACCACATGATTTTTTATTGAAATGGATGTACACTTACTCTTCCATACACAACCTAATTTTCTGGAGAGCTGCTGATCATTCAAGGGTAATTATTGTTATACTTAATCTGCTTGCTACAATTTTTCTGAAACAAATTCAAACACACTACAAACTACCTTTGTTTTTCCAGTTTTTTCATGTAAATGATCATAGGTGGCAATTATGCATTAATGGATTTTCACCCTGTGTTTCAGATACTCTAATTCTGAAAATTAAAAGAAGATACTTATGTGTTTTTTGTCATTGTTGTCACAATTATGCCTCTGATATCTGCCATTTTGCGGGATGTTTGACACTTCCAGTCAAAAGCATTGCTGAATTAGCAGGAGGATAAAAAGCCAGAAGAGAAACATCTAGATTTTCTATTCAAAAATTTAGTCTATATTTCTTTGTCATTTTTCCTAATATCAGGATTAAAAAAAAAACCAAATAAAACTTGACTGCCCAAATGAAGGCAAGTTCTTGCAAGAGCTGAGAAAAAAGTGTTAACTCTCTGTTAACTCTGAGGACAAGACTTCTCTAGATCCCACTCTAAGTGACTTAATTTTACTTATGCACTGCATATGCATTCACCATATTCTTGGAATACATTAAAAAGCTGGGTTTCTTCCTGGAGGTTTAATGTATGAAAGAAGTATAACTGCAGCCTCTTCCCTCCCATGATCCGCCTCAACTTGTTGTTTCAAAGCATTCAATTTTTCTCTTTAATTCTAAGATCCAAATTAACACAATTAACACTTTAAAATATAAAAAGTGGAAGTGTAAAATATATGTAAAATATTGATTACTAGAGGACAAATAAAAAAGGTAGGAAAAGCAAAGTGTAAAACAATCAACTGTTTTTCCCGAATGTATTTTCAAGAGCAATGATTGTTCTAGAAAGTTGAAATATTTTTTAAGTATCTTGTAAAAGAAGAAAATGCTATTTTTCATTCATTATATATTTTTTTTTCCTTTTTCTGAGACAGTTTATACACTACTTATAGATATCCATCAGTACATAAGACAGATGTATGCCATTTTCTTGTATATCAGGCCCCAAAATTACCAGTCTTTTCTATTTAAAAAAAAAAAAAATCTGACTTTATCTGCATCATGAAGTTCAGTTGAATGGAAATTTTATTTATAGACATGTGAAAGAAACGTATTTTCTGAAGAAGTGTCTAAATCTATGCATTAGCATGAGCACATTAAGAAATCTTGTGAAATGGAATTAAAGACACAAAAACCAGTCTCGGGTTGCTTTTGTCTCCTTTTCAAGTATGATTCTGCCACTGAGGCAGTACCCCACATAATTTAATTTTCTGAACATTGGCATGACTACAAAACTAAGACAGGTCAGGGGTGTTCAAACTGCATAAAATCTGTTCTGCATCAAACTTCAAGTGAATGAGAATTGTCTACAGTGTTGTACCTTGTACACAACACTAGAGATATTTTAAACCACGTTAATCCTTCTTATGCTCCTCTGTGCTGGACTAGATTTTATCACTGTGCCAAGAACACAACTGGAATTAGGAATTTTATGGAGATTGGGGAGTTCTCAGGTAAAAGCTCCATTTTGGATAAGAAAATAGTTTTTATGTTATAGAGATGTAAGGGGTCAGAGATCATCATCACATGGAGCAGCCAATAGATAATGTCGCTTTCTATTTTTTAAGAATAGATGATGATGATAGGTTTTTTCTGTTCTTTCACACCAATTTTTATTTTTCCAGATTATTTTCCTGTTCTTACAGTTAGAATAGCTAGTGGCAGATAGAAATTCTTGCTTTCTGAGGATATTTTCAATTTTTGCCAGACTACTTTTCACCTTTTTAGGTGATAAGTTACCATTACATCTCCATGCTTTCACACTTATTGATATTATCTCCAGATGCCTCCCATTTCCAGGTACCCAGCTGTGCTTCCAGTTGTTCCAAGTTGTTCCATGTAACAGCCTTGTCAGCCTAATATGTATGCCATTATATTTCCTCCTGTAAGAACTCTTTCCCAGCTCCTGAGTCCATAGCTTAGCTTGGATATTTCTCATCTCTAGACAATGTACAATAGACAACTTTTATGCTATTGTGTCCTGTATTCAGTGAGAAGGGGAATTTAGTATTTTTTCAGGAAGCACTGACTCAAATCAAATTCCTGTTTGGTATCAAAACCTTAGAAAATACCAGGGAAGAATAATATTTTCTGATTTAGGTAACACCATGAAGCATGTGACAATACACCTAAAATCTACTTAGCAGTGATAAATTGTAAAGTATTGCAAAAGAAGATGGAAATTAAAAATTAGACCAAAAAATATGGAAAAATGTATTATGAAATGTGATCATAATCCAGGCAGTAATCCCTACATACTAGAATAATATACATGTGAAATAGCAATGAGGGCTATACATATAAAAGCCATTAAAAGTACCCTCACATTTCTTTTGATAAAGACAGGGAAAGAGGTTTGGTATTTCTTTTATTTTATTGTAATAAATAACTTTAAGTATTTGCCAGACTTGAACAAAAAAGATATTAAATTTCTCCTGTGGGGAGCATTGTTCAATAATCATCTGCTAAAGAGCATCTTTTTCTATCTTAGTCTCTGTCAAAGTTAAGATATTTGGCTAGATAAACTACTGGTCTGATCCATTATTGCAATTCCTATGTTCCTATGGCTTTTTATTTCCTCTGTAACAATTACTTTGAACTGGATAATACAATTTAATGCCCACTTCCCCTGTTATTTGGAATGAATAATACTCAGTATAATAGGAAAGCCTTACAAAGAGCTTTTACTTCTGAGTAGTGAAATGATGCACTGACATTTTCAATAGTGAATAGATTTCACAACTGACACATTAATACCCTTTAAATGGAGAAAGGTCTGGTTGTACATCTTCAAAAAGCTTCTGAACTTGAGATAAGTCTTTCCAGTAGGAAGACTTATTTCTTTTTAAGATTATATATTGTTAAAATTTATAAATCACTTCCAGGTTTTCTTGTGTTTGCTTTTTTTTTTTTTTTTTAATTTGAAAACTGAGTCAAAGTCAATACTTAGACATAAGTTGATATTTTAAAAGTACTATGCAGCTGAGGCTACCATTAAAAGTTCCACCTCTTAACATGTATTTCTGAATCATGGCATCCCATCTTTTGAGGATATTATGCCTAAAAAGTTAAAACACTAACATTTAAATAATTTTCTCCCACAGACCTCCTGTGGAGTCCTGTTGGACTAAGAATTTAAGGGATTAAAAATAATTAATATAAATAAGATTTAAAAAATAATTATTTTCTCCCTAATTTGCCCTTATATCAGCAGGAGATAAAATAGATAAGAGTTGGTGTTGGTGGATCCTTGAAGAAGACGGCATTTCTACAGAGCTCAGATGGGTAGACACACTGAGATAAGGCACTGTAGGTGGCTTCCTCTTAAGTCTCATGCTGTTATCAGTCTAAACAAATTTACCTCTTGACCTCTGTGTGCAATGCCTAGCTTTCAATTGCTTCTTTTAGACACTGTATATCTCAATTCTTCCCCAGAAATGTGTATGAGTTCTTACGTAATCTGTGTGGGAAGAAAAAAATAATTTAAAAATTCTGAAACATTTAATTGGCACAGGCAGTTGTATCACTGTCTTTGCTAAAGATTATAATTTTTATTTCAGGTAGGTCAACAAATTACATTCAAACATTAGCTTCCATCTGTCTGTGATATGAGACACATTTCAATTCAGAAGTGTAGAATGTATAGCTAATATTAATTCCCTAAACTATTCAGTATCACTAAATTAAATTAAGTCTTTTCAGAAGCAGAGTAATTAAATCAAAACTCTTACGTCATGCCATTGCAGCACAACTTGCTCCTTAACAGAATGTCTTTGATACAACATTTGGGAATTTATTTTTTTTAAAAATTAGTACATATAGATCATAGATCTATATGTATGATGTATATGATCTATACTATTATCTATGGATGTAAAGTGTGATGTGCTAGCTTTATAAGAGCAACTGTCGTAGAATAAACAAATCTGCAGTCCAATTATAAGAGAACCAGCAGGTCATACTGGTATTAGGAAGAATATAGGAAAATATACAATCTGAAATACATAGATTGAACATCAACAAACAGGAATGAATGTCTAACCTAAATTCTAGTCTTCTTTATAAAATATAACTTTATAAAAAGGACAAATCAGTATATTCATAAACAGACAATTAATGAGTAAAAGTAAGCATGTTACGCATACTTGCACAGATTTAAAATTCTTCCTGGCAGTAAAATTGTGAAACTAAAACAAAATTTGGTTCTATAATCCCAAGTGTTCCTTCATTAGTAATCATTTTAATTATTTATCTCTAGGTATTAGGGACAATCTTTGTTGTCAAATAGATCTGCCTGAAATGTTAGCATTACTTGAGTCATTATTTGTGTCCAAAAGGCCTGCTAGTTGAGGCACTGAAGATCAAAAAAGATTCGAGGCATTTTTTTCATTTACTTTACATTGTTTCAAAGAAGAAGTCTAATTTTGTTAAAAATATTTAAATGCATGCAGTTGAAAATAGTGTATAATTAAATTACACCTCTATTGGGGCCTTTAATAGTAGCATCACTGTGAAAAACAATTTGGTTTATAACATATCTTATGTTCCAAACCGTCCTTTCATGCATGACCAGCTCTGTTCAATAAAGTTACTATTTTCCTTTTAGTAAATGATATTGCCATACAGATATTTCTGGTACTTTATTTCTAAAAATAAATGTACTCTTAATATTGCTAATGCAGATAAAAGATGAAAAAATAGGGTTGGATTTTTTTATGATGTTAAACAAAATAAGGAAAAGACTTCTTGTATCTCTTGAAATCACCATCTAGATTATTCCTAATATTTGCTACCTTTTCCTCCCCACCCAGAGAGAATGATTGTTTTCCATTGAAAATCTATAAAAACATGGCTTCATACTCTCATATCAATACAACCATCAAAAAGCAACTCTTATGTGGTGGGTGACATTTCTGATGCCCTTTTTTGGTAGAAAAAAGAATAGATTATGTGAATGTCTGAATCTCATTTAAATGTCAATTTCTCTTCTGAATCCTCTCAGAAATACAATGCAAACAGAATGATAAGAGAAAACTTATTTTGTTCTAAAGATCAGGTTTTATAAATTAAGATATCAAACCCAAAGTTAAACAATCCATCTTATCCCTTCTTCTTAATATTGACAGTTTCTATATCTGTTAGAAACACTTTAGGGAAAAATATTTTTGTTAAATATATTTAAATATTAAATTTTGATTTCACATATCATATCCATTTGTTTAACTATATTTTCAATTATAGTAATAAATTTTCTATACTCCTGTTTTTTTAAATGTTTGAATATTTCTGAATCTTCTGGTTTTTTTTCCTTTTTTCTCTAATTTATAGGATTTATATTCCAAAAAGAACAGCTGCATTTTAAGCAAAAATCATATTTCTAAATGGAGGCTCAAAGTGTTTGCAATGAAATATTTAGTTTCACTGAAATGACAATGGGTTTTGAAAACATAAATGCAAACAAGAAAAAATGCAAACATAATTCTACCTCAAAACAGAATGGAGTATAAAACCGTTGAAGTTTGTGAAAACCTCTCTGGCTAGCTAATATTTTCCCATAGAAACATGTTGTGTTAAATAACATTTAGTTTGTTAGAAACAAGATGTGCTTGTTCCTGAATATTTTAACATCTGTTTGTATTCTGTATCTTTGACCAAACAATTGTAGAGACATCATAAAATGAGATAATATTCTAAAGAAAAAAAGGATTATTCAAGCAGATTCTGAGAGGAATAGTTATTACAACAAATATTTTTTGCAAGAAAATGCTTACCTGTTGTAGAAAAGAAAAATATTTAATAGACAAGGTAATTCGGATATGGTACAGGAGTACTTTTTCAGTATTGTTTTACTGAAAAAAAATAAAAAGGAGAAAAATAGTTAAAGAATATTTTAATCAGTGCAATGCAATGATAGTTTTGTATATGCTGTTCAGATGGCACTGGAGAAGGGAAAGCAAAAGATGAATTTCAAATATACTTAAAAATTACTTAATTCTAAGGCACTAATTTTGTTCTAAATGTAGATATTTTCTTAGTCGTAGTCCTGATCAATGGCAAGACTAAACTGTCAACAAGTGAGGAGCTGTGTCTTGATGGCATTGTAGCCCCAATAAATACTCCTAAGTAGACATAGGTGAGATTTTCAACAGTGCATATATATAAAAAGTAGTATATTTGCCACGGCTAGACCTCAACATATATAGAATTGAAATTCCACAATGTTGTGAACCATTTCTACAGTAAATACCTGTATATATTTCTAATATAACTATATACTGATATGCTAAATACCTGAGAAGTGTACACAGTACCTTGAGAAGTGAATTGCAGGCTTCAGCACAGAGATTTTCATATTGTATACCTTGCTTGCCTTTCTATAAACATGCCAATAAAAAAAGTACTTATTACTCCTGAGCTCTTACTGAACAGAAGGAAAAAATAACAATGAACTATTTTTTCCTGGAGATTAGGACACGTTTAGCTGGAATATTGAAACGCATCAGAAGACACAGAGAAAAAAAATTTTTCTCTGTGCAATAAGCAACATATATTAACACTTCTGAAATAAAATTCATGTGTGCTTGACCTACCCTAACTTATATTCCTTGAACAAGTTTTAAGAAGCAATTATAATACATATTTCAGCCATAAAGAGAGAAAATTGATACTGACAAAAAAATCATAGCACTAATAAAATTAAGGTCCAGATATAGTGAATCATTAAGTGCAACTTCATCTGGAGCTGATGTGACTTACAACATGGCCTTCATTAATATTGATATAGCAAACAGCTCATTAACCTTTTCTTAGTCCCAGAGCAGCACCACTGAACAGCTGCTAGTCTTCTGGTCTTAGTGTATGGTCTATGATAACAAAGAAAATTGGGTTTCCTTCGTGGGGATATCCTAAAAAGGATCCCTAACTGTGGCTGTAGAAACATTATTAATAACATGCACATTGTTGTTTTCAATCACGATAAAATTATCAAATGTGAAAAACAAAGAAAAGAAAATTTCTATTTTCTTCTTAAGCCAGATGTCGTCCTTTTGTCATATTCTTCTAGTGATCCTACTATTATATATAGATATAATAGTATATATTTGTAATAAGTATACTATTATATCCTACTATAATTGACCCATTTGCCCCATAATATACGTAAGAAACATAATGGCAGTGGTAACAACAATACTGACATCTAAAAAGAGCAATATTCCTTGACTTTTAAAAGTCTTTTAAGACAAAAGAAAATTTAAAAAGATATTGTGATGAACTGCATAACACAGACTGTTTTATTTCTCAGTCAATAATTTCTAAAGCAAGGCCAAGTGACTTGAAATGCCAAAGCCTGTTGCCAAGGTCAAACTAGAAGACAGAGAATTTCTTCTAGGTTAAAATATATTACTTTATGAACCTGTGGTTGAACTCGTGAGGCTCTTTGAAAAAGGTAAAACAAAACTACAGAAAATAATGTTGAGAAAGTTTCCATCAACTTATCCACGAAGGGTAGGTTGCAGGGATAACATCTGAACTTTATTCATCCAAAAAAGACTGCTTCAAATATTGGGGCATATTTATGTGAGCTCCAAAAATGTAAGAATTTTAAGAAAGCAGACTCATTGACCAAAACTCAGAATGTATAGAGAGCAGCAATGTTTTCTATTCTTTCAATTCATTCAAATGACAGTTTTAGTATTTATAGATTTTTAAATTAGCCAATTACTAGAGAGAGTATATTTGACTTTTACTCACTAGCTTTCACTCAACACCCTTGCAGATGCAAATCCCTTTTCTTTGATTTAATAAAAAGTTTTTGTCACAGGGATTACCCTTAGCAGTAATTAGACTACCAAGAGTGAAGAAAATAATGTTAAGTATATATTTAACATTAAGGGCAAAACCTAGTACCTCTGAAAGCCACGTTCTTTTAAAGAACAGATCGTATTTTTTCCTGCTAACAAAATCTATACCACTTCAAGTATGTACACGTGCTATGTAAGATACTGAGAGATCATATAATGAACTTTTGGGATAGTCTTGTTACTATAAAAATCTCAGGGTTTTGTCAAGCTTGTGTATTTGATTAATGTTGCCTGCATGAGGTTATAGGCAGCCTGAAGTCACAAACTTTTTTAACCTTTGAGTAACCCCAATTGATGGGCTACAGTGAACAATGAAAATAAGAGATAAAAACGTTAGTTGGCCATGTAGCTCAGTGGGGTTTTTCCTAAGGTTTATTTTACTGCCTCCTAAAATACAAAACCTTTAGGCTATATTAACAAAAAACACCCTACTTTCCAGGAGATATTCACTCTCTCTCACACGCACAGCATTGTGTCATCTAACTGCAATACAGAATTCAGTGACAATGCCATACTCAACTAATGTTATAGCTAGAGCACCTTTGGAAGTCAAATGGTTTAATCAGACAAAGTTATTCTTGTAAGAAAAAAGATTGTTAATTTCAAGAGGATGTGGAATTGTCCTTGAAGATATACAAAGAACTGTTTTCCTCCTATAAAATTCCATTCAAAAGCTGAAAATAAATATATATGTGTATCATCTTCAGGAAAATTAACCAAAAAATATCATTTTATATTAAAAAAAAAGAGGTGGAAAACAAAAACAATCAGATAATACAGATTTTATCATCATATTTGGAAGAGCTCCAGGGCTGAAATGAAAGTTCAGACAGATTAAATATCTGGAACTTAAATAAAGGATCCCTGGTGTAATTCAGAGACACATATTTACAAAACCACATTCACCAGAGTGGCTCAGCTAGGCAAGCAAATAAAATGAGCTTAGGGGATTTACAGCTTTCTAATGTCCTTATCAAAACTCCTTAATCAAAAGCCCTTAAGTAATTTATCTCTACCTTCTGTGCTGAATGCTCTAGACACATGCTAGAAAAGTGGATTAATGGAAGACACTGATTGTTTTTGATTTCTGACATACATTTATTTAAAGTTCTCTTCTAAAAAGACATTTTTCAATGTCTATTAGTGGTGATTTATTACCTACAGTTTTCTCTGGTTCAGAACAAAATAAACAAACAAAAAGAATCCTTATCCTAGGACACTTCAAACCCAAAGCCTCAGTGCTATAAATAAAGGTTTTACCATTGATTCATAACTTGTGTAAACACAAACTTAAGCTAAGCAAGAACATTAAATAAATCTCAATCCTTCATACCTTGCAATTCTGTTTGCATGTAAGACTGTGGCCTACTGAGAAAACCTCCATTACAAATTAGAAGGAAAATTAACCAAAATATTTCAAACTTTTAACTATTTAACACTCCTCCCAAAAACCCCAATACCCACCAACAAAACAACCCAAATACTTCTCTTTTAGTCCTATCTAAGAAAGATTGTTCAGCTGCAACTTTAGCAGAACTGAGTTTGTCAGGTATTTAGTGACAGGTTTACTCCAGTTTTTCTGTCCCTATAATTTTAGAAATAACTATAATTATACGAGAATTTCATATAAGATTTTTTCCCAACACTGTTAAGAGCTATTTTGCAACACTTGATGACTACATGCTTGAAATGTTCCATGTGTGCTTTGTCTGAGGCCTAACACTGCAACAAGCAGTCCTTGATTCATAATGAAAGTATTTTACTTAGTACGTAAAGGTGAACGATCATAAAGGTGTTATTTTTTTAAATTTATCAGGGTCAGCATTAGTATAAGTAATGAAAGTGTCATTAAGTCTTTGATAGGCTATAGTATTTCTTGCTCTTTCTTCTTTCCTCTCTCTGTTCTTTCCCTCCTTTTTTCTCTTTTCCCTCTATCCCTCATTCCTTCCTTTCGTCCCTCATTCACTCCCTATTTTCTCTTTCCTCCCTTCCTTCCCTCTCACAGTTAAAGTGAGATCACAATTCAGAGCGCAGTGAAGTGCATAGGCTTGTTTTATATGGAACAAATACTTTTAAGATAACAAAAAATATCAAAGAGTAGTGAATGCCTAAATTTCTATTTCTTTTCTACCTCTCCTTTTTGAGGAGCTGTTATGAAGTTCACCAGATGTTGTAGTGCTTTAATATTTATATATAATCATTTTTCAAAATTTTAATCTGATAAAGAATCACTTTCTTGCAGAATTTAAATGGATGAGATATGGAAGGATCAAATTTCATTTTTTTTTTCTCATTTTAAAGGAAATTCTAAAATAAGAATTCAGCTGTATTAAATAAAATGTATGCAACTAGAGGTGAAAGTTTTAGTGAATTTAGTAAAGTTCAGTATCATACTCCTTCACAACTGAACAGAACATGAATTGCAATCATCAGCAGTTTGAGTCATCTGAAGGGATCAAAACATAAAAGTCTTGAAGTCTCTTAAGTAAGATGAAAAAAATAGCCTGACTGTATTTTGAGACCGAATAAAGTGAGTGAAAAGGCTTACTATCAGCCAGGGACAGGTTTTCTTTTGAGTTGGTCTAGACACACATGTTGAAAAGTTATACTACAGAGGATATTTTAAGGTTGTGCATAAATGTCTTAAAATCAGGAAATTAATTTCCATAATGTGTATATTCACTAGACGTATATTTATGCAATTAACTATTATTGCTTCCCAAAAGAACCAAGTTCAGTGGTTCTTTGAGTAAGTATTTGCACACTTTGGTCTGAAATAAAAGCCTTGAAAAAGGCTTTTAAGACTCAGAGATAATAATTTCTGACATCTAGGAAATCATTCCTGCGATAATATATTCATTACAACTTTCCAAAGGATCCCTTCTTTTACTAATATGTGTACATTTCCAGAAGGACGGCAAAGGTGTTTTTATTGAAAGGACACTGCACAGAAGTTAAATCAGAAACAGCCCAAAAGTAGACCCCAAAATAGAAACAATGTCCAAGATTTTTTTCCATATCCAAAGTGTCTGTATTTTTTCTCGCTGTTTTAGAAAATAGAAAACCATTTTTCTTTCTATTTGCAAGAAATTATTAAAATATATTTGATGATAGATTATTTTTTCTCAAATGCCAAATATTTCCAAACCTGTCTTATAATGATAAATGTTGATTATTAGATTAAGCTTGAAGTCAGACTGAGCCAACTGAGACATGACTTTTGCTAGAAATCCTTCAGAATAATCACATAAAAATTATGAAGTCAATATTGCAATTACTGCAGAAGTAATCAAGAAGTGAAGTTAATATTCTTTTACTTTTGGAATCAAAGTGATTGACTGTCATAAACTACTCAGAACCTCAGAACCACAGAATCACAGAATCACAGATCATGATGAGTTGGCAAGGACCCATGATGATCATTGACTCCAACTCCTGGCCCTGCACAGCACCATCCCCAAGAGTCACGCCATGTGCCTGAGAGCACTGTCCAAACACTTCTTGAACTCAGGCAGACTTGCTGCTGTGACCACTTCCCTGGATCAACCCAGTGCCCAATCACCCTGTGGGTGAAGAATATTTTTCTAATATGCAGCCTAAACCTCTTCTGGCACAGCTTTGGGACATTCCCTGGGGTCCTGTCACTGATCACCAGAGAGAAGACATCACTGCCTCTCCTCTTCCCCTCATGAGGAAGTTTTAGACTGCAATGAGATCTCCCCTCAGTCTCCTCCCCTCAAATGAACAGACCGAGTGACCTCATCCACTCCTCATAAGGCTTCCCCTCAAGGCTCTGCACCATCATTGTAGTCCTCCCTTGGATTCTCTAATATCCTAATGACTTTCTTATATTGTCCAATGAGCTAAAAAAAATACAGAAAATTCCACTTGAGCATAAGAAAAATATTTTTTACTATGAAAATACTCAAACTCTGAAACAGGCTGCCCAGAGAGTCCATGAGCTTTCTGTTCTTGGAGTACTCAGAACACAACTAGCAAGAGCCCTGAACAACCTGCTTTAGCCAACTCTGCTTCAAAAGGGTAGTTGGACTACACAGACTTCAGACTTCAGATTTTCCATTCTCATTCTCAGCAGTTCTCTGATTCTCTGAAGGGTTTCCAGGGCTTTTTTACTTCTGTAGTTTTAAGGCTGGAAGAACTTCACCCCTGAAATCAATTAGCATGATGCTTAGTGACAAAAGTAGGTAGCCCATATGATATCTTTACCGACTTACTACTTTTTTCAATGTACTTTTGCTCTATGTGAGTTGACACTGTAACTCACGTGTTTGTCATCTATTGTTCTATGGATGTCTGTAATTTAAAATGTTTGACTGGATTTTTATATGTGCTTTATTACAGGACACTATTTCAGTCAGATTTCACTAAGGATGTATAGTTCATTGGACTCATTGACTATTCTGACTAACCAATTTTGCCCTTTTTTGTCATTGCAATAAAAAGGATTTTAAAAGCAGTTATTTCTAGAAACCTATGTAGAGAAGCTGTGTCTGTGTTTCCTCAATAAAATGCCATTTTTCTTCACATATGTGACCAAATATTGTGAAGTGTGTTTTCCTTATTTATTCTTCTCTTTTACTGAGCAGTGGCTCAGAATCTGCATCTGCAAAAGATTCTTTTGAGATCTGATGTATTAATAGTCCACACCAACTTGAAGACTCAGTCACACACCTAGAACCTCATAGTAATATCTGAACAAGAGGTTTTTTCTTATATATGTCTACCCATTCATGTTCCCATGACATGAATGTGCTTAATAGGTGTCCTAGAAAAAAATGCACCAAGTGGGAGTGTCCTTAGATTTGTGCAATGCATTTCTAAAGTACTCTATTCCATTCTGTTTAATGAAATAGCTCTTGCTATACTCCTTATTTTTACATCTAAGCAATAAAGTTTTCATATAGATGTAGAAATACATTAACTTGTTCATTCTTTATAAGATGTTTTAGTAAAAATAAAGTTTGTGGTGGTTTGCATCTTTTAGTGTTATCATTTATTTGTAGCATTATGCTTATTTAATGAGTGTAACATTACATATTTTTGATTTCACACTCTTGTGGCACAGCTAAAAGAAGGTCAACTTCCTCAGGAGTTTATTGACCACTTCTAACATAATATTTTGTTTTCTTGCTGTCACATTTTGGGTGAGTGAGGAAGACAGAGTGAGATCAAGAATGCAGAGACATATAAGACATTCTATGACAGATTCTACTTTACTCCAAGAGGTGAAATGAACAACTAGAAAAAGATAAAGAGATGGCTAAAGTGAAAGATTTGGTCCTTGCAATAACAACTTGCGATACATAATGTATTTCCAGCAAGGGAAAAGTGCAACAAGGGCATCCCTCACGCAGATACAAAACAATTGACCAGGTAACCTCAGATGGAAAGATTTTTCCCTGGCCACTTTCCAGGATGAGCCTCTAATGACTGAAAAGTTTTTATTTTACCAAATATAATGCCACTTCACAAGGGTATTGCATAATCTAATTCTTTTTCCTTTTCATTGCAGAGAACTTTGCACATACATTGGCGGCTCTGAAAGGAGCATGCAACAAATTATTGTCCTGATTGACTTGCTATTTGTGACTTTACAAAGTAAAAGACAAAACTGAATTAAAGTCTCGTCCAATTAATAGGAGGACAATGAAGAATATTATTAATATTTGATTGTGAAAAACAAAAGTATCTTTAAAATAATTAACCATACATATGGCCTATAAATAATTCATAGAGATATACCAAAAAACCTCCCAAACTTGTCATCTAGATGCTAGACTTTTGAAAGTTGTAAAATGAAAAAGAAGTATATATATATACCTTTTGGGTTTGCTTTTTTTTTTGCCATACTTTTCTCTCCCTTTTGGAACCTACATATAAATAGTGATTTCAGCACATTTTTTTGTTCGATTGTTATGGCCATATATAGTAACTATTTATTTCTTAGCTATTTTGAAATATATGCTGCTAATGTGATGTGACCAAATGATCTAATATCTGAATTTCATATTTTTTAATGACAGAGCACAATGAAGCCTGAAAGCATTTAAGTGATATTTCTTTGTCAAATTTCCAAACTTGGACAAGTGATTTAGCTGTAACTAAAACATGACTTGGAACAAGAAGTAGAAATAGAGCAAAATAGTTGAAGGATGTTGATGATTCTTGTGACTTTTAGCTGATTACAGCTGTTTTGAAATTACAGGGGACATCCAGAACTTTTAACGAGTTTCTATATTAGTGGTAGCCTTGACTTCACATTGGAAGAGGCAAATGACTGCAAATAATGCAGTGTCATAAGTCTTTGTTCCCCATAACAAGCAAGTAGCATATGATCACTCCATTAATTTTTCAAGATGTCTTCAGATGACGTATGCATTGGAATAATTCAGACACATGGACAATACCAAGACAAGAGCTAATCTATATTTCAACAGACAATAAGTTTATACACAGCTTTGAGTCAGTTGACATAGTACTTCTCACGTCTGAAGTGAATAATCTGTATTTCCTTTGATGACTGCTATTTAGACATAGAGTAAATCACATATATTTCTCCAACTTTCTTTCTGGAAATCATTCTCATTATCCTCAGATCTTCCAGATTCTTGAAAACATTCTGATAGATAAATGAGAAAAATCATGCAGTTGTGGTTTCTTGGTTTTGGTTTGGTTTCATTTGGTTGGTTGGTTGGTTTTGGTTTTTTGGAGGGAAATGCATAGATGTGGTCCTCAAATCTATAAAATTTACCAGAGCCTTTTAAAATTGACAGAATACTGTGCAACTGCCAAAACCCAGATATTCAGTACAAAGGATTAGTCTGATTCTGATGCAGATTTGTAGACAAACATCTGCCTAAGTTGAAATGTACAAGTTTCCTCACAAATACATGTTAGCAGGTTTTATGAAAAAAACCCTAAACCAAAAAACAGAACCATGCACTAAACTGTATTTCAATAAAACCACAAATATTTTAGCATAATTTGAGGTACTAATCAATAAATTTAATGATTCAGCATGCTTTGAGAAGAGGAACAAGCTCTCTAATGGTTATTTGATTCTAGATTGAAGTAATGGCAGATATTTAATGTATGAGCAATACATTATCTGAATTTATGACCTTGGATAGGTCAAAGTTAACAATAGCCGAGGATTAAATATAAAGAAATGGAAAGATACAACCCTTGGCTTTTTTGAGCAAAGTAACAGTATTAAAGAAATTTTATTTCAATTTAAAAAAAATAAATGCTGAGTGTAAATTGTATTTTAAAAATCTATATTCTGTAGGACATAACTTATAGCATTTTTAATTTAGCATACCACTATGATTTTGATACATATCTATAAATTAAGGGTTCCGAATCACAGAATTCTTTTGATTATAAAAGACCTTTAAGATCATTGAGTCCCTTTTAACTGTCTTGAAAAGAAAATCTTGTCACATTCATTGGAGTAAAATATTAACAAGGATAACCTTGTGGAAATTAAAAATAAAAGCAGATACACCATGAGACCATTCGATAACTAACAGCCTCAGTTAATTGTCTGTAAACATTTCAGTAGCCTTCCCATTTTGCTTTCTGTTTTGCTGCATTTTGGAGAGCTCAAGCCTGCTACTGCAATATGCTTCTTGCATATGTTTTTTGCTTAAGTAAAATCACAGCCTACTCTATATTTTCAAATATAGTGACTGAGCTAGAGAAGTCAACTTGACAAACATATACCTGGACCTTCAGCTTAAATGAGAAGAGATACCTTGATTTACACCAGCTGTAAGGTCTGCTTTAAACAATGCTTTTAAAAGTTACATTTGAAATACATGTCTTTTCTGTCAGGGAATTTAAATAGGAACTGATGGATATGGCAGTAACAGCTTAGTGAGAGGCAGTGTGTTTACTTCACTACATCATATCTCATTCCTATGTTCACATATTCCTCTTCTTATCTTAGTTTTACTGTAAATTCTCAGAAAGTTTTCATTTTCTGGGGAAAAAAAAAAGAGATTTAATTGTTGGAGAACTGGAAGCCACTGGGATAAACAAGAATGAATTCTGGGTCTATTGCTGCTTTTCTCTCAGGGAAAGCATTTTATTCAGAACCAGAGTTAGACAACATTAAACCTGAACTGTTTGCAGAAGGGAAGGCATGTAATGTATGAAATGTGTGGCCTCAGAAGAAGGAAATGAAAAATACATGTATAGAGAATACCACAGAGGATGTTCTCCTTAACTTCAGTAAGGCCTTCAGCTGAGAACAATTTTCTTACAATAGAAATGAAACAGAAAAAAGGAGCAAGAAAGTGGGTAGGGTCGAATAGGCAATACAAAGAAAAAGGGTAAAGATAGGAAAGGATTGTAAGTTATATTACCTGAAGGCAATTTTCTCCAGCTGTGTTCCCTCAAGGACATTAGTAATTTATCTACTCATTTAACTTTAGTTAGAAAGTATTACACAGTTTTATCTGAAAACACATGAAAAAGATCAATTATAGGACTATGAATTCTACATGGTCAAATGACTTATTGCTTGATCATCCAGCAGGATCTACTAACAGCTGTAATAAGAAAGACTTTAAAATAAATAAGACATTAAATTGTTTCACCATATGTTCATAATCATAATTTTCTTGCAGAGGGTCATTGTATGGCTACCCTTAAAAGAATGTGATAAGCAGCATAGACTTCTCTTTTAATTGGTGTTCTTTATGTAAGTTCAGAGAAGTTGGCACAAAATATATTGAAAATTTATTATAGCTGGCCAAGACATTACAATGCTTGAGTTTCCAGGGTGATAAAGTACTTTTTAGAGAAATGACAACAACAAACAGATGGCAAAAAATGAAAATAAACTAAGGATAAAAAATAATATAGAGAAGGGAAGTCAACAAATAAGTAAAGACAAAGAAAGAAAATAGATCTATTAAAGAAGATTAAGACTAGAAATAATATTTTTATTAATAGTTATTTTAAAATAATACAGACTGATGTTCTTTTACTGATATTCCCTTTAATAATCTGAAGTAGAAATTCGTGTGCAATTCAATCCAGATTTTGTATTTTAGGATTTCACTGGCTTTGTATTTTACCACAGTTGATAGCTAAGAACAAAGCAGCTAGAACCCACATGAAAGCAATTCTGAGATAAAAGAACAATTTTATGAAATAAGGTAAATTTAAAGAAGACAGTAATAAAGAAGAGAGGTAATTGTCCTAAAGTGCTCCTACTTTGAACCAACCTGGAATTCTTAAATTTCACAGGGAGTAAACATAGCACTGAGAATATTACTTTACTTGGGTTTATTAGATAACCGATCTTCTGTCATTAGTTCTGCTGTTTCAGGTCTCTAAGTACTTCCTAGATATTTATGAATGTCAAATTCAAAGAAATGAGAAACTATGCAATGCTGTGATACACATTTTTTCAACAGGTGAACTCATTGACAATTTAGCCTTTGAAAGGTTAAAGTGCTTGTGTCAGATATCACTGTTCTGTAATACAACACTATTCTTGTAGCACTATGGATTGGTAATACAGGTAGAACCCTGATGTAAGTACTCATTATATTTCCTAAACTGACACAAAATCAGTATACAAAGTACCTTCAGTTGTTTGTATATATGTGCAATCTCTGACTACAGTGAACTCTGAGCACTGGAATTTTTGAACTATATTACGGAATTCGTTATATATATCAAGAAATCGGTGAACAGGTGTTGTCCAGATTTTTGTTACTTGTCATCTGACAGATATAGAAGGGGATCAGGAATCCTCCAGAGTATAATGAAATGACAGTCCAATGATTTATGTTTCTTTCTGGCCTTTCACTCACCTGGCAATTCTATTATTTGCCACTGGTTTTGTTTTAGGGACTAATGTAGTCAGACTGACTACATTAAGTCACAGCACTGAAAACATTCTAAATGTGTACACTGGTAAACCCATTAGTAGAAGCAAAGGACTATGTCTTGTTCAAACACAAAGAATAGATTGTCAAACTGATAATCTGAAAAACAAAATGCAACAGTGCAACCCAGAGGGAGAGACACATGTTCTGACCTTAGCATCTTAGCATGATTCTCCAAATGAGCCCAGTTTGTTAGTTTCTGATTCATAAAAAAGCTAGAGTTGATGGCCTTTTTGTTTCAGAATGAAAATATTTCTAATGTCCAATTTATTAAGAAAAATTAGAAGAAAAAAAAAGTCTGAAAATTGTTTAGGTTGTAGCGAATCAGAATTTTGCATTTTCCTGTCAGAAATATTTTAGTAATAAATGAGTTTGTAATGTTAAGTCAATATTGCTAAGTCACAAAAAATTCAGCCTTGATATAGTATAATAATCTCTTATTTTTCACATTAACCTTATTTCTTTAAGTATTTTGAACAAACTATTAAAAGTGAATTGCAAAGTGAAGTCATTTTATTTGGAGCTTCATAAAGACATGAAGCAGACTAAAGAGAAGAAAAATAAAGAAAATAAGTGCTCACACCTTCCTATGGTAAATGAAAGATTTAGTGCAGATTGTTTGGCTGGAATTTTTTGTTCCCCCTAAGAATGAAGAGGAACCTCACAGGTCAATATACAAAAGCCTCAGTCTTGAATTGACAGTTGTTAAGAAAGGAATCTGCCTTATGTGCTAAATCTCAGAAAAAGACACAACATACTGAATTCTGCATAAGATAAAGGGGAAACCATTACACTGACTCAGTCTCTGATCAGCATATAAAAGAACAAAAACTTGTTTTGGGTCTGTCTAGAGTGGGGTTAGCTTTTTTTCAGAGAAGCCCATATGATGCTTTAGATTTATGACCAAATAGCATTAATAGCAAGCCAATGTTTTATTCAATGTTGAACATTGCTTGAGTAGCATCAAAGCCTTTTCTATTTCTCATTCTTCCACACTATCTGGCAGTAGGCTGAGGGTAGATAAGAAGCTGTGAGGGGACATAGCTGAGACAGTTGACCTGATCTGACCAGAAAAGTATCCCACCTAATATGTAGCCATACTCAGTACAAAGGGCATTTTGGTCAGTGCTTTCTATCAGCAAGCAGCTGTCCTGGGAAGCTGGGCCTTCAGCACACATAACTGTTATTTGGGAAAACAGATGTTCCCCTCTTGATCCTCCCTTTTCTAAGAGTTTATTCCTTTTAAAGACCCAACAAATTTTGTCTATTGTCCTTGCCCTCCTCCCCACCTTCCCCAACCTGTAACCCTGCTCAAGTGGTGACCATCAGTGGCAGTTGTGATGGACACATCTGGTCAGGATGGCTGCACCAGCCTCAAAGTGGATTTGGGGGGGACACAATTGTCAGGGGCTAATTTGAGCGATGAGCCCATCTAATCAGGGTGCTGCTTATGTTTGGAGGAAACTGATTTCTGTATTTAATACACAAATACCACTATAACTCAGTTAATTTACTCTATAAATAGTGGACAGCTGAGGGCTCATTGAGCTTTCTTGCCTTGTAGCACCTTGAGGAACAACACCTCTCTAGATTACTCCTCAAGGTTGAGAGATTCCTTGCTGCAACAGATTATAAGTGATTAATACCCTACTAAACTTTTAAATCTTAACCAAGTGTTTTAAAGGGTTGGTTCTGCACATCCTTTAGACACAAACCATTGAAAACGTCCAGGATAAGTCTGGATCCAGCTGCACCTAAACTCCCCTCTGAGAAGGAGTTTAGAACACAAGTGTGTCCTTCCTGAACCTCATGACTTGGCAGAAGGCTCTCCCTGACAGTTTTGTCTGACTCTGCTCTTTATGCAGTAGGTGAGCAAGTGTGCCTTGCCATCAAATCTTGTTAAAACACTGACACATTTCCTATTTTCAAAACTTTGTTAAATCACTGCTTTTTATAAATAGAGATATTTTTACTTCTCTCTTAAAAGTGTCTGTCCATCTGTGACATATCTCTAGTCTCTTGAGTGGCTCTAACATTTTTATAACATCCAAATCCATCAGGCAAGATGATACCATCTAGAACTACAAATAAGAGTGGATTCATCTAAATAAAGATTAATGCTACCTACATCCTTTACAGCACAGCAGGGATCAACCTTACTGATAAAGGACATGACTCATAATCTTTTTTTTTCCTGCTACTGGAAATGTGAATACAAAATTCAAATCAATACTCTCTATAACCAGAAGTAGATTTTCTTAGCTGTTGGTGCAACAACTTTTTTGGGTTTTTATTCGGTTCGGTTTGTTTGCAATGGAAATAAAAAATTATATTCAAGTGTTTTAGGATCAACTACAAGGCTTCTGTAGCATTTCATTTTCATTTTCGCTTTTTTAATTCCTTGGATGATGAAAAAAGCAATAGTCATCATATATTTAGCTTATATTGGAACTTTCTAGTGTATATTGATATAAATTGTCAGTGAAAGTCTTGAGGTCAATCAAGCTGAATAGATACATTCATCTATCATCCTTCTGATGCAAGGTAGCAGCAAAATTAGAAGTGTAAGATGAAAAGTTAATTTAAGAAACCAACAGCCATTTTTTCCTTTCACTTGGCATGAGGTCCTGTGACAGTCTTGAAAAATCAAAGATTTTTTTTCTCCTGTTTTGCAGACTTACCTCAAAATCCCCACAATACTCATATCAGGTCCTTAGTGATGGTACATTGAAGGGTGAAGGGCTCTTAGCCTATATTTTTCACTTAAATTTTTAACATTTATGTTTGAAACACTGTCTTGTTTATTTTTTTTCTTGAGATAATGTATTTTAGTATGTCCTAGGATCTCCAACATAAAGGATGTAAATCTCAGCCTATGGCTAAAAATATACAGGGATAGTAAGAAAAATCTCTTTATCCTGTATATAATAGACCATGAGATAAATACTGGATACAACTAATGGACGCAAAGAGACAAAGGGATAAATATCAGTGAACAATTTCATGACAAAATCTTTTCTCTTCTTTCATTTTGTTTCTTCTCTTCCCATTAGGGAGAAAAATCAGCAATTATAATTATAGAGGATAGTTGAACAGCAAAAATTTCACAGAAAGTGAATTCTCATTTCCCTGTGGCCCTAATTAAAATGGTAATCAGTTGTGTACATAACAGACAGGAGCAGTTTTATTCTTCTACTACTTGGTGTAAATTGAAGTAAATGTATTGACTTCAGCAACATTATTCTATATTTGTGGTGATTTGAAAGAAACTACAATTTCTTCTTATCTGTTATAAAGAATAATTGAGATATCTTCTATATATGTTTATTAAATTTATATTGCAATTTCTTCTTGCTCTGTCCAATTTTTTAATTTTCATGAAACTTCTAAAACTCCTTTAAATGTTCTGGGATTTCTTTCTCTCTTATGCAATTCTCAGTCACACAGGGACTTAAACTTTTGGGTTGACCACATTGTTTTTGCTGCTCCTTTAACTTTATGCATTTATTTATGCTTACATGGCTTTTTTATTTCCTTTTTTTTTTTTTTCCTAATGTGACCTACCAAGAATAGATTCTGCCTTTTCCACTCTTGATTTTTCATGAATTATTGAGTTTTGGCCACTTTAATTCCACTTGTTTCACATTTCCTTCAAGTCAGCATTTCTTACAGTGCAATATCTTTGTGTTTGCTGACCTCTCTACAGAACTCCATCAGCATTTCAAACTTAATGATATTATAATAATGATATCCTACGTGCTTTCCAACTTTAACCTTGTTTATCTAACAGCAGTAGCCTGATTTTCAATTATATGGCCCTTGTGACCTCATTTGCTGCTTGTTCAACTTACTGCATAAGAAAGAAATGTTTTCAAAATTCTTTCTGTAGCTTTCTTATTTTTATTTCTCTTGCTCTGATCTTCTTTCAACACACAAAATCACAAATTAGTACTGTATTGCTATTTTAGACAATAATCTTTTGCATATGAAATTTTATATGCCATCTCCTTATACTGTTTAGACCTATATATAGCAATACAAAATATGTTTTCCACGAGCAATCACGCTTACTTATTCTGTTATTTAACTAAGTCCTCATTATTTCATCATGTCAGTCAAAAATATTTTAAGCAGTTAGGAAGGTCTCTTCTACTGATATGTCTAGCTCCACATATGGTAGTCTGGTAATGAAATTTAACAGTCTCCTTGAGAGCCGTCCCTTTAAGAATAGAGGCAGAAGACAGATTTCACTATCAACATTTCACAGGTACGACTATCAACAATTGATTATATTTCCCCTCTGGATGTCACGCCTGGTGACCTTGACAGCATTGAGAGTTGTGACCATGCAAAATGCATGAAGTTCAACAAGGCCAAGTGCAAGGTCCTGTCCTGGCTCTGGTCAATCCCAAGCACAAGTACAGGCTGGGTGAAGAATGGATTGAGAGCAGCCCTAAGGATGACTAAGGGGTGATGGTGGATGTGAAGCTTGACATGAACTAGCAATGAGATTTTCTACCCAGAAAACCAACCTTAACCTGGGCTGCATCAAAAGAAGGGTGACCAGAAAGTCATTTTATGTTCCTGCCTTAGTTTCAAGAGCTGAAAGGTGTCTTGCCTTTTCTATAGCTAAGGTAATATTAGGCCACAGGTTGGACTCGATGACGTCAAAGGTCTTTCCCAACCTAGTTTATTCTGTGATATCCTCTCCTCAGTTTGGTCACATTCTTTAAATGTGTGTTTTTACCTCACCAGAAAATCATCTGTTGAGATTTTTGACTTGAATGAATGCAGCTTATTTCTCATTCTAATATCCTGCATCATCCTGTGAAGTATCTTACAAGCTTTGAAGTATATAAAACTCTATTTTTTGTCTTGAGAACTCACTCTGATTTGTGTTTACACTCATTTGTGTTCAATTATACAGAAAAGCATTTGCAACCAAACGTGTCTTTTTATCACAATGCTGATTTTCGCAAGACATTTCATACAATAAGGTTTTCTTATAACAGGCTGATTCACTTAAAACCTGTATTCAAGTGAGTTTGGATCCAGATTTTTTAAAAATAAAAATATTGGATGTAGCAGCAAATTAATTTTATACATAACAGATTCACAGTGATAAATTTTTGTTTAATCATTCCATCATCAATATAGATTGCAAACACAGAGAAATATTTTTTTCTATGTTAAGTCCAAAATGTAGACAGACTATGTGTGATCTTCCTTATAAATTAAAAATTACTTAGATAACTTCTGACAGAAGCCTATACTGGTAAACATTGATGCATACTACACATGTACAGTCTTTCTCAGTTATCAGAGAAAGATAATAATAAAAAAGTTGCTGATAAAGTAGGAAGTATAGAAAGACTGAGCATTAACATTGAATGAAAGGGTCTCCTGCCAGGTCAGATTGCCAGTAAACACATTGTGAAAAGTTTCATGTATTTTATGAATTAAAATAATTTTTACAGGCAGAACAGGGGAATGCAGTCTGTGCTGGAGGGTATGTACAATACAGTGAAAAATCAGATTTTAAAAGCATTGAACAGATATCTCCAACTAGTAAACTTATAGAGAATGACAGACACAATAGGCACACAGTCTAGGTTTGTAAACAGCAGCTTTTGAAGTGTACCTTCAGGATTATATATTCCTCTGTGATATAGTATGTCAAGCTGTGTCAGCTGAAGAGTTTAATAGAAGGGGTTTCTTAAAATCACAGCCAAGGAAACAATTATTAGCAGAGAAAAAACCCAAAAAATTTAAGATAAACCACAGAACACACAAAAAAATATTTTGACACAAGTTTGTGAGGAAAATTAATGCCATACAGTATCTGTTTTCCCCTGCAGATATGGGCATTTAAAATTTCCCCTTGTTCTGTCACTACTTGACTGGGAAGAGACATCAACCCCCCCTTTGCCATAGCCTCCTTTCAGGTAGTTGTAGAGGGTGATAGAGTCTCCCTTTGGCCACCTTTTCTCCAGATTGAATAACCCTCTTCAGAGCCTTCATTCAAAGCTGTGATCTCTTTAAAGAAAGATCAGTATTTGTAGAAAAAAACATTTTTGCTTATTTTGTTTATTTTCATTGAGATTAATTTCTTTTTGCAAAATCTCCTACAGGTATTCTAATTTTACTCCTATTAAGAAATCTGTAACTGTATAAGTAGGGAGATTATATGTCAGACTCCATGCATAGATGTGTATGATTTGTACTTCTATGTATGATTAGTTATGTGAATGCGTACAAATATCTAGAAAACAGATGACTGACAAAAATACGTACACAATTTATACATCCCTATAAAAACATATACACAGATGGATTTAGAAAGGAAGAATTTTCCCTTCCCATTTTTTCCAGTTTTGTGGAATATTCTGCAGATATTGCTATACCATGCTGGCTAAACAGAGAAAGAAAAAGAAGATAAAAGTTAATAACATTCCAATTTCAATTTTTAATACATAAGGAAATAGTGGAATTCTACCACAATAGAATAAATTTAACGCTAGAAAAATCTGACACTTAGCTAAGATTTACTAATCGCATGTTTGGGACATTTGGGGCTTGGACTGAATGTAATATGTTTGTTTCCACAGACAATAATGCCTATAATAAAATTCTCAGGAAGACAGATTAGGGATCATGAAAATTCCAACTAATCTGTTACATCAAGACATGATACTACTCCTTCATCACTTCTTATGAGATTAAACAAAACAACTTTATTAAAAAAAAAATAAAACAAAACCAACAAAGATTGGCTTAAGAAATTGAAAAGAGAAACAAGACTTAATTGCATGCATTTCTCAGGTCTACACACTTTATTGTAAGCAAAGGAGAGAACTTGACATCACAGAGTGTACAAATTTATTAATTTATAGAATCACAGAATATGCTGAGTTGGAAGGGGCCCATAAGGATTATCAGGTCCAATGCCTGGCCCTGCACAGGACCATCCCCAAGAATCTCACCATGTGCCTGAGAGCATTGTTCAAACACTTGAACTCAGTCAGGCTTGGTGCTGTGACCACTTCCCTGGGGAGCCTGTTCCAGGGCCCAACCACCCTCTGGGCGAAGAACTTTTTACTAATACCTAACCTAAACGTCGCCCAACACAACTTCAGGCCTTTCCCTTGAGTCTTGTCACCGGTCACCGGAGAGATCAGTGCCTGTCCCTCCTCTTCCCTTCACAAGGAAGCTGTAGACTGCAATGTGGTCTCCCCTCAGTCTCCTCTAGGCTGAACAGGAAATCACACTCAAGAGCAAATTAAAATAAAATCAATAACCACAGAAACAGAGGATTTGCTGAATACTGCACTCAATCTTCAAGGTGAGGCCACCCCAGTGCAGAGCAGAGGGGACAATCCCCTCCCTTGCCCGGCTGGCGATGCTGTGCCTGATGCCTCCCAGGACACGCTTGGCCCTCCTGGCTGCCAAGGCACTGCTGGCTCATGTTCTGCCTGCCATCGATCAGGACCCCCAGGCCCCTTTCCCCAGCACTGCTTTCCAGCCTCTCATTCCCCAGTCTGTCCATGCATCCAGGGTTGCTCTGTCCCAGGTGCAGAATCCATCACTTTCCCTTGTTTTTATCTCATATGGCTGGTGACTGCCCAGTCCTCTAATATGTTGAGGTCTCCCTGCAAGGCCTCCCTTCCTTCAAGGGAGTCAACAGCTCCTCCCAGTTTTGTATCTTCTACAAACTTGCTCAGTATCCCTTTCAGTTCTCCAGCCAAGTTATTTATGAAGCTGTTAGAGAGCTCAGGGCTGAGGATGAAGCCCTGCAGAGCTCCACTAGTGACAGGTGACCAGTCTGATGTCACCCCACTTCTTACAACCCTTTGTGCTCAACCCATGAGCCAGCTGCTCACCCATCGCATGACGTGTTTATCCAGCTGTGTGCTGGGCTTTTTATCTAGAAGGATGCTGTGAGAGACCACATCAAAAACTTTACCAAACTCCAAAAAGATTACATCAACTAGATTTCCTTGGTCAACTCAATGGATTACCTTGTCATAAAGGGAAATCAGATTTAATAAGTAAGCCTTTCCTCTCATGAAGCTGTGCTGGCTGTGACTGACGACTGCATTGTCTTTAAGGTGTTTTTCAATACTTCCCAAAACAATCTTCTCCATAGCTTTTCCAGGCACTGAAATAAGATTAACAGGCCTGTAAATTCCAGGGAATTTCTTCCCACCCTTCTTGAAAATTGTGAGGTTTGCCAGCTTCCAGTCATAGAAACCTACTCATTAGGCAACTGCTGCTCTGGCTACAAAAGTTACAAGAAATGTCCGCTCTCAAAATTGTCAAAAGCTGAGTAAGGCCTGTTCCCTGTCAGCAGAGATGTCAGTATTCTATATATTGATACACTTATTATCCGGACTGGCTTTGTCTTATTTTTTCTAATCCTACCATGTGTGTTTAGAGCTGTAGCTATTTTAAATTTCTGCTCTGTAGTGTAAGTTACAAATACTTTTCAGTAGCTCTCTCCTTACCTATGCACTCAGTGAAATTGCTTCTAGCCTGCAGGGTGCTGTCCAACTAGAGAAATCAATATTTTGCATGAGTATGTATTGATAGAGGACTTAAGAGGAATGGTTCTTTTTCTAAAACTGTAGAATCAGGCCACTGACATTATTGTGAAAGCTGATTGAATTATTCTCAGCTATAGAAGTAATATATAGGAGTCTTTCTGTCAATGTCTCATTTGAAAACAATTATTTGAAAATTGCATTTATCCTTCTAATTTACTTAGTTATATTATGCACTGTAGTCTTAGCCTATAGACCTACAGAAAATTGTTCAGTACTGTTCTCATGTCCTGACTATTCTGAATTGGCTCTTGTAAAGACTCACTGGTCCTGATTCTTACATCTAGTGATATGAGACACTCATTTGAAAGAAAGCAGAAATTGTCTTTATTATGACTCAGCATTTCCATAGAAGTCAAAAGATGATTCATTTTTTTGACTTTACAAAACTCTCAGCTGTGATTTTCATCTATAGACAGTTCTTTTTGTCCAATGATTGCCACGATTCCTTCCAAAACCATAATTGAATACATTGTATTTAACCTTGAACAGGATTTTTCATAATCCATGTGTGATGTAATTCTATCAGCATCCCAAGAGAGGGGGATGGGAGAAAATTCCCATCCCAAATTCCCTGTATATTAGCTATGTTATAATCTCTCCCATATTTTCACACCATCCAGGCTACTGTAAAAGTATGAACTTCTTATCAAATAGCTAGCTTTGACTGCTTTGATGAAAAACGCTGTTCAGATACTATGGGACAGAGTGGTTCAGTTTCTACTGAGCATGTCAGCTAGCTGAGAACTTTAGTGTCAGAGATGCCAACCTGGACACTATATTTTGCTATACACTCATGCAAAACAAATGTACATCACTCCTGAAAACAAATAAAAAATAATTAACTATTCTTCCATCTCTCCAAACACCATTATTTTTAGTTTGGTATACATCATATAAATGTCTTTCTTCAGGCTCAGATACTTACTTTTTTGCTTCAGGATATCAACTACAAATACAAACAGGAGTGTGGGGAAAAAATAATCTTGCATCTCTCAGTCTCCTGTAATGCAGAAAAGGCAAGAAAAACATAAATAAGTGACTCCTTGGGTCATTTCATACAATGATTACTCAGTGAAGGATTGTAAGAGATTTAAAGTGCTTTGATTTATGTGGATTTTATGAAATAGTGAAAAGGCCGCTTAAAACAGCAAAACATAAGTCACTGACAATCTGTCCTTGTTTTCAAAACTCATTGTGATTCCCTGTGTTCCACAAATCTTTCTTTGAAAAGTTGTGAAGGAAGTCAGTAGACAGAAGAGAGCCCTATGATTAAATCCTAAAGTACATTTTCTAACAACTAGTGTTCAGTAAAGCCAATGAATTAACTGATGTGGAGTCTTCCCCTGAAGTCTCCATGTCTTGGAAAAAGCAAATAAGTTTTTGTTCTGCGGATCTTCTTCCAATATCATTCAAAGTACTTAATGAACCCCAGTGATATTATCCTTTTTAAACATCAAATAAGAAAACAGAAAGATTTACAGAATTTACAAGAGTGCTTTACACTTGTTACTAGTTACCATTTCAATAGTTTTGTTTCAAATGACAAATGCCATTTTCTTGTATTTGTTTTGATATCTTTCTACTGTAAATGCTGCAGTATTTACATATTTGCAGTATAAGCAATGTTGACCTAGACTTTTTCACAATCTTGCATAATTTTTTTTATTTAAAAGGAAGAAAAATAAATTTAAATCAAGTAAGTTAAAAATTTAACAAGAAGCTTTTTTAAGGCAAAAAAAAAAAAAAATCGAAACCAAAAATAAAGCAACCTCTTCTAATAAAAATAGTGAAGAATTTGTGGTTCATTAATTTCATCAGTAACTTGATTAAGTTGAAGAAAAACATTCTTAACCATTGTTTTACAATGCAATTTATGTTGAAGTAGGAAGCTGAAGTTAGAAAGGCACTTTTTGACTTTAAAAATTACACAGAAAATATGCAATGGGTAACAACAATTGTACCTTGGAGACTTCACTGGAGGGGTTTAAAGCTGAATAACTCAAACATTTCTAAGTCAATTCAGTAATGAAAGTGAGAAGAAAATAGAAACCACCACACAATGGCCATAAAGAAGAAAATTGAAGAAAACAGTTCAGGAAACCAGGATCTATTTTTAGTCAGGTCACTAACTGAAACTGTGTCAGGCATCTTTTGGCATGATTAGAAGCAACCTGTGAGGATTTTGGGTGTAGACATCTTCACGTTCTACAACACAACTTTAGTGACGTATCAATAGCTATTATGAAGGCATTAGAGACCTTGCCCTTCAGTTAGTACAGGAAAATATGATGTCCTATATGACTGAACTTTAAAATACTTTTATTTCAAGGTATGCATGTAACAGTGACAGCTCTAGCACAAAGCCAAAAGTATAACAACACCAGAAACACTCAAAATAATGAAGGACAATTTGGTTGTGAAAGAGATTTAATAGAATCATAGAAACATAGAGACATTTAAGTAAGAAAAGGCACATAAATTCATCAAGTTCTACTGATAACCCAGCACTGCCAAATTCACTAGTAAATTGTGCTCCCAAGTGTAACAGCTTCTTTTGTGTCTTCTGAATACCTCCAGGGATAGTGACTCCATTACTTCCCTGGGCAGCCTGTTCCAATGTTTGATAACCCTTTCCAGGAAGAAATTTTACAAATATCCAATCTAAACATTCCCTGGGAACATATTGAGACAATTTTTTTCATCCTGTTTCTTGTTACCTGGCAGAAGAGATTATTGTGCCACAACCTCCTTTCAGGTAGTTGTAGAGAGTGATAAAGTTCTCCCTGATCCTCCTTTTGTCCTGGCTAAACAACTCTATTTCCTTCAGCTGCCCCTCCTAACACTGGTGCTCCAGACCCTTCCCCAGCTTCACTGTTCTTCTCTGGACTCGCTTCACCACCTCAATGTCCTTCTTGTAGTGAGGGGCCAAATCAGGACACAGCACTTCAGCTGTGGCCTTACCAGTGCCAAGTACAGGGGGGAAACCACTGTCCTGGTCCTGCTGACCACTCTGTTGTGGTACAGGCCAGGATGCCACTGGCCTCTTCAGCTTCCTGGGCACACAATGGATCATGTCCTGTTGCTGTCGACTAGTACCCTCAAGTCCTTTTCCACTGGGGAGCTTTCCAATCACTTTTCCCAAGTCTGCAGCATTGCATGGGTTTTTGGGAACTAAGTGCAGGACCTAACATTTTGCACTCTCAAATTTCATAGCATAATGATAATAATGAAAATAACATTTAATAATATTCAGTTTCTGATTTTTTTTTCTTTTAAATAAAAATCTCTGCACAAATTTATTGTGGAAATACTTGGTCTGAGATAAATGCCAGCCTTGTCTTTATATCTTCTGATAATTAAATAGATTGCAAGTAGCTTAGTGAGAAACATGGAGACTGAAAGGAATCTGACTCATCTGGCTTTGTCTATTCAGTTGTATACATCTTTTAGGTTACCTCATAAACCCGTGCCCCTTCACCACCATGCTGCCCTTTCCATAGACAGAGAGAGACAGGTCTCTGAAAATCTTCCTCTGGAGTCTACACAAATACTTTAGCTTAGTGCAGAACATGTTCCTAGAAAAGTTTCCAGAGGCTCTTCTTTTCATTGACTTTGTATGAAAAATGAGTAGTCTGAAAGAACCAAGTCTCTTGCAGAAATGTTAGACATATCCACATTGGCAGGTTTTTACCAGATATGCAATCCAAATTAGGTGATGATACACAGACAGAACTGTTTAATGAAGAACTATAGTAAAAATGATTTAAATATATAATATTCCCTGTTCTTGTTATAATCTGCAAATCAGACTATATAATTTCATAGATTTGCAATAATGTTACAAGGCATAGGTATTTTAAAGTGAAAGGTAGCTGTAGGAAAATTATGAAAAATTAAAAAATATAATCAGTCTTAATGCAGGTGATTTTAATGCCTTACTCTTAACTATGATTGAAAATAATAATATCTGTTTTGACATTTTATTTTACCATAAAGTAAGATACATTAAGAAACCCAGTTATTACATATGTCTATCTTGCTGAAAATAACTTATTTACTGTAATATTCTTCTGTGTAGAACCTCCAGATAAAAGAGGAGCTAAGTAAGTAAATGTCAAATAAAGGATTATCCTTGTTTGTAAAGAGTCTGTTCTAGTCAGAGTTATGAATGGGGACCTTTACATTGAAGTGACAAGGTAGATTCCTAGGAAGTTAAAAGCAAGTCATCTGGTACTAACACCTAGTAGAGATTTAAGTAAAGGATTTATCTGGTCTAATATATAAGATTAACCATAAACAGAAACAAGTCACAATACTTCTCCCTGGCCACACTTGACCAGTAATCATGATTAAAAACTTTTCATTAATAATATCTTTTTGAACTCATATTCATCTTCTGTTCTACTAATATACTCTGAAATAGGACAGTTTTGCAAAACACCACCACTTCCTTTCAAATTCTTTACTTTTACAAAAACCCTTTGCTGCACATCGCCAATCATTCTCCTCTTCATATGTGCAAGAGTGATGCTGAATCTTGGTTGTGTCTCAATTACTTGAAAAATATGGAGCATTTATCTCTGAATTTCTTGATGAGCCAAAAAAAAAAGGGTCACGCATCTTTTTGGGAAACAGCAATGACATATAATTTTATAAAACATTAATCTCATTAAGAAGAAGTGAATAAAACTCCAAAAGAAACTGGGCAGAGGAAATGACTCTCTTACTTTTTACATTGAAAAGGCTTAGACAATTTTTTTGTTGAACCAATCCACACTCTTCTTGAAAACCGTCCTTTAAGTAACAACATGACATCCTACCTTCTCACTGCTCCTGCATATATTTTCACAATATTTTCTTTTCTAAGGATAATTTTTAATATTTCTCTGTACAGAGAAGTTCCCTACAAAGGAGTGAGATAGTGATTCAGAGGCGATTCAGAATAGGATATGACTGCAAAGAGTGATGAGCTTACTAACACAGAACTGACTCTATCTAGTAACTAAATCATTCTGTTCTGTAATATTTCTAGGTTATAAGCCAAAATTTTGCTCATCATGTAAACATTTTAAAGCACACATCTCTCACCTAAAACCTTATTGTCAATACACAGTCACAAGTATAAGTCACAAGTAGAAAAAACAGCCAACCAAACTAAAAACCAAATTACTGTAAAACAGCAGAAACCAAAGCAAACATGTAGGTAGATTGACTGCATCCTGAAACCTGATCAGGGTAAAAAACTAAATGCCTAAACACTTCTGATACACCATTCTTCACAATACCTTAAAAAGCTTCCTTTAGTAACATCAGCAATTAATACATTCAGGGAACAAAGACAGTGCTGTGCTCTTATATATAAAATCAAAATACCATTTTCTTCTGTGAATGCATTATGGATAATTAGACTTAAATGAAATACCTTTTAAAAAATTAATTTCCAATATCTCTATTGCTTTGCTCTTTTTCTTCCCCTGACCTCATGGGTTATTCACTATTGTAATTCACAAGTCACTTTTACTTATTTTTGGTTGTTCCTTGTTTCAAATTCCACATGTGACTTGATTTGGCTTTAATACCTTACTTCTAACACTTTGGTATTTAACTTTTCAAAGCTACAGAGATCTCTTTGCTACTCTGTCCTACTTGTGATTTCAAACCTAATTTCTAGTCAAAATGAGATGTTTCCATTTAATATACTACAATACATAGAAATTTTTATCCCTATGGCTGGAATAGCACTTACATATGTCTCAGAGTATTTCTGAGATCAAAGTACAGCTTTGGCATAGATTATCTTTCATGTAGAAAATGGACCCACCTGTGATATGTCTAAGGCCTGGGGATGATGTATAGTCTTAAATAGACTAAAAATTAAGCATGGAATAACACTATGAAGCTAATAGCTGTGGCTGACATTTCTGGATCCATTTATCTGAAAATGTAATGTCTGTAGAAAGTGGTGTTTTCAAACAAAAGGAGTATGAGAATTTTTTTGCAATGACTTTTCCACAGGTCAAGACATGTTAGTTATGAGTTGACTAATTTTGAGATTCATGCAAGGTTCAGCTGGTTTTCGAGTTACTCTGTTCGTCTTGGCTTTGTGCTACTTGGAACAAGTAACTTAGAAAAGTTGCTAGATAACTTTTAAGTGGCAATATTGTACTGGGATGACTATTGGCCTTAACTGTGTTTCCTGCTTCTGATGCTTCACTCCAAAAACTCAATATGGAAGTAAATGAATCTTGAGAAAAGTTTAATGTTCTTAATTATGTACAGAAGAAATCCATGTGCAAGTGAAAAATTTTGCTATTGTTGCCAATTAACAATTTGGAATAGAAGAATTCTCTGGAACTGGCCTGTTTTTTCCTGAAGAGATGAGCAATCTTGAATTCCTGTGTTCATTAAGAGATATGCATGTGGAATCTCCTTTTTTTCCTTTTTTTATCCTTCACTCCCACCTCCTAGTGAAAAATTCTTTCCCTGTATTTCCTGCTCCATCCTGCAATATTGTCTCACAGCACCCCGTGAAAATTTATACAACACAGAAAATGCAGTCCTTATGTCCTGTCCTCAATCATGTTTAAAATGTTTCCCCAAGTTTTCTTAATATCTTGATAATTCAAATTGGCTGGTAGTTGCATGTTAGATACTTGAAACCAGGTTTTATAAGTAAATTCTCACTACTGTTTTAAATTAATTTAAAATGTGATATTAATTTTTATTCCTAATACTGTAAAAAGATGTAAACAGGCTTTGAAACTTGTGAAGCTGCTGAGGTGAACTGGTCACTACAATGCAGCAGAAACTCCATTCAAGGAGTTGCAGGTTCTCCTCTATCATCTAAAAATGCTTGTTTTCAAGCTACAAACTAATTACTTTAATTAATGAATGTTTTACACCTGCCCACTGCTCTGTAGTCTAAGGAATGAAGTGCAGAAAACAAAGAATGAAGAATGTAGGAACAAGCAGTATTATGTGAATTCCAGGTCTATGTCAATTTATACAACTAGTTACCTTTTTGCATAATATAAAAGTAAAAGTCAATGTCTATATCCTGAGATTCTGAAAGACACACAATTTACTTCCAGGTGCATAATTTCTTGTCATATTTAAACAGCATCAGTAAAGACTTCACAAGCCCTGCTCTCCAGAATTTCCTAACACAGCTCTCTAGAAGCCTTTTCCTTTTATAATGAGCAGCTTGCACAAAGCAGTAAATGCTACTTTGCTATGAATATGCAAATGGTAAGTGACAGTACCAGTACAGACTAAGAATCATCTTGGACTTCTAGAACTTGCAGATGTTCTAGATTTGCCAGCTGATTAAAAATAGTCCCTAACAATAGAAGCTAATTATTGATGGGCACATGTTGACCTTTGTTCCATAAAGTGTTCTTTTAAAAGACAAGACTCTAACATATCTGGCTGCAAATCTTACAGAATCATTTCTAAAATGTGTGTGCATATGTAAAACTTCTGACTGTAAAATTAATTGGAGGTAGGAAGAATTTAGTGTCTGCAGGTTACAGATCTTATTTTCATAAAATAAATCTGACCTCACACAAAGTTTTACTAAATTTAGCAGCCTTAACTGAGTAACATAACCACATGGTTCCCACTTATTGTCCTGCCTTTACCTAGATGGTATTTTTTACCCTGCAAATGCTTTGAGTCAATTACAGCCTTTTGGTTTTTTTAGTTTACATCATATAAAATAATTGTTTGGGATTTCTTTTCCATGAGTTAATTAGAATCAAGTTGTATAAATTAAAGTATTAATAGCATTACTGGCAGTGTGTCGGGGGCTGTGCCTACATCTGTGAGTTATAAGGCATTTAATCCTATTCAGCATCTTAAGTTTTTCCAATGACACTTTTTTACAGACTAACTTTCAAGTAAAGGGATATGACCAGACTTTATGTAAGGTAATAAAGTAATCTTGTCTACATATTCAACATTTTTAAAGAAAGCTTTTACAGATCTTTAAAAGTTTTTTTTTGTTTTTTGTTTTTTTAAATTATATAGTTGTACTAGTAACTTTCCTTGACATATCCTCAAAGCATTTCAGAAATGTTCATTGCCATAGTGTCCTGAATTTATGTGTTATGCAATCCTACTACCATATCATAAAAAGAGGTTTCTTGGTAATTCATCCAAACACCTATTAGTGCAGAGTGTTTAGCAAACAAAATTCTGTAAACATTAAAATATCTTAAATCTACAACTATCAACTAAGACAGGTACATTTTTTTCAAATATCAAGATAGCTAGAAATTCAAAAACTTTATTAACTCTCTCAACCTAGGCATTAGGTATAAAAAAAATTACCTTGAACATTGTATGCAGTTAAACCCTAAAACTATTTACCCTTTATTTTAGATATATGCATGTTCTAAACATATAAACATTCCAACATTCTAACATTTATAATGAAATTTGTTATTATAAACTTTTATTTCTGCCCCAGGTTTAAAAACTTGGCATTCTTCACAGAGAAAATTTTTTGTTTTAATGAATCATTCTAAAATGTGTAAGGAGAAATAGAATACTACTGTAATGCATATTACAGTCACAAAGCAACCCTACAATATACTCCATTTTGGACTTGAGTATTTGTTCCTATTTCTTCATTCACCTGACTTTACAGACAGCTGATCTTTATTATTTTATTATGTATTATTATTATCTTATTCTTTCTACTGTTAAATATAATTAGTTTAAATCTAATAATAGAATATATTTACATGCTACAATTATAGAGAATTGTTTCTGTTATTATAGATAATAATAGATAAATAGGAATATCTAAATAATAGAAATATCTGAAATCCGTGTTCTAGGCTGTTCTTTACAAAGTGCATTGTTTTGTCCATTGCTATAGGGATCTAATATAATAAACCCTGTTTCTACTAAAACTTAGATATAGTACCATGTACTGTAATGTATAATGAAGTATTCAAAATTAAAACACAGTAGAATACCTGTAACAAAATAATTCATTACTACTTTCAGAATATACAATGTGCCTTTTCCAATATCTTCTAATTTGGACGCCTGCTACAATTCTAAAACTGTTTAGAAAGCCAAATGCGTCTTTTTTTATTATAATTTATATTTTTATTTTGTTTACCTAATGAAGAAATTTTCAAAGTATTTTTTTTCCTACAATAATTAAGATGAACTACTTCTTTAATGCTTCTGCTCCTGTAGTTGTTTGTTCAGCAAATCAGCCTAAATTTAAATTATTTTATTGCATTCCATGACCAAGTTCCACTTTTGTTTTTTTAATGAATTAACTAAATCTATTAAGATTAATCATTTTGTTATTTGTATTTTTCTAAAAATTAAAACTAAATTATGTGTTTGTTTTAAAGAGGTTACTACTATAAATCAAACAACTATCAACAAAGAATTGCTACATCTGAGAGTCCAAGTTCTTTAAATGTGAAGAATGGCAAAATATCAGAGGTTTATTTGGGCTTTTGAAATTCCTAAAAGATGCCATTTACTACTTTTTGTATAAAATTCACATATGCAGGCACCCGTTTTTTCCTTTTTTTTAAATTTGTTTGTTTAGGGAACTCTTAGTTCTTATGGTTCTTTATATTCTGTATTCATGCTGCTGTTTTATAACTGATGTAAGACAATCAAAGTAATTGGGAGTAGATGCCTGTTCCAGATCAGTCTAAACATGTGTAAACTGAGGAGCTGTAGGTGGGTAATGCATGTTCCTGTGGGGATATTCTGTTCAGTTCAGCTATCTACAACTCATTTGCTAGATTAGACTCAAATGATCATTGTCATACGAGATCTTCCAATATCCTCTGCCATATCTGCCATTCCTGTGCACATGCATAGAAGTAAACCAAGGTATCTCAAATGGGATGAGGCACCTGTGACCATGGATCTGAAACCTGTCTCTCCAAATTTCCCTTAGACTCTACTGACTTCTTTGACTGCCAAGGATTGTAACCAAGTTCTGTCTCCACAAACATGAAAATGGTGGCTCAAAATGTTGATTGAATCTTACCTTTTCCTTTCAGTATGATGAAAACACTGTGTTTCTCTGCTCCATTGGCCTCTAGCATTGTTTTCCAAGATGACATTATATTTAATCTTTTGGTTGGGCTAGTTTCTTTGGAACTTCAGGTCACAGACCTCAACTAACCAATGTGATGAATCAATTCCTGTATTTCTATACTTTGGTCAATATAGAAGGGACTGTATATGCTCATGAGAATGACTGTCCTAGGATTGCTTTGGTCTGCCAAATATGTAGAAAGTAGCTCTCTCATATGCAAGGAAGTTGACTGTCAAATAGCTCTACTTATTTTTTCTAAAAACAACATTGTCCACTTAATTGTCCAAAAACTCAGCATGAGAAGAATAATAAAATCTTCCCTTAAAACAATAACAGTAGCAATAGCAGTACTAATATTTTTACCAAAAAGCTCAAAGTAATTTTTTCCCCATCTTCAACAATGGAATTGTCTCATCAGTAGTTGAGACAGCTACCTCCTTGTAGAATATAATCTAACTCCAGCTGAAACAGCAACATAATTTTTTCCCAGTGTATGAAATACATCACCAATCTGTTTGGAAATCAATGGTTTGTGAGGAATACATGTACATTATTAGTAAAAAGGATGTTGTAAAAACCAGAAAATAAAAAATTATCTGATCCATTTCATCTGACTCATATACTTGTCTGATTGTACATTTAGACAATGCATTGCTTTTCTCTATTCCTGTTTAAGATTTCTTCTAGTAGAGTTGAATTCTAATTATAAAGGATAAGGATCCTCAGGATGTTAGTGAATTGGATCCTGTGTATCTCTGCAAGAATATGAAAAGTATTGGATACACAGAACATTTCTTTATCTGTACATTAAAAGAAAAATAGAAGATAGCACAGTGGTAGCCTTTAACAGAGAAAAGTGATTTCTCAACAATGAATTTTACTGCATATACAAAATTTCAGCTTGTCTGCTTGTGCTCTCAACCAGAGTGGATCATAATTGTTTTCTGTCCAGAGGGAGACTGAAACCTAAATTGAGAAGCAGATACTGTGGCAAATAAAACATCTATCAATGGATCAGGGTTTTACAAGCCAAACAGAGTATTATTTCATAGTTAATCTCTCTTGGCAGTACTTTTAACACACTCATATACACACACCCTTAACAAAACTCCCAAACCAACCAAACAAGACAACCAAAACAGCCAGCTCTTGTATACTCATGAATAAAAAGAACCATTGATATGTTGCAACCACCAGCTGGCAATCAGATTCAAATACCATCAATAATACAAGATCAGAGGTGTGCCATCCCCCAGTAATATTGCAAACATATCCATGCTAGAATTATTTGAGTTTCATCCTCAGAAATTAATCTACAAGTTTTTCTGAATGATAGAAGGACTGTATAGCATTTCATGATTGTTTACTTATGAACAAATAAACAATCAGCTGTGCTTGGCATATTTCTATTCTGAAGGACTATTTTGCCCATCTCAACCTGTATCAGTCAAAGTTGTCCACTGAGAAAAATGTAGCTGTGGAAGAGGATTTTAGGAATGTCATTTCTAAACATCTCAAAATAGACAACTTGATTTTTTTTTTTTTTAAATTCATTAGAGACAGGAAAATTCTATCAGGCTGCAAAAATTATTCCAATAATCAGTTACCAAATTAAATTATATTGGCATTCATTTGCAGGTGTCAAGGTCCAATTACTTAATGAAATGTTATAAATTTTACATGTACTGCAGTGTCCAAGTAGACACATATCAGTTATACATGGAATACTCAGTATGCTTTATATCTACAGCCTACATTATCTTGTATTTATAAACATTTCCATTGTTACCTGAAAATCTAACAATTCTACTCAGCACATATGCATTTTATATAGTGTTTAAATAATTTCCTAATCTTCTCTTGTCGAATTTAATGTATTGACTTTTCTTCAGAACATCAAAATTCTTTTTGTGCTTCCATGTTGAACCCTTTCTAATAATCTAAATATTTCAGCAGTTTTTTTTCTTTCAGTGAACACTGAAAATGAATACTGCGTGACAGTAATGTGAAAAGTGGAATGTAACTTAGGGTTAATCATTGGAAATTAGGCAGTGTTACCAACACCAGCTACAGAGGTAATAAAAAATCCGTGTTTCTATCAGGATTTTTTTGTTCATTTAAACTTTGTTTAGCCTTTTGGACTACAACGCTGAAGCAAGATCTTTTCCCTAGTAAATTAATCATCATGATCAGTTTTCAGGGAAAAGTAGTAAGTAAGGAATGAGAGCCCCATATTTTTAAATATGTCTTTGTTTTTAGTATGTGATTGACTTTTCAAAAAGACAGGCTCCTTGGTATACCTGAGTTTATGAAGAATTCCAGTAATTCAGGAATTTTTCCCCCAGGTCATTGTTAACATGCTTTAGGATTAAACAGTACATTTGTTCAGTGGAAGTTTCTCAAAACAGAACTGCTTGAAGATAATTCCCCATTAAGAGTACAATATGGATTTTGATTTTGTAGTGTTTTAATTTCTTTAGCGAAGAAATTGATTTGAAAACAGGAATCAATAATAATAATGGCAACATAACAGATAAGTATTGCCTCTTTCTTTACAATATATTGACTACTCATGTTTCATGTCATTAAGTTCCTTAGTGTTATGTGAAGCAGAGACTCTGTGGGGTTTTCTGAAGTATCTTTTTAGTAGTTAATAGATAATACTGCTGCAAGTAATGTCACTTTGAGAACTTTACCCCACCTTTATGTTTCAGAAAGTCCTGAAATATATTCCCTTCTTGGAAAGTTAAATTAAAAACAAAATAATATTTATTGTTCATTGCTTCTATCAAAGAGGCATACTCTGAAAAGCTAACAAAATCATTTATTGAAGCAATTTATTCATAACCTGAAAGCATAGCAGGTTCAAAATTTTTACCACTCACAGTCGTCAAACTTTTCATGTTGTTTCCTAAGGGAGTATATAAGTACTAGTACTGAAATAGCTTGTAGAAAAGATCTGTAAACCTTATAGTAAAAATTAACAGTAAATTGCAGGTATTCAGAAATTCCATAAACAATGGAAAAATTGCTGATTGTCAAAGAAACTGGTCTTAGTGATTAGCAGAAAACATAAATCAAGTTAAATTTCCCAAAGTTTAAATAAAGAATCAGAAGTTAAGTAAAAACAAAACAAAAAAAATTCCCTTAAAGCAACAGCAACACAAAAATCCAGGTGAACAAACAAAAAGCCAAAACCAAAGGCAAGCCTATGGATAGACATTGTAGTTAGGATATGACCCAGAATAAAGTTATAATATTGCTGCAGTAAAAATGGAGCAACAGTAAAGCAGATAATGACAATAAATTTGCAAAAAGCCCACACACACAGTGGAAAAAAAACCTTAGTGGAATCAGAACTGAGATCTGTCAGTTTCACGAACCACATTTTCTTGTCAGAACATCAAATGCACTTTTGCTTGATGACATCAAGACCATGAAAAAGGTTTTTAATGAAAAATATCAATTCATGTAAAAGCAGCAAATATTGTACTTATGAGAAGAGTAAGAATTCTTTACTAGACTTATCCAATAGATAGATATAATCCAATGTCAATTTGAAAGAAAACAGCAATTAAAGAGGTAGGAACTTTAGAAATAAATGGTTTTTCAGAGCTTGTTTCTACCAGAATAATCAGTTTTCTATAGTCAAGAGAATTATGATACATCTAATCTATCCAGATTTTAGTAAAACATGTAGTTTAGCACCAGATGGGAAATTATTAATGATGATGAAGAAGATGGGCCATAGAACTGCGTAAAGGAATAAATTAATAAATGAGAGACAAGAAAATTCTTCTAAAAGAGGACTGTGTGACTTAATAGAATTTATTTATAAAGTTCCTTAAGCATTTGTCTTTGATCATTTTAAGGTGACTGATATTAGTGACTGGCTCAAAGATATATTCTAATTACATGGTGATGTGAGATGCTATTAATGCTGAAGTTTAAAATAGCAAATGGAAAGATTTGGTTGCTCTTGAAAGGTTGAGCAATAATTTGACATTAAAAGGTTTGTGTACATGCCGATACAACAGGATCTTTTCTAGCTTTTCTGTGCCTATTGTACACATTATTCATCCCAATACTTTTGTGTTGATCTACTCACCAAGTTACAGTAAGAATTACAAATAAAAGGTGGTTACAAAGATGCCATTTAAAGCTGTTTGTGGAAATGGAAGCCCACTGCAGCAAGTCACTGAAGGACTTGTTAAATGAGGTAATACCCTTGGAACATTTCTGTGTGCTCTATGAAAAACTAATTCAAAATAAAATAAAAAATCCTAAGTCAAAACCTTTAAAATACACAGGACTACATTTACATGAAATTCAAAACAAGTTACATATAATCATAAAAAGAGCACTTTCTATGAAGAAATTAAATAGTTTAGTGTTACTGTAGGTGGACCTTGTAGGAAAAAAAAAGGGCAAAAATGTTAGGTACTTTTGAGATGTTTCTTTCTCTCTTTCTGGAGGTCATTCATAAAAGAAAGAGTAGATGAATTATTTCAGCAACACAGGGAGTCCCTTCCAGTATTTTATTTCTAAAATCTATTTTTATATGAAATAGAATACTTACTTACAGCTAAAAATTGACTCAGGGTTGTGATATGTCAGTCATATAATCTGAACCGTAGAAATTTGAAAACTTCTGTTTTCAATGAATTAGTACTAATTTACACTTTCTGTGTTACCTATTTTAAATCCTTTAGTCTTGGAGTCCTCATGAAATGTTCCAGGGTATTCCTGGGATCAAAGCTAGTTTATGTACAATTAATTATATAGCTCATCCTGCTTGTCTTTTTGAAGTATTGACCCATTAGATTTCTTCCAGTCCTCTGGAGCTTCCCTAGTTTTCCAAGACTTATTGAAAAATCAATGTCAATTGTCTAGGGAGCTCCCCAGACAGCTCTTTTAAAATTATTGAATGCCAGACAAATTTTAAAATACCTAGTTTTAATAGTTGCTGCTTAACAACCTCCAGAGTTATAGTGAGAGTGGGAGATATTTCATCATCATCACCTGATATGAATCTACTGCTTTGACTTTTTCTAACTCTGAGGAGAGAGTCATGAGTAAATTTTGGCTTCTTATGCATTATTAATGCCATAGTTATATGGTTTTCTTATATGAATAGATAAATATATGTGCTACGATTGCTTTACCACTTACTATTTTATTGTGGAGAATTCCCAGTTTCTGATTTATATTTGTTATCAAATTGAATTTTATCTGAATTTTAGTAATTAGTTATTTCTGTATATTTTTTTTATTAAATTACTGATTTCTTTGAAGTTAGATTGTTTAACAAAAAAAACCTAACCACAGAAACCCACAGAGCTATTTGTCTTAACAGCAGAGCCATCTTGCCTTAGAATATTGTGGGAAAAGCATTATCTTGCATATGGTTTTGTTATGTGTTCAGGGTATAATATCTTCACAACCTCAATCTGATGAAAACATTCCTTATGTTTCTGTCTTGGGGTGACTTGATGTTGTATTCCCTATCGCTGCTCTATGCCCAGATTAGTTTTATGCCTTTCTATGCTTTTAAACTGAGCCTGAGAGGAGAGAGAGAAAACGGAGCAAACTTCTCAGAGCAGTGCTTTTCAAGCACATGTACACGGACATAACACAGAAAAAGATTATCACACATCTCTCTTTCTTTTTCTTCTGCTGCTGCTGTGGGGAGAGGGGAGCGGAGAAAGACCCTGCCTGCTTCTTCAGCCAGCTCTCAGGTTTTTTTCCTCTGGAGAGTTGAACTTTGTTTTTCCTGGAATTTCGGATTCTTCCCTTTCTCTGCTGGATTGTTTTCAACATCGGAACTGTTCTCCACCAAGGCCCTGGCCCATAGAAAAGAGCCCACTCTGTCCCAGCTCAAAGGAGGAGGACCTAAGGGAGGACTCTAACATTTTCCCAGGTTTTTCTCCTCAGTGAGAGGTTTTATTATTTAGCATTATTATCCTTTTCCTGTGTGTTTGTTAAATAAATAGTTTTTATCTCTTTCACTTTCCTCTGAGGAAAAAGGGGTTCTTTTCCTTGAACTTGGTGAGAGAGAGGTGGTTTGTAATCTGCCTTCTCTCAGAATATATATTTCTAAATTTGGCCAAACCAGCACAGTTTCCCTGAAGTATTTCTTTCGATATAGCATTTCTCAGTTCCCCTTCCTGTACCTCAGGGAAGTTTCCTTTTCTTTCTCTCCAACAAATGTCCTGTATTGAGGAAGCTGCCCCTTTTCAGGAGCTCGGGTAGGCCTTTTCATTCTTAAGGATAATTATAATAATGCCAACTGCTTTCCTAAGATACCTGCAACACTGAAATTATTATTAATATTTCGAAGTATCTTACTCATAGACTCTTAAGGGATTGTTCCTGTATTCTTTTCACAGACACTATATGAAAGATTAATTTGAACAAGTATTCATTAATGTGCATTTAGAAGCTGATTCATCTCATCCTAAAGCAAACATTTAAAATAGGTCAGATGACTCATGCTTGGAGAATGTCCATTTCTTTTTACTGCCTCTGAGTGTAAGTTCAAATGGACACATATGTAGCTAAAACACATGAAACATACCCTATTTGCTAACTATCTTCCACACTTGACAGTGCTGCCAAGAACAACTTTAAGTTCTGTGATAACCTAGCCATATTCAAGCCAAAATTCTCACATCATAATTTATTTTCTATTCTCAGTATGTCAAGTGTCTTGTTAATAGTTTGGGTCTTGACTATCACAAATGCCTAATCCAAAGTTCTGCCAATATCATGTCTGAAGCAGTTTGCACGAGTCACAGAGTCCTCTTGATTTGTTAGCATATCAAAAAAATAACTTGTTTCACACTTTAAGCATTTTGAGTTTAGCTTCCCTAGTGCTTTCTGAGATGAGGCTGTAATTTTCTTTTAACAAATCCTTCCAGGGAATTAGTTCAGTGAAAATTCATAAAGCTGTCTCTGACATTTGCAATGATATTCAGATTAATTTCTGAATTTCCACCATCCAACACTTGGAAAACTGTAGCTGATGCTTTATGATCATGAAACCAAATACTCTTTGGCTATACTTGCAGCATCTCTAGAACCTTGTGAATTAATTTTTCAAAGAAGCTGCTTCCACTAAACTGTTTCTACTCTGCAGAGATTTAATCTTTCAGTCTTAGATCACTGCAATTCTGATCAGTCAATAGGTAAAACTTTCTCACTTTTCCTTCTTGTATAATTTGAAGCTCTACTTTTTCTTTCTTTACCTTAATCTTCTTGTTATTCAACCTTACTTTCAGACTATCTCCTTCTGTGATGGCTTTTTAGTACTATGAGGCTGTGGCAGTAGCCTCATGTGCAGTCACAAGGTGAACATATCAAACTATGCAATTGTGCAGACATTGACACTCAATGAATAGAAGCTATCTCTCAGCTCATTGCCTTATTCCAAGGACTTGGAGAGAAAGAGGTGTCTTCAAAGAGTCAGTTCACCTTTCCCAGGCAACTATTTTAAAAGAGATGAATAACTGCTCTGAAGAGTATAATTCATTCTGATTAACTTTAGGAATGTCAGATGAAACTATCTACATGTAAATTAATTGCCTGCAACTACTTTCACAGTCAGAGAAGAAATGCCTATTTCATGTTTCTGTTGACTATTTCAGATCATAGAATCAAAAAAAACCCATTAAGGTTGGAAAAGACCTTTAAAATCATTGTATTAAAACCCAACACTATTAAGTCCACCACTAACAAATGTCCCTAGTGCCACATTTACATGAATTTTAAATACTTCCAGGGATGGTGACTCAACCATTTCCCTGGGCAGTCTGTTTCAATGCTTGACAATCCTATATGTGAAGATTCTTTTCTTAACATATAATCTGAACCTCTCCTGGTACAAGATGAGGCTGTTTCATCTCATCCTATAACTTGCCACTTGGGAGAAGAGACTGACACCCACCTGACTCCAACATCCTTTCAGGTAGTTTTAGAGAGCCATAAGGTCTCTCCTGAGCCTTGTTCTCTCCAAAATAAACAAGTCAAGTTCACCCAACTGCTCCTCATAAGACTTGCTCTCTAGACCCTTCTCCAGCTGATACGCATTTTGAGATGAAAGACATTGGAAAGGACTTTTTCTTTTAGGAGACTATTGTTATAAACTACACTGAGCAGCAATTTGAGCTATGATACTGATGAACTTACTGCAGACACTGGTCAAAGAAATTCTATCCAAGGAGATTCTTTCTGCCTTGAAGAACCAAGTGACTAGTTTAGGCTTAAACCCCCAAACTTATGATATTTCGTTAAACTGAGATGAACCCCACTAGGTGTGGATATGCATTTCTTATACTGCTATAATGAGGGTGATACAGACCCCACTTTCTCCTGGGTAATAGCTGTGTAAACACTGAGGTGGAATGTAGTTTAATTAATTCCTGTCTGGTATTGACATTCTGTTTACATTCGGCCTCTGATCCTACTTACCTCCACTTCTATAAAGCTGTTCCTTTTGGAATACCATCACAGTATTTTGTTATTATATCCGTATACAAAAATGTAGTCCGGTTGTATTCAATCACACATAGCTCCTACCAGAGAAGTCATCCCATTTTCATTTGCCAGGGTTATGTCCTATAAGAAATTATTTTGAGTTGAATATGAGAATCTGAGTCAGGAAATCTTAAAATACTTTATGCCAGGCACACTTGAGTACTGAGAGCTCAAAACTGGCACATGTGGGGCCAGTTTGGACACATAGGAGCCTTGATAATGCAGTTTCCCAATGGTATTTTTTTCCAGCTTGACTGTTTATGGGGATTTGGTTGGTTTTATTGGGGTTTTAGTGCAGGTGGTTGTTTTGGGTTTTTTTTTGTTTGGGAGGGTGGCGAGGGTGAGGTGGTGTATTTCCTTTTTCAAGCTAATTAAGAAGTCTGAAATTTTTTTTAACGTCCTAAACTCCTGAGTACATACAGGTTTTATGAAGTTGTTTAAAACATATTTGCAATTCAAAATAACTGGAAGAACTACTCCTAAACAAACTGAAATAAGCCCATGAGTTATTTACACTTACTCAAATTTATCACAGAATAAACGGCAAAGTTCAGAATATTTCTGAGTTCGGGAATGTCAAGAGTAAGAAAAGAACTTTGAATTAATTATTAATTTAGATTTATAATTTTTTTTGTCTATGAATAACCTGTGATCTCTTCTCTAATTGTTCATTAATTTCTGTTTTATTTTTTCCCCTACAATATGAGAAATTGATCCTTCAATTAACTTACAGAAATTGCTGTCTGACTTAAAATATTTTGTCCACTTTTAGTCCAGAGGGAAACAGTTTCTCCCTAAGTTTTCAAAAGATTTGAGCAATTACTTTGTACTCTTTGCTCAGTATATTTTAGATAATAAATAGAATCTAGATTTTGCCTACTACATACCACTCTATCATCATGTGCAATTTTGTGTTTTTCCCAACAGAATCTGAAGGTTTAATGTAAACTTTACAAGTAATATCAGAGTCCAGTATATATGAAATTTCATTATATTGAACTATTCATTCAGTTATAACATTTATAATTATTTTCAATACAAATAGGCAAAACAGTATTCATTAATATAAATCACATAAGTTCTTTGAGGCTACCTTAATGTTCTCTACTGTTGATGTCCTCGGGAGAGAATCTGTATTCCATTTTATGATCTGTGAAAACATCAACAGCCATTGTTGATATTCAGATTAGAGTGATATTAAGTTAACATTTCATAATACCGCAATGTTATAGAAAGAATTATGTTGTAAAATCTTCTAAATACATATTTGTCGGATATCTAATTTGTTTTTCAGAAGAATTTTAAAACATCCATCAGTGTATCTATCACTATTTCATTGGAATCATCAATAAATTTCTATCTTCATAAAAATAAGTTCATTATGTCTTTAAAAACATTATATAAAATTCCTTTATGGCAGAAAAGACAGTAATCTCTCCAAAAACTGTCCTAAACTCTTTAACTTAAGTGTTTCCATGCCATAAACGATCACATTTCAAGGCATCATATTGCGAATTAGAGAATTAATAAAATAAGAAATGCTTTCAACTTTCAAACTCTAGCACTGTATTTTCTATGCCAATCAAAAAAGTTCATAAATAAGAATGTTCAAGAATCTCTCATTTCTATCTAAAGTATCAAAACTCCTGAAAATATTTGGTCAATAACAAAATTATGACTTGACACGTGTCTTATTAACAGTAGAATAAATACTATTATTTTATACAAGTGATACTGATGTTTTTCTGATTGAATACTGACTACTCTCCAAGCTGGATCATAAAAAAATATTTTTGAAGGATTTGTCTTGCACCTGTCCATCAGGTTCTAATAATAAATATTATCATGAATTAGCTTTTGTGCACCCTTCTACAGGTGTTGAAACTTTTTTCAGTGCATATGCTTTCTGAGGAAACAACATGACTCCTATCCATTATGACAACCACCAGACCAAAAAAACCCTGTTTTATACTATATTTTGGTTTTCTTCCTGCAGCAAACCTTTCTGTTCTACACCCTTGGAGAGAAAATTTAATAGACATTTTTGTCTGAATAAATTCAAATTTTAAATCTTACTCCTGGTTTTATTCCAAGAACTGCAATTTATCATATTACAACAGCATTCTTTAAAATATCTGCACTCTTCATAGTATAGCAAAATTATTATTGCTATGAGTGTGTTTCACTCTAACTGAATCTTCCCTAAGTGAACACCAATGTGAATGAACTGGATGTCTCAACACAATAGATAGCTAATTACTTTTAATTTGAGGTTTATTTAACAATTGCCAGTAATGATTTTGTTAGGAACATTGCCAGAGCAGCTTCTAAATGAAACATAGCTTTTATTAGCAGTAGCCCTTGCTGTGTAGAGAAAAAAATGTATTTTTATTTTTGTTTCTTCTACTGAAATTGCTTGGAGTCCTTTCCTCTTGATCTCACATCAATATAGGATTTTACTTTTTCTCATATAATCCTGAAGAATATAGAGTTGGGATGACAAAACAATTAAATTTAGCAGAGATTTAAATCAGAGATATTTTGTTCTAAGGTAAGAAAGTTTGAGACCACCGAAAAAAAGGCCCACGCAATTCCTTAAAAGGTAATCTTTATCTGATCTCAATGCTCAGGATATTTGCCACCATTACTAGGCCAGAAACTTTTATGGTCTTAATCTGTTCTTACTTTTTCTCCTCAGAAAGAAATTACTCCTCTGTTTTATTCAACTGCCTCAAAGATATTTTGTAAATTCTGCAAATTATTACCCTCAATAAAGAAGTTATTCTTATCAGGATGGTCATGTATTTCTGTCTCTGGCCTGGCTTTGTGGGGCATACACGTGCCCCCACAGACACATGGGCGGGTTCAGTATTGCAGTCGGTAGCAAAGAGTCCCGACCAGCACTTGTGCGAGCTCTGAAAGAAGCATTTATTGCTTCTACACAAGGGAGCAGGGGGTAAATACCAACATGATCCCAGAACTCCCAGCTCTATCTGGGGGTGAGGAAAAAGGAGGGACTAGGGAATGGGGACCCATGGGGGAAGCTCTGGAGGAGTTACCAGGGGTAGCGGCTGACAGCCAACCTGGGAATTCAAACTGGGATAGATTAACAGAACAGAACATGGCATCCTGGGAGAAGCCTCTTTCTCTCACCATGACTGAAGTCTCTGGCACCAGAGACTCTTACCAAGAGCTTTCTCTGTCCCTTGTGCCACAGGCCAGTAGACCACCACAATCATGGTTGCAATGTATTTGCTGTGTGCAAATGGACTGATTATGCCACTAATTATAAAAATCACACTGAATTTTGTACTAAAATGGGACATTCAAAGACTAATTCTTAATTTTGTGTAAATGCTACCAGTAGGTGAAAATAATGCTGATTAACTTCAATTCTCTTTTTCGTGAGCCACACTTACAGAGCTGGTAAATCAGCATCAAACATTTAAAATGTTTCACTATGTCTTGCATTGCCTTTTGCTCTTAGTATCAGGCTTTTGTATGGAGTTTGGGATTGTTTTCTCTTTCTCCTTTGCAAAGGGGGCAGAACTGCTGCTAATTTCAGACCCCTTCAATCAGTTTAGGAACCTGACACTACTTTGTGATTTTAAAATACTGGTAATATTACAGAACATCATATCATCATCTGTGATATATTCATTGTGATCACTGTTTCAGTGAAAATATTATGAATTATTCCATTTTGTGGTCACTACTTACATGCATCCAACTGTCCTTTGTTGAACATTGCTTTGAATCCTTTTAACATGACTTTGCCTAGAATGGTGTTTTAGCTTAGCTTTTGTATCACATTAAACTCTATTAATTCTTTATCATTTATTACCATTGCTGACCAGTTTTTTACTCTCACTTGTACTGTTCAGCCTACAGAAGTGAATGGAGATGTCATTGCAGTCTTCAACACCATCATGCGTTGAAGTGGAAGAACAAGTACTTATTTCTTTGCTCTCTTTACCAATGACAGGACTCAAGGAAATGACATGAATCTGAGTTAGAAGACATTTAGGTTCCATAACAGGAAATGAGTTTTTCACCCAGAGGGTGGCTGAGCACTGGAACAGGCTCCCCAGGGAAATGGTCACAGCAACAAGGCTGACAGAGTTCAAGAAGCATTTGGACAATGCTCTCAGGCACAGGGTGTTACTCTTGGTGTATCCTGTGCAGGGCCAGGAGTTGGACTCTATGATCCTGATGGGTCCCTTCCAATTCAGCATATTCTATGATTCTGTGACCTCAATACTGATTAGCAGTATTGGTCTTATATTGCACAATGTCAGTACATAGCTTTCTAAATCCCTATTTTCATTAGGTGGAAGAATTCATTGGTTTTTATTTCATACAAAAAAAAAAAAAAAAAGCCTAATTATGCTAATAAAATATTTTTGTCATGTTTGCTTCATGTCTCAACTACTGCTCCCTTGCTGGTATGGTACATAGAGCTCTATGAGGAGAGAAAGTTTCTCGTATTCAACTCAAACCTGTTTTGTTTGTTCTTCCTGATCTAAAGCACAGAAGTTGCAGAATTGTGTACACAACTAATGCATGCATTAAACTCTGAGCAAACAGAGATTAACCATTCACTAATATCAAACAGTAGGGTAGATCATAATCATACAATATTCACAGATACCAAAATATACAAGTCTGTCACCTCCGATCTCACCAGCTCACCTAGGTGACCAGCAAGACACAGAATGATCTGTGACACTCAAGAACTGAACTGCTTCAGCTGTGAGGTGTGTTGCAATTAATTCAAAATCATTGTTGCACTTTTTTGATGTTTTTATTGAAAATTATGATGCTTTATTTGCTATATTTACTAGGTTTTTGTGGACACCTTTGAATAATAACTTGGATTGGCTAGTAAAACGGAAACATGTTTTCAGACATTTTTGGGGGAGTTCAGACTTCAGGTGGTTTGATTTTGTTGGATTTTCTCCTTCTCAAATAAATCAAGAGTATAAATGCATCACTTATACATTACCTTATTTGATTTAAAATATCAAAGCTCAAGTCACATATATTCCATATCCATTTTCTGGATCATTAGGCTATTTTTTGTTTCTCTCTGGTTCTGGTCTGCCCCAGACTCTGTCCTTGAAGTAGTAAAAAAAAAAAATCCGATTAGGAAAAAACCCAAAACTCTAAGGAAGTTTTATCTAAACATATACATAATTTTTTTCTCTTTTTTTTTTTTGCAATGGACTGAGACTTTCTTTTTTTACTTAAAATAGGTTACTTGAAAAAAATCTTAAAAAAGCTTAGAATGCCAGCTATGAAAAATATATATTTTAGAGAAGACATTTATTAGACTACGATTTGAAAGTGGAGAAAAAATGATTAGGGTATTCTACCAAGAAGTAGAACCACTCACTATTATTACTAACTATATATGCTCAAGACTGCAAAATTTTGAAAAAACATTGACCCTCATTTTTTAGTTATCACAGTAACTTCTATAATCCCAATTTTTTTTTCCTTATGTTTCTTAAAAAAAGTATGTTTGATTAAAATGAAAATTTAAAAAAATAGGTTTGTGGGCCGCTATTTTGTTGGGAGCATTTGCTGTTTTTCCTAAAATTACAAGTAAAAAAAAACAAAACAAACAAACCAAAAAAAAACAACAAAAAAAAGACAAAAAACAAACAAACAAAAAAAAAAAAACCAAGAAACCAATACCTGATAAAAAGGTCTCACTCTCTTTCTCCACATAAAGTTGTGTAAACAGAAATTTGTCAACCATATGAAACTGAAAGGGGTGGCTGATACACCAGAAGGCTGTGCTTCCATTCAGCAAGACCCAGACTGGCTGGAGAGCTGGCCAGAGAGGATCAACAAAGGCAAGTACAGATTCCTGCATCTGCAATGAAAGATCTGGAAGTGCTGGAAGACAACAAGGAGCCAGTAGTGCGCCCTTGTGGCCGAGAAAGCCAATAGTATCCCAGGGGGCATTAGGAAAAGCAATGCCAACAGGTCGTTGCCAGCCCCTCTACTCAGCCCTGGTGTGGCTGCGTGTCGAGCACTGTGTCAGTTCCTGTGCTCCTTGGTTCAAAAATGACAATTACTGGAATGGGTCCGAAGGGCTACAAAGATGATCAAGGGACTGGAGCATCTCTCTTATGAGTAATGGCTGAGAGAGCTGGCCCTGATTAGCCCTGAGAAGACTTAGAAGAGATCTTATCACTGGATTCAAGTATCATAAGGGCAGGTGTAAAGAAAATGGGGCCAGATTCTTTACAGTGATGCAGTGACAGGACAAGAGGAAATGGACACAACCTGAAAAGTACAGAAAGTTCCATCTAAATGGGGAAAAGATTTTTTGCTTTGAGGTTAAAAGAAGACTAAAACAGATTGCCCAGAGAGGTTGTGGAGTTGTCTTCTAGGAGGAGGAGTGGAACAGTTGTTATTATGGTGTTTGTTATTCCAAGCAATTGTTATATGTAGTGAAGCCCTGCTTTTCTGAAATCATGAAATATCTGCTTGCTGATAGGAGGTAATAAATCAATTTTTCTTTTTGGTTGACTTGTGCATAAAGGCTTTGCTTTCCTTATTAAATTGTCATTGCCTCTATCCATGAGCTTCTTTGCCTTCCATTTTTCTCCTAACCCCATGGGGCAAGGATATGAGAGACTGGGTGGGTGTTTGACTGCTGGATGAAGTCACCACAGCACCTAATAAGCAGAGCTCTTTGACTGCACAACATGTAAGCTGGATACATGTATAAATAAGCCAGCCTCTATACTGCTGCTGTTGCACTGACAAAATTTTCAAACCAACTTCATACATAAAAATCATGGTCAAAAAGAATAACATCAAGGTTAATAAATTGTATCTTACAGTATATCACTTTGTGATATTATCACTTGTGGTTTTTTATATTTTCATCAAAACCCAAAAGATAGTGTTTATAACTCCACATGAGAACAAACAAGGAGTAGATGCCAAGTTTAACATCTGGAATAGAGATTATGTGATTTTGTGAGAGTATATTTGCAAATTTGTGATATTATCTTGGTCAATCAAGTAGTTGGTATTTACTCAGGTAAAAGACATTTTCTCATCTATCTAATGAAGATTAAAATGTACCTCATGAGCTCATCAGGTTACAGAAGTTCAAAGTAATTAGTAATATTTCACTAAATCAATTCCCAGAATAGGGGTTCCCAGGGAATTAATTTAGTCCTGTAGCCTCAATTAACCATTGCCCTTAAGCACTTATTTAATTTTAAGTCTCAGCAATTTGAATGATACTAGATGCTTAAGTATTCTGACTTACTAAAATATGACTAAGTATGTATTTAAAGGGTTTGGTAAACTGACATGTCTACAAGAGCACACAGTAATTGCTGGTCCCTCCTGGTATATGTACTAGAAACATAGGTTAATGTTTCAGCCTCTTTTGATAAAGTTTTAAGACAGAATTTGTGTTAATGTATTCTAAGTAATTATCAGTGATGTTATTGTCTTGCTATTCTCTACTCTTCTTACAGAAAAAAAAAATCATCTTTCAAATAGAAAATTCAGAATTTCTCTGAGAACTACACTACAAACCACACTAAGGAAAAAAACAATCATAAACAAAGATGTGTCTTATTAAAAAAAGACAACACCCAGTGTCTTTGCTGTTGGGTTTTTGTTTTATTTTGTTTTTTTCATAAAAATATATATTCCACTATACCTGAAACTTCATAACACAATAAAATGGCCAAATAAATTCTATTAATAAGACCTTAGTTGTTGCTAGCTACACACAGATGTATCCATCATAAACAATTCCCTTTAAACATTCCTTCTTGCCATTTTACATCATTTTACTCACTGAGCTGGTATTTTTCATGGTTTTTAATGGTATTTACATGGTTTTTATCATCCTACTTCTGTACACAGTCTTTCTCTGACTTAATTTTTAGGTTGCTTTAGATTTTAGATTACTTTTAAAAAATAAAAGGAAACATCTAAACAGACAAAAAACTGAAACCCAAAAATTTCTACAATTACACTGATATGTGCTGAAGAGTGTAATTTCTTGAATAAAGCAAACATTATGGAAGATAAGCTAAGCTGGACATGAAAAACTTTCAAGGTGTGGGGATGAATGTTTTGCACATCCAATTTATGTGTCATATTTATAAACAAAGATTTTATTGTTTTGGCCACAGGCAAGGTGAACCACAACCAGAAATTAAACAATTTACATAAAATCAAAACTGAAAAAAAAATCCCTGCTAACTAAGATCTGTGTCTTTAGTTTACCAAGATTTTCTTAAGACTTAGCCTAATATACTGGTAGTGTTCCAGAAGTCAAAAGCAATTTATAATTGGCACAATGGATCTGTGAGCATGTATAAATAAGTGTATATATAACACATTGTGTTATTAGAACAGATATTAGGTTTTGTCAATTCCACTTAAATGGAATTATTATTTACTTCATCCAAAATTTCAATTGCATTAAGACATCTGTTTGATTTTTAATAACACTTTTATTTTAAAATTAATTTTGTTCTAATTATTTAATGAAAAACCCACTATTGATCAATACAGAATATTGTAATTATATATTGTAACCATTGGAACTAGGGTCAGCAGGCCATTGAAGGTCTCAGAATTTAGTAACAGTCTTCTGGGGGCAAAAAAAGTGACATGACTAAGTTTATAAATGTTATATAATAATTTGTGAATATAATATTTCTAAAGGCATCTCAGCTCTGATGAAATATTTTATACCTTGATAGCTTAAAATGCAGAAAATTACTGTTGTATTGCAAAGCAAAACTCATTCAAGCCACAAAACACAAAATCAGAATACATGTTCACTGGAAACAGTTCTGACTTCATGATAGATGAATCTACTACTGAATGCATTCACCAAATGAAACAATGCAATATAACTGTTTAGTTTTTCTGCAGCAAGTGCTACTTGAAGAACTCCAGACACCATTTAACTCACTATTTTTCCTTAAATTTAATTTAATACATAATACTAGGGGCCAACCTGCTGAAATAGGTTATGCACTTGAAATATTATATTTAGAAACTAATAACTCCCTTATAATATATTCCATATATAAAAGCGACCTTCTTCTGTTCTGAGTTCAGTATGAATTTTGATTGAAAAAAATGATTGACTGCAACTTATGAAAATATTGCAGAAGCTACAAATCAAAAGTGTTCAGAAATGTAAAGTGAATATTTTTATTTCATGGTCATTTACGGGATAAATATGAGAAAAAATAAAAAGATAAAGAACTTATGTCTAGATTTAAATATCTCAGGAATTTTATTTTTGTTTTTTTCTCAATATCTAGGAAACCTGATTTGGGAAAAAAGGAAAAGGAAGCAGAGGTAGTTGTAATGGATCATATAGCAAGTCCAATTAGAGGAATACTCTGTCAAAGATCATTGTTCCTTGCTTTGGAAGGAGCATAAAAAATAACAATTAAACAGTGATGAGACCTCCTAGGACCAGAAGTTAGGAAATAAGACGGCCTTCCAAGTCCAAACCATTAAGAAGCTGACATACATTCTGAAGAATGAAAGTGCCCCCTTCAAAAATATTATTTTAAATAATTTTATAAAAATATTATAGAAATCTTACTCATTAGAAACATTGCACTAAATTTTTCACCCCAATTTGTGCTTTGAGAAATTTCAAGCTTTTCTTTTTCATTATTATCAGGTGGAATCTGTCTCTCCCTCCAACATTATCTTCTTCCTTGAACCAGCTTTGTCCTCCACTGCACTACTTGGTGAGCTGCTTCTGGACTTGACTTTAGTGGAAATATTTCCAATCTTTTGTCTTCCTACACATTTTTGCCTACTCAAAGTGGAAAACCAACTCTGAAATACATCAAGAAACAAGCAAGGGAAAGCCAAAGCACATTCAAAGAGAAGAGGAAAAAGAAACCAAAGGCAGTGACAAATCAGGATCAAGTTTTACAGGAATTAGATTGGGTTAGAATGATGTTTTGGAAGTACAGTCTGAACGAAGATGTTGAAGTCTTTAGACATCTATTGTAAATTTCAAAATTGGGCCTAATTTTCTTCCCCATATGATAAGAGAGAAATATCACAGCCTTATTGGGATTAACAAGGTCATTGCTGCAAGGAGTTCTGATAATGTAGGCACTATCTCTGTGAAACAGCATAGTTGTGTACAAGAACACATATTAAAACTGAGCAAAGGGATCTCCAGAGTAAGTGAAGGAAAGAAAAGGATGTCTCAGCCATGGAGTCTATTGCCAAAATTCTTATTATTTCTCCAAGATAATTTTACAAATATCTTTAATTGTTCTAAAACCATGTTGTGACACATTCCAGGGAAAAAATGCCATTAGAGAATTTGAGAATTAGTGTCCTATGTTCCCTTACTGACAAGTCTTTGCTGTGTCGGTAAGGTAGGGTAAACCACAGGCAAAGCTTTGGTTGTGCAGCATCTCACTTCAGAGAGAAAAGGATGAAGTTTTTCCTAGGGATTGGTGACTGGGATCTGACCTAAGTAACTTCAGTGAGAGCTTGAAGTAGAAGTAAATGAACTTTAATGGAAACTTTTATTTTCCATGAAAAAAAAATTCCTTCTCCATACATCCCTGGCTCTTTTATTTTGCTTTGTCTTCTACTTCCATTTGTTCCTTCTCCATTTTTCTTTTTATTTCTATTATTGTTCCTCCCTTTAACAAAATGTTGATAACCCCTTCTCTGCATGTATCATAATTATGATTTTTGCTTTCATATTTTTTTTCCTCAGCGGAGGAGTGAATTCCTTATGTGCAAGATGCCCTCTCAGCAGGATTGGTCTCACAGCTGCAATATTCCAACTTAATACCCATCTTTCTTGTCTTGCTCAAGAAGAGGTATCAGCCGAGTGTTGAAGCCTATCCTAGACTAGACCTTGGCATTCAGACTGACATCCTGTACCAGACGATGTGTCGTTGTGCATTATGGATGTATGTGTGTGAGTGTATTATGTATACACACGTATAAGAATTGCATTACAGTTTTTTCAGAATTGTACTCTACTAGCAGCTATTTTTTATCACTCTTTTGTAAAATCATTTCTGAGTTATTAACTTTGACTGTTCCTTATTTATTACCAAGAAATTGTGAATGCCAGCCCTTTCTGTCCCAAATGTCTTCATTATTTTTCTTAAAATACTCTGTCATATTAAGATTCCAATCTATCTTAAAACATATCAGCATAGCAAGTATGCTATTTTTGTAGTATTTTTTCTGTGCTCAGAGCACTTAATCAATTGTGGCTTTTTTGTGTGTATGTATTTTAGTTATAAGTTCTGTGTTGCTACCCTCAAAATAGAACATGCTCATTGTATGAATAAGATTGGGAATAATGTTGTTAATTTTAAGTGGTTATTTACAGGAGTAATTACCCACAAGGTGCAGAAGATCAGAATAACAGACTGTTTAAAGCTTTAGTGTAAGCTATGCATTTAGAGAAACGCTGACAGGGAACCACAGAAAAACTCAGGTAAAAGGCCAGATTTATTTTTTTTTTCTTCTTAATGGAGGTATCCATACAACAATGTAAATATTTGTGTTTAATTTTCAAGCCAGATTAATTTATTTTGTGATGCTTACTTATGTAATGCATATCATCAAAATCCTTACAAGGATATTAATGCAGAGTACTGGCTGAGTTTAGTAAAATCCTTTAGTATATTCATGGAATTTAGGGCTCTTAGAGTTACAGCGACAGTGTACACATCACAAAGTGGTTATATATTTTTGTTTGTTTTCCTTCTCCTTACAGAGGAAAAAGCTGATACTTTAACAAATTTTTTGTTTGTTATGGTTACAGAACTAACACAAATCTGAAAATGAGAGTGTGAAATAACAACTAAAATTTACTTTAAGCATTAATAATTTGTTGAAAGAACATATTTTTGAAGGGAAAAAAGTGGGAAAGAGAGGAGACCAAGTCAAACAAATAACGTAAATAAGCATAAAACTCACAGTATATTGGAAAATTCTCCTTGGTAATGTGCAGAAACTCAGCTCTTCTGTTCAGCAAATCAATGTGATTACCCAGAAGCTTCTTATTTTTTAAAATATACATCACCTCTTTGGGCATCATGCAGGAACTCTCACATCTTCCAATTTGTTCAATAGTAGCTACTTATTACCTCTTTTGTGTATTTTGCTTACTTATCTTATACTTACACATTATACTATTTTTACATACTTATACATAACCTAAATAGTTCACTTATACTTCTTTAACACAGTAACTCATACTTAACACAGTACTTATACACTTACTAACTTATCCATAATACAGCACATATACACTTTGCAAGTGCTGTGCATGAGATTTCCCATTACTTGACTGGTCTCTTTACTTTGTCCAAGAGCTCCACACACACTTTTCAGATAACACCATTAGTTCTTAATCCAGTGCAGCACAGTCCTCTTTATCTATTCCTTGCTGTCTTGGTATTTAGCCTGTCAGCTTCTCATTTCCCCATTCCAATTTAGCACATTTTATCTCTCTGTACCTTTCAGTCCTTGGTGCTCCAGATCCAGGCAAGCAGAGTCAAGATGATGGCAGCAACAAAACCCATCCAGTGATCAGCAGCCAAGTTAGTTCAGGAAATCCAAACAACCAGACAGCAAAGACCAGAGACCCCCTCCAAACCCACACCTCCTCTCCACCTTCCCCCTCCCCACACCTTCTGACTGGACTTAAAAACCCTCCAGGAGCTGACCTGCTACACCTGAAGGTGGATGGCCAAGTGAAGCTGGTGAGGGTAATTCCAGCCTGGTCTCACTCTGAGAGCTCCAATAGGAATAACTACAGATGCTTTGGCTGGGGCACACTATCGTGGTTCAAAACACCTTACAACAGGAATGTTAGTACACCAAATATCAGGGACTCAACATTTTAGAGGGTGGTTTATATTAGGTAAACTACCTTGATATTACTAAGAAGGAAATTATATTAACAACATGATACTTAGTTTCTGAAGTATATTGAACACTAAAAATAAAAAAAAAAAACGTAATGATCAAAATTCATCTGGGGTAACACTCTGATTTTGTCCTGTGACATGGGGAGAGTTATTTTTATTTTGTTGTTGATTTGGTTTGGGTTTCTTTTGTGTGTTTGTGTTTTGTTTCTTTTTTTTCCCTCAGAATTATTTTAATTTTTTACTATCTTAGAGGATTTATTGCTCGATATACATTCTTGGTTGTTCTTGAACTGCATTATGAAGGTTTCTTTTCTTCATAAATAAATGTTTTTAAAATTCTAGAGAGTATAATTCCACTGAAATTGAGTCATTTTCTTTGTTTGGATTGTTGATGGTTTTTCTCGATTTTTTTATTTATTTTATTTTCTGCTTGTTCTGTTTAATTACAAGAATTTTTAGGGATATGTCTGACCAGACCTCTGTTTTTCACTCTTGAATGTCTTTTTCCTTTGATCATGTATACAGTCACTTCATTCAGCAGAGAGTAGAAAAATTGCTGGGGAAAAAATTAAATCAATATGAATCCACCTCTTTTTTGATGGTGTGCAGCTTCTGTTTTGATCTTTACTTTGTAAACATTGAGGTTCTGGTGGCGGAAATTTGTTAGCATTTAGTAACAGAAAGTACAAAAAATATAGATATATATTCTATTAATCAGAAAATAGTTGGCACGAACCTCAAGAAAAAGGTGGGATAAGATTTTGATTCTTTGGGAGATAAAGACCTTCAATTGGAAATAAATTTTTAGAGGACTGGTGAGAAATTAATTTATTAACTTGTTTTCACTACTTATAAAGGTCATCATTAGGCATAAGCATTCACCTTTTTAAGAATTTTTTTTTTTCTGGATTTAGTTTCTGCAGTACTTATTAGTTAAATCTGGGATATATTAAAGAGTAATGAGAAGGAAACTTATTGTACAGAGACCTTTTATATGTTGGTTGGGAGTTGCCAGAGTGATTTATATACATTTTTATTTAAATGTGTTAGAAAGCCATCTGGCAAATGCTGTTTTTAGTTTTATAGGGCCACAAAGATCTTCCAAATTTTGCTCTCAGTTATCTCATTTACAAAGCTGTTAAGTAATTCTTCTGTAAGGGCAAAGCACATTCTTTCTCTCTCTCTCTCTCTCTCTCTCTCTGCTCTTTCTCTCTTGGTTTTTAGTTGATGTTGAAATTAGAAGATTATTTTTACCAAGTATACATGTTGATTTGTTGTGTTTGGGCTTTTTTTTCACAATACTACAAGAAGGCATAGATTGTAATTTCATTTCTCTTGTTACCTGACCGTTTTGAAGTTTTAGTTAAGAGATGTATTTCATTCTGAAAGTATCTGAAACAAACATGAACATTACAAAATGGAAGAGGACCAGTGGCAGAATTCACAGATTCATATTTGACAGTTTGAAGAATGGTAAAAATGGACCCAGCTATGGTGTTTCAAATAGATTTAGTGGCAACAATGAAGATGTTAGGGATGACAAAGAGGAAGATAATCTAATAATTAGAGAAATACTAAAGATTTTTCTAAGAGCTTTTGATGTCTATAGGAATATAATTACTTCATATATCACATTTCAAAACAGATAATAAAGCTAAATGATCTATAGAGATAGAATATGTATTTCCTTTACATGCTAAGTTTTCAATTTATTTTTGATCATTGAATTGCAATATTTCCACAGTATTGTATGATTATTCAGGTTGGAAGGGATACCATGACATCTAGTCAAATTCTCAAAGCACTATTTAAATTGAATTCAGATGAGACCACCTAGAATTTTGTATACCTGGATGTTGAAAACCTCCCAGAAAGATGCAGCCTTGCAGGATATCCTGCCTTAGTGTTTAATTATCCTTTAGTTATCTCATCCATTTGTTGTTTTGTTTTTTGTTTTTTTTTTTTTGTTTTTTTTTGTTTTTTTTTGTTTTGTTTTTTTTTTTTTTTTTTTTTGTTTTTGTTTTTTGTTTTGTTTTTTATTTTCTCCTTATATCCAGTTGGGAATTCCCCTTTCAATTAATGGTGTATCAATACTTGGGTCTTATTAACATGTTGTACAGCTTCTGTGAAAAGTGTGGCTATGCATTTGTGTGACAACCTCCTCCAAGGCGCTGGACTCTAGCTGTTAAGCCTTTCTCAAAAATATTTCTTGTCTCCAGAAGAATAATCCAAGTTCCAACAGTCTCTCTTCACACAGACTGTGTGCTACATCCTCTTACCATCTTAGTGGTCCTCTGCTAAATTCATTCATTTTTATCAGCATCTTTCTGAAACTGAGAAGCACAGAGCTGGTCACAGTATTCCAGCTTCCCTTGATAGCTTCCCTTAATGTGTTGGCCATGGCAGTCAGTCCCTAGACAGCGCTCATGCAGAGAGCAGTTAGTCTCTTCCTCATGTAGTACTTTGCACCTTTTGAATTACTTAAGGATTCTGCTGGACCACTTCTGCACCATGTTTAGAAGCCTTTGAAATGTCCTTTGCCCTTCAGCATGTCCAACATGCTCATTCCCCGTCCAGTCTGACATCATCTGCAACCTTGGTGAGGGCATGTTCTGTCTCTTCCTCCAGGTCCCTGATAAACAAGGTAAGTTACAGTGTAGACCTCTTCTACCCTACAGGATAGAGGAACTGCACTTGGAACCAAATTTCATGTGGAATATGAAAATTTAACTACTATTCTCACCCAGGAGCCAGTTTCATTCCATTTAGTAGTCCATCTACTCCTTTTCCATCTAATGTCATCTTGATTCTAACATCAAAAGTCAGATACATGGATGCTGCGGGAGACTGTGACAAAAGCTCTGCTGTAGTCAAGGTAAATGATATTTACTGTTCTTACCCTTGGTAAATCCAAGCTGGCTACTCCCAGTGACTTTTTCTTTTTTCACAGGCCCAGAAATAGTTAGGAAAAGGCTTTGTGCCTTGTGTTTCCCAGGAATTTAAGTGAAGCAGTCTGGACTGTAACTCCCTGAATTGTCTTTTTCAAAACGGCTTCAAGATTTGCCACACATCTTCTAATAGTGGTTATTACAGGCATGAATAAACAGGCAGGAGTTGCTAGTCATATAGTAAGTAAAATAAAGTTGGTTTCACTAGTTAATATTCCTAATTTTATTTTAGGCAAACCAGTAGAACGAGAAATAACAGAGAAGCTTGAGGTTTGTTTATTTAAAAGCTTGTCTGATTATATGAGTTTACTTTTTCCTGTAAAAGTCTCTTAAAACAAGCCCCAAAATTTTAGAGACTTACAAAAAAATAGTCTGTGCATGAGATATATTGCATTTTTATAAATACAATGGTATGTTTCAGTGACTAAATATGTAAAATAAAGGTATGTGACTGAATTTAAGTGCATTTTAAAATATCTCTTGTTTCACTTTTTGAAAGTTTACTTCAATTCAAAGTGTTAGTCCTACTAGATTTCATACATTTAGAAATTTGACTTCACTCGAATGCAAACTTTGTCTCGCAAATGAGATGAATAACATGAAAATACAAAGAAGCTGGACTGCATTCCAAAATCAATTTAAACTTTTTACATTTGTCAGTGGTAAAGCTATTCCCATTATCATCCCTGAAACTGGGGAATCTTATCCTCAGCTATATCTGCCATTAAAAGAACTACAATGACCTTTTTCTAGGAACATCAGCAAATAAAATATTCAGAGTTCTTTTTGGTATACACACTCACTTCTGTGAAGAAGTGAAGCATACACATTTAACAGTTCTGGATATCTCAGACATTCAAGAGTAATGAGTAAGTCCTATTCAAGGATAAGTATCTGAATTCTATCCACCTCAATTTCATGTGATGTAATTGCAATTTAATTGACTCAAATCCTTTGCAAATTACTCAATCCCCAATGTAAACAACTCTAACCGACTCTGTGGTTACTGCATCAGCCACAAGTGTCAATAAAACTATCAGCAAAGCCAGCACTGCAAGGTGGAGATTCCTCTGCCAGGGTGCAGAGCCTGATCCTGGTCCTGCTGATTCATCCTGCCTGTCCACCCATGACTTTCTGAGATCTGCCTCAGGGCTAGTGACTGTGTAGGTTCCTATCCTGACAGCTAAACCCCAGCTGCTTTTTTTCTGCCTAAGCCAAGAAGCAGTTGTTTTATACTTTGAAGGTGTATGTACACTGCTTGCCCAGTTAAAGATTTCTGAAGAAGCAGATCCAGAAGAGGACCAGTAATGGCACCTGGCTGCTGCTCTGTTTTTACCATACTGATTAACTGAATTGACAATAAAAAGGAGTAGTCCATTCCAAAGGACAAGAGGGAAAGAAATGCAGATACCATTATGATATCTGGTACAAAATCAAATTAAGGGAATGGACTCACATAACACTCAAGTAAGAAAGTTTCAGAACTGCATATAATCTGGAACTGTTCTTATTGCCTTATTTTTCTCATTAGGTTTGCAATCAAGTACTTTGCTTTCTATTTAAATAAAGATTTGTATAATTTTCTTGGCCTAAAATGTCTGGTATTAAATGCATATTTTGAGGAAACAGAAAACTTGAAGTTTATACTTCTTATGTAACCTTATTCTGGCCATTGAATTCCACTGTAAAGGCTACTGAAATACATGAGGCCTGTATCTGGGATTCCTAAGCCCTCAAAATCCAGTTTTACTTCAGAACTGTAAGGGCCTTTTAAAATGTCACATTTGTAGGAGTTATATCTTAAGTAATATACCAGAAAAACTTTTTCATAACTGGCTTGTATTAAAAAAAAAAAAGTATCAAAAAGGTATGTTTTCCATCAGGACTTTAAAATTCACTTAAAACTGAACCTGTGATCTGCAGTAATTGTTAGCTGTTATATTTAAGTCCTCTGAACAGCTGATCAGATATCTTGGAAGAAATTCTTCATATCTCACTCTGTGTACTGAGCTGCCTAGGGTTGTGGATTCTGTTGTGATGGCCAGGAACCTAATCTTTGGTCTTGACAGTGGCAGATTTAACACTAGAGAATTTGCCCATTTCCCACAGGAAGAGAACAGAACCTCTATCAGCTTCTCAAAATCCAGCCTATCTTCACTTTTGCTGTAACACTGACCTTCTCTCTTATTACAATGTCCTGGTTTTTGCTGGGATAGAGTTAATTTTCTTCCTGGTATCTGATATGGGTCTGTGTTTTATATTCAGTATGAAATTAAAGTTGATAAAATACTCATGGTTCAATGGTTGCTAAGTAGTGCTTACTGTAAATCAAGAACTTTTCAGTGGCCTGTTCTCTGCCAGCAAGCAGGTGCACAAAAAGCTGGGAGAGAGCATGGCCAGGACAACTAACCTGAACTGGCCACAAAGGTATTCCATACTACAGAATGTCACATCCAGTGTATAAACTGGGGGGACTCGGCCAGAAGGGGTCAATCGTTGTTGGGAAAGGCTTAGAAATCTGCCAGTGGGTGGTGAGCAACCATATTGTGCATCATTCATCTCTCTTGGTTTGTGATTCTCTGTCTTCCTTTTCATTATTATTATTATTATTATTAGTATTAACTTTTTATTTTATTTCAATTGTCAAACTGTTCTTATCTCAACCCACAGGTCTTGCCTTCTTGTGTTTTTTTTTTTTTTATTCTCCTCCCCATACCACTGTGGGTGGGGTGGGGTAGGGTGGGGTGAGTGAATAGCTGTGTGGTACAAAATTGTCAGCTGGGGTTAAACCACAATGCCTTCAAGACAGCATATTTTCTCTTAATGTAGAATTAGGAAGCATGGAAGTCATTCACAGGTTCTCTTCGTCATGATTAACTTTATCTAATTCAGTTCATATTCTGTTTATTATGTAAAGAGAAGTAAAACTGGCATTTTTCATATAACAGAAGGCATAGCATAGCCTAAACAGTTTGCTCTGAGAATGGAAAGCATTTTTCTTTGACTTGAAAAAGCAATCAAACTGTTGTCAATGATACCTGCTTCCTGCATACTGTCATTTCAATAAAGCATGAAAACATTCTCACTTTGAAATACTGACACGAAGGCAGCAGGAAGCGTTCTCACATGTCTGAAGATTGTAGTTTGCAGCTTGCATTTATGATAGGTACAGAATTTAAGATCTGTATTAAAACGTTTGCTATCCATTTGAACATATTTAACAGCTTTTCTGATTGTATATACAGAGAAAAAAACATAAATAGCTTTCTGTCATAACTCCTCTTAAAGTACATACTAGGTTTAAGTAATGATTCTTTCTGGAAGCTAATTTGACAGCAGTATCTGAGGAAAACTTCCATGATGCCACAATTTTTTTCAAATGAAATCACTGTGATTGCACTCGATTGGAACTCTCAACTGGTTTTAGAGATATTTTGAAATGTATAATTTTTGCCCTCTTAGAGCTGTCAAGCAATGTGGTTCTTTCCACATCTTAAAAAATTCTGTCAGGAAATATTTCTACAGTAATAAAATTCCACCTTTTCCCTAGCCCTTGTAAATGATGAGTACACAAGTATGACACCACGTTTGAAGTCAGACACCACAGTATTTGATTCATCTCTTGTTCTGTTCCTTAGTCTGGAATGAAGCTCATGTTTTCTTCCCGTTCAGAAATCTGGTATGGGCTGTCACATTCACTTGCAATTAATACATGTCTGTTACAGACCAGTGACTTTAACAATTGCAAACCTTCAAAGATCTCTTCAGCTTCTTCTAACCAGATGTTGCCATGGTATCCATGTCAGGAAAAAATAATGTAGTTTGGTCTTGACAATTTCGTTGATTAGTATTACTGCTTTATCTTATAGCTTTAATAAATATATTCTTATTGCTAAAAAGTCAGTGAGAAATTTAATAATTCTAATAAGGTTAAAAGACAGCAGAAAACTTGCTTATAAACCTGTAAATAATTTTATAGCTGTATACCCCTTGTTCATATTTTAATACAGTGAGCAGGCATTTTATTATCACTAATTTAAAGTATCTGATATTGCTTTTAATTTTTAATCACAAACAAAAAATATATATTAATATTCATTAAAACAGCATGGCATCACCTCAGGGTTTAAATTCTAAATGGACATTAATGAAAGTAAACTTTTTCTTCCATTAGCCTAATACTAGGACTTTTGCACGTGAAATGCTACAAGAAAGAAAATGTCAAGCCAGAGATTTTTCCGTTTAGTGATCAGAACTTCTAAAAATATGTATGTTTTTTCTCATTTTTTTTAATTACATTTGAGTTAATTACACTCATATTCTTATGGTAGTTCACATACAAGGGAAAACATCTAACTTTTTATAATATTGAACAGTTTCTCAAAGTAATAAACTTCCTACTAATATCTGAAACAACAAGTGAAATGCATTTCAGTGGCAGATGCCAATAACTAGACTGAGACAACTGAGATTAGGTAGCTGCTTTTGTTGAAGATCATTAGATAGGTTATCTGGCAACAAAAAGCATAAGTAAATAGAAAAAACCTTTACTAGGGTATTGAAAATTAGGTAATGGAAATATAATATTCAGTCTACTTCTCTAATGTATAACAGAAATGTTCTTAGCATTTACTAATCAGTATTATTTCAAAAATTATAGTATAAAGATAACATTTACTGTACTGCCAACTATAACTTTGCTATTAAAACAAAAATTTTTGTCCCAAATGGAGAAAATCTTATATCCAATTTTACCAATAGAGGAAACAAAAGTGAATATCTTTATATGCTAAAGTCTAAATCTTCTATAGAAGACATTGGCTGAAACTATAAGGTGACTTCCTTTCACTAACAAAAGAATAAGAAAGAAACTGAAGAGATTAAAATTTTAAATAGGATTTTATTTTACTTTTCAAGAGAGCTCTAATCTACATTATCATACTATCAGGTAATTTTGTTATATGTACTAGAGTCTTTAATTAATACAGGATGTCTAGCTGTTGGATTACAAATATCCTGCTTGAAAAATACAGCCACACGGAAAATTTTCATCTGAAAAATAACCTGCCACCTCTAGATCCTTTTGTGAGTAAGCAAAAACTTTGGCAATTGCATATGAAGAGAAAAAGACATTAATTTTGATGTATTCAGAAGAGTGGCATATTTGAAAGATTTTTCTGAGTAAATATAAGATTTTTCTCAAATTAATGTCATAAATTAGCTCAGTTAAATGAATCAGGCTTACTGAGTCACTTAAATCTGCAATATTATCTACTTACCTTTAAACATTAACTTATCACCTGCTATAAACTCTACAATTCAATTTATATCAATGTATTAATTTTCAAAACTATTTAGTCATATTACTGAATTCTTACTCCTTAATTAATTTACTTGGTTATCTGATAAAGAATTGAAGATATTGTGATGTTTAGTCACACTTCTGTAAATTTTCATAATTTAATTACATTTATCATTCAACATTTCTATTATTAGTGCAATTGTTACATCATTTGAGAATTTTTATAGAAGCAGAAGCAAAAATTTTAGTTACCTCTCTAGAGGAAAATATTTAAGAACAGACAGAATTTTCTGCATTGCATAAAATAGTGCTACAGATATATTTACAACTCAACACTTCTATGTTCACTATTAGATCATCTTTTTGGAGAGCTGTACAGCTTTAAAGACCTATAACAGGAAAGGAAAGAAATGACATATGATATGGAGAGATACTACATTAAAACTGGACGTCCTTGAAGAGAACTCTTAGGTTTGAATTCTTCATAACCTGAAAAATTGCAAATACTTTCAAAGGGTCATTTTCAAAGAAAGATTAGATACCTAATGTAAATTTTAAGTAGACATTAAAAGTCCAACTTCAATTTTGTAATTTTCCTTTCTCTACTTTCCTACACTTTAGAGTGACCAAAGCTTTATTTTTATCTGAATTTTATTATAAATTTTATGTCTTGCAGTGCTCAGTATTCAGTCAGAACAATTGCTAATTCATTTCCTCCACTGTTAAGATAGGGACTGATCAAGGTCAGGAGGAGTGGAGGAGAAGAAAGGTGGTGGGTAAGATTAAAAATGGAAATATTTGGAAACGAAGGTCTGAAGTCAGCCTGAATTTCATTTCAGTTTAAATTTTTAAATGCTCATGAGTTTCTGCATGTTGCTATAAGATTTTTCTTAGAAGACTGCTTGGTTATTTTCATAATTATCTGTGGGTTTTAAGAATCCATATTGACTTCTTGTGATATCTTTGAGAAACAAGATAGAAGAGTTCAAATGTAATTTAAAAAATATTAATAGTGCAATATATTCAGTCATGAAAGTCATAAACTTGTTCCCATGTATATAACTTTCTAAAAATAATTTTAAAAGGAAATATTAATTCAAGCAAATATTTAATTTTTAATGAAGAAAGTCTCTCTATTAATTCATTTTGATTTTCCTCATTTAAGTCAGTCAGATGAATGCTCAGAAAGGTTATATTGAAAACAAAGTCATAGAGTCATTGAATCATAGAACCTTTTAAAATCATCTTGTTCCAACTCCTCTGACGTGGGCAGGGACACCTTCCATTAGACCATGTTGCTCAATGCCCCATCCAACTTGAACGCTTTGAGGGATGGACCATCCACAACTTCTCTGAATAACTCATTCCTGTGTCTTGCCACTCTCAAAAGAAAGAATTTCTTCCTAATAATCTCAACCTACCGTTTTTCATCTTAGCCCATTCCCCCTTGTCCTCCTTCTACACATTTTCATAAAAAGTCCTTCTCCAACTTTCTTATAGGCCCCCTTTAGATACTGGAAAGTGCTGTAAGGTCTCCCTGAAGCATTTTCTTCTCCAGGCTGAGCAACAACAGCTCTCTCAACCTGTCTTCATTGGAGAGGTTCTTCAGCTCATTGATCAATTTCGTGGCCTTATCTGGACTTTCTCCATCAGCTATATGACTTTTTATACTGAACCAGAAGGAATCCTGGTTCATTAATCAATTGAATGGACAGGATTGACTTAATTGAGTGGTTAGGAAACTCAAGGAATCTCATAATTGTAAGAGTAAAATAATTTCTCCAAAAATTTGTCTGTACTGGCTATCACTTAGTGGAAGATGAATGTGACAATGTCCTTTACTATAATGATCTCAATTCACATCAAAGGGCTGTCTGATTTTGAGTTTTTTGCTATATTTCACTGTCAATACTTTGTGAGAATACATCAATACTTGTGAATGAGACATGCAGCAAAGAAGAAAAGATGGGAATGAAAGCCTCTCAAACTAAGAGAGACTTCTTGAACTATGGATTAGGTGATCCAGGAGTAATGGGGGGTTGATAATGGCAGGGGGGTTTCCACTGAGTAGAAAAGTTAGCCGGTTACAGAACTGTACTAATGGTAACATGGCTGTTTTAATGTGGGCAAGTCTTTGTAAAAGAGGATTGAATGGGTTTATCTAATGAACATTAGATCCTATACCTCAGAACCTAAAGAAATAATTTACAACAGTATCACGGGGAGTACTGGTATGTCAAAGGGAATATATTTTTAAGATTTCCCATACTTTATATCCTGGATTTGGTAGTACAATATACTTCCTTTGTGTGGAGGAGAACATGGGTGCTCTACCTGTCCTGCATTGTACATTTCTGGTTGCTGGAGTAACATGTAACCTCTGTGTCCTCCATGACATTTATGCTGAAGATGGCAGCAATAGGATATGGATTAAGCCATCAATGTTTTACTAGTGTATAACAAATATAAGTTCTATTTCTGACTGACTATAGATTTAGAGTTCCACTTTAAGCACAAAATACTTTGTTTCCTACTTATAATTTTTTTTTCTCAGCATTTTGTTCAGTATTATTTTAGATGGTGAAATCCTTAAAACAAGAAGCTTTTTGTTTTGGTTTGTTTTTTTTAATACAGAAGGCCATCAAAGGCCTGGAAGTGTCTTTGTATAAACTATAAAGAATATTAGCCATTCTTCCATTAGGTTCCAGTCCAGCATGACATTCTATGCATGAAAAAGAGTGGACTACTCCTATCCATCTATATACACCAGCAGAATAATGACAGTACACAATATTGTTCAGAACATCCATAACTCTAGAATTTTCTTTCAATGAAAAAATTTAAAGAAATTTAGAAATATACAGTTGAAACCATACAATAAAAGGAAAATTAAATAGGAGAAAAAGCTTTACATTTTTGAATGATCATTTTAATGTGATAATCATCTGATTAATAATATAAATAACTAGAAGGGCAGAAGTATAGCAAAGAATATGCAATCTTTTTCCATCAGATAAATTAGATGAAGAGCCTGTGAAAATTAAGAGTTTAGCAAGATGTATCTGAAGTGCTGTACCTAATCAGGCTGTAGAAGGATCATTTGTCTCCTGCTTTTTGTAACAAGGTTAAAATTTTTAATGATTCTTTTTGGTGGAGATTCTAAATTGCAGCAGAAAAGAGAACTTTCTTCATTTTAGAAACACTCATAGCCCTTCAAATTCTTTAGATTTATCCTTCAACTAAGGTGTGATTTCCAAGGAACTAACAAATAAGAGTTTTCATTAATTAAATGCGAAAATAGTTCAACTTCTTTTAAAAAGGTACTTAAGTGCAATAAGTTTTGAAAAGGGCCTTATTCTTCATCCTCTGCTGTCAGCCAGAAAGAAACACAATTTATTTTAAGCTTGGGTTATCTCATTTGCAGGATTTCTTGTCTTAGAAGAATCTTTCAGAGAAAGTTTTCTTCTGCAAGTTTTAGAGCATCTTATATAAAGCTGTTCTTGAAACTTCACACAACAAATGTAAAATCACTGAATTGTCTAATCTATTGATTCATGGTCTAATAAGCTGAAGAGAGGCTGTAAATGGCCCAGGATTTTTTTTCATAATGAGATATACATAAAATTCAAAGTAGAAACACAGAGCCCTTAATTCTTCTCTTCCAGTTTAAGACTGGAATAAATGAATGCTTTATTCAATTAAAAAAGTATTCACTCTTGGCATTTTTCAGATCAATCAATACTCCTGATTCCTCCTATGCCTTTGATACCTCCTTGGGGGGAGTCTAAGTCGGCTATCCCTTTGTCTGAGTCCTCAGTCGGTGTTTTCTACCTTCATTTTTATTCCTATTCTTTCCTGGGTTTGTGGAGATGGGCCTTAAATGAGTATCTGTGATGGGCCTGAAAGTAGCCAGATCTCCCACATCTGTCATTGTCTCTCTGAGTTCTTTTGTGGCTGAGCTTTTCACATATAACCTAAAAGAAAGTATTTCATCTGATTGAATTTTGAGGAATAGGGGTACACCATTTTTTTATAGAATTTCAAAAGTATTCCATTAGATACAAAAATTATTTGTGGACAGGGTGACTGCACACATCTAATTTTCAGAAAGATAGATGGCAGCTTGACTTTGAATCAAGAACAAAACAGAGTATTCCTGGAGAAATTTATATCACTGTTTAAATGCTATTGAATATGAAAAGTTAATGACTTTCATCTGTTGAGATAAATTGGCATTTCAAAGTATCTCTTCTAGATATACTCATGACAGATACCTAAAATACCAATGAAAAAATGAAAAGGGGAATGGAGGATCATGGGTAAAAAGAGATTACAAGCAAATTGAATAAAATAATTAGAAATAACTGAGAAGACAATAAAACAGAAAGTAGATGTGACAATGGAGATGGAACAGGTGTCATGACTGTTCATACAAAAGAACAGGTTTCATGCAAATCTAAACAGAAGTATTGTTGCTGGCTATTGAGTCCATATGAACTCACTTCCCAAAGACAGAAACCTTGTCCTTGCTCTTCTTAGGTGAGGGCTTCAATCATAACCCAGATGGTATTATACTGTCAGAATTTCCTTTTAAAAAACAAGGCTGAAGTAATTCCAGAGCAAGTTTATTAAAACAGAGCAGTTTTTATTGATTCCTTCACTTATTTTGACACAATACAATCCTAAAGAGGTTCTAGTTGTACAGCACCTTACAAGTCTTCATCTTTCTACTAGTAACTGAGGTCAGTCAGACCTTTGTTTCCTTCAGTAAGCTGAGGCAAATAACCTACGTTCTATGTAGTCTACTACTGGGGTTCATCTCAGTCTAACCTCAAATTCAGATTCCCTTTCCCTACATAATAATCTCTGGTCATTATTTCTAACAATTACAAGAAATAGGAGATGCCAGAATGTTCTTTCAATGGGATACTTTGGTTGGTTTTAACTATTTAAAATTTTGTCTTAAACCAGAAAAAACTTGAGAGATCCCTTTAAAGTTTGTGCTTAATTTTCAGGGAAAGAGGAATGTGAATAGGTACTGCAATAGTTTCTTGAAATTTTTTCCATCACTAATTTGTGGCTGCTTCTTTTGTGGAAAGAAAAATATAAATCAGATGAACAGCAAATTTCCACAAAGAAACAAAATAAAAAGGGAACAATAGTGCAAGTGGTTAATTTATGAAAGCAGGCCAGGATTTCAGTTTACTAACAATTTCAAATGTCACTTTCTGATTGGACCTGTGTATCAAAAGGTTCTTTGTGCCTAAAACATTAGTAATTAATACACTCATTGTCAGATGAATAAAGAACATCTGATTAAAAAAAAATCAAAAGCATCAATGGTATTAAAACAAGTTTTCATTTCAAAAATTATCTTTTTAATTAACAACAGAAGTCTGTTCTAAATTTCACTGAAGACAATAGGAAACATCCCAGTGATGTCAATGTACTTTAAGATCATTATAATTTTCCTATAAAGATTCTTAATAATACTAGAAATTCATGTCAACTAAAAATTAACTTAGCGTTATAAAAATAAAAATATCTAATATGTCATCTGACAACAATAGATGAGTTTTATTGCATTCTGTATTTGATTTGTTCTATTCAGAGACATCACCATTTTTTATATTTGTTTATTATTTATCACCTTTTCAGATGAAAACTGACAGGGTCTGTAGTGATAGGGAGAGAAGTAATGGTTTTAAACTAAGAGAGGATGCACTTAAACTAGGTAAAAGGAAGAAATTTTTCACAATGAGGATGGTGAAACACAGGAAACAGTTTTCCCAGAGGGCTGTTGAATGCCTCATCGTTCAAGGCCAGGTTGGATGGGGCTCTGAATAACCAGATCTGGTTGAAGATGTCCCTGCTCATTGTGAGGGAAGTTGGACTAGATGGCCTTTAAAGATCCCTTCCAATCCTGAGTGTTCTATGATTCTCTAACTTCCTGGTTCAATTTGTTGTATTTTCTCTTAATGATGGTACTTCATCTTCAAAGAAATGAGCTACAGTTCTTAAGGATGCATCTAGTTCCCAGGCCAGATTCTCAGTCAAGCAGCTCTCTAGCAGCTCCCAGGCTGGCAGGCATCTTCTCCTGTCAGTGTTTTAGCAGACATTTTCGGCCAAGGATTTTTGCATTATAACCAAGTCACCTTTATGCCGCCTCCCATCAGGAAGATCCTTCAATTGTGTTAAGGACAGAATTATGTCTAAGGTGATAACCATTAAGAAAAGTAGTTATAAATGGATGGCTAGGGAAGACTCTTGTCTTTGAGATCTTTTAGCCCATACTTCAGCACTCAGAAGGCTAAGAATTCCCCAGGACATCTACCTGTAATGTGAAGCATTGGATTTTTTTTTTTCTTTCATAAACCAAGTTCCTATCATCTTCACTTCACACTTTTTGTTCCTGTACTCTTTGAAATAATGAATATTTAATCCATATCTATTGTTTTCCTACCATGATTGACTTTGAAGACCTCTGTAATGATCCTATTCTCTTGTCTTTTTACCAGATTGAAGATAACTTTATAGTAAGAATATTACATATTTTTCTCTTAAATAGAAGATATTTTGTATCTCTGAATATCATAATTATATTTATCTGAATTTCTTCAAATTGTCCTATACATTTTGTTAATATGCAGAGCCAGAAATACATGTTTTATTTATGATCTGAATAAACCAAGAATATGCTAATCAACATCACGGTATTTTGCATTTTTTACAGAATTTATTTCTTAATATTTTGCAGCTTTTGACTGGTACTAGTATTAACAGTTTCATCCTACTAAGTTTTCGATTCTTAATAATAGAACTTAGTTTAAAGTCCTTCATATTATTTTTTACGTTAATATTTTCTGAAAGTGTCACTTTATTTTAGTCTTGACAGTTCTATCCCCCAGCTACTCAGTCTTTAGTCCTTCTGAATTTGTTCAGAACCAGCTCTCATCCTCGCATGTCATCAACAATCTTTTCACTTAAATTTTCTTGTCATTTACTTGTTGAATGATATGGATTACAGCCCAGTTTGCTGCAGAACCCAATGAGCAATCACCTTTCACAACAAAAACTGACCATTTATGAGTTTCTGCTTTTCTAAATTAAATATTTGACCAACAAATTACCATTATTCTTATGCCTTGAATGCCTTCTTAAAAGCCTTTGGTAAGGAACTCTACCAAAATCTGCTTTGAAACCAAGACTTTGTTAACCATATTATCCTTATTGACACACTTGATATGCATACTAGAAAGCTCAAGAGTTGTGAGAAAACACTACTCTTTATAAAAGTCATGGGTTTTTTTCCCCAACTACAGTTTACATATACAGCTATCTAGCAATTTTTTTTCTTTATATCATAGTGGAAAATAAATTACCCTGAACCATAAATCACTGGTATATAGTTATTTCAGTTTCTCAGAATTACAGACATTTTCACCAGATAGCTGACTCTATGTTCTCAAAACAAATGCCCTCAAAACAGTATTGTTAGGGTTGATATAGAGATAAAACTTGAAAAAAATTTGATTTGCTACATCTAGACAGACATGAGGTTACTTGTTTGTGTATACAAGGATGCCTAAATATTTTGGGGAACACTCATTCTTCATTGCAAAGATTGATGGATGTCTTCGACAGCTTTAAGTGTTATTGTAATTACATCAGCTACCAGTTATTCAGGAAGAGGATATTTACTTTCATCATAGCCTTCCTCTCAGCATATTCTACTCCTATCATGGCTTTGCCTCAATGAACTTCTCAAAAAGGGATAGAGTGTGGCAAAACTGTACCTCTCATACAAATGCACTTCTGAAGACCATATTGGTGTCATACATCATTTTGATTTTAAGTGTTTAGGTGCTATAATGCTGAAATTTAATATCCTATATGATAACAAACAAACAAAAAACCATCTTGACTCATGAAGACTTATATTTACTTAGGCATATATATACAGAATGCTACTAAAATAAAATAAAACCCCAGTAATTAATGTGCTTGTTCTCACAACATTCCAATATGTTAAAAAATTCTGTTATGAATTAAGATGCATAAAAATAACAGCTAAAGTACAATAAGTAGAAACTTAAGTCAAACTTATGTCAAATCCTTTAACCATGCAAACGGTTTGGAAATGTTTTTAATTCCAGATGCCAGCTACCTTGGTCAGCTTTACTGTTGGATTTATATTTGCCATGGGATATACTCTGTGTGTGCACACTTATTTACCATTTTTGTTACTGTTTTTTTTCACAGGTGATTGGAAAGCAAACATCAACTTATGACAGGGCTCACCCTTGTGATATATGATTGGATATGTGCATGCCAATTTCAGTTACATTGTCTAGGAGTCCATCTAGGTTTTGTCCTTTGCAGAAACGTCTCTGGGCCATGGTCAGTTGGAGTCTGTAAGCAGCTTAAGTTCATCAGTCCTTCTATAGAGCACTGCTCCACTCGTGGATATTCTACAGTTGTTATCACGAGTTTGTGAAGGTAAGTCAGAGAACACAGTTAACTTTGCCATCTACTGTTTCAGCATCTTAAACCCAGTATAGACACTGCTTCAATTCGTTAACTTCAAATCACTTAGACAATGACAAAGGCAAATCATAAGTCACATATGATTTTGCTGTCATTATATCAAGCGATCTTCTATACTCTTCACCAACCCCAAATCTAGTTTATACTCATAGGACACTGATAAATACAATTCATAGTTGAACAGCATTGCCTGAACAGAGAACCCTAGGGATCACAATTAAATGTTGGAGATGTCTGCATTTGACAATATTTTCTTTCATAATACAAAACAATGAAGTTGTACTTGAATCATCTAAGCTAAAATTTATCATCTGTGACCACTCTCACAGACAGAACCATCAAGCTTTGTCCAAATAATATTTAATCTTGCCTTTTTAATGTTTAACAGTGGTATTTCTTTAACAAAAACAGTGCATCTTTAGAAAATGCAGCTCTAGACTAGGCAGTATTTTGCCATTTTGTGTGTTTCACAATTCACTTAATTAGTGCTCAGTTTTTACTCCATTTGGACTAATTTTTTCCCCTAGTGTTCTTGTGCTCAGTGACCTTACCTTCACTGTGCGTCAATGGGATGACTGTATTTTTCATGGTACACATACTATTTTGACAACCTGGTGATATTAATTGGTCTCTCAGGAGCTTTCTGTAATAAATCTATCTCATTGGCAGTCAGAAATACATATGAACTTTCTTCCTTCCTTATCTTCATTGTTCATCAGGGCCTTGTGTTACCAATTTTAACTCCTTTACACTCTATTATTCTGAATGTAAGAAAACAAAAGTCATGATCAGAGAGGAATGTATCATACCTGCACATCTTCTCTAACCTCTGAAAAAGAACCAAAAATTTTATGAGAATATGCACAGTTTTATCAAAGCACCAGAACCAAATGTCATTATATAGTACAGGTGCAGTACCAAAGCATGCTATGCAAATTGTGAAAGTCCATGCTTGAAGATGGAAAATATCACTTCTGAGATTATTAATTTCTCTGAAAACACTCAGAGAAAATGTTTGTTAAAGGCAGAGAAAAGTATTGGGAACTTGGCATAGGCTAACACAAGGATTTAAATCTCACTTCAACTGTAGTCAATATTCATTTGATGGTAACGGGAATCTATTGCAAGAGTGTTTCCAAAACTGTAGTAAAGGGAATCTATTGCAAGAGTGTTTCCAGTGACAGTTTGATCTGGATCAGCAGAGACTCTTTGTGTCATTGTTTTGCTTGAATTGCTATTTTTCTTTAGGTTTTGTAATCCAGCTATCCACCACATATGCGTAACTTAATGTTGTTGGTGTAACAAAACTGCATGTGAAATATCTCTTAAATATCTTAACTATATGCAAAAGACTCTTGTGACCTTTGCTGCAGGAGCAGCTTTAACTGACCTTTTGTAAATGTCTTATATCTGCATAAACTGATCACTTCTGAAGCAAAGACACTGTGGGACACACTACCCAAGATGTTGACCAACATATTAAGAAACAGCAGCTAGTTTAGATATAGCAAGAGGAAATTTCTAGATATAGTCCAGATTCCCACCTTTAATAGGCAGTCAGATACTTAATTGTGAAAGTCCAGTTAGTCACCCATTTTCATTCTGGTCCATTGTCTCAAGCCAGTCCATTAAGTCATCTATGCAAAATATGGCTGAAAATTCCTGTAGAATACAAAGAATTAATTAAAAACTTAATATATACTTCATAAGAGTAAACTTCCACAATTTTAAAAATCCCCAAAAGTACTTGTATGTTATTAATTAATATTTAACCTCTTGTATAATATGTTTTTATGAAGAAAAGATATTCATTGGTAGATTTAGGTTTTTAATTATTTTCAAAGTTCGGAGTGAAGTATGTTTTTTTTTACTGATAGTATGAAAAACTTATTGCGAATATTGTTATTGTTGGACTGAAAGGATTGTGCTTGTTGAAGCCATGGTATTGCTTACTTCTCTTTCTAAATTGTATAAATTTGATGAAACTGATAGAATTCTGGCTTTATTTTGACAGAGACACATTTCAAAGCATTCATTTTACAAGTGAAAATATTACAAGCATAGAATCCAACTTTCACTTTTGGCAAATATCACGACTTCAGGCTTCTGCTTTATTTTGGGACAGAGCAGATTGTACTTTTTGAAGGACCACACAATTTTGTGCAAGGACACTACTTACACAGTGAAATCAGTAACAATCTATTATAAAATGTGCAAAAGTAGAAAATAAATACTTGTCCTTTTCCCTTCAGAATCATAAAAAGGCATCTTTTGATTAGGAAGAGCCAGAATAAGTAGTACTGGCTGTGAATTAGTTGCCAATGTTAACCAAGTTCACAGAATATCATTTCGTGCTTACTTATATGGAAGGTTATTATTCATTACTAATTTAGTGTCATTACATATTATTAGTGTCTTTATGTTATTATGTATAATAGATGAATTTGTAATGCAGGTCTTATTAAAAAGAGCAACTGAAAGAGAAAAGACTATGGAATTTTGATCCATCTTATCAAAGCTTACTTTAAACATTTAAGCCTTTGTATCTATGATCAAACATGTAATAGTTATGAATTAATAATGCTCCATGTTTTATAAATTTGGGGGCACAATATGAAGGCTATGTATCTGCAGTAAGCCTTTTCAAACCATCCTGAGCATTTTCAAACGGCTCAGAAAGACTTAATTATGCTGCAATATTTCACTTTTCTCTTAAATCTGAAGAAAGAATCATAGGTAATTAATTTTGAATATTAAAATGCAATATGATAAGACTCAATGAGGGGAATAAGTTCATGTGTATCTACAGCTCTACATGTTAATATATTTTCAAATTCAGAGCATATATCTGTTCTTCAAGAGACACTTCTAACTTGCAAGTTATAAACCTTAACAATTAAAAGTAAATTTAAAATAATGTTATTCCATATTCAGATAATTTTCAAACTAATACCAACTGGAACACTTTATTCTAATAGGAATTCCTGAGACCTTGCACCAGAGGACTGCACATAATGCAAAAGGACGAAACAGATTCAGCGTCTGATGCAAGAGGCTTCAAACCTGTGCCCCACTCAGAGGAGGTACCTGGGCATTCCCACCTGGCCCAAATGGGTATTAATCCACTGAACTCCAAGTTTTGCAGGACGGTCACCCCAAGGAAGACCAGAAGAAGAGGATCAATGGGACATCATAGGGATCCACGGAGTGGTGATATTTTCTCTCTGCCACTCTCTTTCTCTCTGCCCCTCCCCCTATTCTTTTTCTATTTCTTTCTCTCTCTTTCTGTAGCCCACTGCTAATACAATCCATACTATTGACTTCAGCATATGGTCTCTCTTGCACCTTAATTCAGGCAGAGGCATCTCTCTAAAAATTTTAATAATAAGATCTCATCTGTTACTCAGAATTAAAGTTAACTTTTGTGAATAATCCTCTAATTTTTAATGGAACAGAATATGACAGAACGTGGTGTTAATGTGTAAGTACTGACAGCTAAGACCCATGTCACTAGAGAGTAGTGTGATGCTGGAAATACTTTCCAGGATTATTCTTGTGTTTGTGAAAGGAGGTATATGCTAGGAATACAATAATAGTGTGATGAGCAACTATGTATCTCTCAGTTTAAAATATTAGTGCTGTTTAGCTACATGTGTGGGAAACACAAAAGGTGGAAAAGCTTTTATGTGCGAGAAAAAGCAGGTTTTAGAAATAAAGCAGAAGAGTTTAAGATTTAGCTCTGGCTGGGAGAAAGATATTAGAAGATACAGTTATACAGCAAGCGAGGACATTAAAAACGATGGTTAGAGTTTCTAGGCTTGGCCTAGATAGATTTTGAAGTTGCAAAAAAAATATGCTTAGCAAGATAGATAAGTTTAAGCTTTATAATAGAATATTGTGTACTGTTAAAGACATAAAAGTCAGCATTGTGCAGTACCTGCGCTGCTTGGAGATTGGTTAAGACAGTTGTCTGTAACTTTTAGAATCATGCTATTGGCCAAAAAGGTTCTAAGAATGCCAGGAAAAACTAGGAAGTCTTTGGATGCCCTTAGAAGTGTGAGCTCTGTCCCATCTCTGTCTCAACTCTGTATGTGAGACTGATAATGGAATAAAATAACAAAAGGCATCTAGAGCACCTCTCCAGGCTCCCCGTCCCTTTGTTGCCGAAAACATCAACAAAATGGTGGCCCATGTGAGGCCAAAAATACATTTTATCATCTTTGATACACTTCTCTGCCAGTCACCCAGTCAGAAGCCCCACGTCAAAAAAAAAAAAAAAAAGGCCGTTAAAAAACCCAAATTTCTCTTAAAACGAAAAAGCCTCTTCCCTTTCGCCTTCCTAAACCACAGTGTAAAGTAAAAAAAAAAAAAAAACAAAACAAACCTGTAGAAAATTTAAAAATAAGACAATATTTGTCAAAAAAAATAAATGAGACGTCTATCACCAAATTATAACACTTTAAAAAAAATCTTATACCAGTGTCCAAAAAAACCCTAATAAACTTAGTAGCTTAAGTCGATACAAACTTTCCTTCCGTAAAACCAAAGTCTACCTTAATTTATAATTTCTAAAACATAGTGAACTAGAAATTATATAATGCTGTCTCTATAAATCTAAAGAAAACTGCAGCAATTTTTTCCCTATATGTAGAATACTGATAGAACTCTTCAAACACACTGAGTACCAAAAAAATTTACGTACTCCTGCGTCTCCAATCAGCAAAACAATCCTGCACCAGTCTCCGTACACCAGACTAATCCTACATCTCCTGCTGCACCTTGCACCATCCCTAAAGTTTCCCCACCATCCCAAAACAGTCTCCCAAACCCACCTCTCCTCCCACTCGCCTCCCACTCACCTCCCACCGCCTCGCCGACTCCCAATGTCCCGTTACCAAAAATCTCCTGTTATTCCAGGTTCCCCTTTGTCGCAAACTCATTGCATCACTGCCTCCACTCCTATGCTTCCTCCTTCCAACCCCTCAGTCACTTCTTCCACTCTTTCCCTACCCCTGGCACACAGTTTCCAAAGCTCAGCCTCCTCAGCACCTCCAAACAGCCTGTTTCAACCCTCCCTGCCAGTTCCCCGCACCTGCAGCTTCCCTGCAACTTCTAGCGAGCGAAAGAAAACTTTAGCAAAAAGCAGCCCCGTCCCCGCCAGCTGCGGGCTTCTGCCACCACTTCCTAGTTTTAGCCAGCTTCCACAGCTCTCAAAAGAGCTCTCTGCCCCACCAGAGTAGCAGCTAGAGAGCCCCTGCTGCTACAGCCCCCGAAACAGCTCCTGCCGGTCCCACTCCTTACACAGCCCCCAAAGCTGCTTCAACGGGCCCCATCCCGAAACACAGCAACACCCGTATGTCCGCAGCTCCGCTCCGCACTTCCAGCACCAGTCCCACCCCAAGACAGAGCAGCTGTCCTGCTGTGACTGCTGGATGCTGCAGTTCCGCTACTGCACCTAGAAAAGAAAAAAAAACCCAGCTGCTGTTACTAAAATACAAACACAGACCCTGCTACTGACAGCTCCAAAGACACAAACACTACTACCAACGCAAATACAAATATCAAATTCTAAAAGCAATTAAAATTAAAATCTTGCCTTAATTAATCCTAAATCCACAAATTTAACACAAAATCCTAATTTATCTACAGTTAAGTCAAAATTTTTTCCAACCATTGAACAAACTAAGAAAATTACTAAAACAATTTCAAAAGTTAAACCATTATGCTTGCCAGATTAATCTAAAACAACATAAAGCTGACAACATGAAGCTGTATTTTTATAATGAGTCCTCAGTATTTTCAGTGATTTACACAATTGCAAGCATATAAAAGCAAGAAATGTTTTCTCCTGAAGTTTCATTTCTACATTTCTAAAGCGCATTGTCAAGAAAATCTGCTATATGAGAAACTTATGTCATATAAAATTCAATACTGTCTTTATCATTTACTTCAATGACAGTTGAATTATACCATATAGAAAGGTATTTTCAAAGAGAATGGCTTTCTTATACCCTTTTTTTTCCTTCTGTCTCATTGCATGATATTGCTATGTATGCTTAAATGTTTGATGTATTCCACCAGATGTTTGGAATATATTGCAGTCAGGAATACAGGGTTTTGTTTTGTACCTATCTGTTTTTTAAACATTAAACATCTGCACTACAGCAGGAATGGTAGAGAACCTCTGAAAAAACTCTGTAAACTACATAGCTCAGATAGTCTGTTACTGTTGAATTAAACTCTGTTTTAATTTGGACATAGCTTGAATAATTTTTTAATGTAAAACAGGTGTGTTCTTTCAAGAAGTTAAAGCCAAGGTAGTTTTTCATTGGTAAGCTGCTAAAACAGAAACAAAATTAGAAATTACCTGCTTCAAATTATCTTCCATACCCTTGTAACTCATAGATGCACTTAAAATATACATCTTTAAGAGGAAAACTACGAAAGCCATCTTAAGAAAAACAGCTGCTGCATATGAATGGGGATATTATTCAACATAAAATCACAAAGCCTTTCAGCACATGAATTTCATGTGCACGTGCAGCAATCTTTCTGACACTATAAAGCTTTAGAGCATCCATTACTGTCTTTGAGTTTACAGTCTGTGCACTAACAGGTTTCATGATAGACAGAGCTATTACACACCCTATTCTGCCAATGTTATTACTTCAGAGAAAGAAATTAAACGAAATATGCAAAAGAGGAAAAAAAAGTATTAAAATGTAACAAAGTTGTTTAAAATATTACAATGCATTTAATATAATATTATATAATACAAGACAATAACTGCATCATTTGAATGATGAATCAAATGAAAATAATAATTTCAATTTGGTTCTTCATCCCTGTGATTAAAACCATTGTTGCTGTAAATTCACTTGCGGGATATCATTGCTGAAGCACACTCTTGGAAAGTAAAGAAGTGACTTCACAAAAAACATCCTTTAGGAGAACATTTCTAAGGAAGGTCTTTGATACCTTTTCCATAAATATTTCTTTCTGAGCTCTATTGATGACATAATTATGCTGTCAGGAAACATACATTTGGATTTTAGCAATGTTTTAGTGTGTTTTACTTAAGTAGGCAGCAAAATAAGTAAAGGCAAGCTTAGTTATCATCCATTTGCTTTAAGGTCTTCATGTTCAATTAATATTGATATCTCAGGGCACCTCATACAGATGAAGTACAGGATCTATAACCTCATCTTTTTGTAAAGTAAGGAAGATCTGTGTTCAGCTGTTTCTAACAATCTGCCGTGTTGAAGTTAAAGGACAAAATTCTGACTCCATGTAGCAAATCAGACAATTTAATGTTGTAAAAATACATGATTAACTCAACTTGAGATTCCATAAAGAATCCTGCCTGGCTTCTGCCTGCTTCAGCAGTATCGGCTTCCTTTTGGTGTCCCATGCTTTTTGGTACTGTGCAGGGGCTCTTCAAGCACCAGAGTCTGCAAAACAGCAGCAAACACCTATGCATAAGCAGGAAAGGAAATATTCCTAATGTTACCTGCATGACGAATTTTTCATGTGTGTGTCTAGAAGTTGAGTTGCTGTATAAAGCAACAATCTTCCAGTTTATCAAGGCCAAATTTGCAATTCCAGGTAATTGACTCTGTGGACTAGATATATTTCAGCTTCTTCCCTATTCCCACACTGTGGAAAGAATCAGTCCTTTCAATAGTCTCAACAGCTAGTTCATTAACTATCTAAAGAAAGCAGGATTCATTCCAAGACTCTAAATTAACTTGTGCAGTCTACCATGTTTGTCTGTCTTGTACAGAGCAATAATCTCCTATGATGAGCTATTATGGCACTCTGTAGCACAAAGTACACTTCAAGGGATCAATTTCAGCACTTTCAGATCTGGATCAGTTTACCCATTTCCAAACTGAGCTACACTTCCCATCCCTTTTGTGTAGTTGAAAAGACACATATACTTACCAAAACAAAGTATTTTCCTATTTTTATCCTTTAATCACTCTCAAAAGCAAGAAGCTGGCTAAACATCAGGATTGGCATGATGTTATGAATTTTGCACAGATGTTCATAAAATTAATGCAATCTTTATAATTGCACTTATCATTTGGACATTCACAGAAAGGATATTGACTTTAATTATAAAACTCATCTGAATACTAATTAAGGTGGTTTTATTACTGTGTGAGTACAATCTATATTTTTTTATTATCATCACATTTTACAGTATAATAAAATCTTATAATGCTATGCAGTGAGTTTGGGGAAGCAATGAGTATCAGTTTTAGGAAAAAAAAAAGATTTTTATAGAAGCAGCTTTAATTTCCTTGCACTTTGACAAAAAAACCCTAATCCAGTCCACTTCCACAAGAATAGATTTTTTGGTTGGGTGCCAGATATATGACTGACAAGAACAAGCCAAGCATAACATTTAAGGACATTTCTTTGAAATATGTAAGAATACTAAAATCTTGTTCCAATTAATTGAAAATAGAATGTGGTTTTTTTTGGTTTTTTGTTTGTTTTTTTTTTTTTTTTTAATTTTATTTTATTTTAAGAAAGGAGCCCAAATTCTGAGTATTTGGAACGCTAAGGTGCCCGGTTATTACAGGTTTCCTTCCTTCCTTCCTTCCTTCCTTCCTTCCTTCCTTCCTTCCTTCCTTCCTTCCTTCCTTCCTTCCTTCCTTCCTTCCTTCTTCTTCCTCTCTTCTTTTTTCCCTTCCTTCTTTCCTTCCTTATGTACCTCTTCCCTTCCCTCCATACCTCCACCCTGCCTCCTATCACTCCTTTCTCTCTAAATGCCTGCTAGTTGTCTTTCAGATTAAGTGGCTGTTATGGCTTTGTTCCTGTTCTAGTATTGAAAGGTGACAAATTAAGTTAAGAATAATTATGACCTGTGCATTACACATTGATTTCCTGACAATTTCTAATCACTCCCTGAAGAACAGCTATTGCAAGCTTACAGTTGCAAAATTTATCCTGAGATTCTACCTATTTGGCCATGAAAGCAATTGTGAAGTTTGTGGATAGAGGATAAATAGTATTGTACAACCAGGAGTCATTAAGACCTCCAGCAGCTAAGATATGCACATCCCCCAGTGACTGGTTGGAGCATATAACACACAGCTGGCTTTCATCCTGGGAGCCCAGTGGGAAAGGTAAGGCAGCAGAAAAAGCAGAGAAGTAACAAAGTCCAATGGGGCTGGTAATTACCACAATTATGCAAAATCTTAGTTTCTGGAAATGTGGACTTTGGTCATATATTTTAAATCACATATAATATTTACAGATCATAAACCCTAAATAGCATATAAGAAAAGTAATTTCTCTCTTTTACTCTCTGAGTTTTCTGTTCTATAATTATCTTTTGTCTTTTGAGAACATTTAAATAATTTTTCTTGGTATTTTTAAGAATTTTCACATGTGGAATCTTCCCATGATGCTTTGATTATATAAAAAATGCTTTAGTTCCCATTGTAATGAGTAGGAGTTATGTTTTAATACTTCAAGGGAGAATTTAACTGCTCCCTTTCTCTTTCTGTGCACATTTCTAATTCAAACACACATTATAAAAGGAAATTTTCTCCCCTGTTTTCATAAGAACCTGAATGTTTTATTTTACCTTTGTATTAATGATGATGTCTCATTGCTCGTTTGTTCACAATAACAGTTTTGCACTTCATTGGCAAGGAATTCAGAAGGAATTTAGTTTTGTGGGTTAAAAGAATAATTTCTCACTTGTTTGTTTATTTATTTATTTTCTTCTTAATTTGAATAAATATTTCATTAGTTAACTGCAGAAGTAATCCATGCACAGTGATCAGCTTTAAACTGCCAGTATAAATGGTTTCCCTTTATGATCTATTCGAATTAACCTACCATCTGTGACAACATTTTGCCCTTACTAAAAAAATACAATGCATACTGTGTGCCTTGGTTTTGTCAACATAATTAAAAAGTAGGAAAATCAGGCTTTTCATTTTTCCTTTTCTTCAAAATCGTATTACCATCAGGAAATATAAAACTTTTTTTGATTGAATGAGCCAGAATGCTCAAGAATGAATGTATGAACAATGCCAACCAGACTTTTATTTCCATAGCCGTGTCATTAAGTATGGTGACATAGGATGTTTCCTTGTGTCTATGTGAGTTTTGTATATGTAAGTTGGAAACTAAATGCTACATTTACAGTTGCACTTTTACAAGTTTCAAATGAACACCTGTTTTTCTGGTCTCAGCAGACCAAAACATCATGAATTACTATTACATGATCCTGAAATTGAATTATGTTATTTATGAGTATATATAGAAAACCCAATTATTAAAAAAGATGGTCTACAACGTTTATTCAGAATTACATCATATAGTTATCCTGATAATTATGCACTCTAGTAAAGTCATGTGACATTATTAGGAGTGAAAACTGTTTTGAAGGAAAAGCTGTGACCACAGAGGAAATGAAAACTTGTATATAAGTAAAAGGTTAGTAGTGTGTGTGTTTGGTTGTTTTGGTTTTTTTCCATTGGATTGTTTGCTGAAATGTTTAAAATTGTGAGGCAAATTCAGACAAGAACCATTAGTTTCTTCATTGTAAAATTCGCCGTTGACTAGAACTAAATACTGCAGGTGACTGTGGCACACTTGTCTTAATATCATTCTGCATGGTTTCTTAGGACAGTAGGTTTTGGGGTTTTTGTTTGTATTTGGCTCTTTTTCCCTGCCTATTATTCTTTTGAAGAGCAGAGCAGACGATTTTGGTTTTGTTTGTTTTTTTTTCTTGACTGAGGAGAGATTTACAGCCTAGTGTCCGTGAAAGTTATATTTAACTACAAAACCATTCGTTTATTGATATAGAAAGTCTTACACATAAGAAAAAAAAAAAAAAAGAAGTTGGAAAAACTCGACCTATTGTAGGTATTCTTTCGTAGGGAAAATGGCTGGCACTTTAGGAACCTACAGAGTAGTGATGAAGAAATTGAGTTCTCTGGAAAGACTAGAACAAAGCATGTCAAATACTGTATTTTTGCTTGTGATTTGATAGTCATAACAGTATCAGTCACTTTGTGTAAGTAAGGAGAAGCCTACCTTTTCAGGATACTATTATCTGATACCTTAGATGACTATATGAAGCTCTGGGTACTTTTTTTTTCCAATTATTTGTTAAAATTTATAGATAATCAATTTAATGATAAGAAAAGTTTCTGAGATCATACTAATTAGGTCATTAATAGCAGTGCATCATGAAAAGTAAGACATGATCACTAAAATGATCTGGATAATGAAATACTGCGATTGGCTCTTGACAATTTTCTTCTTTCACTTTCGATGACTTAATTCCTAAATGTTCCCATCCAATTTATTTTAGTTTCTCACAATAAAACTCTTCAAAATGTCAGGCTCATGTCTCTTTGTGTCTCCCATGAGCCACAGAATCACCAAATTACTCTGGAGAGAAGGGAACAGAGGAGATCACCTCATCAGCTTCCTGCTTCACCTTTCTGAAAGAAAGTCAGCATTCCTATGTCCATATTTCTTACATCCATCCATGGCCTCACAAATCTTTAGTTCTTAGGAAACTTGTTCTGAAGGTCCTTTTTTTACTAATAGTTCAGGATAAGTTAGAACAGTTTTCCCATTTAAAAGTGCAGCTTCAAATCTTCCATTGCTTACAATTTGCTGACTTTTCCTGGGCAAATAGAGCTTTTTCTACTACAACATAGTATATTCTAAATTCATAATTTAGTGTACCATATGCACTCACTATATATTGTATGCAAATGGAAACAGATTCAGCAAAGTTTAACAGATCTTCTGAAATTTACTAGCATGGATCTCAGTGATACAAGGATATTCAGATATTTTTAAAAGATTTATTTCCTTTGTCTCTTTTTCTTGTTTTCTTCTGTCCAGCTCTTTCTTTGCCATTAGAACTTTTTGTGAGTTAAATGAAGTGAAAACATCGAAGCCTTTGCAGATAAACAAAAAATATACTTAATTAGTAAGCAGTCATTTCTAAATCCATTTTAAATGAATAGTGAGATCTCCATTGTTGTTTATTAATGTTCCTGTGACAAAAAATATATTTTGGCCAATATTTTAAATAGCTTTGGAGTCAGTG
>JACBWW010000001.1:38561044-38602078 GCA_020086605.1 Lanius collurio
TTCCCTGAAACTTCCCTGAAACTTCCCTGAAACTTCCCTGAAACTTCCCTGAAACTTCCCTTCCCTTCCCTGAAACTTCCCTGAAACTTCCCTGAAACTTCCCTGAAACTTCCCTNTTCCCTGAAACTTCCCTTCCCTGAAACTTCCCTTCCCTGAAACTTCCCTTCCCGAACCTTCCCGAACCTTCCCGAACCTTCCCGAACCTTCCCTTCCCGAACCTTCCCGAACCTTCCCTTCCCTTCCCGAACCTTCCCTTCCCTTCCCGAACCTTCCCTTCCTGAACCTTCCTGAACCTTTCCTTCCCTTCCTGAACCTTCCCTTCCCTTCCCTTCCTGAACCTTCCCAAAGCTTCCTGAACCTTCCCGAACCTTCTTGAACCTTCCCTTCCCTTTCCTTGCCGAACCTTCCCTTCCCTCCCCTCTCTCTTTCTCTCTTTCTTTTTGAATATGTGTGTACATATCTCATGCATTGCTTACATATCACAGGTACTGAAGAGGTCATATAATCCTGCCATACAGTTATCTATATTTTTTTTTTTTTGCAGAAGTATGTATATTACAGGTTTTTATCGACTCATTTGAGTCTTAATTCAAAGGAAAACAAATTTGTTATAAAGGTTCACTTTTTATTCAGACTGTTTTCAGAGTTTAAGACTGAGTTATTTTGGTTCCACTTCTCAAAGACCTAATATAGAAAAATAAAATTGTGAAAGTGATGTCCTCATTGAATTCAACATCTGTGTTGAATTCACATTTATTTTATCTATTTATTGTAACCAAACCAAAATACAGTAGAGATCTAAAAGTAAGAACTGTCTTTGTCTTATTTCTTTTTAGCAGGTAGTTATATCCTGAGTGTAGAAGGTCTGCACTAAGTTAGTTGGAAGTGATAGAGACATAAATCATGGCAGTAAGTAGATTTGGAAGGCAGTTGTTGAACTCAGATCTTCCTAGCAATAAAGCATCATTAGGGATGGTGTTGTTATTGCTGCCTATATATTTTTTTTGGTTTTTAGTATATGCTATTTGGATGAAGAACTGCATGACTCCAGGGTATTCATATACTCAGGTAGAGTCAATTATGTCAAAGTAGGTATGCAGTTCATGACTTAAAAAAAAAAAAATTCACTTAGTGTGGAGAAATCATATTGCTTGAACTAAAATTCAACCAAAATTATGGGGAATTGGACCTCAATAGTATAAGGTTTCCTGAGTGTTGATAACCATTATCTTCTGAAAAGCTTTGTTTGTTTGCTTTTCTTTCATTTTCTATTGGTTTTCCATTCATGATAATTACTAGACCAAGCAGGAATTTGCTATCAAAAAATAACAACAAAGAAAGCCTTTATGTTTCTTGTAAAATATAGATTCTGTTATTCATCTTAAACAACATTTCATTCTTCTTACTAGGATTATACAAGACAAAAGATCAAGTCTTTAGCTAAATACCTAAGAAAGCTTTAGCAAATTCAAACCCACAGATCAAATACAAAACCAGCATTGTAATTATTGTAATAAACCCAAATATATTAGCATCTTGTATAATGATGTACTTTTTCGAACGAGATACCAGCACTTCATGGATCAGAACAAGTCCTGAGCTGAGGAGGACCCCTGAGCAGACCATGCTCTCACAAACTGATGCAGTCTCGTGGAGTCTGACAACTGTGGGCCCCTCTAGGGCTTGGCAAAGTTGTACCTCAACAGCACTAGGAAAGGCAAAGGAACAAACCACGTTCAAAGACCATTTTGCCCAAGTAGGAAGGTACAAGCAGAAATAAAAGCACACAGAACTTCTGTCCAGATGGAGTCCAGGTCTACTCAGGAAAAGAGGCTGCAGAACAGCACAACTACTCCATAAACCTAGCCAGGACTGAAACATCCTAGCTTAGCTTAAATTGAGCCCTGAGCCCATGAAAGGAATGGGAAAGCCCCCAGATGAAGCTGGGCAGAGACATTAAGGACCCTGACACACAGATGCTTTGGTTCACCATCAGATCAAAATTGAAAGGTCTCAGGTAAATAATTACCACTGGGATTTCTTAGGAATGTCTCAATGCTTAAGCTCTTTTGAAAAGCTATGAAAAATATTTCATTTCTCAGTTCTTTCAGAATTTGGTGTATTTCCTGAAAGGCTGCTCAGGAATTAAAGAACCAAAAATTGAGTAAACAAGACCAAATTTGTGAAACATATCCAGTCAATTAATACCCAAGTCAAGATTATGATATTGCTTAACTCCTGATGGATTGTCATGATTAAAAATGTAGAGAGAAAATGTATGAAAAAGCAGTAAGCTGTTAGAAGGAAACTGTATACCTACATCTACAGTCCGAAAGATCAAAGTTCAGATATTTTCAATCAACCATGAGATCTTTATATTTATGTTCCAGTTTGCCTAATGAAGTGTGTTATTGCTTTCTTGAGTAGGAAAAGAACAAGATCTATTTATATATCCACTTCTTTATTGCAGAAATTTAGGTATAATACCCGTAATTGCCATGATAAAATGAACCAGAGCAGTCAAATCCTTCTACTTCAAACAGGAAACACAGTTCATTTCAGGGATTTGTTACCCATATCTACAAGCAATTTTAGTAAAAAATTAAGTATCTTTACACAAGACAAAATATTGATCAGATTGCTTACTGAAACTTTTTTCTAAGGAATACTTTTTATGCTCCATGATACTTTTTTCTTAGTGCTTGTTCAAACAGATTTCAGGCACTAATGGTGCCTTCTCAAAATTGTGTGTAAAGAGCAAAAAGATGATGATGCAAGGTAGAGTTGTAGCTGACTCATGGTTTTGTGATCTCAGATGTAAGCAAGTTACTGTACAAACCTGGATAGTCTAAAAATTCTGCTTGATATATTGACAAGCAAGTATCAAAGCAAGGAATTGAAAAGAATGGGGAGAGAACAGGTCCTTTTTTCAGTTGTTCCATCATAAGGGCATCACTCTTACTCTAACAATCTGATGCTTCTGGTAGAATGCATTTGAATTAATTTAAATTAGTTATTAAAGCATTCTGTACAGTCTGGGAGAGGAAATTATTTGCCATTAGTTTTCCTGAAAACATAAACTGGAGTTGTTAGAATGACTGTAATTGCAAGTCACTTTTCTAGATTTTCTGAAAGAGACTACACTTATGAAAGTTCTGGAGCTAGCTCAAGTATAAGACAGAGAAAATAGTGCAGAATTTTTATCTTTGGGCCCATGTTCAAAGTTATTCAAGGGCAGTATATTTACTATGAAACCAATATTTACAGTCCTGGTGGAAGTGAGTAGATTACAATTTGGATATTTCCTCGACTGTAGTCAATTGTTGCAGTGGATCCCCCTGGACACCCCTGGGCCCCCGGCTGGGTCCCTGTCATGTGACTCTGAGATAGCTGGGTTTGTCTAATGTTCAAGCAGTCCAGGCTCTGATCTGGTTGGTTGTTTATCCCAGCTCCACCCCTGGTATCCCCTTTCCCCCGCTCTGGGACAAAACCAACTGGACACAAAGCCTCGCCCTCTTAATGCCTGCCGATGGCACAGGTCAGTGCTCTGTCTCTCTGGACAGAGAGATTAAATTACTTTAAGATCATAGAGGGGGTATGAGCAATATTTCTCTTCTCTGCTTCTGCTTCTGGTGAGTAGCTAACAGCTGGCACTGGCTTAAGTGGAGTTGCACAGCCAAGGAATATTTAGGCTATTTGTAAATGGTTTAAGATATTCCAAGGCATAAAGAGGTAAGCTTACCACAGAAATTAAGCAGTGTACAAAGCTGTTCAATTACCAGAGTTAATCACACCAGAACCCATGGTGTGATTAACACTCCCTAAAATGACTTATTTCTGGATTTGGTATGCTCCATGCATGCATTTGGATCAACAAATGCTTGGAAACATTGGTAAGAGAAGAACCAGTGTAAGAATGTAGTCTGTGGGCCTCTACACTGCTAAGTTACACCACAACATTAAGGAAGATTTAACAGATGGGGTGCAGATCATAAACTTCTTTGTTGAAAAAAATTGGTGTCATGTAGATTTAGCACTCTATCAAATTGACACAAAAGGAATAATAGATTTGAAAAATGTCATTGGTAGAAAATTGTGAAGCTAGGTTCTTAGGACAGATTGTCTAAATTCCTACATAGATCTGGCATAGCTGTGAGTGCAAAATTTACTAGGGAAAAGCCCAAAGAGGTTTACCTGAAGATTCAAGATTGCTCTGAATAATTTACATAATCTTTGAGAAAACCTCATTGTGTCATGTCCTATGATCAGAACTTGCCTTTACATCTTAGTTGGGGGAAGGTTCATTGGTAGGATGAATGGTTATTTTTATTTTGTCCAGGCACCTGTGAGATGGTCTTCATACCAGGCTGGGAAGAAAAGGGCATGACAAATTAATAATGTATTTTTCACTGAAGAAAATTTTATTTGTAATCTCAATTTATCTTATTTGGCTTATGTTTGTATTTGTCCTTTCCAACACATTCAATTGTTGTTTAAAGTATGCCTAATTCTAAATATTGTTATATACATAAACATTCATTCCTGTGTAGAATCCAGATAAATTCTATACTTCAGCTGTACACTGGACAAACTGGTTGCATGTGAAATAATATTTTCTTTGCTATTTCAAAATATGGAATGACATTTTTTCTTGTGAAGTGAAAGGGCATAAGTGAATATTTCAACTCTATACAAAACATAATGCAGAGTTAGACACTTTAAAAATGAAATGCTATAAATAATGATATTTTCACAATCTAAATCTCTGAAGAGAACTATTAAATGTCACCAATAACTCAGCTGAGATTCAATGTTCCTTTTGGTTGATGCATTCATGAGTGCATTCATAATTTTTTAAATTTAGAGTAATTATCAACATTTTTATTTTGGCTTTAATTAATTGAACTTAATAGAGGAAAGAATTCTCAATATGATTTAAAAAATAAATTAACCAATTAAATATCAAATTATTATTAATAATGATATTATCATCATCATCATCACAAAACATCCCCCAAAAAAGAAAATCACAACAGCAAACCATCAAAAAAATCTCAAAAATCCATGGCTTGGACATCAACAAATTTTGAAATACCTGGGGAAAATGACTATATTAAATGTGTTGCTTGATTTATTAGGGTCCAATGTTCTTGTGAAAATGTTCTAATTAGGCAGTAGAGTCTAAAGAATACATGTACAAGACTTGAGAGATGCTGGACAAATTACTTAACATCTTGTGTTTCAATTACTTTCACTGAAAAATTGAGATTGTGAAGATAATCATCTCGTTTGCAACCAGTGTGAGATCTGCAAATAAAGAACAATGCACAAATGGAAGGTGTTACTGTCATCATCAATGACAATTAGATTTGATCTCAAGAAATGTAAATTAGGAGCAGCTCGTCTGATTTTAATGGAATTATACTAGTTTGTAGTTATCTGCTTTTAGAAAAGACTTATTTAGAAGCTGTGGAGATTGAAATGCACAGAGAAATAAGTTAATTATTAAATATAGATAAACAAATGCTTCACAGATTACCTGGAATACTCATGATAAAGTGTCTTGCTAACACCTCTCTCAGTCTCCCTGTGTAATGTTCTAGATCTAGAAGGATAGGGGAAATGATTGAAGATACGTGATCTGGTATGTACACATTATTTTGATTTCTAGTAAAATTAAGAGAACATCAGAATCACATGAGAAACTTGCAATGGAAAGAAACAGGAATTAAAAAGACCATGAAGACTGGAATATTTTTTCAGATCTTCCTGTAGCTCAGATTTGAGCTTCATTGACTTATATCATATGTAAAGTAAATCTGGTTTTACTACACTCTACCAAGCTTTTTTTTTTTTTAAGTATGACTATAAAATTAAAATATTACAAATCTTAAATTGCTATCAGCATTATGCTGAAAATAGTGGTGCAGATTTACTTTCTGGAATAACAAAGTATTGAATAACTTCCTTTCTTGTTGTTTTAAAGATGCATTTAAATTAGTTCAACTAGAAAAGTTCACATGTAGTTGTCTTATACTTATAACATGAACCAGAAATAAGATATTACTGCTGTTCCTATGAAGTCTTCCTTTAGATCTGAGAGCATCATAGACAGATGGTCAGGAAGCTGTCTAGTATATGGCTCACTTATAAAAGTAGATTTTTTATCCACGGGTAAAAAGTTTGTTGTTCATTCTAGGTTTTCTAACAGACTCTGAGTAAATTTTGAGTAAATTTTTTAACGTGATAAACTCACTTGGAGAAAGCCATGGTTCAGCTGACACTAGGTCTGTACTTTTTAACAAAGAGCCTTTAATATGACACCAAGGAGAAAACAATATTTTCATATCAATTTGTGCTAACCTTTCAAAGAGACCTTGCTCGGTGCTGCTGGTGTTCACAAGTGATAGTGATTATGTCATGTCATTAATACTTGAAAATTTCCAAATACAGAAAGCACTAAATCCAGCAACACAGATGAACAATTTTGAATCTCAGAAAGGTGCCAGTACTGATATCAGTGATTAGTGCATACCATGATTATAAACACACACACCCCCTAAACACACAGAGAACTGTGATCCTACAGACAAAAATTATTTTCACAAGAGCTACATGAAAACTCAGGAACATGCTCAAAATTTACATCAAGAATATTTTAATTGCAAATAATATAGAGCACAATTTTCATTAATGCAATTAGTAGCCATTTTACCCCAGAGTTCTGTAAACAGGAATTCAGATCTATTTAATTGAAATGGATTGTTACCTGTGACATACAATGGTGTGAGTATTGTGCCATAGACCTTCAGTACAAGACTTTTAGGCTGAGGTTTGACACAGTAAATTACTTAATATTTTCCCCTTTCAATACCTAAGCTTTTCCTTTGGAATGACCATGATGATTTTCAAGATATAGAATGTCTTTTGTTTTCCATTGGGTAAGGAAAAATAATTTTTATTTTCTCAAGAGTTGTTTTTGTCTTTTTTTTTTTTCTTTTTCTTTTTTTTTTTTTAAGGTGCCAAAGTAGGTTTAGAAGCTAATAAGCTAACTATGTAGGGCTAAAATGAGCCAGTATAATTATAACTTTACTGATGATTAAGTCAAACTGCTTTGAAGAAAATCCTGTGTGCAGTTTTCCTCTTTGGTAATATAAATAAATGAACTCTTCAAACAATAAGACAATACAAAACACTAGCAAAATGTTCTAATAATTCTTAGTAAGAGTTACACTTTCATTGAGAGGCTATTACCATCATACCTTTTCATATCTATGCTTCACCAGACAGACAAAAACATCCTATTTTGGTTTTTACTTATATATGCTTGGGTATTTTTGGAAAAATTTTGCAAGACTTCAGTGTGTGGCATAACAGTCCACATAGTTCTGTGAGCAGAGGTTGTGACTCTAATAAACATGCTAAGTAGGGCCACTTTAAAGATATCCCCGAAGCTGTAATTGCCCAGGGTGATTACAGAGCCCTCTCAGGTCAGACTGCTGTGGTTTCCAGGATTATTGGATCTTTCATAGTTGCTGGTATATAATCTTGATTCACATTAGATCTACTTTTCTTTTTTGAAATATTTAAATGTGTTGCAGATTAAGTCACTAAACCTAGTTCATTTGGATAAAAGTTGCAAGTATATTGTGGTCTCTAAACACTCTATATTATTTCGATACTGGTTGCTTTATCACTTCACAGAGCCTTTATGCCAGATTCTCATCTTTATGGATTCAGAAATTTTTTTATTCCTTGGAAGCCAATGATAATTTAATCTCACTAATGCTGGTCTTCTTGTTTTAGGCTCCTCACATAAGCTAAACTTCATTCAGTGAAAAACCCCAAACAATAGAAATATATTTCCAGTCCAGGTCCCTCTGATCAAAGCAAGGTCACCTGGGTCTTACTGCTCAGGGCCACATCCTGTTGAATTTTTAGTATCTCCAATGGTGGAGACTCCTCCACAATGTCTTTGTGTAACCTCTGTCTCTAACAGACAGTAGAAATTCCAGCAGAAACTCTTTTATCACATTTAAATCTAGTTTCTTGTGTTTCAGTTTGTGCCCTTGTTCTCTTGTTCCCTTTCTGGGCATCACTGAGAACAGTTTATTCCTTCAGCTTTGGACCATCACACATTTTTATGTGTTGTTCTGGTGTCCCTGACCCCTGCTTGTCTCCAAACTGAAAAATTGCAACTCTCTCAGCATTTCCTTATATGCCAGGTGATCCAGTCCCTTTATCATCTTTGCGACTCTTTGTTGAACTTGCTCCAATATTCATCCATCTGTCTGGTACAGGGGAAGCCAAAACAGGACCCAGCACTCCAGATGTGTCTCACCAGTGTTGAGCAGGAGGGAAGGATCACCTCCCTCAACCTGCTGACAGTGCCCTTCCCAATGTAGCCACAAGAAATGTTAGTTTACATTGTCACAAGAAGCACATCACTGGCTCATGTTCAACTTCTTGTCCACCAGAGCAGTGAAGCAAATCTGTTTTAGTGGGTCCCCAGCATGTACTGGCATATGGGATTCTTCACCCCTAGGAACAATACTTTGCATTTTGTGCTGAAAAATTTATGGCCCTGTTGGTCTTTTTCCGTAGTTGATGTCTTTCTGAATGGCAGCTCAAGCATATCGTCTCTGAAGCAAGTCCTCTAAGTTTTATATTGTCTGCAGACTAAGGGTGCTCCTCTGGCACATTGCCTAGGTCATTCTTGACTGTCTTAAGCAGTACTGGACTCCTTATCAGACTCTCAGAGCACCACTACTGTCTGTCCACCAGCTGGACTTCATGCCACCAATTACTGCAATTAAGGCACTTCCCAGTCTACTTACTTGCCCAGTTTTGTAGTCCATTTTAATAACTTTTTTTCTATGAAGATGTTACAGGAGATAGTGCTCAACACCTTACTAAAGACAGAATGAACATTATTCACTGCTCTTCCTTCATTCCCAAAACCAGCCATTTCTTTAGAGAGCATCATCAGATTTGTCAGGTTTCAGTTCTGCTTCAGAAATTCATGTTGACTATTGCCTATTAATTCCTTGACCTTAATAAATTTCGAGGTCAGAATGTTTTTTAAGATAACTTGCTCCATCACCTTCCCAGAGACTGAAGGCTGACCAGACTGGAGTACCCTGAGTAACCAAAGTAACAGCTACCAAAAAAAGCCACTTAAGCAAGGCATGAAAACCACATTTTTTGGGGTTTGCCCAGAAGTAATTCATCACATCATATCACATCAAATCAGCTGTTAGGTTGAATTAAACTTGAAGATGCTAAGGAACTGAAATATGATAACAGATTTAACAGCATTAAACTAGGCTGCTTAAAACCTAACACTACTCATATTTTATCATTTAAACCTGAATCATTTGCATAGTTAGAGCTTGTTCAATATCAAGCACCATCATTGCATCTCTGTTGAGCTAAAGTCTTGCATAATTTAATGCTGAAATACTTATACTTGGATGATACAAATCAATGAAGTGCTGGTATCTAGTTTGAAAAAAGTACGTCGTTATACAAGATGCTAATATATTTGGGTTTTATTATAATAATTACAATGCTGGTTTTGTATTTGGTCTATGTTTTTGAATTTGCTAAAGCTTTCTTAGGTATTTAGCTAAAGACTTGATCTTTTGTCTTGTATAATCCTAGTAAGAAGAATGAAATGTTGTTTAAGATGAATAACAGAATCTATATTTTACAAGAAACATAAAGTCTTTATTTGTTGCTATTTCTTGATAGCAAATTCCTACTTGCAGGGCAGTTTGGCTACTCCCTGACATTCAGACACAAGTGATTTATTCATGTTTAGTAGTCAGAGTCCATACACCTGTCTGGATTACTCTGATGTCTAATTGTGTATGTCAATGTGAAATAAGACTATTTTTCACAGGGGTCAATCAATTGATCTGATTTCCATTCATGCTAATACTGGAAGGCCAATGTCATGGCTTGCTCACTTGTAAAAAAAAAATTGCAAAATAATTTATTTGGGAATAATTTATTAGCCAAGTATCATTTCTAAGTCAAGAATACTCAGAAGCCCAAGATATCTGGTACAGAAGAACGTTATTATCCTAAAATTAACTTCTGAGATCATGCTGGAATCAAATGCTAAATGTATTATGCAGGAAGGTTAGTGTACTTGTGTTTTCTTTTCATGGTACCAAGGAAAACAGTAAGATATTTTTCCATCTGTTCTGAATTAAAAAGCAGATTTTGCATCTGATGTGTACTGAAGAAATAACAAGACCTTGTGAGACCTATGAGATCTGTGAAAATTCATCCTTTTCTATTATACTCTTGATTAGAGTGAAGAGTTTTCTCTGACCATAAGCAGACTTTCTGGATTAAGTCTTCTAAAGAATAGAGTACAGACATTGGAACTACTTCATGGTGTGTTACAACTAGAGGCTGTTATTCTCTGTTCCAACTTTTCTTTGTGATTTGTGCAGGAAAGATGCCACAGGTTTCATGTTACAGGCCCTCTGGTTGTTTCACTATGGCTCTGGTCCTCTTGTCCTTCCTATTCAATTGCTGAGGAGCAGCCAGCAGCCTAGAGTCCCTGTTTCCCTGTTTTCTCTGTCTGCACTGGTTGGTTCTTTTTGTCATGTGAAAAGTGGCAATCTCTTGCACGTGATACACATGTGCTTCGTGGAATCCTAGTCCTCTTTAATTTAATAAGTCTTTACTGATATAAAGTTGACTCTTCACTCATCACTTAATTCCTTTTCACATCTCATTTGGAAAGGACCTTTTGTCAAATTCTTTGTGAGCTGCCTGAAACTCTTTTGCGGACCAAGTGAGGAAGAATTCACTGGCTCGCTATACTCCACTACTTTAACCCAAAATCTCTTTTTGCAAGATTACTAAATTGAAACATAATTTTACATAGATTTACACAGAACTAAAATATTTAGGCCTTCAATAGTAACCTGAAATAATATATTAGCTTGAAAAAATTTTAGTCTTTCTTTGGTCTTATAATAAAGCTGATGAATAAACTCCTTGCTCTGAAAATATTTATTATTCTATTCATTCAGTGGAGATACCTGTCAGATATAATTTGGTACATGAAAAGATGACGGAAAATAAGTAGTACAAGGAAATGTTGAAATTTCTTCTGTTCTATAGTTTCATGGAAATAATGCACCACTGTTATGTGCCTTAAAACAGGGTGGAAAGCAGAACCTGACATATAGGTATTATCTTAAAAGTATTTTATCTTTGTGCTGAGAAGAAAGCACTTGACATTGTTCCTTAAAGCAGAAATTTTATGCAGAGGACCTCAGGATCAAGGCCAAAAACTACTTACTTTTCTAGCCTAGATTCAGAGCAATTTCTACTGTCTTTTAATTCTGTACTTCAAACCCCTCTATCTCTGACTTTAGGATTGAGAAGCTGCTGGGTTTTTCACATAATTAGCATGATACTAAACAGATTTATTCTGCTTAGGTCATACTTGAAACAAGTTTATCAATTAGTTTCATGGATAGTCAGAAAAGTGGGGAAATGTTAGCATCCACACTCCCCTAGTATATTCCAGAATCTTTAGGAATATGATCAGTCTCCAAAACAATACTTCTTTTGCTGTTCCCTCCATAGTCACAACCACGTTATCCCTAGCCTAATTCTCCTACAATTTTGAGCTTTAACCTAGCATAAGGTATTTAACCCCTCCATACATTTGCTTCACAGTAAATTCTATATTTGCTTTGCAGTCCTGATGTGAATGGCTGAATTGCAGTGCTTGTCTCCTTTTTATACCAATCCTATGTCTTCCCTCTAGCCTCCTAATCTGTTTTTTCATCCCAAAATATGCATTCCAAAATCTTATCTTTTTTTTATAGGCTTCCTCTGTGCTTCTCAGACCAAACAGTAGTAGCCACAGAACTGAGATAATTTCTCATTTCTTCTGTCATATTTTGTATCCAGAAGAACACTGGGGAGGAAAATTGAAGAAGATATTTGCTGTTAATATGAATAAAGGTATTTCATACCTTTAACAGAGAAATATTTCTGTAGCAATCTGAATAGAATGAAAAGAATATGTGAAATGAAAGCAAATTAAAAAGCACCAAGAAAATGTAAAAAAAAAAAATAAATATAAAGTCCATGAAAAGAGAAGGTTCCTCTACAATAAATTCTTTTTGAAATGTCACAGGAAAGCAAATGATACTGTAATGTTCTCAAATGGCTTCTGTTTCATATTCAGAGCACAGTCCTGTTCAACTTAGATATATTCAGCCATTTTGGGTAGCAATTTTAGAATACTTTAAGCTAGTTTAATGTTTAGAATAAAAAGGTTAAAGAAGCCTGACTTTAGATACTTTCTTCCTGCAGATTACTTTATTTTAATAGTAATGGCACATTTAGTTTTATTTAAAGTGTTCTGTGGCTTACTCAAGCACATAATTAAGTAAAAGGTACCTGAAAGCAGACATCTAGAGACCAGAAAGATGTAAGCAGAGCAGTCTTTTTGAGACTGACTTTTTTATTCAGAGAAAAAGACATTTAACTCCTCTATAGTAAGAGAATCTATTTTTGTCCTTCCATATGTTTTGAATGATGTAGTTTCTAGTACTTTGGGTTTTTATTCCACTTCATTTTTGTACCTTAAAGAAAATCTGTGATATGTACAGAATATAATCACTGTGTCTCAGTGTAAAATATTTGGTGAGAGGAACGAATGCTCTTACTTATTAAAAAAAAAAAAAAAATAGAGAGAGAAAAGAATCAGAGCATCTAGACAGTGATGACAGCAATAAAAACAACCCTAACACAGATTTGTGAAAAGAGGTAGAGACATGATAAATTTAATTAACAAAATTTTTCTAGTTTAATGAAAAAAAAATCACAAAGTTGCCGATATTGGAAGGAAATCACAATGATCATCAAGTCCAGCTCTTATGTGAATGGCCCATACAGGGACCAAACCCACGACCTTGGCATTTTTAGCTCCACACTTTAACCACCTGGGCTAATCTCAGGGTCACACATGACATTGGAGAATGCAGATACCAATCCCACTGCCTCTCACATGCTGAGTGCTCTAACACTTGTGCTAAGAGTTCACTTAGGAAAAACTATGAAGTTGCACATTAATACCAAGTTGCAAAGGCAAGAAAATGCAGAATTTTCAAAGGTAACAGAATCATGGTAGTGTAGCAAAACTATGATCTGCTGAAAACAATAGCAAAGGAAGAAGAATGGGTTAGCCATGTAAACTAGAACTGTTGACACCCTTTCTGATATGAGAAAAGGACTACAGTAAAACCCATTTGGATCAAAACTAGTTTAGGAAAATAAGATAATATAAACTGTTACAATGCTGGGGATTTGACCACAAAGTCAAAGTGATCATTTAGATATGGTCAGATTTGTATCTGTTAACAATAAAAGTGTTAGAGAGCTAAATACTGATGATATGATATAAAGAAAATCTTGGCATTCTTAGCTATCAATTAGATACCATGTGATAGCACTGTCTTTATTCCAGATATTACTTAATGAGGTAGTCAAAACTGTCACAGAACTAAGCTAAAAGACTTTATAACATATTTTAGAAAGTACTGAATATTTTAGATGAAGTGGTTGTAAATTTTATGGAAGACCTAGTCACACTGAAAAACCTTGTCCTGACTAGTCATTGGTTGATTGTGGTCAAATGGAAATTCTAAAGCTTGGAGATGAAAACTCAAAATGCATTGGCTAAAGAAAAGAGTTAGTTGATTAACTCAATAGAAAAGCCGGTGTGGATTCATATGTTGAGACTTTCTGGACTTCTTCTTCTATAAAATATAAGACATTAAACGTATCTAAACAACAAACTTTGCATGCTGCATTTGCAGCTGAAAAAAAAAAAAAAAAAACACTAAACACCACAAAAAGGATATTAAACATCAGCAAAAATTCTAAAAATCAGATTAAGAAAAAAAAAGAAAGAGATATTTCAAATGACACTAGACACATATTGTATATTGTAATGGCATCCTTCTCTACTGAATTGTAACTACACTGCAGCCAAACTTTAAAATTTCACTTTCTGATTCAATTTGGGAGAATATAAGCAGCAGGAAGAGCCAAAATATGAAGATAAGGAAGAGTGGAAGTATATAGGTAAGTTAACTTAGTAATAAACATACTAATTTCAATGAAATATAGGGGCTAAAGTCTATTAAAATCAAGTCTAATTTTGTTCCAGTTTTCAATGAAAATTTAATTTAAGACACTTCCTCATGAGCATAAACAGTCAGAAATTTTCCTTAAAAAAATTAAACCCACTTTAGTTTTGGTGGTGTTGGTTCTTGGATTAAAATACAGAGACAGAAAATTTCCTACTTTAGATACTTTTAGGAGATTACTCTGCATATTGCCTTTGTCTTGACCCTCTTTAAGGACACCTTAAAAGAATAATTTTGTGGTTTGAAGTACTGGTTCTGTTTTGCTTAGTATTTTGAGCTTTCCTCTGTCCTTCTGCTATCATTAATAGTCACACTTCTAAGAATGGAATAAGATAGAACTGTCAGAAATTTAAAACAGATGTATGTTATCACAAGATATCTTGTAGATAAGTTTATCTTCCCATTGCAAAACTTTAACTGCAGTGAAGCCACTGACCAAAACCACAAAAATCTCTTGCTTTTTTTCATAGTCTATTGCATTTCAATGATGAATTCCTCATGGCAATGGTCATTTATTTTATATTAAATGTATACAAAATTACTCTTTCATCAGTGGGAAGTAACAGTGCGTGAAGGAAATAAATATAATAATACACTCAGGGGTTTAGTTAATAAAATGTTCACACTCCAGAGCGCTTAAGCAAGAATTTACAAAGTTAAACATTTCAGTGATTTTATTTAATCCTCATGACACTAATGCAGAGGTCAAAGGCACTGTTGTTTTCAGGGAAAAACCATGCTAGTAGAAAAACGTGTTAGAAAAGTGCCCAGTGAAAAAAGTGACAAAAAGCAAAAAATCAGTAGAAAGAAGAGAATACCTAAGAAGAAATATTCACTGACAGTCATTCTTACTGCCCAGGCAGTTTATGCGTACAGAACATTATGTTGGCAAATGAGATGGGAGTACTCCACAGGAGCTGTCCTACCACAACATCTATGGGCACATAGCCTGCAGAAGAACCATACAGGAACAGGGAAGCCTTACCCAGTGCAAATTGATTGAACTTGGCAGGCTGTTTTGCTGTACAATTTTGGTATACACTGCCCATGTTTATAGATAAACATATGCTATAAAACAATGCCAAATAATTGCCTGCAGGTAAAATGAATTTGTATGCTGATGTAGTAGATAAACTGTGGAAGGAAAAGCAGCCAAATCCACAACCTCTTCTTGAACCTGTTTTTATGCAGTGAGCTGAGTATTTAGTCACATCTATCTGAATTGCCTTAGATCACCTGTACTTCCAGGTAAATTGCATTATCAAATAAACTGATGTAATAGAGGAAGAAAATATGTAAAATCAGTAATATAGAACTGAGAAGAAATAGTAGAATGAAGAATTTAGGTAATTTTTTCCTCATACTACTGGGGGTAGTTGTAATATAGCCTTCAGAAATAGTGGGCCAAATTATATTTTACAGATAATCTGTGGATAGTATGCCTGAAAACATTATACCAATGTATTGATCATAGAATCACAGAATCAAAGAATGGTTCAGGTTGGAAGAGACCTTACAGATCATTTAGTTCCAACTCCCCTGCCATGGGCAGCAACACCTTTCACTAGACTAGGTTGCTCAGTTGTTCTTCCAGCCTGGCTCCTAATTCCTTCAGGGATGGGGCAGCCACAACTTCTCTGGCCAGGCTGTTTCAGTGCCTCACCACCCTCACAGTGAAGAACCTCTTCCTAATATTTCATTTAAACTTACCATCTTTTAGTTCAAATTCATTCCTTTTCCTCTCACTACATGCTCTTCTAGAAAATCCTGCTCTTTCTTGTATGCTCCCTTCGGGTACTGGAAGGCTATGATGACGTCACTCAAAAGCCTTTTCTTTTCCAGGCTGAACAAAAACAATTCTTTCAGCCTCTCCACCAAGAGATCATCTTGGTGGCCATCTCTGACTAGCTCCAAGAGGTCTGTGTCTTTCCTATGGTGAGGACCCCAGAGCTGGATGCAGCACTGCAGGTGGGGTCTCACCAGAGCAGAGTGGCAGAATCCCCTCCCTCACCCTGCTGGCCACACTGCTTTGGATGCAGCTCAGGAGACATTTGGCTCTCTGGGCTCCAAGTGCACATTACCAGCTCATGTCCAGCCCTGCACTGAGCAGCAACCCCAAGTTCTTCTCAGCAGGGCTGTTCTCAATCTGTCCATCCCTCAGCCTGTGTTGGTAATGGGGGTTGCCCTGACCCAGGTGCAGCACCTTGCACATGGTCATATTAAACTTCATGAGATTTCCATTGATGCATTTCTTGAGCTTCTCCAGTCCCTCTGGATGGCACTTTGTCCCTCAGGTGCATCAACAACACCACTCAGGTTGATAAGAAGCTCACCTGGATAGCAAACAACTGTTTCAATGATTGCTCTACAATACTATTTAGCAGTGTTAGAACACCACATAACACACTTACTGCCACTTTGGGAGATACAGTATTCTAATGTGTTTTAACTCACTATATTTTTAATACAAATTGAATTATCCTTTACTATGAAAAACTTTATAGTAAATAAAACCCTCTTTTATCTAAAACATTGAATAGAGAGACTGACAAACCCATGGGAGGAGGTTGCTGAGAACAGGTGTCTTCTGGTGCAAACAGACCAACACTCTGAAGAATTGTGACAGGAATAAAGCTGAGCTCTGGGTTATAAGACAAATGTAGAAAGGATTTTTTACCTTCTGAACTTAACCTTGTTTTTTGAAAAATTTCCCATGAGTTTTTATGGAAGAGGGAACCATAAACAAAAAGACTGCTAATCAAAGTAAGACTTCAGAGGACAAACTTCAACAATTTCAAAAGAATATAAAAGGATTCTGTATAAATACACACATGTAAAGAATTCTCAGGGTGCATTTCTCTTAGGGGCCATACTCAGAAGAATAGGTGGTGTCCATGTATATTTTCTCTTTTTTATATTTTTTTGTTCTTATCAGAGAGAAAAGTACTCAGTAAGAATCTTGATTTTTTTATCCTTAAAGAGATGTTCAAACAACAGAAATTTAGGTTTTAAATAATTTATCAACTTCTGAAGAAAGATTCTGAGTTACAATTTATCCAATTAGAATTAAAGTAATATAAAATAATTTTCATACAGAATGGAAATTTTGATTTCCCAGATGTATTGTTATTAAAAATTGCACACCACTGTTTCCCAATGATTACACCGCTAGGCAAGAGAAAGGAGAAATGCTCAGACTAATTTTTGATTATGAGTTTTAATTATAAATTTAATTTTATGACTGCCAAAAATGTGCTTCATATGTTTATATTGCATTATGTTGTTTTATGTTATATTTATTATACTATATTATGCTATATTGTATTATTATAAATATGAAGTAATTCTCAGGTTACTTTTTCATGGAGACAGGGTTACATTTGAATATAAGATCAGTATATATAAAGTGATTGCTTGAATGGTGGATACAGATAGCTTTTTCAAAACTATTGTTGAATACTGCTATTAGTAATTGATAGCTGGATATTTATAGACTACTTAAGCAAAAATGCTGACATCGATTCGATATATTACTAAAAATAAATACACACTTATCTCACTGCTCCTTGTCACGAATTTTGAATAAAGAAAACCTAAACAATTAATGGCAAAGACATTAATTTTGGTGGGGTTTTTTTAAATCCAATTTAAAAACTAATGGTTTCATATAAAAATTCTGACCAATGTAAAAGTTGCCAAGAACTTTAACACAACCAAATTAATGTTTAGGATTTGACGTACATTTATACACACACTTTTTACTTGCAGTCTGGAAAATTTTCACATGTTCTTAAATGCAAATTAAGACTTCTAACCAGTACACAATTTCACACCTGAATACAACTTCTAGCTCTAAAACTACTACTACTAATAAACTCTATTTAGCTAGAGCATATTATATATTAAGAGGGTATGTTATTTGTTTTATATTTTCTCTTTATTCTGAAGGAAATTATCTATACCAAAAAATATGATGAACAGCTTCAAATAAACATTGTGAAAAATAAGACGAACAAGCTACAAAAATGTAGTGAGAGGACAATAAAAAGCTCAGATAAAAGCATAATACCAGTTGAAAGAAAGAATTTTTCCTATTTCTTAAAAAAAGAAAATACCACTGCAACAGAAAATCCAAAATTAACAAAAAAACATAACAAACAAGCAAAAAAAAATCCCAAACCAACCAGCCAACCTACCAACCTACCAACCAACCAACCAATCAACAAAACAAACAAAACAAACAAAAAAATCCAGCTTGATTTCTTTAGAGAGGGGTGAAACAAAAGTTTGAGCAATGGTTTGAAATTGAAAAAAAAAATATGTAAAAAACTGAAAAGGGAAACATAAGAGGAGAATTTTCAATATTTCTTATTTCTAAAACAGAACTGAGATGACAAGGACAATATTTTTCAGAGGGTATTGGTGGTTTTGTTTTAGGCCCTGCTTCCTCAGCTCATATTAAATATAGTCTTCCTCATTTAAATGTCATGTCTATGAAAAGGGTCTAACAGTTCAGGGTATACTACTTCAGCTGTAAGGGGGGAGAGGAGTCTATTGTACGTGTCTAGAAGGAACTAGCATTCCTCTTTCCCCTGTAATTAATACAGCTAGAGTGCTGAAGCTTATTCTATAATGTACTGACATGAGCTAACATATGAGCCTCCACAGTTCAGAGTAGCCAATTATACCTGCTGGCTGTCTGCTGGTAGTCATGGTATCTGCAGGCTTTGCTGGCTGTTCTCACAGCAATCTCAGAGCTCAAATAAGCTCAGACACTGGCTCAGCTAGTTCAAAATTCATGCTGCTCTGGCTTTTGCAGAGGCATCCCACTGCCACTCATTAGGGAACTGAAGTGCAAGGCTGCGGATCTCAGAGGGTTTTCTGCTATGCCAAGGAGCCTGCACAGGAACAGAAGGGTTATAATTGTTCTTAGGCTTATGTAGATGTTTCAGCAAAATTTAGAAAACTGCAGAGCTTCTATTAATGCATCTGTTCTTCATCTAAATTTGGTTTTGTTCTGTCTGGTTATTTTATGAACTATGTCAGCAAACAATGTGTGCTGAAGTTAAAAGACGCTGCTTCTTTCTTTATGCTGTGAGTCTAATTTCATTTGAGAGAACAAAAGTAATAAAGTCAAAGCACTCCAATCAATTATTAATCACTAAATTTTCACACGTGTACATAATAGGCCAAGTCTCCCATCAGGTCCCTGTTCTTGTTTCATGTTCCTGTAATTTAAAAAAGACACCTCTGGGAGGAAGATGACTCTATCTTCATTCTCAGTGGAAGTGTGAAAATGGCTTTTTTTCTAAATCCAATGGGAAAGCATTGGGATTTGGGTTATTAAAAGGTTTTGAATGATCAAATATGAATGGACACACAATTTGAGTCAAGAATTTCCCCTCACTACATGAAGTTAGTGTCCAAGGGAACAAATATATTGTACAAAAAAAAAAAAAAATATTTTTAGGTAAGTTATGATTAGATCTAAACGCTGGCATTACCCCATACAAAGAAGGATGACAAATTTCCACTTAGCAGGTTCACTCTGTATTATTCTGTAATCCATTTCCACTGGATGGCCTTTGCAAAATGTAATTGAGAAACATTAGTACTTCCAGAGCTTCACCTTTTTGCCTAGAGGAGTGATTGCTCAGTTGTGTCATTTCAGAAGAGAAGGATCTGTTTCTTTCTGAACTGCAGTTTCCTCTTACCTCTACTAACTGGAATTCCTTTTAAGATTAGAAGCGTGGGCCTCAGGGCTTCTTTTTCTTTTAAGTCTAAAAAGGTCCAGTGATTCTAATACCTGAACTGTATACAGACCTCATTGCATAATGTCAAATGTCTGCCCTGAGAACCTCTAGAAATAAAAAATGAGCACAATTTGTTTTTGCAGAGTTTCATTTGCTCTTAACACAGGTTCTGAAAAAAGCACTCTTGGAACACTATAGTTTGTCTAAAAAGTTAAAATTAATCAGGAGGTCGTGTTTCATCCTTCAAAAACCTATCTAAACTTCATCATTTTCAGCTCTATTTCCAAAGGAACTACAATCAATTGATATTGTGGAATGTCCTTGAGTAAAATTCTTTCTCCACCAATTCAGTTAATATTTACTACGCAGTATTAGCTGACACATAGAATAATAACATGATTTCTCAGTGGGGCGGCTAAATATTGAGATAAAAAGGTTCAAAGCATACTAGCTTTCTGCATCATAAATATAATAATGCTCTGTTACTTTTTTTTTTCATTTTCTACATTATGCTTGTTTCTCCACATCATATCTATAAAAAATTACATCCAATCCTGACAATCCATTTCAGCTATTTTCTCTAAAAGCTATTACCTCTCTAATCAAATAAGTACCTTAGAGCTTCAGTTTCTCTTTATAGAGTGAGAGCAGAGTTATGGATAACTGAGCTTAAAAATGAGAAGAAAACAAAATGTTTTCCTGTTTTGTAAAATTTTTAAGATACAGATTTCATGGTCTTGTTGATTGTAATGTCAGTAGTTGAGCTATACAACATAACAATGCATTATTACTTCACATGATTACATGAACTTTCTAACTGCCCACTGGGGTTGAATGTCTTGTGGAATGCCTTGCAACAAATCATGCCTATCACAATGATTCTACATAGAATTCAAGTAATATTTTGTCACTCAAAGTGCAAAATTAAACCTGCATGTGGTCATCTGTACGCAACTTTTCTCCAAATAAAATCTTGTTAAGTGAGTAAATCCTGATTATCACAATCTGTCACTCACTCTGTTTCCCACAATATTACACTTTCATTTCACAAGGTCTTTAGGTACAATGTAGTCTGTCCCTACCAGAACCCTAAAATCCTGGTAAAATATCACTGAATCTTTTTTTCCCCATTCTGCTAAGCACGTGCCATTACCAAGCTCAGCACTGCAGCACACTGGAAGGGGAATTATATTGCACCTACGTGTTGAGATCCTCTTTGGCATTAGGTCTTTCACAGATCCCATAACAATTGGAAATTATGTGATTTTTCTGCAGGGAAAACACACACGTTAGTGTAAAAGGTAGAAGAACACTTTATGCATGAGATGGAAAAAAGTCTTGAAGAGTGTAATATCTGAGGAATTAACACCTTTAAAATTACATGCTTTTTTTTGGAAAAATTTTCCTGGAAGGCAAATACATGAAAATAACAGATCTGCTAAAGGGGCATAAATGTCAGTGCCTTCTGTCATTTTCCTCATTGTTGGAGACAACAGCAGTGAAGCTGAGCCATCATCTGATGTGTAATATATCTTTCCTTACCCTTACTCTGAAATAAATGCATATCTATATGCAGACACATTTAGATACCAAAGTGTAAGACTTTGCAATACACTTGATTCTTCATCTCTAACACAGCATTGAGCTCCAAGAATGAGTACTTAGATCTAGTACTGAGAAACCCAAAATAAAAGACAATGATATTTCCAAGAAATAACTTCCTCTGAATTAACTCATTGAAATAAAAAGGACAGTGTTTGCCACTGTTAATACAAGATAAATGGAGACTTGACTTTTGTCACTGCTTTTTGCCAAAGGCTTCTCTGAAAAGTAACAATCTTCCACTTCAAATGTTACACAAGATTAGAGACAATTATATCTTATATCTAATCATCTACTAAACCAGTGATGTTGTATCCCTGAACAGTAACACAGATGTCTACATTTATATTCATTTGTTCACAGAGTAATCTCATAGTTTCGTGATCTAGAAGGCAGCACAAAACCTTTTAAAATCAATAACGACCTTTGCTTTTTCAATGATGTGAAAATATTTTCCATGAAACATAGCCTGATTATATCAGTTCAATGAACTTGAAAATTTGTTGATTTCAAATGCCTTTAATTTTATGGCAGATAAATTCTAGAGTAGTTTTTGGGATTCAGAGTGTATGCTTGATAAAAAATAAAATAATCAAAGCCTGTAAAGCTATTAAATTAGTAACAATTAATTATTATGTAAAAACACATAATATCCTGGATGTAATAAAAATGTAGTTGTGGAAAAACGATGATACAATGCTTTCCTATTCCTCAAAGGACTAAAGATAAAAGAAAACACAGAGAACTTTATTAGCTCAAATAACACAAGGGTTTACCTAGCTATATTGCAAAATAAACTGGGTTTCACTGCATTATTTGGAGGATAATTAGAACAGGGCAGAAATGTCATCTGTAATTTACCAATAGCTATAGTTATTCACAGTGTTGTAAATCTACTTATGTATTGCAGTGAGGTGGGCTGACCCTGGTTGGACACCAGGTGCCCACCAAAAATGCTCTATCACTGCACTCCTCAGCTGGACAAGGGAGAGAAAATACAAAGTCTCACGGGTTGAGGTAGGGACTGGGAGAGATCACCCAGCAATTACCATCACAAGCAAAACAGACTTGACTTGACGAGATTAGTTTAATTTATTACCAATCAAATCAGAGTAAAGTAACAAGAACTAAAAACAAATCTTAAAAATCACCTTCAAGCCACCCCTCCCTTTTTCCTGGGCTTAAATTTACTCTCAAACTCTCTTCCTCCCCTTGGCAACCCAGGGGGATGGGGAATAGGGGCTGTGGTCAGTTCATTGCATGTTTTCTCTGCCGCTCCTTCCTTCTCAGGAGGAGGACTCCTCACACTTTTTCCTCTGCTCCAACATGGGATCCCTCACATCAGAGACACTGCTTCATGAGCTCCAACATGGTTCCTTCACAAACTTCTCTGGTGGAGGTCCATTCCATGGGATCCAGTCCTTCAGGAACAAGCTGATATGGGTTTCCTGTGGGTCACAAGTCCTGCCAGCAGACCTGCTCCATCATCTGCTCATCTCTCCAAGGGTCCACAGGTCCTACATGGTCTTCCCCAAGGATCACAGCCTCCTTTGGGTATCCACCTGCTCTGGTGTGGGCCCTCCTCTGACTGCAGGTGAATCTGTGCTCCACTGTGGATCTTTGTGGGCTGCAGGGCCATAGCTGCCTCTACATGGTCTGCACAAGAGGCTACAGAGGAATCACTACTTTGACCTCTGGACCACCTCCTGCCTCTCCTTTGCTGACCTAGGTGTCTGTCACATGTTTGCACTCCACTCTGCAGCTGCAATTTGTTCTTGAGCAATAACTTTTTCCCTCTTCTGAAGCTGTTATTCTAGAAACACTGATGGGTTCAGCCTTGGCCAGTGGTGTGTCCATCTTGGAGTCAACTGGCTGTCTTAGATATTGGGAAAGTTTCTGGCAGCTCCTCACAGAAGTAACCCCTGTAGTCCCTCATGCACCATGTTCTCTTTTCTGTATCACTTAAGGACTTCGGTGGTTGCTCATGGATTGGATGATATGGTCATGTCTTTGGGGGATCAAGCTATAGATATATTTACACTTCTCCGAGCACAGAGAGCTGCTGTGAGTACTCTCTAAGCGAGTTTTTGTCTGCTTCTGTAATCAGCTAGAGAAAAACCCAGGCAAAAGTCCAACAGGTCTTGCTAATTAAAGTCTAAGGCAGCCAGAAAAAATATTTTTTATGAAAACATTAATATGCCTAAAATGGAGCTCCTTCCATTGATATTATGGATCCAAAAAACACAGCAAATATTTAGAAAAACGTTAGTCATGTACTACATAATTTTATTGATTTAGTGGGTAAATATTAAAACCTTTTAGACATTGCTATATTGTGATGTCTAATTGCAGCCCTACCCGAGTCTTCACAGTCCAGAAGACACCAGCTCACACAAGTGTTAGGTTCTTCAGAGTTTTTCCTTTATGAAAGTATTTGATTTAAATGATCTAATCTTACTTTGCTCTGCATTTGCTCTTCAATGTCTGATTATACCTATTTTGTTATGAATTAACAAAAAAAATCCCAAAACATATTTAGACAAGAGCACTAATAATATGATGAAGATAAATAAATAGACACTGGTGGTATAGGCATCTTCCAAAATCACGTCAAGCTAAAATGAACATATCTAATGTCATCACTAAATCTTCTTAGAAGACATTGCTTTTATTGACCTATCATTTTTAGTCTTCAATAACCGAAAAAGATCCAGACATGTAATAAACCAGCAACCTTTTCTGTGTTGAACCATTATTATGGCTACTGCAAGAACATATCTATGGTATCTAACTAATGTTCCCATCAAAATTTCAAATTTGTATCAAGCCTTAGTGTTTCAAAGTGACTTGTTTTTCAATGGGTAGTCATTTTTCACTCACAACATTAAAGTTAATAATGCATTTAATTGCCTCTAATTGGTGTTATTCATAAATTTACTTTTAAGTAGAAAAAGTTCCTTTCTTTGATTTAATTCTTGAACCACTAGGGGCTTTTATTAAAATGGCTCTTTACATATTAATTCATCCTGGCAGATTATTTATACTATTATTTTTCTTACAACAGTGATTCATCAGAAGACAAGAACATAGCATATGAAGACTCTATCCATGCCTACTCTGCTCTTATAACCTCCTTTGGTATTTATAAAAATATTAAATGAAACTCTTATGATGTAAATCACATAATTTTTATTCTTAAAATTTCAGGAGCACATTGTCTATTTTGTTGTTTATGAAGACTGGTGTTGAACTTTAAATAAGCCTAATAGCTCTGTTAGCTTAGGGAAAACAACACACTATTATTTTAAAGAACTTAATTTTAGCTTTTGAACAGAACACTTTTTTTTTTTTTCTGAAGCTAAAGAAACTACACCAAGAGTTTTTATTCTCTTTATGCCCAATATTTAGATCACTCAAATAAGGTAAGTCCAGTAAAGATTTTACACTAATTTCATTATGAAAAGAACAAATTACATGATAAATATGAGGTAGATACATTTTATGGCTTCCTAACTACTAATAACTTAAAAAAAAAACCAGCCAATTTGAAGTAGTAAGACTTGTTATGTATTTGAAATTTTGGTATGAAAAATAGTTAGGTTTCATTAGCTTTTTCCTACTTATCTCTTTAAGATGTTAGAGTCAATACCTTATTACAACATATAACACTATTTATGGAGTGAATCTTTTATGCTGAACAGATACCACTGTAGACATTTTCCATACATTTCTTCAAATAAGAAAACAAATATAGGCCTGCTATAACAATGTCAGAAAATATTTTGAATTTATATTTCCTAAGTAATTTTTCCAAGGTATACACCCTGTGTTACTCATTAAAAAACACATTTTCCAGTAGGTACTAGATTCTTCTTTTCCCAGAAAATTAACTGTCTATATTAGGAATAAGCCATCTACATACTAGGTTGTTTTTGATGTTGTTTTTCACCTACTTTGCTCTGGCACTGTGGTTACATGATGAGTAAACAGGGAGAGAAAGGAATAATTTTTTTGGCAATGATGTGATTAATCATCAGATTGATGACTGACTACTGCTTTGTGAAGTTGTCATCGACTATTCTGGTCTAATGAAATAAGCTACTGACTTGAGGTAAGCACCTTGCATAATTACTGTGCTGATTTGTTTAACGTTTCTATTACTTGAAGTTATCCCAGGTTCGTGAAATTCTTTTTTATTTTTTCTTTCTTCTTCTGGGTTTTTTTTTAGCCTCATTAATTTGTTTCTGAACACTGCGTTATAGTAAGGAACACACATTGTCTATTTCTCAAACAATTAACTGTTTTTTACCTTTTTCTTTTTTTTCTGGGTGGATAAATTTTCATCACAAAACCCAAAAAGAATGTTCAACGAATAACATTTTTCTCTCTCTCTTCATCTCTGTTCTATAATGCAGAAGACATGGAAAACTTACTTGCTTCAGAGTTTAATGAGAATGTGTTTGATGAAGGACTATTTTTTTGTTAAAGTTATCATGCAATAGAAATAAAGCTCTTCTCTTTCCTTTAAAAAGAGATGGTTTTGCAAAAAAAAACATCAGGATGCCAAGAGGTTAGTTACACTTTTTTTTTTAATGCAGTAAATGTCAATGGTCAAAGTGATCACAGGTTTCATATGTTTTGGATATAGAAAAGAAGGAACACCATTAGATGTTGGAAAGTATTTTTCTGTTCCCTGAAAATGGAAGTAATGGTGATGTATTGTCAACCTGCTAACCTTACCCTGATTTAATGGTATCTGAAATAATGCTAAGGTAATAAGCAGGGTCAAGTTGTTGTACAATGCTCTGAGTGCCACATTCTGTGTCTTGAATATTTTCTTTTTTTTGTCTGAGAGCAAAACAGTGTGGAGAGCAGTTTGTTTTATTTAAATCTCCTGATAATAGAGTAATAGCAAGAGTAAATGGCAATTAAGAAGCTGATATTAAAAAATCTTCCAAAGAAAAAAGCTACTGCTTATACTGGAAGCAAATCTCTTCATTATGAAAAGGACAGGGACTAATATTAACTGGATTAAATACCCGTTGGACACTAAGTAAGGCCTATTTCTAAGTAGTTTTTTCTATGTTGGTTTACAAAAGATGAATTAATATGCCATGAAGAAGTCTGAAAATTTTCATTAATCAATCCTTAATGTTATCTGAAAGCTGCTGTGGTCAGAAACATCTGGTATCCTTACACATGTTTTGTATCACCAAAGTATTTCTGACAGGGCTTTAAGATACTCACTGTTCTTAAAATTCATGAAAAAGATAATAATTGTCAAGACCTTGTGGACAGAAATATTTTCTGCTTTGACAAGTAGCTCTATGTTATTCAATACTGAATGATGTGTTCAAATGCTGCTGTCAGGTTTGCTAGCAATATGCATCTTTCTCCTTTGTAATCAATATCTTCAATGGCTGATGACTAGCAGGGGACCAGAGGCGTGAGAACATTTAGCTGCTTGTCTTGTCATATACTGTCACTTAACTTCATCTTAGAAACTGCCTTCAGATGTCATTGAAAACAAGTAAGATGATGCAGACCAGTACCTTGAAATTAAACTCTTTTTCATGTTGGTATTACTTTTATCTTGATTTAAGTCAATTTGTATTGTCAGTACAACTAAAGAATAGTCAATACTGGTGTAACTTGTCCTTTAAGAATTCTCTTTTCTTTTCAGATATATATAGGTCTTCTCATTTCTGCAGTTTCCTAATAAAATATTGCTCCATCTCTTTTATTTTAAAACTAGGTTATTTCTGAGATTTCTTGTGCTCCTAACACAACTTGAAAACATCTATTTTTTAAATTTCCTAATTCTTCATTGTCCTTGATACCTGAAGACCTCCTTGATAATTATCTCTTTTCAGTAACTTGTTTGAAGTTTATTTACCTTTTTCTGTTATTCTAGTTCCTAACATTCTTGCTTACACTATACAATGACTCATCTAAGTCCATACATATTATTCAGTCATGCTAAATGTCTTGGATGAAGTTAAAGATCTAAAATTTATCATAATTAACCCTTGGCTGGGCAAATTGTGCTAAAGGGTGGAGGTTATTTTATACAAATCCATGTTTAGCTATTTATTTATCTAGATTAAAAAGATATAATATTCAGAGGTTATAAACATTTTCCACTACATATTTTGATAGTGAAAAGGGTTTATGAAAATGAACAGATATAATTTTAAAGTGATATCAAATGCATATTTGATGCATTTGCAGCTTGTGATGCATTTGATGCATGAAAAATGAAGTTCATGTTTATTTCATTTTCTTCTTTTCCTTTTATCTTTCTATTACTTTTCCTTTTTACTTCATTTTCTTTATCTGCATCAATGCATCTGTCAACCTAAGATGCAAAATATGTAATATTCAGGATTCTTTTATCCTTTCCTGTATCTCTTAAGCATTTCCATTTTTCTTTTGTAATTTAAAATGAACTAAACAGAGCTCTCTTAAAAAATTAAGGACTTTGTAATTAAATATTGCCTGAAAGAAAAATTATAAAAGTGAGAAAACAAAACAGTAGGTGAGATTGCAATGTATTCAGAGGAAATGGAGATTGAAATAAGTCTATGGAAAGAAATATGATTTAATATACATGGATTATAAATAATTTTTTCATTTTTTTTTATTTTAGACTTTAAATTTTTTTTAAAATTTGCATAGACTCAAAAAGTTTTCTATAAAACTTAGAAGTTTTTCTATAAAAATATACCTACCTGCTTGTCTGAGTAATACCATTCAAGTCACTGAAATAAATCAAAACAAAAAACCACTGGAAAATTTATACTGATATGTATATAAATGCTAAACTTTGCACAACAGTCTCATCTGTCTCTATGAGTCCTTTTGATTATTGTGCTTTCAAAAGATGGACTGCATTACCTATTACCCAATCCATTTCCCACAGTTTCATCTAAAAGTTTCCATTTCTAATGCAATATATTGCCTCAATTTACAGTTTAATTAACTACAGTATCCATCATAGTCCAAGTTCAAGGTTATTTTTGTAATGAAGCATTTATTTCTATTTTTATAACCAAAACATATTTTCTACATTTATTAAAGCTGTGTACACTTTTTTCCTCATTTCCTGATTTGTGTGATTTTAAGAAACTTCCATAACATTTAAAAGTGCCTGGTATTTATTCAATATGGTATAATTTGTTCCTGAAAAATATTTACCTGCAAAGATCGAGAAATAAGTAGTATTTTTCTGCAAGATAAGAAATCAGATCAAGAAATAAGTAGTATTTTTATGCATTAGATAAAATTAAACTGCAAATGGAAACTTTGTATGCATTTTCTTTTTAAAATGGGTAAAGCAAATTTTTTTCTTCTCAGTGCTACAATTAAGATTTCCATTTGTGCTTTAACTTATAGTGAGCACTTGTTCCTATATGACTTTGCTGCAGCTGTAATTTAATACATGTGCTGGGGTTGGCTGGGATTAAGACATCTTCCTTCATAGCAGCTCATACATTGCTGAGCTTTGTATTTGTGGCTAAATTGGTGTTGATAGCATGTTTTGGTTTGGATTTTGCTAAATTGTTCTCTCACAGCATCAAGTCTTCTACTTTTTCTCCCTTCCCAGCCCAAAAGTGAGTAGGCAGGGGGTGAGACTTTTGGAGGGAACACAATCTGGACAGCTGGCCCTAACTGACCAAAAGGATATTCCTTGACATATGATATTGTGTTCTCCAATGAAAAATCAAAGGATGGGAGAGGAAGGAGCAGTGTTTGTGTTTATGGTATTTGCCTTCCCAAGAAACTGAAAAAAAATGGTGTGTAGTGCTCTATTGGCTCTGCAAAATGTAGATATTCACCTATTAATAGGAAGAATTAGTAGGCATAAAATATTCTGTAGTACTTTTGTAATAGTTTGCTCCTGTAAAGGACAGATTTATCAGAGCTATCATGAGTTTATCTTTTACTTCGTTGCCATGTCAATGAAATCACTCATTTTCTTAGGCCAGTCACCTGTGGCTCCTCTTAAACTTCTCGGTAACACTCACCATAATTTTGGGGAAAAGGAGATAAACTGTGGTGAGATGCCAGAAATAGATTTGAAGCCTGTGCTGCAGCAGGGCAGCAGAGAACAAAGAGAATTGAAGATTTAAAGCTGTAGGTGTTAAGTCTCTCTTCTCTACATGGCCTCCACACTGAGCAAGGATAGGACCTACCCTGCTGGTCTATTTGGTTATGGTCTGTTAATTAGCTGTGCTAATTAATTATAAGCAATTTAGGACTTAGCATTTGGCATTAATAATCAGGGTTCTTAATTTCATTTTTTTCATATACTATATTTTCATGGGTTTAAGTGCCAAGTGCTTTCCAGTTCTGCTGAGAAGGATCCATTTAGCAATGGGAGCTGGATGGCAAAATCTCTGTGGCTTTACACTGCATCATGCAGAAACATAAATATCAGTTTACAGAAGCACATAAGCATGAAAACCTGTGTTGGTCTGAACTGGAAATGCATCAGAGTTCATTGCAAGGATGGTTGTTGGTAGCAACTCACTATTTGGCCTGAGTATCTTAAATAAACCCAGATTAGATCCCTCCTGCTCTTTCTTCATTTATTCTGTGAAGGAAAACAAAATAATGTGTTAATTGGAAACATTAAAAGTAGAAAGTTGGAGGAACTCAGTCCAATTAGCTATCCTATTTTAAAGGCTGTGCAACTTGTAGCTAGATTTTCTCATGTCACAAAAAGCTATCACACTGAACTATAGGTCACTCTAAACCCAGTCTTCAGACATATGCAAAATGACATTGTACTTCTTTAAATAAAACTTAAAAGAGTTCAAACATCTAATTTTTGGTAGGAGAAAAGCACATCTAGGCATTAAGGTGTTTATTAATACAAAAAAGAGGCTCCAGGACTGTGGGAGTTTTATCCATAATTTAGAACATTTTAATTATTACCACAATGAAATTTGGCCACATATAAGTATTTTGCATTCCAGATTATAATTAACACATTGCTGAAATCTTGGAGGTGAAAAAGCAAAAGAAAGCAAATAATTAAAAAAACCTAACCAAACCAAACAACTATAGGGAATAGACAATAAGAGGTTTAAAGAAGAAGCAAGTAAGTCATATTAGTTAAAGAAAATGACACAAATCTTAAAAATACAGCTTGTAATCTGCATAATTCAAAGGAAATATGCCTATTTGGTAGCCTCCTGCACAGATGAGTTTCTGTTTACTTTATTTACTGATGCTATGTCCTTTTGGTGCCAATTTTGTAAGTCTATGTAAAAAATTTTACAGAACCACTTAGCAAAATAAAGAAACCGATGTCTATTCATCTTTATTTGTTTAAGTAAATCTAGTGAACATGATTGAAAAAATTTTATTTCATGAAGGTATAACATCTGTCAGTCACCTTAGGAACCCCTAAAGGATGATCCTATTCTCATCTGAACAGAAAGCCAGTCTTGTCCATTTCAACTTTTAAGGAGAAATCAGCTTAAAACCTCTAATGAAATGAAAGATCACTTTGGAGCTAACAGTGTTGTCATTATGAATGGCTAGGAAGTAAAGCATCATTATGGTTTTCTTTGGTTTGGTTTTTTTTTTTTTTTTTTTTTGTTTTGCTTTGCTTTTCATTTGTTGGAGTTTTTTGTTTGTTTGTTGAAGTTTTTGTTGTTGTTTTCATTTTTTAAATTAAAAAAAACCTATTTTTTCTTTTTTTTTTTTCAATTTTTACAATTTCTGATAATTAGTGAATTAGGACAGCATTTTGGACATTTCCTTGGTGAAAAAAAATCTTTCAAAGACCCATATGGGCCAAGGAAGAAACTATGAAGTGAGAATGGGATGCATAAAAAAGACATAATGCTATAGAGCTGTTGAAATAAAGAAAAAAACCAACAAAAACATTGAAAAAAAAAAGAAAATAGGTATACTTGTCTGAATATTTTCTATCTTTCTTTCCACCTGCATAAAATATTCAAAATTCCCACACACTACAGATTAGGACTCCATTTGAAGTTGTCATAATAGGAGAAAAAAGTTTAATCTATGTATGATCATAATGTGCAAATACTTTCAACTTGGGAATGCTCTTATTTATTTCACTGATGAATGTTTTATTGGATAATCATACTACTCTAATGTAGTAACTATTAGACCACAAAAATGGTAAAATGACTGAGGTTTTTCTATTTTTTATTTGTTTTGTTTCATTTTGCTTGTTTAGTTGTTTTTCATAGTGTTGGTGGAAAACATTGTGGATTCAGCAATATAAATTCTTCATATTATGTATATTTGTTAAAACACCAAGAGCATGTCATCCCTAAGCCTGTAACTTTCTTGATTGTTAACTACTGTTGCTTTAAGAATAATAAATAATGAAGACAATATCCATTTACATTTTTAAATGTGAAAACTTCCTCAAGAAATCTAAATAAATTTAAAGTGAAGATTATTTTTTGTTGATGATGTGCTGGATTAATTTATTTCTTGACTGATACATACTTTACCACAAAAGTTGTCAGAGCTGTTGCGTGAGTCACAGAAACCACTTGCTCAGAATTATTTTTTTTTTCAAATGGAAAAACTTCCAGATTATCCAGAGTTCAAATTCTAGCCCTACAAGATTAAGCTTTAAATTCTTACTGTTTGTGAACCTTCAAGATATCTCGTATGGCTATGAATGAAGATAATTAAAGATGCGTAATTTCCTTTGTATTCTTAAAAACTTATGATTGGATCTTAGTTTTCTCCTTAGTTATAAAGATTTCCAAGTAGGAAAGGTGTGTTCTGCAGCATACATGGCTTAGTGGAGTCATTGAAACATAATCAGTTAAAAGTCTTTCCAAGGCCATCTGTAGGAGGTGGTTGTGGAGGATCGGGGCACTCTGCTCCAGATGCAGACACTTTCAGGTGAGTTTATCACATCTGGCTGTGTATAGGATTTAAACTGTACAGGGTTTAGGGAGGCAGACACCCACATTTTTATATTGATGTGACTGAATTTGTTCTAAATAATTGCACTGCCTTCATAGGCAGTGAATTTAAACTATGCATTTAAAGGAATCTAGAGACTGACTCAGCTAATGCAATTCCTTTCCCACACATGAGAACAGTCTCCCTAAGAAACCCAGGTCATATATAAAGGGATTACAAATATCAAAGGCAAGAGATATCTGAAACTTGTCCCAGTAGGAGATTGAGGCAAATATGGCAACACAAATAGCACTAAATGCCTATTTTCATACACTGAATTTCTCAGTGAAAGGATTCAGTGTCCTGAGCACTGGGTGCATCTAAGTTTGGCCTCTAGCTATCGATCCACAAAGCAAGGATCTTCTGTTTATATTTTGTCACACCAGCCAGTGGATAACTTAATGTAGTTCAAATGGTTCTACAGTCCTGTGTATACAACATTGGTACTTTCCAATAGTTATATAATTTAAGGACAGCAAAATTGCTTTGTAGGCTCCATCAATGTCATCTAATAAATCATTATTGAGTATAATAGAAGTTTAGACACCCATCTTATTTGCAGATACCTTTGTTATAGATAGCTAGTTGATTATCTGAATACACAGTTGAATCTTGCCAGAAGTCTCTTAGATGGGATCACCATATAAATGCTTGCAGGGGCTATTGGCAGCTCTGAGGACTACAGGATATCCAGAGAACTACAGAATCAGAATCATAGAATAATTAGGGTTGGAAGGGACCTCTGCAGATCATTTAGTCTAACCCCCTCTACAGATCCTTTTAAAATGAAAAGGCTCACAGGTTTCATCAATCTAAGGGCTTTTCTCAATCACAAAGTATCTTAGAAACAGAATGATGCAATAAAAGGTTTACACAGCATCTGCCTTGCTTGAAAAGTCTGTTTATGTCCATGTTAGTAAATTAAATTCTGTTTTTACTGTTTAACAGTGCATATGCTTGTACACTGGTGAATGAGAACTGTTACTATGATATTACATATATAGCCACTGTGTCTCAGGTGATATATTAAATAAGCTTCCTGCTTGGATCATTAAAATAAGTATTTCTATCCTAGATGGTGTGTTGGAAAGAGATTAAGATAGGAAGTATTGGGATTTTGAATGGATAAATTAGTGCTAGTGTGATTGCCACTTGGAGTGCACTGTAAGCAAGCACAGTATTTTCTTCAGATACTTTATGAAAACTAAACTAAATATCTAGTAAAATACAGAATTTTCTTGCATATAGCAAAAAGGGAAAACAAGAATTTTAATTAATTAACTTCTATAATCCATAGGGGAAAAAAATCCATATATTTATTAGAGGGCTTTGTGGCACTTTTTTATTTCACCAGTGAATTTCAAAATTATGTCAGCATGTTTACTGAAAAACAATTATGCAAGACAATTTTATTTAAATACTTTCCAAATGACTGATTTAGTAGTTTGTGTCAAGAACTTAGCTATTTTTTCTTGTAGGTATTGTAGGTATTCGTCCTTTCAAGTACCAGCAGCATCAACATAGTCTTCATCATGCTATTGCTCCTAATCTTGAAAATCTGTCTATTTCTGAGTTATAATTCAGTATGTGACTTAGTGTGACATAAATCTTCTGTAATCAGAACATTACAAAGTTCCTCTTATATGTAGAACGAGTTAGTCTCAATCCTGAGTATGAGCAAATTCATCCATGGCAGAAATTACTTGAGATGAGTTGTATCTGACAGGCAGCAATTTAAGAAAAATGCATAATATGTGAAGTCTAGTTGTATGTTTCTCATTTATTACTGGGAAAGTTTTAAAGAAAAAATTTTAATTGTATAATAGAAAATTAATTTTTTCACTTTGTAGATACTTTCAAGTGGCTTCCAGCACTTGAGGTATTGACATTACAGGTTATGCTACTACAAAACCCTCTCTAATTTTCAAACTTCAAACTTTCAATATTTGTATACAAGTCTTATACTTAATAAGATTTTTTTAAAAGTGAAAATTTGTTGAAGTATATTTTATCCTGTAAAGATTTTCATAGTTCACGCAATGTCAAGGGTTGCCTCGTAATCAATGAAATCTCTTTCCTGGAGCTTAATTGGCTAAATGTGATATGTCTCAATTAGAGCAACATCTGAGGATGTACTGTTCACCCATTTTCTTAAAAGTGGGAAGAGACATCCTGTGTTTTTGAAATTCATGTACTTGAAGAAATGTTTTTCAGTAAATCTTTGTGTCAAGAATTTATGTTATTATATATTTCATTTTTTACTATTTAACAAAGAACAGTTATACATTTATTTTTTAAAATCTGCTATTATGTTTCTAAAGGATTTATTAATGTCTAAAGGCAAATTACACTAAAAATTACAGTCATTATGGCACAGATGAAAATAAAATGCATTAAGGACACTCTAGTTTTACCCTATTAAGATATTCTTAATATCCATGACACTCTTGTTAGTGTCTTTGACATTCAGACCCACAAGAGAGAAGAAGTGGGCAAAATGCATTTATTGCTGTAAATCAATATTTTTCTCTACAGAAATACTTCATAAAAGATTACACCATGCTGTTAGATTGCAGAAGAACTGATCCATACAGTGAAGTGCCAGGAACTCTCAAACACACACAGGCTTGGTGTGCAGTTTGGAGTGCCAGCAAAATGTCAGATCTCAAGTCGGTGTCAGGAAACTGTCTGAACAGAGCCTTAAAGAGAGGAATATTTTAGCTTTAAATTTGAAAAACTTAGTCTGTTGGCTCATCAACAAGTTTGAGTGAAGAGATATTCCCTTGAAATAATCTGGTATGTATATACTTCTCCCTCCAGTCTCGCCTCTCAAAAAGCTGAATCTTAAGAGGAACGAAAGAGTTATGACACAGTGTAGTAAAATGAACTAAACTGTTCTGATGAACCAATTAAAAATTTAAAGGTTTTTGAGAGAATGAAACTGAATGAAATTTAAGGTGTCAGAGAAAACTTTATAGTGATTTCTAGAAAAAAACTGTGTTGCGTGACTTGACGAGAGTTTGAATCAGCGCTCTGCAACTGGCTACTTTGGAGTCTTCTAAAATAAGAGTAATTAGGAAAAGTAATCCTATTCTCAAAAGAGGTTGTCAAATAGTGTCTTGGTGAGCAGACAAATAAAAAGAATACAAGTCATATACCACACAACTCATACACAAAGTTTTAACCTGCATATTTAACTTTGGAAGGAGATGTCAGAATTTCGTTTTGCTGAGTTTATTGAATGGATGCATATCTCTTTTCCCATTTTTTTCTCTAGAAATGAAATGTTGCAGATCTGGTAAAAACATTTACATGGACTTTTTTCCGCCTATCCAAGTGTTTTCTCAGTGTGCATCACTGAAATTAGGTATACAGCAAGGATATTAAATAGCTAAATTGTAGGATGTTTTGAGTAGAAGGATTTTCTAACCTGTGTATGAAAGGTTTATAAATTCTGAAAAAGTTGTACTGCTCTGATTAACTGAAACATCTCATCTGGAGTAGTTAAATACTGGCTATCAATGCAGTTTATGTGGTTCAAGTATGAAGTGAGTTCAGAAATCAGATTCTAAAAGGATAACTACAAAAGAAAAGAATAGTTAAATTTTCCACAAATGTTTTCAGTATAAGATGGAGTGAGACAACAGGACATGAAAACTGATTGTCTATTTACCTGCTATGAAACTTGTCTTTGTCACATAGTGATAATAACAATCAAGGATTATAGCTAAGTTTCAGCATCAAAGGCTTTCATGAGCCTGGCATTGCCAAACTCTCCCAGGTCCTCTTGCTCATCATATTCAACTCCAGCTAACTTTACTCTCAGAGACTTTTAATAGCACTTAAACCTCCCCTAAGAAGCCAGGATTTCTCACTGGAGTTCAACAATAAAGCTATTGTTTGGAATAAAAAATAGTGAATGGGATCTCAGATGGAGATCTGGAATCACAAATTTCCCTTCAATACATCCATTTTTTTAAAGAAAATAGAAAGTCTCATAAGTCCTACATAACTTACAGTGAATTTGGGAGCTTCATTGAGAAGCTGACTGACACTAAGGAAGGTGTAAAAATACAGAAGTCACATCTTTTGTTTTCAAAATGCTTGTAATTTTTGGAGTCGCTGAAGTAGTCAAAGAAACGATTAATATATTTGGTTTGCATTACTTTTCCTTCCAGGTTAGAGAAAGCATGGATTTATTTTGGTGATCTTACTGCAGTCCTCAGTGGAAGCCTCGCTAGTTCAAAACTCCCCCCACAACTCAAAACAAATCTGTCAGCCGTGGCACAGGAAAAGTGTCCACGAGCAGGATGAAAGCAGCAGAGGTGCTGTAAGTCAGCAGTGGAGTACCTTCTGCAGAGATGTATAGAGATGTTAATGCACAGAGCCTTTCAGCTCTGTGCCTTGAACCAGCTTGTGCTATAAACCTCTCATTTTCTTGAACAATAAAATACCCCAAACTTACAAAAGAATAGAAATGCAATAAAAAATATTGTCCCTGGTCTAAATGGTGTTCATTCCTTATGAATATACATGTGCTTTTTGTTGTATACTTTAAAACCAGGGACCTGCAGAGAGTCGAGTAAAGGGTAATTAAAATATATGCAAGGTCCTTTTGGAATTTAAAAAAAAAAAGAGGCTTAAATACAAACATAAACCATTTCCTAAGGTTTCTGAAATACAGTGTACTGGTTCTGAAAATCTTGGCAGTCCCTTTTAACATCTCCATTATAAAGTAACAGGTAAATATGCTTTGCCACTCCCAAGGGCATGTTTTCTCAAGATTATTTGCAAATAAAAAATAATATCAAAACAATATATAAAAGGGAAGAAAAAGATCTTATTTTATAGGAACAAAAACTCAGTAAGATTTCAGGACTGGATAAATTAATGACCTGTACATTTACATCATAAATTTTTTTCTCCAAGGTTTTTCACAGAAAACATATTTGTTTTTTTAAAAAGCTACATTTAATATTTTCCTGTTTGGAAATTTACATTTTTTCTTACATGTTTTGGCCCTTTTTTTATTCGTAGAATACAGCTGTTATTCTGGGCACTGTATAAATTAAAATATTCATAAGATCACAAATCAGCATTAATATTATTTTAAAACAATTAAATGTTTTAAAAATGTTAAGCCATCCATAATGCATTTTCTTAACACTAACTCATTTTAAATTTCTGCTTGTTTATTTGCTCCTTATACTACTTTATAATTCTGAATATATAAAAACAATTTATTCATTTTTGGGGTCCTTTATGGTTCTGATACATTCTAAGCATAAGTTTAGGAAAACCAATAAACCATCTCGAAGCAGAATATGAAATATAAATATGGTACTGGTTTTCTATGTGCTCCTATAAGACACATTAATATTCTTCGTCTGCATAAAGCTTATAAAATCTTAAAATTCATATAATTTTATTATTCATATCCAAACTCTTGAAATGGGCTTGACAGATAAAGCTTAGTAAGACAAAAGAGAAGATTTGTTTGTGCAAAGATTATGTTGAACGTGCTGGAAGCAGTAGTGAAATCTCAGGAGGAGAAATAAAAAGCAAGCAGGCGATCTGTGTGCCTCTCATCTCCCTGCAATTCCTAGAGGTTACATATAAGAAGATTATGAAACACCACACAAACACAATTGAAATACTTCCTAATGAAAACAAGTTTGCCATGTTTGATGGAGCTTATATATCATCATTTTTTGACAGCAACATAATGTGGAAAGACAATTTAATGAAATAAGAAGATTTTACTTTCTAAGCAAATTGTTTGGAATAGTTCTCTAATAAAGGAAGAAGAATTGAATTGACATTGAAATAATCCAATACTCCTTAGAAGCAGAAAGGCATTGATGGAATTGATGCTATTCTTTTGAGGGTTATTTAATTTTCTCAGGGAAATTTCAGAAAAAAAAATAGTTTGAGTGGATTGGTCAGTATATGATATCTGTGGGTACTGTTTTGACACCCTTGTTTAAGCAAAACTGATTAGCACATACATCAGACATTTGAGGCAGAAAGCTGGAGAAACCATACCCAATCCATCCCTATCCCAAAACAGCCTTAACCGTCCTAAGTTGCAGAAAATTATTTACAGTGTTGAACTTCCTTATGCATAGCTTTGTAGCAGTATTACTTCTCAAAAATACATTACAGATCATCTCTTTTAAGATACTAATATATATTGGATACTTTTTTCTGCACTCTGTAATCTTATGCTTGATTATTCACATATTCTCTGTCCCTTAAAGCAAATATTTTTGTCTGAGCTTGTAAGCCCTTCCTTCTATTTTACCAGTGATAACCTTATGGTTAAATTTGAATTCCTTGTGTTATTCTGAATATATTAGTAATACCAGATAAGGGTAAGTCACGTGTTTAATTTATTATTCATTTATCTTGTTTGTGAAACATCTTTCACACCCTTTTAGGCTAAAATTCACTCCACTTTCACTGATTTCCACTGAAGTTCCACAGAATCTACTGGTATACTGCAGTCTCTCCAGGTACACTCCAACAGAATCACTAAAAGAAGATATACTTCTGTTACTAATGTTGTACTAGAATTGTTCTTTTGCATCTAGAGAAAGAATGAAATCTAATAATTAGGAAAGCATGAGCAACACTCATATCTGGCACAAAGATAAGTATGGTTCAACTATAAAGTTGTGGGATTCTTATTTCCTTAATACAATTAGAAGTGGTTGGGGGGGTGGGGAGTGGGCAGGGAATGAATACAGGGTTTACTGGGGAAAATAAAAGCATTCTGAGGGTTTTTTGAAGTTTATTTAGCTTGGACTGAATTAATGAAAAATTTCTCCTGAGTAAGAATGAAATATGTAGTATTTGTGCATAAATAAACTGGATTGAATGTCTACATTTTGTCCCACTGCCCTGTTTTAGAGGAAGTTAGGGTGCACTGTTGACGTGACACAAGTGATTTTTTCTATTAGAGCTGCTCTTTTATGCATGAACTCAGAACTTTCAGCTGAATCTATGCCAATGACAAAAGACAGTTCAAAACATTCTCTTTTCTACTTCATTGCAAAAGCAGGTAGAGTTGACTGCCAAACAGCCTACTTTTAAGGAGGAAACTGAGTGCTTGGTCAGCTAGATGAGCAACTGAAGGAGCATGAAGACTGTGACTAATGTGTGCTCCACAATCTAGCGCTCATGAGTGTGACAGAGTTATAAGAAATGCCATACCCTGCTGCACAGCATGAGGTAGGACCTGCTTGAAGCAAATGAGGCTCACTGCTCTCTGCACTGACACCACAGGAAGTAGAAGTGAAGTAGCAATGCCCTGCAAATGAACCAAGTTCTCAGCCCTCCATGCAGAAGTTCAGCCATTACCGTTGTTACAAAGAGAAGGGATTCAGGAACTTTGACTCTTGGCCAAAGTCTACCTCCTGTCACAAGACAATGTCTCTCAGAGCCACATTACAATTGATGAAGACTACAAAAACTGATCTGACAAGAGACTTGAACCTCAAGAGTAGAGAGGTGGAGACCTTAACATCAAGAGACTATGAGAGCAGGTGTCAGACTGAAATTAAGGAGAAATCTTTCCATCATGAGGAGAGACTAACACAGGAGCAGGTTTCCCTAAGAGGCTGTACAGTCTGTCCTTACTGGTTAGCAAGGTTTAACTAGACACAACTCCATTCAGCCTGGTTTGGTCCCGAATTGACCCTAATTTGAGCATGGAGTTGGACTCAAAATATCCTGAGGTCCCTTCCTCTCTAAATTATATTGCAAAACCAGGTCTTTTTTATGTTCCAGTGTATACCTCTTCTACATTAACAGTAGAATTTTGACTAATTCTTCAAATTATTTAAAAGGAATATTAACAATAGAAATTATTTTATATAGAAAATTGTCTTTTAAGTTTGTGTCACTTTTTATTTCCTTAATTTCCTTCTAAATGTTAACAATAGGCTTTAGCATGTACACAAGTTTAGTTAATATGTTGCATCTATTTTCTTTCAAATAATGAACGAAGATGTTAAAAACTGACTTAACACACTGCTTTGCTCTTACTCAACAGAAGTCATGAAAAATTACCTCTTTTGTAAGACTAACTTGGTGTGCTAATTCCTTACAATAATTGGCACCAATGTTGCAATAGCTCATTATTAGTTGAATATCAATTAGCTTGAATGTGACTGAGACATTTATATCAATGTTAACCTAATGCTTAATTTACATTTCCAGCTGGTTTTAATTACTTGAAAAATCACCAAAAAAATTAAAAGCTGCAACCAGTGAGGTTTCACCTTTACACAGGATTTTCTGGGAATTTAATAAACAAAGCAGATATAAATATGAAGAATTATTCCTTGGGCTTTGCTTTTGTAATTACCTCTCAACTGCTTAAATTACAGAAGTTGAAGGTTTTATATATGTTTATTAAGCTCCAACAAAATACATACCCACAAAAAAAACCCCTCAGACTGCAAAAATAAAACCAACAACCAAAACCAACCAAATAAAAAAAAAAAAAAAAA
>JACBWW010000001.1:38672005-38767547 GCA_020086605.1 Lanius collurio
ATTCAGGAAAAATATGTCTTCTTGGTTGCTGAATTTTACATTTCTTCAATCTATGACCTGGTTTAAACTCAGATTGACCTTCATGATCTGGCACACAGCTGTTACAACTAAAGATATGAAAAGAAAATGAAGCTAAGAAAAATAGAAGATAAGAAAGACATGATAAATATAGGACAAGGTGTAAAAAAATTCATGCTGGAAGAAGATGATTTTAAATTATATATTGGGAAGAAATTCTTTACTGTTTGAGTGGTGAAACACTCAATCAGGTTGCCAGGGAAGATGTAGTTGCCACATCCCTGGAAGTGTTCAAGCCAGGTTGGTTGGTGACTTGGGCAATCTAGTCTAGCAGAAGGTGTTCCAGCTCATGGCAGGGGCATTTGAACTGGATAGTCCTTATGGTCCCTTCCAACAAAGCATTTTATGGCTCTATCATTCTATGAAAAGACTTCTAAAGAAAAGCAAATGAAATGTCTTTTTTTCAGCACATTAAGGAGAGCTCACAGATGGAGTTGCAGGAAACCATTCATTTAAATACGTATTTCAATATAACTTTTTTCAGTCACCCAAAACCTCCTTACTTCCAATATGTGATAATAAAGAAGAAAAAGATATTCTTCCCTCCTTGATATTTCAAGCTAGGGTATAAACTTGGCCTTCACAAAACTTTAAGGAGATAAACTGTTTTCACTTGAGTCTACTTTAAAAAAAATGGTGCTTATAAATCCGTGTAGGATACTGACTCCTCAAAATTGAAGTGAAAATACTGAGTGTTTAAGATTAGATGATGTAAGAGACAGGGATAATATGATAAAATATATCTTTACACCATTGAGAATAACAATATTACAACACTATCTTTATTGATGTTCATCACTATAATAACTAAACCCTGTGCTATAATTTGAAGCCCATTAAACAAGACCTTCCATCTAAAGATTTTTCCACTTACCCTGTTTTGTTTTGGTATTTTTACTTTCATTTTCCCCTTTTTCATTGTGACAGCACAAATATTTGAACCAACTTAGAGGCAATATGTCCGCTTGAAAAGAACTTAGAAAAGGAACCCTCCTGGATAAATCAATGTTCCTACTTAATTCAGCATCAAGCTGCAAAAAGCTCTGTGGAAGGCTATGTAAGTATAGGAAAGAGTTGGAAGAGGTGACTTTGGTAGCAGTGTTACCTTTCATACATGTCAAACTGATACATCCTTCCCAAGATGGGCATGGTTTGCCTTTTGATTTATAGAAATACCCTTTCACCTATTGATTAAACTCACAGCTAGACCTTTGCATGGCAGTTGAATGACATTCAGTTGAATGAATTTTGTTTGAGCTGTGTTGATTTAAGTAAAATTCACATATTAAGTGGATCCACAGAGTCTTACATCTGAAAAGTGTAGGTCCAGGTTTTAAGTAGATGTGTTTTGTTTTTTGGTTTGGTCTGGTTTGGTTTGGTCTGGTTTGGTTTGGGTTTTTGTGGCATTTTTTATTTGGGGGCTTTTCCCAACTGTTTTTTATTTCTATAAAAGAATCCTTGGTCCAACATTTACTCAGAATCTCCTGGCCTAAAACTCTCACAAATTGTAGAATTAATTAAATCCCTAGAAAAAGAGATTACTTTGACACGTACATTGATATACAAGCAATTTATCAGCTCATAAATTCTAAACATTTCTCTTTAAAGTCACAAAAATTCCATATTAAATCTATATGCATTCTATAAGGATCATATCAATACATATAATCTAGAAGACATTAAAATTTTCTACCTAAACTTTTACATTTTAAACATGTACTTATAAGAACGATTTTAACACACTATAATTTGCTTTTCATTTTGAACTACAAATTGAACCTGTTGTACTGCAGTTCTGTATCCGAAAATGACGTTCTGTGGGCCTCTATTAGTTTTGATGGGTTGCCATGGAAACTGGAGAGAAAGAAAAAGAAGGAGAATACTTTTGTAGGTTTTACCACAGAGAGTTACATCCTCTTCCACATTTCTGAGAAAGAAATCAGTGGCTGAATTACAAAAATCTATTTTTAGAGATAGGATGTAGTACAACATATATTTTTGGCAAGATGGAAGGTATTAATAATTTACATTGGTTTTACATTAAAGGCTTCTGTTTTTATACTAAGACCATGAATGTCACTGATAATGGGAGTTCGAGCTGTCTGAAATTTTTATCAGCCTACCTACCCAGCACAAATGTGGCATGAGAGTGAATGATGAACCTATGAAATTGGGCTGCATGATGAGACATCAGAAAGCTTCCAGATCTGAAAAAAATCAAAAAATTAATCTTCTTGTTGAAATGTTCTCATCTTACAATGACTTTTTTGGCCAGATCAATGTGGATTAAAATTAAAATAGTGATGAAAATCTTTGTTTAAGGTCCAAATTTACACGGCTATTCAACACCTAAGTGTGTGAAAAAAGCCCCACAATTGTGATGAAAAAGAAGAATTTTCTAGATTCTAAATAGAGCTTAGAAATAAAAATTATGGGGTTTTTCTTATCGTATCAGGCTAACAAGTATTAAAAACAAAACAAAACTAAACAACACAACAAAAAAATACCAACACAAACCAAAAAGGCACAAAAATTTTTACAAATCAGAAGATATTTGACAGAGACAAGAACATGTCAACTGTTATTACTTGCATTGGAGAAATTTGTTGATACTTTACAATGAACATTTTGTGGGGTATATAAAATGCTTAAGTAGGTGAACACTCTAACAACTGTTCTATATATGCTATATATACTTACACAGTATATTTTAGGTAGATGCCCTGGCTTTATCTTGAACTGACTGTTACATATTTATTGAGAAAAAGCAAGTTAATTTGTATCACAATTCTATATGTTTGCTGAGACCTAGCGGGACCTTTTGCGTTGTAAGGTGTTTTGAACCATGACAATGTGCCCCAGCCAAACCATCTGTAGTTATGCCTGTTGGAGCCTTCAGAGTGAGACCAGGCTATAATTACCCTCACCAGCTTCACCTGGCCATCCACCTTCAGGTGTAGCAGATCAGCTCCTGGAGGGTTTTTAAGCCCAGCCACAAGGCTCAGTCAGGAGGAGGAGAAGAGGAAAGTTTGGTTCTGTGCCATTTGCTGTCTGGTTGTTTGGATTTCCTGGACTAACTTGGTTGCTGATCACTGGAGGGTTTTGTTGCTGTTATCATCTCGACTCTGCTTGCTTGGATTTGGACTCCACCTGTTAGAGCCCTTAGGAATTCATCCAGGACTGAAAGGTAAACTGTGCTAAATTGAAAAAGAATCAGGAAAGGAGAAGCTGAGAGGTTAAATACCAAGACAGAATGAAATAGATAAGAAGGACTGTGCTGAACTGGATTAGGAACCCATCTTATTATCTGAAAAGTGTGTGTGGAGCTCTTGTACAAAGTAGAGGGACCAATCAAGTAATGGGTAATCTCATGCACAGCAGTTGCAAAATACATGTGTGCTGTATTATGGAAAAATTGTTAAAATGTAGAAGTACTGTGTTAAGCAAGCAAAAGTATAAGTAAAATGTGTTACATAGAAATAGAATAAGATGTATAAGTAGTAAGTTATGTATAAGTAAGTGAACTGTATAGGTTATGCATAAGTATGTAAAAGTAGGTGAAATGTGTAAGTATAAGATAAGTAAGCAAAATACCCAAAAGAGCTGATAAGTAGGTATTAGGTAAACACTGGAAGATGTGTGAGTTCCTGCATGATGCCCAAAGAGGTGATGCATATTTTAGAGAGTTCCAAACCTTCTGCGTGATCTTAATAGTTCGTTGTACAGAAGTGTTGAGTTCCCGCCCTTTTGGTCAGCAGGTTGTCAACAGGAAAGAGATTTTATCCACTCACTAGAAACCTTCCATACAGAGGTACAGGTGCATTTCATTCTTCCATTTTTGTTTTCCCAATGAAAAAAAAGAAAAGCAACAACATTATTAAAATAAATAAAGAAAAACAAATCATCTGCAGCACTCACAGTTGTCCCATCTGGATTTAACAAATTATCATGTGATTAAAAATAACCACTTTTTAACCGAAGGTTCAGATCCTCTCTCTTCTGCTATAGGACTTAACTTTTGTTAAAGATCCAGGGAAAGCTGTAGTGTTGAAATGCAATATATGATGAGCAGCCTACAACCAGTAGTAGTAGTTGGCTGTGATCTACAGAGTGGAAAAAAAGTACCAGAAAAGGGCAATTTAATAATGCATACGTGCAAATTTAACAGAGGAGATAATTTTTTTTTTTTTTTTTTAATTTTGGCTTTCATCTTCCACTGGGTTGCTGTGGCACTAGGAATTCAGGCAAAAAAAAAACATGACCTTGTGGTTTCTCCATTCTTCCTTGACACATGTGTAGGGAAACAGAATGAATCTGTGGTGGTAAACAATATAAAAGAACATTTTTTTTTTTTTGTTTTTTCTCATGGAAGTTCTACACTTACATGACCTTCATTATGTGATCTGACAACAGAAGCATGTAAGGTTCATGTCACTGATATGAAAATTATGCCCCTTCCATATGTGCAACACAGATGGGAAAGGAATCCTTCATTTTTAAAAGAAAATGTTTAAAATTAATTCAAGTCCTTATAAATCCTTTTCCCTTTTGTTGGATTCCTGAATCATGTGATAACTTTTGGAGATTCTTTTCTGACATGTAAAACACTCAGTCTTCTTTTGAGTCTGAAACCTCTTGAGAAACTCTGGATTCCTACAGCAAGCGAAGCATTCAGAAACAGGAACTGAAATTATCTGTGTGAAATATCTAGGTCTTGTTAGGTGCATGTCTATGTGTTTATGTTTTACAGGTTTGACTGGAGATCTGCAGTATCATCAAGTGCTACAGTTCTTAATCAAGGCTTGAGTGATTGGAACTTCAAATCCAAGAAGCTCTGACTCTATTAAGATCATCACTAAAACTTTCCCTGCCTTTGACAGTCAGGATTGTTTTTATGTGAGCATAAAAAACACATCTTCAAAGTGCTTATCAGAGATAACTTGTCAGTCAATTATGTGCAATGTTTAATTACTTTTAAATTACCATGCTACTAGGATAAATTTAAATATTCCTGCTGAGAGTGTGGGTTGATATTAGCAATAAAACAAAAAGGAAAGTAAATAATTATTTACCTATTATAATTCTGCAGGAGAAAGCATGGTGGACTAAGTATGAACAAGTTTCTGTGCAGAAGAGGATAAGCTGAGACACATAAGAAATATCATATGGAAAAAATTAATTGACTGCTTTGGCACCCATCAAAGTGACAAGATCTTTGAAGTTATATTTAATAATTAAAGCAGCCTGTGTATTCCCATTAGTTATATGTGTTATCTATCAATTCTTTCATATAGGCACCACATATCAGCAAAAAATTTCAATTTAAAATGATGCAAAGTGGTCCCAGTGGAAACAGAGAGATTGAAAATATTATTAATCTACTGAAAGTTGCTCAAATACTACATTTTAAGATGAAAAGGTATGTAAAAGATCATTATGCAATTTTGGCAATTGTGCAAAATAGAATCTAGTGCCTAATACAGTTACTGATATCTTCAGCCTTCATTTAAAGACAAAAATCTTACCATTCTGAGTTATTCAGGTAAATTACCTAAATATTTTAACATTTTTTTCCTGGCATTTATAAGGCAAACAATTTTTCCAAATTATATGAATTGATCTAACATTACTGAGGTGATGTCAATCTCCATTACCAAGGAAGAGTACAGAAGCATTCAGACACTTTTGAGATTTTAAAAGGGCCCCACTGCCTTCCCCATTCTAATCAGGAGACAATACTCTTCTGATTAGAAAGCGTTTGTTCAGAGAAACATCTTGTAGTTTTAGTGACGGAACCACTTATTCCTGAATAAAAATAATACTTTGAAGAAAAGAATCTTATAAATCCATAAAATTCATGTTGCGAGTAACTAATATGTTACATTACATAAATTTTCCTCATACTGTCCTAAAAAAAAATTGAGGTTTATCAGTGACAGAAAGCTCCACACATAAAAATCATCTTTTTTATTCAGTTTGACTTTCTTGAAGGTGGGCATATAAGTTATTCCATTTTTTTAGTAAAGATATTATGGTACCACATACACTAAGGATCTCCTGTATCTTTGATAGTACCATAACATACATTTTAAGATGCAGTATGAGCACGTCAAATTGCAGGTTCTAGGAGTTACAGTAAAATTTAAGATTAGGCAATTTGATCCTAAAAGAGGTAAAATTTAGCCGCTTTCAAGTGTGATGTTTTAAATAGACTATGTCATAAGTGAACATTTAGAGATTGAAAAAGCTTCCATTTAGATGGCATTATTTAGCTTATGTTTGTTTCATACAGGGTGTAATAGCGTTAGTTGCACACATAGTGAAGGAGGTAGGCAGTAATAGTTTTGACACATATTTTAAAGTTTTTTTAAAACAAAAGGGTGTGATATAAATTTTATCCAAGGCTCCCAAAAAATGTCACTAATGCTGATAGCTTCTTGTCTTGGGCTGACTTTATGATGCTATATCCCCTATCACCTGCTTATTGCCTAGATGTGAATCTTATGCCTTTCTGTGCCTTTAAGTCAAATCCAAATTCTTTCAGTGGCCTGTGTTAAAAACACAGATAACTCACTCTGTTTCTCTCTCCAGCTCTTGGCTCTCTGCAGCAGGGAAGACAGTTGCATGCTCCTTGTTTGTAGCCGAAGCAAGGAGTTTTCCCAGGACTGTGGCTTTTTCTTCTTCACCCGGAACTGTTCAGCTTTGCTCCAGTCTGGAACGCCATCACCTGCAGGTCCCACACGATGACCTGGAGGGGCCCACATCACACCCCAGCTCAGGAGGCAGCAGAGCCACACCTACAGAAAGGACTCTGAATCTACCAGCTCTTCTCCACAGTGAGAGGTTTTATTATTTAATATTATTCCTTGTCTCATGCCTGCATGCACCCTGCTTGTTAAAATCACGGATTTTTTTCACTTTCCTCCAAGAAATTTCTTTCTGAACCTGTGGGGGAGGGGCTGCTGAAACCTGACTTCCATTAGAGGAAGTTTCCTCCTAATTTCTGTGAAAAAAAGACTTTTTTTTTTTCCATAATATTGGCACTATTCATTAATATTTTAGGTAAGTAACAAACATCAAACAAATTTTTGTGTAAAAGAAAAATTCCTAGGTTGTATCTTCTCCTATATATTCAGCTACTAGTCTTAAGAAAAGAACTGTTTGAATAAATGGCCCAATATACATTATTCAACATTTTATTGTGAAAAAAAAAATTAGTAATACAATGTACAGCCAGGTTTCCTTGAGTTATTTGAGTTACTGAAAAATACAGAGCAAAGCTCTTCTAATACTGGCAAAATCTAAGACACAACTAAAATACATTTATAGAGGAGAAAAGAAAAGATAGGTGGGTTGTTTTTTTTTTTAGTTTGTTGGTTTTGTTTTCTTTTTAAATAGTGATTAGACTGGAAAATTAGCCACTTTGGGATTTTTCAACCAGTGGTAACAGATGGCTAAGTTAGCAATGAACCACTGAGGGGGCTGAGGAGTTGATAAGGGAGACTGACTGAAAGAATGCATCCTCAAATTGGCAGAATGCCTAGTAGAAGCAGTGACCCATCACTTACAGTAAGACTTTGAAATATTAAATGGACATATACATTCAGAATGGTGTGGGAAGGGGGCAGGGAAGCTTGCAGAGATACCTTTTTTCAGAATATTTTCAGATAGAAACAATTTCTCAATATTTACTTGTGTTTCTTTTTAGTTTATTTTCTTTTCCTATTCATGTCTGTTTGGAAGTGAGATATAGTTATGCAAAAAGGAGTGAGTTTTACCTCATTAGTCATATATTTTATAAAATTAACTACCAAATAACCTTCTCTCCTTTGAAAAACAACCATGCTTTTCTGTGGTAATAATATAAGCTTTCTTCAATAACCTGGAAGGTAGGAGACTGGCATTGCTGGTTTTCATTACCAACTTTGGTGGAGTATTTGAAAAAAAAATTGTTATCTGTGGAAAATGTCTTCAATTTTAAGTTAAAGGCCACAAGGATGATGAAGGGCCTTGAGAGGAAGCTAAAAGAAGAGTGGCTGAGGTCACCTGCTCTGTAAAGCCCACAGAAGAGGAGCATGAAGGGAGACCTCACTGTGATTGTCAACATCCTCACAAGGGGTAGAGCAGGGGCAGATGCTGATCTCTTCACTCTCATGACCAGTGACAGGACCCAGGGGGAGGTCATGAAGCCGAGTCAGGGGAGGTTTAGGTTGGGTATCAGGAAAAGGTTTTTCACCCAGAGGGTGGTTGGGTACTGGAATAGGCTCCCCAGGGAAGTGGTCACAGCCTGACAGAGCTGAGAAGTGTTTGGACAATCTCTCAGGTACATGGTGTGATTGCTGGAGAAGGCTCTGTGCAGGGCCAGATCCTGATGGGTCCCTTCCAACTCAGTATATTCTGTCATTCTGTGGTTGATTCTATAATAAATTATTGATCAGAAGTTTGGCTTAATAGGTAATAAATAAATGTTCTTGAATCAAGACTGTTTGGCCTGCAAAAAAAGAAAATCAATAAATAGTATTTTTTTTTTAAGGACAGGCAAGATATGAAGGAGCTAAAAGAATAAAAGTTAAAGAAAATTAATAGAAAGTAAGACAACACTAGAAGGAATGTAGAACATGACANATGAAAAAAATCCATAATTGGAAAGAAGCAAGCCAGGCAGTGAATATTTTTTTTCCCATTAAACCAATTAAGGGACAGACATTCCATTATGTTACCCGTCTGGATTTTTTAGCTATACTCTTGAGAGGACATGCCGCAGTTACAAACAAGAATGACCACAGATAATAATTATTCTATTTTCTTCTGAGAGAAAATAAAATAAATACCACTGAGAAGTAAACAGTAGTTTCTTCTTATTATTCCTTCTTTCTTTTTTTTCTCTCACTTTACTCTTCAGTATGGGTATCTCAGTAAGAACTGTGGTAATTTTCTCTGTAGAAGCCGTTGTATACTTTATTTCTCAAAATAATAAGAAGTCCTACAAGAGTGTAATACAAGCAGCCTTTCAAATAACCATATAGGAGTATAATTAAATTCTTTAATTAATACTAGATAGAGCTATCTAAAATATAAAGTGACCAGTCACAAGTAATCATCTAGTACCTTCTGTTATCTACCTTCAAAGTGGTATCATCTTTCTCTAGTGTCAAGAAGGTGCTTGCACAATCTTAGATTAAATACATAGCTTAAGGATATTTTGGCACATGTTCTTCTGGGGTAAGATTTAGGCATTTGGACAGAAAATGTTGGGTTCTGATGTGTCTGTCTGGATCCTCATTACAGTTAGTGGAGATACAACAAATACAGTCAGTCTGGCCACAGACTGGTCCATTTCATCCTGAAGTCAGCACCTAAACTGAAAACACACAGGCTAAACAAAACTGGATTTCACAGAGTAGAAGTAGAAACTCTACTTATGATATTTATATTGTATCTCACTCATAGAAGCTGCAATGAGTCCAACCTCTAGGATTCCATAGAATGAGCCCCGCTTTAATGTAAAGGCTTAGAAAGATAGGTTAGGAGAATCCAACCATAAAGATTAATTTATAGAATTTAGGATATAATGGATAGGAGGAAGTAAATACATGTGTACCAAGAAATAACAATAAATATGAATTTTTTCTTTCTATTTTTCTGAGATAGGTTCATGTTCTTACTGTAAAAGAGAAGAAAGCCAGAGGATTATTAACAATGTTATTAATATCTTCAGTGAGAATGGCATTTCAATATCACCATTATTTTTTTTCAAGAAAAATTTAAATTAAATATATTTACTGTGTAACAACTTCATCTAATCATATTTAATCTATGTGAACTGGGAAGTCACTTCCTCTTGATCCTGTTGTAAAAGCTTAACATTTTTTCTATTGTGCTCATTGCCTGCCTTTTTGTTGGCTTATGCAATTGAAGAGTGCAGTTAAATCAAGGATTGAAGGACAAAGAAATATCTTATTCAGCTCAAGTAGAAGTTTTAAGGTTCTTTTTCAAAACTTTGTGAAGAAAAAAAACATCCTTCTTTCATGCATGGCTTCTCTGAAAATTAGCTTTTATCATCCTTTCATTAGCACAATACCATAACTAGTCTTTTTTATAAGAAGTAGATATTACTATTTAGCATATTTTAATTATCTTTCACCATGTGGAAAATTCTTGCACAGTCTTTAAAGCAGGATTTTTTTTTCTTTTTTTGAACTAATATCTAAGATATTTCTTTAGTTTTACCTTTATTTAATGAGATATGAATTTATCTTTTAAATAAGTAGAATAATTTTATTTTTTGTGTACAATGCTTTTTAGTCTCAATATGTATTTAACTGAATCTACAAATCTGTTGATTTAGACTAAAGTTGATCTTAGAGTTTCCTAAAGTAGACAATAAAAAACCATTCATTTCAGACAACTTCTAGAAAGCTTTCATGTCTTTCTCGCAGAATTACAAAGTTTTACAGCATTAATTATTTTCTTAAGGACTGCTAGATATCTATTTCCCAGTTTAAAAAAAAAAAAAAATGTTAATACAATCATAGAATCATTTAATCTGGAAAAAATGTTTAATGTGAGAGAGTCCAACTATTAAAACAGCACTTCCAAGTCTACCACTAAACTGTGTCCCTCAATGCCACATCTACTTCTCTTTTAAATACCACCAGGGATTGCCCTCCCTGGGCAGACTTTTCCAATGCTTGGCAGCCCTTTCCATGAAGATACAGTAGCCAATCTAAACATTTATTCCAGCCAAAATCCTCTCTATCCCTCTCTAAACTCTATACCAGCCAAAATCAACACATTGCCTTCAAAACCAAAAATAAATTACCTTGGACTATGGAAATGCAGTTAGTACCATATTTTGCTTGATTTTGCAGTTATTGCCAAAAAGCCACAAACTATTGACATCCTTAGCTGGGGAGTACACTTTCTGGAATCTAAGAGATCAGCCATTCAAGCCTCTGTAACTGTTGTAGTGCAGGGAAGGATTGAGACAATAAACTTTAAGGTTAAAACGTCTTAGGTAAGAAAAAAACCCTAGAAAATACAAAGAGAAACAATCAAAAAGTTAAAAATAATTTAAACAGCTTTGAAATAAAACTAAAAGCAACGAGAATTGAAATTTTATGGAGGAAAAAATATCCTGAAAATTATATTCCTTCAAGAAAATTTGAATGATAGCTGTCCCACAGATTTATAAGGAAGTATCTGATTTTCCTTACTCTTAGTAGGGAGAAAGGAAGATAGAAGAACATTCCAACATAGGAAGAAAAATAAATCTGAGTTTTAAAATAGAGGGAGTAGGAGGATGACCAAAAGAAAAATCTATATTTTATATGTATTTAGAACTAAGTTTTCAAAATGCAGTACATTTAATGAGCAAAAACTTATATATGTTTTATTTTTTCTGTTAGACTTGCATTTCTCACAGTCAGATTTGCGTTGTCAGCTCTCATCTATATCCTTGTGGTCTGATTTGCTGTAGTATTCTTTAGATATGATTCTTAGGAGGAGAGTTAAACAAATTATTGTGTTCTAGATGGATTTATACCCAGAGTAAAATCTATCTGTTTTTACCACACTGTTAAATTTTCCATAGTAAATAACATAGAACATCTCTCTTCAAGGCACAGTTTCTCAAAAGGGTCTGTTATGTGAAAACTGGCACAACTTTAAAGCCAAAACTAGGATGGAAAACTTTTGTTCAGTCCAACGCACTTCCAAACTGCATTTCTGATTTGTCTGCTAAAGCAACACAATTTGAAAACACCCGTCTTCCATCAAGTAAGAGTCCCTATCTACCCAAAGGTACTGGTACTGATGCTGAGCCTACCTCTCCATAGGTTTTGTACCTAATTAAACATATTTTTACTGTCAATGAAAAGACGTGTCCTACACAATCTAGTTCTCACAAGACCATCTGATCTATTGATAGTATGACTAGAAACCGGTTTTCACTACAGCTACTTGAAAAACAAAGAATATTAAAATCTTCCTGGAGAGTCAGTGGTCCATGCTTTAGGAAAATACACGATGTAGAACATTCAGAAGCAAGTAATTTTCTTTTAAAATAAATTTTTGTTTTCATGATTTCTGTTACTTTCAGCAGAATTCATGGTCTTTTTTACTTTGATTTGAAATCTGATTTACTTAATGATATTTCAGACTGAGTTTAAGTGCATACTAGAGGATGAAGACGTGATTCTTTTTCAGGAGCAGACAAAAAAGTAGAAATGATCACCTTAGAAATTACTTTGTCGAGAAAGAAATTCTGCATTTTGTTCCTCAACCTTTGTCAAAAAATCGAGATACAGAGGAATAATTTCTAGACATCTAGGTAGTGATATGTATGCTTCTCTCTCAATTTGAAGTAAAGTGATCATTAGCCAATTCTGGGGGAAAAAAGAGAATTGAATACCATTTTCATGATGTACGATTTCAGAACGTATGCCTGAGAGAAAGAGTGTACCAACAAAGTGTTCAACAAAACTCATGGTAGTAGTACATACCTTATATCCTCAAGCTAAGACATATCCTCTTCTGTGGAATTTTTTAAATCTAAGACAACGTGAGAAATATGATATGAGAACAAACTCATATTTAAAAAGAAAAGGAAAAGAAGAGAATTGTTAAAAAGCCTTTCTATTGAGAAAATAGAGACAAGCTAAGAAGATAAAACATGGATCAAGAAAGCTGTATAAACTCCTAAACTTTCAATAAACTACAGTCTCTTTCAGGCCCTGGTTCTTTTAATAGATTACATGAAGAAATGTTACTGTTTGTGTATTACATATATGTTCCATAGAAGATATATTGCTCATATGACCAACATTTTTAAGGTTTTGTGTTCATGTGAATTTTACCTAAATATGCATCTCATATTTATTTCACCTGGCAATATTATATGATAAATAAGAGATTTAGATATACATGTATATAAAAGTATAAGATATAATAAGAATAAAATAGTAATACTATATGTATAGATAATGAATATAATAAATTTCTAATAATACAAATAAACATTGCATGAATATTTGCTTACAACATTAAGGTTAAAGATTTGAAATTACATCCATTCATACATTTGAAATTACATACATACATACATCTACATGTTCACTTCCATTAAGCCTATCCACTGCAAATAATAGTAGGATCTAAATGAAAGGAATTATCAGAAAAGCAATAAGAAATAATATCTGTCATGTTTGTGTATGACTTTGTATTTTTTTAGGAAAAAAAAAAGTTACCCTTAAATGCTGGCCATCCATTTTTCATCAATGTGGAGAAGTAAAAATAAAGAAAGTGAATGTTCAGGAGCTGCTTTTTGAAGTCATTAATGTATATGGTGTTTCTCATCCCTTCAGTGAAAAATTAAAATGCTTTAAACTGTACTTAACGGCAGCTGAAGATTTTGAATTTACTATGAACTAAAATAAAGGCTCCAAATGTCATATATCACATCTAAGTTTGACATCTTCCAGTTCAGGAACTTTCTTAAGTGTTTCCCTGCCCCAAAGGTTTGATGTGTTGAAATATTCAAAAATAAGGTCAAGTCATATAGTACTGCAGAAATATACATAAAAAATTTGGCTCAGAAACAGCCCATGATAACTTTCTAAGATAAAGCTATTTAGATCTACCAAAGGCCAGAGAGACATTGGAAAAGGAACCTTTTTTTTTCTTTCTTCTTTCTTATGAATTTCATTCTGAACTTTTTTAGAAGTGTGAAATAATTTTTATTTGTATAACACTTCTGCCCTTTTTCTTTGGGAAAACTCAGGACTCAAAATATAACAGCCCACCATGAAACATTTTCTTTAAATATAGAATAGAAAGCTGTTACAAATTTTTAATCTATAATAGTGGAATATTGGCATTGATCTGCTTATAACTTAAGGTTTTATGCTTCAGTATTGTAAAATATCACACAAATATAGTTTTAAATTATTCTAATTATTTGAACAAGGACTAGATTTTAGTAAGGTTTCTTGAAATATGAAACATTCCAAGATGAAATAGGATCTACAGTTTCTTTTTCCTTTGTGATGTAAATATTATGATACACTTATTTTTTATCAATGGACTTTTTGCATTCTTGACTCCAACTCAAGCAAGAAATCAAGAGCCTAACTAGAATTCAAAAAGAAGTATACTTCAATACAATACTAGTGAGCTCTGTAGAGTAGATAAATAACTTCTATTTTTCTCTTTTTACCAATTATTTTTCTGTCAGTTTAATTGATCCTTCTCTTCAAAATAATCAAAATACCTATCTGAAGGTAATGTGGATTGCTAAAACCATTATGATTAGCTAGTATGAAAAAATTGATCCAAGCTGAAATTTCCTACAACTGAAGATAAAGTGCTTCATTACTCCAGTTTTACCTTTTTTTCTCTGTCAAGTTTCAAATTAACACTGTCTTCATTGATAAGCAAGGAATATCCTGAAATATTTTCCAGAGAAAAGGGATTATATGAGTTCTCTCCTCAGAAAGTGTACACAGGCTTGATATTGAAGAATACAGTTGAAAATAAATCCCGGAAAACAAAGTACTCTAAAAGTCTCTTTATATTTCAAGCTGGAGAACTTATCAAGCATAACAGTTATAGTGTTAAATTTCACATAATGTCACATGATTGTTTGTATTTTGGCTTGTGTGCCATAGCAAGATACTCACATACTTATAACAAAATCTAAGGTTTAGTGTGATTATATATTAATCAGGTGCCCAAATAGAATTTTCTGCCTAAGTGTCAAAACTGAGTGACACTACTACAGTGGGCATGGTAAGAAAGAGTCAAGAGTTTTAAAAAATTGAGATTAAGAGTCTTGCTTCTCTGTAAGCTCATATCTGTATGTCAGAAAATAATGTCAATTTTTTTTTTCAAATTTATTTTATTGTGCAAGTAAGAACCCCATCTGATATAAAAGATGCAGGCTGTTGTACAAGTGCTACAGAGCAGCCATAAATTTCCCAGACTTGCCGTTCTCAGCTATTTCTATTGTCCTGCTTCAGGCTGCCTCTGATCAAAAAAGGCAAGTGTAATTCACAGCTAAGCCTAACTTGATGTTAAAATTGATGTGGATTTTACTATACAACTTTGTCTTAAAATATGAACACAACAGAAACATTTCATGCTAATGTGCTACTGTTTATGTTGATTTCCATTTTATATGGAGTCAAATCAATGCTTAAAATAATTCTAGTGGGTTCTAAATGCATACAAATAAAGGTGAAAAATGATGGTGCAGAAATTTCCACTTCTGCTCCTAAAAATCAAGTAAATACTTATTTGTAAGACAAATGCTTGTCTTGAAACATCCATTATAATTAATATATTCAATTTTACTGAGGTTATGTAATACCTAAATATATTGGTATAAGAAGAGCTGTGCAACAATTTACAAGTTGATAATGTCAGTGAGACAGTCAGTTAAAGCTCTCATTCCTGACTTTAGTATTTGGTATACACAGCTGAGGCCAGTCTTGATTTAAAAAGAAAAACAAAACAGCTTTAACAATTCTGAATTACATGGTTTTACCTTAATATTGAAAAAATTTATAATAACAGTGATGCAAAAAGGACAAAATAATGACTGATGTCTACTATAATACAAGTTATCTTGAAAATCCCAACCATTAGAGTTTAAGATAACCTACTTTTAACTTGATTCATTGAATAATGACAAAATGTTTGGCAAGAGATTAAAGGAAAGTTATCTTTCAGGAGCCCAGGCTAACCTCTTGCTAATTGGTTTTCTTGATTTCCAAGACATTTATACGAGGTGTAAAAGCAACAGCACATGAAATAGAATTAGCTAACATCAAAACCATTTTTTTCTTTTTTTTTTCCTAAAAATGTTCTAGATGTGCTGTATGTAAGTCTATATTAATGTTTAATGAGGTAATCAGGTGCGTACGAAACAAAAGATTTCTTATGCATAATATACGCATGAAGAACTAAATATGATTTTGAAAACAGAAAAATGTTTATAACTGTAAATACTTCCCACAAGAACAGCATAAACCCATGAAATGTAAAAAAAAAATTGTGGAAATGTGCTTTGATGAGGCTTTTAAGGCCTTTCACAGTGATCATGGCAGACACTGTGACCCTGTATTGCTGTTGTCAGCAGCTACTGCTGAATTCCTCCTGTAAATAAAAAGAAGCAGAGAGACTAAAGGCTTCTTCTGGAACTGCTTTGGCACAAAAATGTTGTGTGTTGCCAGTATGTTTTTTAGCAGCAATGTCTTCAGGACTTCTTGTTTTCTGACAGGAATCTCCATTTTTAAGTTTTTTTCTGCGTAGATGAGTTCCAGCAACCAGTCCATATCCAGATGAGGTACATAAAACATAAATTTTTACAACCAAAAACTCCCATTATATTTTAATTATACTTTTACTTTTCTAATCAATAAAAGCAGACTAGGTGAACAGTACCAACACATCTTCCTTCCCCCAATGGAAAACCTGACTTAATGAAAGTTTTGATTTTTCCAGCCTCATAGATTTTGGAAAGCTGTAATACTGGACTGTTCCCTGGCCATAAAATGGCATATCTTAAATGTTCAGCAGATCCACAGTGATTCTAAGACAAGCCTAATAGAGAATCCTCTGTTCCAGAAAACAATGCAGTTCAGTACTTCTTAATGTCCAAAACAGAGGAAGATAAAACATCATCAGACTGCACACAGCTCTACTGATACACATTACATTTTACAGAAAAGATTTTAATGTCATTCATAAAAATAAAAGGCATAAAGACATTACCAGGACAGTGTTATCTTATCTAATTTATGTGCAAACACAACACTGAGCAAGGCAAAATGCTTGTATTTTTATCCTGTATCAAGAAAGTTTTCAGTCTTGCTAATTCCCGGACTACATCAGTTATTCAGTTAACAAGCATTCTTCTAACTAGGTATTTTTCAACATGAGTTTTGCAGACATTTCCTTTGAGGCCACTAGAAATTAGTTATATCTGAAGCAACACTTTCAACATCTCCAAAATAATAATAATATGAGTTCAGCATTCAGCACCAAATTTAATATTGCAATTTCTGAAGGCCAGGATATCATTGTCTATATAAGAATACTAGTAAATACAACTCAGTTAAATCAGGTTTGAAACATTATGCTTGAAAACATCGCAATTCTATAAAGTTAGGAAGTGTGGGATACAAAAGTTACAGAACAGATATAATTTTTTCAAATTTGAAAACCTAAGGCTGCAATAAGTTTTCACAGATTTTGCTACCATAAAGATCTTTAGTATGAAATGTGAAAAATTGATATTTTCTGTAAACAGGAATAGAAAAAAACCCCGTATGCTGTTTCTGGTCACCTTAAAGCCTACCTCGTTAGATATCTAAAAGTTACAGGTACCCTTGTATAGAACATAGAGTAATATAATAATGCATATCATTAATACAATGCATTAAACTGTAAGGGCCTGTAGAAGTGGCCTCATAATATTAGAATACTTTGGATTTGGTTAAAATGTACACATCAGCTTGAGAGTCTATGAACAAAAAGTTCTGTGTGAGGTATATGTGTGTATGATTCTTTATATACAAGTCATGCCTGTTGAAATTTCTAATGTTGCCATAACCGTTTTTCTCTTCCCACAGTTTGGTGGCTCATTCATTATTGACTTTCTAATTTCTGGAGCAATAAGCAGGCCAAGATGAGAGTGATTGTAAAAAGTAACCTAATTTACTATATGACCTTGAACAGTTGCAAGAGAAGCATGTCTTCTGGGTGCACAAAGAAATATAGCTCTGTGACTCCATTGTGCTTACTCCTAATTCAGATCTCAGGCTAAAAGAAATATTACAAGAAAAAGTTCTGGATTGTTCTTGAAACCATGGATTAAAAAATGTCAGCATGACAGACAAGTGAATCTGTAAGCTGGTACAAGGGGGTGGGCAGAGTCAGTGGAGATGACTACATAACTTTAGGAAAACTATATGAAAACATAGAATATATGTAAAATGAGGTTTGGGGTTTTGTGGGGTTTTTTTGTTTTTTTGTTTTTTTTTTTTTTTTAACTGCTCAAAACAGTTTAGAAGTAGCAGATACTGCATATGCTAGGAAATATCAGAATGAGCATTCATGCTGCTGCCCACCAGATACTGCTTGTCTACAAATTCTGGTAATTATTTTCATTAAATGTGCTTTATAATTGCTTGCCAGGCTTGCTGCAGCTGTCAGCAAGGGAGCAATAAGATAGAACACAACTACTAGGTTGAAGACACAAAGCATATTTTCTGTAAATATACCACACTAGAAACTGAAATAATTAAATTAAAAAACAAACAAACAAACAAAACAAAAAAAAAGTTTTGAATCTAGAATATCAAATTTATGGTAAGTAAGTTTAGCAGGGGATTGAAAAGGAGTATTGACACTAACAAAGTCATAGCTCAGCTGTCTTGAAGATATTTTATTCTATGTGAATAAGAAAAGAAAATATATGTTGTAGTCTATTCTATCAATAGAGGTGCAGCAAATGTACATAAACCTTGGAAAATAAACATCTGTCCATGAGTCTATTAACCAGAACAATGATTTAGGTGATATAATATGCCTGCTTTTAAAAAAAAATATTGTAGAAAATGATAACAAGAATGCCTATTATGGGGTAGGGAATGTTAAAGCAAAAATGATAGATTAATTCAGATTGAAATGTCCTTCAAAAGTCATTATCTTGTCAAATCCCCCTGCCATGGGCAGGGGCACCTTCCACTAGACAAAGTGACTCAGAGCCCTATCCAGTCTTGCTTTGAAGACTTCCAGGGATGAAGCATCCACAGCCTTTCTGGAACACCTCACCAAAGTGCCTCGCCACCTTCATAGTAAAAGATATTATTCTTATGTGAAATATAAATCTACCTCTCTTAGTTTAAAACCTTGTCCTATCACTCTAGGCAAACTTTGGCAGAACATGGAACAGCCTAACTTTTCCTTCTAAAATAGAGCTGTTTGTAGCCATGTGATGTTTTTTAGCTTACGAAACACCTTAATTGGTTTGAAGTGATAAATTCCATCACTTTTTACTTAATGATTATCTTGATATCTGTCCTCTTTAATATATTTTTTACAACAGTCAATAAAATACTTTGTTTTTTTGTAAATAAGGAAAAAAAAAAGAAAAATTATGTTGATACATTCTGCCTTAAGTGAGGTCTGCATCAAGCAACTCATTATATCAACTTGAAATCAATGAAGTCAACAAGCATGCTGAGATACCTGAAAATCATCAATTTGCTTGCTTTTTTTCATCTACCAGTAAGGCCTTCATTTACCAATGAAAAGAAAAAAAAAAAAAATCTTATGCAGCTCAGCAGGCTGTTGAAATTAAAATATCTCCTTTATTATCAACATGCTGAAGACACAATGCACAAGAGAGTTCAGAGATGAAATCATGGTGCTTAACCAGTCATTTTTCCCTCTGACCAGACACATTTATACACTCATACACGCACATTCACATAGAAATGCGCCAACACATCTACATGCATTTATATGCATAAAACACAATTCAGATTAGTGTCTTCTTTCCTTAGCAAAATCACAGTAATTTCAGCACTTGATGTCAATTAAGCTTGTTTTAGTCCAGTCTCCTGATGTGCTTCAAGTGCTGCTGAATCTACAGATCATGATTTTGGTAACATTAGGTAAAATGACAGAGCTTTTTAAAAGCTAACAGCCACCTGTGTTGCATTTTCTTACAGTTCCATACTGCATAGACTAAGGTTACTGTAATACCCAGGACCCTATCAGCAGGTTTTCTCCATTCAATGGTATGAATAATTTTCTTATTTCTGATATTTACCTTTGCATGTTTCAAAGTGAGCCCAGATGACATGCTCAAAGCTTTGTTAAGTAATTGGTATTTTACTAAAATTTTTTTCTGTTTCCTAAAAGTGAAATATTAAATCAAGTTTCAGGTTACATAATTTTTTTGTTTTAAGAAAAGTGTTAATTTTTTCATAATAGATCACTTGAGCTCAAATATATATGAAGATAGTTAAATATCATTATAAGCATTTGGACAGGGTTTGGATGCTTACTTACATCTTTAAAATCCTATCAATGATGAAAACAGAAATAACTAAGCTTGGCTCCTCTGAACATTTTCATCACAGCTTAATCAATATTTTTCTGCATGATTTCAGTTAGCTTGCTGTTATTACACTCTGTAAGTTTAAATATATTAAAAAAATTTATAATCAGCACATAACTTTTTAATTATTATTAGTTTTAGCTTTTAGAAAAGAAATTAATGGCAAAAATATCTCCAAATAGACACAGAGATGTAATGAAGAAATTCTTTTAGGGATAATTCACAGTCAGAGTTAAACAATCATGTAATTTCATTCTAGCTGATCATATGTCTAAGCGTGTCCCAAAATAAGAAAATTATCTGAATTTGCCATTTCTACATATATTGGGGATTTTTTTAGTTATATTTGCATCCCAATAACAAAAGTAGTTGATTATTGTGTTCTTAATCATAACTCATTTTTTACCAGAAGAACTCATGATCCAGTGAGTTGTCTTGATTTATACAATGTCTTTCCAATGCATATTCAATGGAAAAAAATTAAACAGTGCTGTCTGGAAGGAACAGCACTGTACCCCAAGGAAGATCAGGATCAATTACAGTCTGTGTTGTTCAAACTGAAGAGAAAACACATTCCTACATGAAGCAAGAAGAAAGAAAAAGGAGTTAGACTTTTCATACTAAAAGAAATAAAGTAGGTTTTCCTTTGGAAAATCCACTGAATTTCTAAAATAAATATATTTATTATATTTGCATAAACTATTTTTTCTGTATTTGGGTAGTTATTTCCAGTATCACAAACCAGGTGAATTCTTTCTTTTGTGGTAATATAAATGTGTTGTATGTTGGCAAGAAGTTTTATCTTCATTTATCTGTCCAAATTATAGCATTTCAGAAAGGTGATGGTTTAACATTGTAGATTTTTTCCTATTTTAAATATATTCAGTGTACTTGTAGTTTTTCTTTAATCAAACTCCAGGTTCTCTATTTATTTCAGAATTGAGTAACCATAGTTAAAAGAACTCAGCTTGTTTTTTAAATTTTTTTCTGCATGTGACAACATCAAGACTGAGAACTGATGCATAGTTTCATTTTATTTCTCTGTATAGACGCAAGTTAAAGCCTACTGCTTTGGGGGAATCAATTTTGTCCAAAGATCAATTAATAGTTTTCGTTCTCTCACTCCCATCTATAACAGAGGTGACATTGCATATGTCATTTGCATATACAGCTGAGAAAATCCAAAATAAAGTGATTAAAAGTAAATTAAGTAAACAGTCCACTCTGGACTCCTGGGTAATTAGAAAACATTGGTTTTGATAGTTATGTATTATGCTTGTGCATGTACTGAATTTAAATACAAATACAAATTATAATTTGTTCACTATTTAAATTTCATTTTATATTGCTCACATATTTATTAAAAAAAATGAGAATACATATTTTTGACTACAAAACTGTTGAACGATATTTAAAAAAAAAATCTTAGATAAATATATGTGTCCATCAGATTATTGTTCTAGGTGTAATCCATTTCAAATTGTTTACATTGCTGCAATTTTTATAAGTGTATCACAGGACTCCACTATTTCCTCAAGCAACATGGCAGCAGGCAAACAATCAAAGTATTAGCAGATTTTAAAAAGCTTTCTGAAAATTCTTGAAGCTACATATCATTCCTGAATCTCCTGTTCTGTTTTTTTTCCAATTTTCTCTCTTGATTTAAATCTAAAGTAACTGTTTATCAGCTAGCCGCTCTATCAAATAGGCAAAAGCCATTTATGGTTTACTTCACCATATATTTAAACACAATCAAACCAAAACAAAATAAAAATCCTGAAACTAATCAATAAACCTCACTGCAGAAATACCTCTTTTGACTAAGGAAAGAACTCTTTTCCAGAATAACACTGGTTAGTGAAGATAATCTGGGGTGCCTGAGCCATCATGTTCTTTCCTGAACAGACTGTGTCTACTTTTAACACTTCTTCCTCAGCACTCCCTGTCTTTCAGGAAATCATAGGACCTTTGATGTGTGAAATCTCTGAAAGGTCTAAAGTTAGTACTGTAAAAACATTGATGCAAATCTTCTGAAATGTTCATAAACAATTAATTTATATAGGCCGATTCTCTGCTCTGTAAGAAATGGGTCACATGAAATAGAATTAAAAGAGCTCAACAGGAGTTCATGCTTTAAATGTCAGCTTTTGTTTAGCTTTCTTTTAATGGAAATTAATTGCAGTTATCAGGAAGCTGATGATTCTGTGGTAGGATAGATGCCCAATATCTTTGGGATAAATCACCTGTTTTTTCTCTCCATTCAGGATAGAAATAACATGGAGGAGTAGCTCAGACTATTTCCTTAGCTTCTTTGGAAAGCTGAATCTAGATGATATGAATCATAATCTTTATATCTAATATCAAAAAAGCAGATCTACAATACCTAAGTGAATACAGTATACGATTTACCTAACCAGTAAGTCATACCAGTAAGTGTTCTAGTTATTATGCAGTGATCAAAATGTTTTTGCATAAGAAGAAATTCTTCAGCATTCCTCTATTGTGCCTAAATATGAATTTGCTTAAATATGTGTAGTGACAAAAGTATTAATGCTCATGGCTTCTTTGGTTTGTTCCTATTCTGAATACCTATAATTAACACTGACAAGTGATTACAACACTTATTACAACACAGTTATTGCAGCACAAATCGTATCTCAATGGAGTACAATGAAATATGCTGCAATATATTGAGAAAAAATTGAACAACTAAAAATTCAGCAAGTAGTAGCTTCACACCATAAGATAAAAGGCTGCATGCAGTAAGAGAAACCAGAAGAGTCAATTCAGCAGTGAACTATTCACTTTGAATTTTCTGCTCATTGCTCTCCACAAATCATTTCTTGACAACATTTTTTGGGAGCAAACTCAGTCTTAAGCTTTCTGTTCTTAATCTTTCTGCTTAAGCTTTGTGTGTCCTCTCCTCTCTCCTCTTCAGTTCCCAGGCAGGACTTAAGTACCTTGGGAGAAATGCCATTAACAGATTCTCCATTGTACACAGCATTAGCAGCTGAATGGGCTTCCCATAACTGCATTACATGAAATAGACTGATCAGTGATCATTGGTGCTTCTCCTCTTATCTGCCTTTAGGCCTATGCAGCAAAGTCAAGAGATACAACACAGCATTTATTGAGAGCCCAAGTGCCTTACTATGCCTGTATCAAAAGCAGGAAAGACTTACGCTGTGAGCCTGGAAGAAACAAGTGAGCAGTGGTATGTCTGGGATGACCCAAAAGAGGGCAATTGGAAAAATTGCATGATGGAAGCAGTCCTGCTTTCTGTAAAAACACAGTGCAAAATGTAGGAAAAAAAGAAAAGCACCCCTGCATGGAGGGGAATTCTTATGGAAATGCTGAGGAGGGGTTATTTCTGCAGTACAAATACAGCACTACTGCCAGTCCTTCATTTACATTGGGTGTGCAGCTAGAGAGTAGACACGACAAGGATGCAAATGCAAACGATTACAAATTGTCAAGACTTTTTGTTATAAAGTGGGAGAAGGAGGAGACTAGAGGAATTAAAGAAAAAGTATGAGGTTGAGATGGAATTAAAAAATGATCAGTGATCAGGTGAAAGAGCTGGAGAAACAATAATGACAAAGTAAGACATGCAAAAGTAACAGAGTTACAAGATAAAAAATGTCTAATGACCCCAATTATTTTTCCCCAATTATTTATTATCTTTTTATTTTTTAGTCTCTTTACTAAATATCTCAATAAATTTTAATGTATTTTTTAGATGATCTGTCTTTTAATGAATAAATTTCCCACAAGCTGTCATACACACTGGTAAAGATTTCAAGAGGTGAGCTAAAAGGTCTTTGGTAAGGCTCACAGTCTTCCCTTTCCCTCATAAACAGAATAAATTATCCTTAAGGATAACCTGAAGGCTGAACATTCAAGGCAAACATTCATTAGCTATGGGACTCTTAAGAGTGCTGACTGGTGGAATTGAATTTATTTTGCCACTGTTGGACATTCCCCTTGCTCTAATCTGAAATCTGTTTTATGGTTCTACTCCACACAAGTATTGGTCTTCTTATGCCTGAAAGGAGTTCTAATAATTTCTGATATCACCTCTGAAGTATAAGAACTGAACAGCCTTATATTAAAAGAAAACCCAAAACCCAGTTCTTATTGTAAAGTTATCTGATTTGGCCATTTTACCTCCTCTACACTGAAAAGAACCAGAACACATAAAGAAACCCCTCAAACACCTGCACATAAAAATGTCCTTTTCTATGTGTTAATGTAATGGTCAGTTTTCTCTCAGAAGCCAGAAAACCTGACTAAAGACCTTTTTTTTTTACATTACAAAGAAAAATAAATGTGTGAATCCTTATTTCATAACAGAAGAGAAAAAGTCTTCTCTTCCATTTGTGACAATCAGTTGAATATGTTTCATAATATAAAGTGAATAGTTGCAGAAATATGATTCTTTTTGAGGCATTGGAAAACCTGTAGCATGTATCACATTAATAAAGATATATCTGTAATAGAAATCAGTCTATATAATAATATTTATAGTAACAGAAATAATTTTTTAAACCTAATGTAAGAATTTGGAAAATAAACATCTAAAATTATTCTTTAAACTTTGAATTTGAACACAGAGGCCAATAATGTGTTCATTGCATTTTTTGAAATACAATGATAATACAGCAAAATTATGAATTAAAAATTCAGAGAACAAAACAAAGTGGAACTGGAAGAGAAAAATGTAAGATAGGAGAATAAGCACTTAAACTAAGATTAAGCCATTTAAAGTCCTGGCAGCATTATTTTAGTAAATAATGTCTAGCAAATAATGATGGGAATTGTAGGATTTTAAGTAACAAATGCATCACAACACATCTATGGAATTGTAGGAATTTTTTTCTTCAAGTAATCTGACCATCTTACTTTTTTCTTAATTCTTATTGCGTCTAATAATTTGAGGAATTGAATACTTAATTTCTGACAGAAAATTATTCTTTAACAGTGTATCGTCTCATATTAGCCTATGCTGACTTCCTCTTTTTCAAAACCTTGCTTCCTAATGTCTATCATACCATCTCTGTTCTTATTTATCTGAGTTTAGAGAAAAAGTTTCTGGAATACACTTAGGGCAGAAAAACCTACTTTATGGTGGAAAGACACTAAAAAATCCCCAAACCAAACCAAAATAACAATAAAACCCACACACACCCCCCTAAAATTTAAACAATAAAAGTAAAGTTTAAAAACTCTATCGCTTCACAAAAAGTAAGGAACTTTAAAGACCATATTAGTACCTTTTATATAAATCTGGCTTAATTATGGTATCAATCAAAAATCAACCATAAGAATGTCCCGCTTTATAATCAAAAGTAGACACTATCAGGGGCAGGAAGTGGTGTCTGAAATTAAAGAATCTTATTGTATATTTTGTCAGCTTGTGAAGAGTATTAGACAACATTTTCAATATGTTTCTTATATTACTTACAATTCACTACAATCATAAATACTGACCTTCAAGCTCTACTGGAGCATTTTCAGCAGGAGGCTGGAAATCAGTATGTCTTGAGCTAACTAAAAGCATTTCTCAGAATTCTAAGCACTGGCCTTCCTTCTGTACCTTGTTATTGTATTGCAGTTATTTTATTAAATGTAACTCAGATGCACATTCCCTAGAATTTGTCTTTGCCTGCTAGCCAAAACAGTTCTATTACCTGTGGTCTCATCTTTAAGAGTATCTGCTCATCACTGGCTTTGCACAGCCACATTCAACCTGAACTGACCAAAAAAAGTGTCTCATATTACTTACAGGCTTTCATTATTTATGCTGAAGGTATGTCAGTTGTTCTCTGAAGGAAGTATTAATAGACCCCAATTCTTCATGTTTTTCAGATACCCTGACAGTGTTTACAGATTAGTCCTACATCTTACTCAGTTTCAAAGCTAATTAATTGTGGTGAACACAGAAGACAACAGTAAATTCTTTCCCAAATCCATCAGTGTTACACCTAACATTCATATTTTTCAACAGACTGAGGGTGAACAAGTCTTTTTAAAGAGAAAAAACAACCCACCTCAAAAGGCTTTCATGATTTATTGTAGGTGAATCTACTTGCATCTTAAACAACCACCCATTAGCTAGCCATGGTGTGCCAAGCAGCACGGTGCTGATACCCCCAAGGCTGTGAGTTGCAATCACCCTATGAGCCACTCACTTCAGAGCTGGACTTGATGATCTTTGTGGGTCCCTTTCAAATGAGAATATTCTGTGATCTGTGGTAGCCTTTGGGTGTTGCCATCTGGAGCTCCATTACACGCATATCCTCAACTTGATATCTTTCCCAGTATGTCAGGCTGCTAAGGTAAGGAGGATATCTGGGAGTTGTGTGATAATAGCATGTAGATAGAAACAGATGGGACTCACGATCTAAACAGATATAATTCTTGATTAAAGAAACTAAATTTCTTCACTTTATCAGCCTGTTGTTACAAAGCTATGTCACAGCATGTCCATCAGCATTTACTTACTAGCCAACAAACAATTAGAAAAAAGAAAAATATTTGTATCACTGACAGGAAAATCAGAAGGCATTCCAGATTTGCTCTTTTCAATAAAGAACAACAGTGAAGGATTCCTCATAATCAAACCAACAACAGTACAATTTAGAACAAACAAGCCCTAAGAAGTACAGCAACTGTGAAGAAATGTGCTGCTGAATAGTGTTTGTTTGCAAAAGTTGATGATTGGCAGCCTGTTATACTGAAAATGCACAAAATCAATACTGATATAAAACTCCAGAGCTGGCTGTCACAAAATACTTTGATTAGTCTGAAATAACAGGATTGTTTAATATGGTTATATGCATGCCACTATCCCCAGAATGCCCATGAACTTGAACCTATTGATATTGAAAAGTCTTGGAACATCAAGCAAGGAGCTGCAGGGACAGAAAAATATGCATGTCATGTCCAAATACAGCTGGTGATAGAGGGGGAAAACTTCACAGCTGTCTCACATCATTTTTATCACTTTAACCACTTGTAATTCAGAAAAGATATTCAAAGCATAAACCTAATATAAACAGGTGCAAACAACGGGAAAGTTTAATTCGGAATGCTAAAATGCTTCTTTTAAGCTAAACGTTACTATACATTAAGAAAGCAGGAGTAGTAGTGAAGAGTTACTGGCAAGCAGAAAAAAAAAAACCCTCAAACTCAAATTTCCTAAGCCTTGATACCATTAAGTCTAAATCAATTTCTGGAAAACTAGTCAGAAGGGATGTTGCTTTGTAGCTGCTGAGCAGAAGGCAGTGGAGTGGTGCCCTCAAATGAGTTTTTTTAATAGTGTTGACTCTCCTGTTCAATGAGAAAACAACTTAAAATTATTTTTATGCAAAATAAGATCCTCTGAACTTTGTTACCAATAGGAGAGATCATATCTGCTACTGAGTGGTTCAGAAAAAAACCCATTGAAATACATTAATGTAAATCACATTTTCACAGATACAATGAACATTTCTCCAAGTAAAACAAAACTCCCAGAGATATCATGCTCAACAGTTTTACTTTTTTATAGAGGCTGAACCATAGGATGTCTTTGAAAATAATGATACTAAAAATGAGACAGTTTCTGACAATCTCTTTTCTGTGGAAGAAAAAAATACTTTTCATTAGAATTTCCAGAGAAAAAAAAAAACCCTAGTTTTTTTCAAAGAACAAATCAAATGATCATGGCAAAGAATTAAAAGTTAGTATTTTCCTGTATGTATTTCTGGACATCAAAATAATTTTCAGTCAATTGTTCCCTCTAGGGAAAACCTGCATAGAAAGTTGAATGTGCATGTTCCTCTTGCCTGTTCTATGAGTTATTTCTGTGTTGCTCTTACTTCCTTTTCTAGAAAAGACCATGATTATTTGCTCAATCAGAATACTTCACAAAAATATTCGAGAGTGAAAAAAATATAGTAAATCTCCATATAATCATAAATGAATATGCTTTATCTAAAATAATGAAACTCGCCCAAAGTGCTGGACATTCTCACAGGGCTTTCAGTTATGGTCTTTTCTCCCTTGTTGTGACAGTGATAGGCTGTAAACTTCCTCTTTAAATTTGCTGTTGTTTTCAGATCCAAAATACAAATTCAAGAACATTCCTCTTCCTGAGATATTCATGGATCTCCCAAACACATTTGAAAATATACTAGTAGCTGCTCTAAAGATTCTGTGAAAATGCAATGATTTCACAAGATCATCACAGGGGAGATATTACTAGCTGTGGTTCTCACTTTTGTGCAAAAGGAAAACAAACAGGTGGTGTGCTTCTCAGAGTTATTTTGCAGCTGAGATTCATTTCATTATTGAAGAATAACAGGATAGCTCAGACTTGAGGAGACCTCAGGAGATTATCTGCTCAACTGTGTGCTCAAACCAAGGTCAACTACGAGGTTCAGTGCTGTCTCATGCCAACTCCGTGTCGGATTTTGTCTTTTTTTCAGAAATTACAGCTTTGTCTCTTCACTATGAAATTCAGTATACTAAATGCCCAATTAATCTTTCCACGCTTTGGCCAGGTATCATGCATTTAATGCTGTAGTAGACATTTAACAGAGGAAAGAATGGAACTAATCTCAGTTGTTTGCACTAGCTGTTGTAACATACTCTTTCCTGCACAGGTAACTCAGTGACAGCTCCGTATTAGGACTGCATCTGGTGTTCTTTTGTAGTTACAGTGAATTCTACTTAAAGAATTATATCATGGTCATTTATTTCCTGCCAGACTGATCTGTTATAACAATTACTGACCTTTAATCTGTCTTCTCCAAGCCATGCAGTCTACAGAATGCAGACATACATAAGACCTTTTCAAGCAAAGCTTGAAAAACTGAAACTTTTTCTGAAAAAGGTTCAGTGGCACAGGCAGGAAATTATTCCTCACAAGGAAACAGATCCTCTGAGGATAAAAGTGTCAGCATCTTTACACTTTGATAAAATCACACCTATCCCCTTGAAACATAGGAATTGAGGTGCTTTTCAGGGCTTTTTAGGGGGATTTTGATGGGGTTTTAAAAATTTTTACTGTAAAAATCATGACCTTTCCATGTCACTACTTTACGCAGAAACTTACTTTTGTCTGTCTGATACTTTCATCAGATTAATTTTACCCCTAAGCACAAAGGATTATGACTTCCTATTAAACTCAATACTGGACCAACTGCATTTTCTATTCTTCTTGTCTTTTGTTATGCTGGAGGGCACTTCAGGCTGTCTGAAGCTAACAGCATGGCTTTGTGATTGGAGCATCTGATGGCACAAAGTACAAACTCTTCTTATATGTCCTTTATTATTTTCTTACTAAAACACAGAAGATTTTAGATTGAATGTTCCTCTCACATTTAAAAATGTTTATGTGTATTTTAAAGTTTATTGAAAACTTGTTTCAGATAGTGAAGATGTTAAGGAATTCACAACAATTTTCCCCATCTTATCTAGGAGATATAAATAATGAACAAAAAGAATATTAGATGTTTTTTGAGTATGCCATGTAGTCTAAGATCTAGCTTATTAACAGGGTTAGCTTAACCTCTATTTATATTCAACTGAGAGAGGAGAGATTTCCTGAGGCTGAATCAGTGCACACTACAGCTCAGAAAAGGGCCATGGCAGCCCAGTCCTGTGGGAAGGTGTGGGGGACAGACTGTAGAGTCCACTGGCATCTTCAGGGTCCTGTCAATATCAAAGGAAATGCATTATAATATGCCTTTACCATGTACGATATCATAAGAAAGTACAGTGGTCTAGGAAAAAAATGAATCTCTAAATTAAATGTCAGTCTGCCTCTTAGGATACCTTGAGATTTGGGAGGATGAAGAAAACAATTATTCTTCATGAGACTAAGAAGTGAAAAAATCAACATGGGCTTTAACTACTGAGTTTATTTGAAATGCTCCTTCCCCAAAAAAGAAACGACCAATGAACCTAAACAAAAGAAAACTCAAGATGAAACAAGATTAAAACCCAGAAAGCAGAAAGAGGAAAAAACATGAATCCCAAAACGAAAGACAGCAAAATTAAGATAGGTTATTAACAGATTGCTAGTTTTACGGTAACAATTTTCGACAGATTATGATCTATTTACAAATTATCCTTTGTGTTGCAGCTCTGATTATAAAGTTTTAAGAGACTGAATTGTTTAATAACCTATACAAAAAATTTAGTATAAGTGCACCAGAAAGCAGCAGAATAAAAACAAGGTAAAAGACATTTGTCTACACAGTACTGATATATGTGAGATGTGAATAGAACATGTATTGTTCTTACTAATGTATGGGCAGATTCAAAGTAAAAGCAGTGGTAATTAAAATTAGCTGTACTAAGTGCTGGTACAAATATTGTCAGAAGATGAATGTCCATTGACTGAAAACCATCCTTCCATCTGATACAGCACAGAAATGAGTACAAAATGCATCAAGTGAAAGATATGTCACATTAATTTTGAAATATTTATTTTCAATGTTAAAATATAAAATAATTAATTAAAATAAACTGGTTGGTTAAAGGTAGGTAAAAATGAAAGTGCTTCATTTGTATGAGGCTGAAAGCAGCACTACCAATATAATGAATGCTGGCATCAGGTGTGCTAAACATATTGATCAATCTAGAAGAGAATCTTTCCTAGAAGGCCTTTCTAACTATTGTGGCTATTTAATGGAGATAATTTTTTAAATGGATTAGGATAATTTCAGCTGTAGAAGTGATTATGTGAATCAGAAATTATGGCCTAGACTCTGCTTCCTGTTTCCTACTTTGCAGTCAGAGATTCCCAATATAAAATTTCTTTTTTACTTATCTATACTTTAGAGGGTATAATACATATTTCAAATAAATTTAATATAGAATTGGAACTTTTTGTTTAACACAAGAGGCACAGTGTTTGAGGGGAGAGGTAGAAGGCAATACATTTTATGCTCTCTCTACTCTTGTATGTAAAAGCAGGAGAGCATTAAAGGATTTGAAAAAAAGTAGAATATAATCTGGATCTCTATCCACCATAATTAATAGAGTGAATTATGAGAATTGAAATTGCAGTTCCTTCAAGCTATACAAGCATTTAAGTGTGCCAAAACAACCTATGTAGACAATATTTATAGTTTATTCTCTAAGATGTTGCAGGTGTCCTATTGAAATATCCCTTATAAGGCATAAGCTAGAACAGTTCTTTTACTTCGCAAAGAGAATAGAAAAACGTTGTAATGAGGAATCCTTACAACAAGTGTAAGACAACGATGAACGTTGGAAGGAAATACGAAGTGATATTTCTGTAGATGTTCAGACACGATTTATTCCTCCAGCCACATGGCTGGAGTTCCCAGGCAGACTCAGTCATGGGACCCTGCTCTCTTCTCGGGCCCCAAAAGCACCCAACCAGGAACAGGTATGGGGCACAGGTGACATGAGGACAGGGACAGACCCGTACTCTGCAGGGTCCCTCCCCTCGGGACTTCAGGGGAGAGGCACCTCCACAGAAAAATATCACCCAGGACATGCAGCAGAGACCTGGAAGTTGAAAGCTTACAATCAAAATCAATTTCCCCAATGAGTTCCCAGAACTTAAATTATAAGTGGTAGTGATCTATATAAAGCATGCTACAGATAAATCATCATTTACAGAATCATTCCCTGTATTGACATAACTTACTTTATAAGGATCAAAGGATAAATCATAGGTAAAAATTCCACAGTTATTCTCTTTTACCACTATGATCTGTGGAAAAATATAACCATTTATCAAATCCCCCACTAATCATCTTTTAGCCTTAAAGAACTGTTAACCAGCAACTACTTCTGATGTAGCATTTCCCTTTCTATGTATCATAATATCAGGTACCAAAAGTAATCACATTATCCAGAGCTTCTAACATATTTTGAAAAGTATCAGACAATTCTTCAGGCAGAAGGATCTGAATTGCAAGTAATGCACCTTAAATTTCTAATTCCTTTTTCTTCTAAGTTTCTTATGTTTGTACTTACAGAGATATGGTTTTCTGGTTTGAAAAAGTTTTCTACCTTATTTTGTTAATATAGTAGGAAGTGGAGAGGAGGAAAGAAAACTTAATTATAGTTCTCTACTATTTTCCTTTCCAGTTCTCAAGTTGCTTGTGAAAAGAATCTATAATGTTTGGATTATATGTGCCTGGGGAACTATGATAGCATACAAAAACCTCGCTACTTCAGTAATATATTCTTAGAGTGAACAGAAATAATTTTAAAGAAAGTTTTTAAGGGCCTTCTTTAATGACAATATCAAGTGATGAAGGATAATTAAAAATTGAAAATGCGGGAAGTAGGTAGATTTGTGCATCAGGGAACTTTTAAGGTACAAGGCTAAAACAGGATGTGGATGCTTAAGGGCACAAGGGCAAAGAAATATATAACTGAACCTTAGAAAGTCTATATCAAATAACATCTCACTCTATGAAATGAATTCCATTTTTTCTGGAGAGTGCACATGTTCTAGATATATCCCTAACATGGATTTTCACTGATGCAACAATTAAGGTTAGCTTGGATCAGTTAAAGCTATTACAGGAGACGTGGTAGGATATAGAAGAATAAAGGAAACAAGAAAGGAGGAAGAAACATTAATGCCTTTCTTTTAATGGTATATTCTTTATGGCCTGGAAGGTATATTTATAACATTGCCTTCAGTGTAAAGCTCTAATTTTCAGCAGCATTGCCATCACTAACTGCATTCCATATAAAAGTAACATTTCTGTTTGTCAGATTGAAATTGTATGTTTTAATGTCTTCACAAAAAGTGAGGTAGAACAAGAATGCCTTGAGGAGACAAGCTGTGCTTGCTAACTATTAGCAGCCCCTTCTTCTTGGAATAATTTGGTTTCAGGAATGAAATGAATCATTTGTATCTTAATGACACTGAAGTAATTAAATGTCTACTTGATTATCGTTTATGCTTATTCTTAGATAATAGCTTACACTAGTTTTCAGTTTTGTTTTTTTGGTTTTTTTTTTTTTTTCTGTGTTAAGTTTTTACCTCGAGGGAAAAAAGTTTAGGAAAGTTGGGAAAAAGTAATATTTTAATATTAAATAAAATGTTTACTTACCTGCTACTCTTCTCATAATTTTTTTGTTTGCCCACTGCAGAATATCTAAGTTAGTTCTTCCCAAAAAGAGACACATGAATAACTGTAGCCATTAGCTTTCACAAGATTTGTATATTCAGCTCAGTTTTATCCTCAGACATAAAGCTTTTCTCTAATAGGCTAATAAAATATCATTGTTAAAAATGAATGTATGAAAAATATGTGTTTTAACCACTAAACAAGCAGATTCTTATTGAACACAGCTAAATAATATTTTAGGAATCTGGAATAATATCTAGTGTTCTACATTTGCTGTTCTTACCTCTACAGAATTGTGTTCTTCAGGTAAAGTTGTGTCATTATTTTTGATCCTACACATATCTTCCTGCCCAAGGATGTTCTCATGGTATCATGATGTAAGTTTTCTAGGGACAACAGAAGACAGTTTTTTCACATATTCTAATTTTAAAAGCTCAAGAAGTTTTAATTCAAGTGCAAATAAATATTTCCTATGATGGCAGCTGTAGACAAACATTCTAATTCAGAGTTACAGAATAGAGTCAAGATAACAATACCACATGATGCTTGCTGATCTATACAGTTACTAATGTCTGGGTGTCTATTGACACCACATAAAGTAAAATTTCTCTAATTACTGAAGCTAGTCACTAGCCACAATTCCACATGACTTTCTCCAAGATAGTTGATCTCATAAAAAAAAACAAAACAAAACAAAACCATGTTGGCTCATGTTTCCAAGCCAGATAAAATAACAAAAGTGTAATTCTTCACATCTCGACTCCTGTCATGTAGTTGTCTCAACATCATAAAATAGAAACAATGTCCATAGGCAACAAAATAGATATATCTGAATATTAACCATCTCAATCCAACTTAGCTGTCTAAAGTCAAATGCATCACAACAAAAAAGTTCCCATGGATACCTGGTTGTACTATAACTATTAAAGTAGTTTAAAGAGTTGGCTCAAATCCAAATTTTTACACTTGGTACAGTTACCAACAAGCAGTATTAGGAGAATTCCTTGGACTAAGCTCAATATTTCAATAAAGCAAATAACAATAATGTGTCCTTTTGTGATATTGTGGAAAAAAATAGATTGGAAAGATCAAGAAGGTTTCTTTATGCTGTTTTTCCAATTAGTATTTTAATAATGAGTACTCATTTAGGACACAGAAAAAAATGAAGATTTTCCAGGCTGTCATCTTTTGGATTAACACAATCATTCTAAAGAGTCAGAACTTCCTTTCTGGTGTGTAATTTCCTGGGAAAAAGACACTATGAAGTTCTTCAGACTGCAGTTTGGAGCTGAGAAGCTTAAATGCCACTAAAGTCTTCTAATTGATTTAGCCCCAAGGAAAGCGTGCACTGCTGACAAGGCAAGCAGGGTGCTTTGATGGGAAAAGCAATACATATTTTCTTGTCAGTCTGGAATATTGCGGGCAGATGGGAGCTCACTCTGCATCAACTAAAAGCCAGGCAGAAGCCAGAATTTATTAGTTTGTCTGAAGTGATAAACTGCTTTCAGCTGTCTCTGAATGTGTGGAGAGACAGCTTTATGTACACTCCTTGTTGTCCCACTGTAACTGTCATGCAAAACCCATGCTTGCTCACAGTCAAGACTATACATCTGTGCTCACCCAGAAGTAAAACCAATCCATATAGAAAAGGTTTATGGTTAACTCTTCACTTCTCCATAGCTGAGCTGATCAACAGTTACAGAAATTAAGCTTCTGGAACTGAAAAATGTACTCGTGGATATTTGCTTTATGAGAAAAAGTCCAGGTACCCTTGACAGAAAATAAAAAGAAAAAAAATATAAAAAGAAGAAAAAGGAAAAGGAAGGAGTAAAATCATCAAAATCAGCTTTATAAAACAATAGTTCTTCATTGTTTCTCTGGTTTTAGTGAGCTATCCCTGCATCAGGGATTTTCTCTCTCTCCATGCAAGCACATCTTGACTCTGCTGCTGACAGACCTGTTCTAAAACAAGAGGTTGATGAACAAAGGTTAATTTCTAGTTTATAAACATGTAACAAGCCTACATTGAAAATATGTTGCAAGGAGTAAGAACAGATTCTGTTTTTCTGTGTTGATTTCTGCAAGATACATATTACTGACTAAGTAACTCATTCAAGGATGTTTCTTTTATTCCAGATCCTGGGATACAGTTGCTACTATATTTGTACTAGCAAATGCAAACTGTGTGCTTGCTCATCCTTTCTCAGAAATTAGAAACTGCAGCAGAATCAGTGACACAAAAATTAAAAATTCAATACCTAAATTTCTTCTGTAATTGCAACCATAAATGAGGCCAATGTCGGGCAAGGAAGTATTTTAACACGGTAATTAAAATGTTCTTGTAGACTGGACCCAAAATTTGAAGTCATAATTCTCTATAGATGGTCAAAGATGCTATCATAACAAAAAGAAATAAGAATTAGAATGTGAAGTGATTACACCTCTATTCTAGCAAAAGACCATGCAACTGCATGAACATTTTACAAATTATATTGAGGAGTAAAAGATGGGGAAAAAAACCAAAAAAAACAAAGGAAGTAGAGTCATAGAATCACAGAATGGTTTGGGTTGGAAGGGGTTAAATGCTTTCTGAAGGCTTCTTGAGGCCATGAGCAGGGAAACTTGTTCCACTGTTTGACCTACCTCTTGAGTGAAGAGCATTATCCTACCATGCAGCCTGACCTTCAGCCATCACCTTCTGTCCCATCACCAGACACAAAAGAGAAATCGTCACCTCCATCTCCGCTTTCTCTCATGAGGTGCTTCTAGACAGTCATGAGGTCCCACTTCAGTCTCCTTTTCTCTAAGGTTAGTTGGCCCTGTGTCCTCTGCTGCTCCTCATATGTCATGCTCTCTCGTCCCTGCACCAGCGTTGTTGGCCTCTTTTAAACACATTCTAATACATTTTAATCCTTCCTGTCTTGCAGAGCCCAAAACTGCACACAGTGTTTGACGTAAGGTCACACCAATGCTGAGTAAATTCAGCTTTGTCATGTTTGACATTATTCAGTTTTTCTTGAAAACTGTGATATTTTTGGTAATTGCTCTACTCAAAAGTCTTTTGGCTTTTAGATGTGGTTTTTCATATTTAACTTAACTTACTAGTTTGAAATTACCTTTTCTACTTCTTTAATTTTTCTTTCCCAATGACTCCGTTGACTTAAAACGGTGAACACACTTGAAAATTTTGTAAACCTACGTTTTATTTTCTCCCTCTAAATGGGTTACCCCAGCATTGGTCATGACAATTACTGTTTCTGATTTTATTTTGAAATGGTAAAAGTTTTCTAAAATTAGTTAAATCACAGATTAGCAAATAATTTCGAAGTAAATTTCTTAGATAGTGGCATATCTATGTGTGTTTGTTTTTCATTGAAAGCAATGAAGATGGTTTAGTGTTATTGTGCCTTTGTAATGTGATTAATTTGGTGGTATCTATCTGTACTAAAGTTATTTCAAACATAGCATGATTATTTTTTATTCTTTTTTTTTCATGGCATCAGAATTTAACAAAAGAATTTATTCAGCATGAATGTAGAAATCAGAAAGATTTTTTATTCCTTTCAGTTTGTTTAATATACCTTGCTTTGTATGCTTGTGAGAGATGGGGGGAGGAAAGAGAAACATTTTTAAGAGGGGAAGAAAAGAGGAATGTTTTTATTTTACAACTGTAAGTAACAGCAATCGCATTGTATGTTTCACAATAGTCATAAACTAAGTATGTCTCACTAAATTAATGAAGTAAACTATAAAAAGGCATGTGATGTATAAGAAGCCTTCTATTGCATTAAATAGAGGAAACTAGAAAACAACTAATGAACCCAACAAACCTCCATCAATAATAGGAAATAGTTCAGTTCTCTAAATCTATGAGTTATGTAATCTAAAAGAGGCCAAAGGATAAAGTCATTGTGCCTTTTGGTTTCTACATTCTGATTGTTACAGTTTATAACTGTTTTGGTGATTTCAAAAGCAAATTAAAAGAAAAAAGTAGAAAAATGTTGGAAATAGTTCAAATCAAAGACAATTTTTGTGATTAAAGATTCATGAATACAATATTATTATTATAAAAATGTGTGAAGAAAGACGTAATTTCTAATTTGTTTTATTTGACCTATATACCTTATGTTTTTCCATTATAATTTTGCCATACATAGTAACAATGAAGTAAGCGAAAGTGATGATGATTGTTGCAATTGTGTTTCCAACATGTGCTTTATGAGACTAAAATAAAATTTTTTAAGATGGAGATTTTTCAAAAATTTACTGTAGCTCAAAACTTCTATGTACTTATGCATGGTGATAGTAATGTATTTACAGAGAAATAATAATCAAAAGAGACATATTGTCTCTTTGTACTTGATTTTCAATATGACTTGACATTTGCTATGTTTCAAATTGCTAAACACTCTCTCAGAGTTCCTGTGTTCCAAGCGGCTTACAGGGATTTCTCTTGTATTTGAAAATTATCAAAACTATCATGAACCAGAAGGTAAGTTCTCTTTTAACTTAACCATGAGGGAAAACTGAAAGCCTACAGTTAGTGACCATATAAGAAAATTATGTTTTGTAAAATGAAGTTACAGAAAAAAAGTCTTGTGCATCCAAATTACCTTCCCTACTGCATTTGTCTTGAACAGGTGCCAGATTCTAGTGTTGGATTAGCTTGTCCACTGCTTAATTTTGTGGTGAGTTTGCCTCTTTATGTCTTGGAATCTCTTTAGACCATTTACAAACAGCCTAAATATCCCTCGACTGTGCAGCTCCACTTAAGCCAGTGCTAGTTGACAGCTACTCACCAGAAGCAGAAGTTGAGAAGAGAAATACAGCTCAAACCTCTTACAATGTTAAGTCATTTATTCCCTCTGTCCTGGAGGGGGACAGAGCACCCGACCTGGGCAGAGTTGGCGAGGTAAGAGAGCGGGGCTGTCAATCCTGCTGGTTTTATCCCAGACAGGGGGATGGGATACCAGGGGCGGAGCTGGGATAAACAACCAACCAGATCAGAGCCCGGGCTGCTGGAACATCAGACAGACCCGACTCAGTCACATGGCAGGGACCCGGCTGGGGGAGGCCCACCACAACACCAGATCTGCTGCCTTCATGGTTCTTTAAGATGCTTTAATTCCACCTTTTATCAGCCTATCTTCATCCAAATTCTGACACATTTCATTGGATTCAAAGAACAGCCTCAGGGTAAACTATGAAAAATTGTCAAAGTTGAAATCTTCTCAGACAATGTTTTTTGTTAGGGTCAATCAAATATCAAATATTTTCTCAGGTTCCCAATGTTAGGCCTGCCCTTAAATGCAATCAGGAAGCAGTGTCCACGCTACTGTCACTGTTGTACATAAAAACTAGTCCAGGTGTAGTACAGAATCTCCTTTGCCCCTCTTCTCCTCCCTCTGACACAATTTAAGAATCTGAATTTACAGATCTTACAGATATTATAGAAAGAGTGTCTTGTTAGTAACTCCTGTAGAAAAGGTTTCAATGCATCTAGTCCCATTCATGCATCTCTTCCTATTAAGTGGAGACAGCTGTTGAGACTAAGAGACTTGAGAACACTGCACAGAGAAATCTGAAGTTGATCCAGGTTGATGCACCTAAGTCTGCTATGAGGGATACTGAGTATGAGCTAGTAAGCTGGGTCTGGTTTGAACTGCTTATGTGACTTAAATAACCTGTTTTGCATGACTGGGACTGAGATCATAACCATAACTAGACTGGCAGGTATCTGCACAGAACTTGTTTATGCACATTTCAAGTCCTCAGCTCTCTACCTGCAAGCTGGGTAAATTTCAATAATGGCTTAGATAAACATTAGGCCAGATAAATTCTTGCTATGTAAATAACAAATGGTACTTCATACCTTAAAATAGCCTTTATCATACCTTCAGGGACTCATTGGCATTCAGATAGTGTGGACAAATCCCAGGAAAAAAATCTGCTCAGGTAAGACTACAAAGGAAGAATTGATGAAGAAATTATTCTTTTATAAGCATATTGCTCATCTTGAACATAATTTATTGATAATACAAGCTACAAGATTAAAGTTTTGAAGACTATCACACTTAGAAAGAAATGTAAAGTGAAGTTTTGCTATTCTTGCTGGGTGTCACAAATTTTCTGACCAGATAGAAATTAGCTTTGCATACATAGCAAGACTCATGAAAAGTGACAGTTAGGATACAAGGGCATAAAGGAAAAAATAATGGAAAAGATCCTAGTTTAACTTTGTTAACAAAAAGCAATGGTACCCAGAAACAGTATGAGAAAACAGATTGCTCTAAAACTACATGTGAAATCTCCTTATTTTTCTTGACTGTATCTCAGTTACATGTTATAGTCACAAAAATAATTTGACTTACTTTGCAGCTGTTGATGGTAAAGCTACACTTCAAATCTTGGAGCATGTCACTATATCGTGGAATCACAGAAAGGTTGAGGTTGGAAAAGTCCTCTGGAAGTCACCCAGCCCAACCCCCTGATCAAGCAGGCCCACCTAGAGCTGATTGCATAGGATCATACCCAGATAGCTTTTGAATATCTCCAAAAGTGAGAGACTACACAACATCGCTGAACAACTTGTGGCCAGTGATCAAGCCTCATCTCAGTGAAAAGAGTGCTTCCTGATGTACAGAGGGACGCTCCTGTTCTTCAGTTTGTGCTCACTGTCGTATTCTATCATTGTGCACCACTGAAAAGAGTCTGGCTCTGATCTGATAAGATCCCCCTGAGCCTTCTCCTCTCCTGGCAAAATGGTCCTGGATCTCTCAGCCTTCCTCTGTCTGAGAGGTGTTACAACCTTAGTGGCCCTCCACTGGACTCTCCAGTATGTCCATGTACCTCTTGTACTGGGGGGATCAGAACTGAGCACAGTGCTCCTGGTGTGGCCCCCTCAGTCCTGAGCAGAAGGGAAGGATCATCTCCCTTGACATAATGACAATCAATTATCTAAGGCAGCAAGGGCACACTGTTGGCTTTTGTGGAGCCTTCTGTACAGTGGCATTCCCTAGGGATCCATACAAGGTCGAGTCTTCGCCAACCTGCTTATAAACGACCTGGACAAAGGGATAGAACGCACTGTCATCAAGTTTGCTGATGATACAAACTGAGGGGAGTGACAGACACACCTGAAGGCTGTGCTGCCATTCTGTGGGAACTTAGGCAGAAGAGTTGGGCAGAGAAAAACTAACGAGGTTCAACAAGGACAAGTGCAGGATACTGGACTTGGGAAGGAATAACCCCAAATACCAGTATGGGTTGGGGCCTAACCTGCTAGAAAGCAGCCCTGCAGAGAAGGACCTGAGCACCTTTAACATCTCTTTTTAAATCCCAGTACCCATTTTCAATGTCAAAAAAATTTTGTGTGAACCTCATAAATCAATTTCATTTCTGTTGGGTCAATATATCTTTTCAGCACATACAGCCCAATATTACCAAAACCTGCAGTTTTAGGATTACTGAACTGTGCTGGTATATATTAAACATTTAAACTGGATCTGATTAAAAAACAATGTTATCAGCTGTCAGATTTCAAGATCAGTTTCTTATCCAGTCAAGAAATTGACACAGAAAACAAGAAAAACCAAATGCTTTCTGTGTCAAATATAAAATTATTTCTATTCTGTTCTTTTTTATTTCCAAGAGTGAAGCTTGTAACTTCCTAGGGCTTTACAAATATTTTCTCAAATAATTTAAATAAATCTGTGCAACCTGTATAAATAAGCTATGTCATTTGTAAGTAAAAGAAAATTGTCTTTAAAAGTCTCTGTACTCATGATTGTGAAAATGAACAATTTTTTGATTTATGCATTGCATTCTATTTGTCTTTTTGTGGTGACTTACAGCAAAGTCAGATTGTTTAGACCCATGACACACCACCAAAATATGAGAAAATGGGGGTACGTTCAGCAGAGAGACAGAGGTATACTAAGGTGTTCAGCAAGAAATTGTTGCTGAAAGAATAACATTTGTTAAATTATTTGCACTGTAAAGCCTGGATTATATCTGTCTCTCTGTGAAAGAAATTGCTTCAACCAGATCAATTTTCCTCTATAGTCACCCCTATCATGTTTGGCTTCTTCCTTTAAAGGTTGTTTAGCCATAATCCTACTTAATTTCTACCTCATTTTCTAATGTTGGATCTCATTCTTACATAGAGTATTTTTATTTTTCCATCTCAGACCTTTTCTTTCTAGCGAATTCTTGTTATTTTTATACCTTTTGACAATCTTCATATCCAGCTCTGACTTTGACCCTCTTCACTTACCCACATTCTCCCTGCTGGTTTGATTTCTCTCCTTTTCCTCCCCTGCTGGGTCATTGCTCATTATCCAATCTTAATGCACACTTTCAAGCCTCTTTATCTCACAATCTGAATTTTTCCTCTTTTCCCTGTTCCAGATCCTGGATATTTATCATTCCACTTTTGACATATATATTCTCTTCATGAACTCTGTTTTATTCTATAATAGAGTCATAGTTTCCTGCCTTTGGCAGCTTCAGTCTTCCTGCAGGCACATTCCACATACATAGAGTTATGCACAGTCTGAAATCTTCCCTGAAATGTTATCTTTTCCTTCTCTCATTACTATCTTACTTCCTCTTTCTCTAAATTCAGGTGCTCTAAATTCATTCCAGAGTGATTCTGTGATACTAAAATATTTTTTTTTTTTACAAAATGGGAAAATGAATTAGTATTCAGTGGAATCCTTCCTTAGTTTAGCATAAATTGAAAAAAAATATACAGAAATCTGTGCTAATAATTATTTTTAATTCCATCTCTTTACTGCCAACAAGCAGTTTGTATAATCCATGGAAAGCAGAGTAATATCTTATTCTTCAAGACACTGTATCTGGTTTTTTTTTCCATTTATTTAAAATATTCAAATAAAATATGAAAGCAATTTAATTTCAACTGAAAATGCTTCTAAGTGTCTATGTATTTTAAACAGCAGAATACATGTTTATATACTTCATCTTCAATGTGAAGAAAAGATAGAGTGTCTTTAGAAAAATATGGAGCTATGAAATGCCTGGGCAGCACACCATGTAGACTTAAATTGAATGGTTATAGTTTCATATATTTTCAATAACATTTTTGTATGGGTGAACAGTTTCTGCATCCTTTTTCTATGCAAATTACTCATTTATTTCCAATCACCGGGCCAGCAAAAAAAGTGTGTAGGGAACATAATTATTTTTTCCCTATTTGGTGCTAATATCTATTTTGAACACCCGATGAAAACTTGCACACTGCTAGAAATTCAACTAAAAGATCATTTTAAACTAAAGCTTGAGTCACAGGAAACCATTTGATACATTATTTCTGCATTATTTTGTCAGAAAAAAAATCATGAACACATCCTTTTTGCTACTTTATTGCATCAAAGGCATTGAGAAATAATGAAGTTGCCAAGAACTTAAAAAATGAAAAAAAAAAAAAAAAGAGAAAAGAAAAAAGAACATCACAAAAATATTTGTTGCTTTATGCAACAGGTTATTTTTTCTAGATCCTAGGCTTCTCAGATAAGAGTGTATAAATTTTTAGTTTTATTTTTTTACATTACTTTTTAGATGCTACATACGCACATTAATGACCAGTTGAGTATAGATTATACCCACTGGGCTTAATCATTCCTCTTTTATGTTCCTTATTCTAATAAGAACTCCAGGTAAACATCCATTAAGAACTAATCTTCCTGTATTTCTTTTCCATTGTTCAGAAGTAAATTCCTTTCTTTCCTTGCCTTATTGCACATTTTCAGAGTTTACAACATTTAGGTACCCACTGAGCTCTGGGAAACTGGTGTTAACAAATACATTGATTTCCTGTTATACTGGAGGAGATGCATTGTTAGGTTTCTCTCTGTAACTCCAATGTAAAGTAGCATTACACAGCACGTACTTCATTCATGGATTGAGTTCTTAAAAATGCGAGTGCTTATGTTATTAGTAATCTTGATGCAGTTTATGGATTTTAGCACTACATCAGCTCAGATGCCAAGAAGGTAACAAAAGGCCTTTTGGCACACACACAAATCCCACTTTGGATTGACTTTAACCACCTAATGTTGCCTGAGAGAATTTCTTCTGGCCTGATGACTTTTCTGTCGCAGAGAGCTAAAAATACGAAAATGTTACAAACACAGGGCACACAACTCAAAAACTGTGTATTTCTGGCAGTTTCTGAACAAAATGAGGTATTTTAACCCAGAAATTACTGCAATCATTTACAAAAATGTGCATCTCAAAGTTTGCGTCTGATATTTTTCATGGAAAATTAGTCTATGATAATCTTATATTACATCCTAGAAAATGAAAGTCTGTACAATTAAGGTAATTTGAAAGAAATAGATCGTGACAGACTTTTAATAATGGTGTACAAAAAATTCAGTCACTAGGAATTAAAGGCTTTATGATAAAGTATATCTAATCCACTGATAGCATCATGACTTGTGGGAACCAAGGGCATATTATTTTATGTGTAACTGCCATTATTAAGGCTATCTATTGGAAAAGGCAAAGCTGGTGATGTTGGCAAAGGCAGTCAGGAACTCGTAAGAAACAATCCTAGCATATATTAAATACTGTTACTTATATGTCTTTTTTTTTTTTAATTATGGAAACCTTCATAAACTTTAACACAAAAATTAATATTAATTTAGTGCAGTCCAAGTTTAAGATTATTCACGTGAACAATGATAACTTTGGGCCATTGTTACTGCTATCACACATTGTCTGTGACCAGTATGAAGAATTACTCTCTAATCAAAAGAAAGATGACATTTCAGAGTTTTTGGTATTGACTGAGAATCCTTTTTCCATCACAAGATGGGAATATGATTTTAAAACCATGTTACTAATTTGTATTCATGTTTCCTGAGCCCAAAACAGGTTATGATTTCAGCACTTGAGAGTTTTATGTTGTTAGAATTTACCTGACTCTGTAACACTTTTTCTACAAGCAATGATAAACTTCTGTTAATAGTAGATTCCACTGTCAGTAAAATCTTGAAGATAGCCAGCACCAGAATTTTCAGACTATCTCCACCTTACTTTAAATGATTGTGATAGATTGTATGAGTGTAAAAACTTATATTTCACTGAATTTTATTACTCTCAGCTCAGAATTTAGCTCAGTCTTCAAAATTCAACACTTTATTCAACAGACAAATGAACAAAAATCAAAACAAAAATCTATTTGCCAGAAAATGGATAATCTTTCAAAAATTACATATCATTGTTAAAAAATAACTTACACCTACTTTTATGGCTTAAACAGAGACTTCTTATTAAAAGGCAGTTTTCGTGATATGAATTAGGCATTTTAAAACCAGGCCACTGTAAAGAAATGCACCACAAAGAAGAGATTTGTTTCCCGTTTCCCACCTTTAGGATTAATTACAGTACATTTAGTACCTCTACTTAAGTATTACCAAAAAAACAGCTGGTATGGAAAAGAAATTAGTCTGTCCACTTCTTATGAATAGAGTATAAGATAGGGTTTGGAAAGTAATTTTTATAGGAATACTGTTCTAGATCTGTTTAGCACTCTAGCAGCCAAGCAAAAACTTAAATATTGCTTAAACATCTCCTCCACAACTTTCTTCAGTCACTCACTCTGTGTTAGTCTGCCATATTCTCTGCTCACATAGAGAGAGCAGAAATTTTCATCTTTTTGTCCACATCTCCTAGTTTCTAATTCAGTTTTCTCAGAACTCAGATGTTCTCATTATTCTGACAATATGATAATTTGTCTTTCTAATTTAACCCTCACCTAGGAAAATTCCTTAACATCTGTTCTGGGGATCCTTCCCCTTCCATTCAAACTTTTATCACAAAAACTCACAGACATTGTACTCTTTTCTTAAGTAATACTGCCCTCTGTTAAACTGTAATTTGTCTAGTCCTTGATAATCTCTACTCCATCCCTTTTCTTCTAACATCTTTGTTAACACCTTAACATCTGCTTAAGTTTTGAAAACCTGAGATAGCACAATTGTTTTTTTGGGATTTTTTTTTTTCCTGTTGTTTTCATTGTCTTTAATCAGAAACATGAACAGCAAGTATCTGATGGTTTAGGAAATATCAGTCAAATGCTGCTCCTGCATGGATTCATGTAGCTATCATGCAAGCCTCACCAGTCTGGTGTCACACCAAGCTCTTCAATTTGAAGATTGATCTTCTGGATCCAGACACATTTGTTATGCCATTAATGAAGTTTTGAATGTTATTTTTCTAAGTCCCTTGTTTCACACACATCCAAGTTTTGATGGTGCTCATTCACAGTAATTGATATCTACATAATTAAAAATTATGTTCCTCATCAAGTGTGCAAAGTGCTGGCATTTTTTGACTCTAACATTATTCCATCCATATTATGTAATCATGCACCAAAAATACAAACACTAATGTTGACAATATTCCCATTTCTTTTTTGCAGTATTTTCCTAATAACAAAAAAAAAAAAAAAAAACAAAAAAACCCAAACAACAAACAAACAAAAAAAACCTGCAGTTGTTTTTCCCAGGAAAAATTCCCAATCTCTGCAAAAAAAAAAATGTGGCTTCTTATTCTTAATTTAAACATCATCAGAAATCTTTCCTTTTTGTTCATTTCCTGGTAGAGTTTACAAAATTATCTGTAGTTGTAATTCTCTTCTTATGACATGGCAAGACCCATTTCCATAAAAATTCACTTGTCTACTTCATCCTCTAAAGCACTTATTTACTATCCCTGAGTTGCACAACACTGTCTTCTAGCAATTTTAGGAAAAATCCATCTCTACAAACTCCTAAGTAGGCTCTTCATTATGGCGTCTTTAGAAAACCAACATGCCCTTCTGAATAAATAAGTACTCAACAGAGAGAACTATTTATTATGAATAATCTCTGATCATGTGTAAATGTCAAGTTTCAGACAGACAATGCAAGTAATAACACACTAACATTCCACACCTGACATCCTTTTATTATTCATTATAGGTATTGACTTAAGACTTGGAACTAGATAACTTAAGTGTTTGGATACTATTGATTTCATCTGCAATTTTAAGGCATTACCATAGCACTGAGATTGTTTCCACCATAACTTTATAATCCCTTTCTGATTTTTCACTGGAATAGGGAAAATGCAATTTTTCAAAGGCATTTGAAACAAATCACCAATCCAAATAAAAAAAAAAAAAAAAACAAAAAAAAACCAGCAAAAAAAAAAAAGCTGAACCTTGTTATAATAGGCTTCCTGCCTGTATTTCCATGAAATTTAAACTTTGAATACTGAGAAGTGCACAGCACTACTGATGTATCACTGCGCAATCCAGATAAGAGAATTCAACCAGCTCTAGTATAATTATTAATTTCTGGAAATACCTTAAACAGCTGAATTTTATACTATGAAACTAAAAGATAAAAACTGATACTGCTTAGTTTCTAGAAATAAGCTAGAAATATGCAAGAACTATAAAAAGTAAATTATAATTGATTATGTTTTTAAATTTTACAATATTATTTTTCCTTTTAAATGAGATCTTATAAAATTATTTAGAAATTAATTACATTATTTAAATGTTAGCCCTTATTGGAAGTACAATGCTAATCAAACATGGGATTTTATAAATTATAAAATTATTAACAAATGAGAATAATCTTTTACAGCGTGATAAAAGTGATCACATTCTCATAAAGGTAAGTCACACTAATTTACTATCACCTCAAAGTATAACTCCATATCTGATTTTAAGTAATGGTTCTTAATAAAAAACAGTGCTATTCTTTTTATGGGTTTATATCAATGACAGCTCTCTGTAGAAACTAGGTCATAGAAAATACAAGTTCTAGCATGTATAGCCATTATTGACATTGGAATCTATATTACCAGAAGAAAAGTACTGTTTTCTTCACAGTAGATTAACAAGTCTTCTTGTAAGCACTGATGCTGGAACATATCCAGAATCAATACCTCTCATAGTTCCGGGAGTTGCACTAAGAAGATCAAATGACCAGTGAAAAGGAGCAAGAGTTAAAGCTCTTGGGACTTTAAAAGTTCAGGTAGAAACACATGCATCCCTCCAAAGAAAGAGGATGGCTTTACATATATTGATACTAGCCAAGTGTTGTTTACTCAACAACAATTTATTTTTATTTGCAGGAACTCAGCACTTCTGCACAACAAATCATTACGATTACACAGAAGCTTTAAAACTCTAAAATATGCATCACCTCTTTGGGTATCATATGGGAACTCACACATCTTGCAATTTTTACATAATACCCACTTAGCACCTCTGTGTATTTAGCTTACTTATGTATTCTACTTATACATAACCTATACAGTTCTCTTGCTTATACATCTTACTCACTTATCTTATATGTGTTACTCTACTTATATGCTTCACTCTATTTTTACCTAACACAGTATATACACATTTTACTTACGCTTATTTAGCATTTCTACCTAACACAGTACTTCTACCTTTTACTACTTACCTATAATACAGCACATATACATTTTACAACTGCTGTGCATGAGATTACCCATTACTGGATTAGTCCCTCTACTTTGTCCAAGAGCTCCACACACACTTTTCAGATAATAAGATGGGTTCCTAATTCAGTGCAGCACAGTTCTCTTTATCTGTTCCTTGCTGTCTTGGTATTTAGACTCTCAGCCTCTCCTTTCCCAATTCTTTTTCAATTTAGCACAGTTTACCTTTCAGTCCTTGATGAATTCCTAAGGGCTCTAACAGGTGGGGTCTAAAACCAGGCAAGCAGAGTCAAGATGATAACAGCAAAAAAACCCACCCAGTGATCAGCAACCAAGTTAGTCCAAGAGACCTAAACAACTAGACAACAAATGGCACAGACCAGACATAAACCTATCTCTCCTGCTCTCTCTTACAGAAGCTTCTGGCTGGGTTTAAAAACCCTTCAGCAGCTGATCTGCTACAGCTGAAGGTGGACAGCCAGGTGAAGCTGGTGAGGGTAATTCCAGCCTGGTCTCACTCTGAGGGCTCCAATAGGCATAACTAAAGATAGTTTGGGCTGGGGCACACTATCATGGTTCAAAACACATTACAACATTTATTGAATTATTGTAACTTCCCCCATTAAAAAAGGATAAAATATTTGTACATATTGAATGATAAATTTGAGTGAGGACATTGAGTGCACAGGATAACAAAGTCTGACAGGTGAAAAATGTGAATTTTTAAAAAAATTTTCTATTATATAGAAAGAGGAAAGTCAGCCTCTAGCAAAGAACAGAAAAGGAAGCATATACATCCACATAATATGAAATTACCATGATCCAAGTGGTATTGTGCAAATTATTTAAACACTAGTCAGTGAAGTCTTTCTAATATTGCCTGTGTTTGAGAGCTCACACATGGGATTTTGGGTGATTTGAGGAGAATAAATTCAATGTTTATACTTTAGTGGTGAGGAAAAAGAAGCAGAAGCAGGAATACATTTGCAACAGGTGTTTGACATCCATACATTTAATACCCCTTAATGGAAGAACTGAAGAGCTGAAATTGGAGAAATGAATGAAAATTAGAATGAAATACAACAGTGACATGTAAAAAAATCTGTAGTTTAAATGGAGAATTAATGGAAACTGTCACTGCCCATGACAGGGGGATTGGAACTCAATGATCTTTAAGGTCCCTTTCAACCTCAACCAGTCTATGATTCTTTAATAATCTGCATACATATGGCATATGAGGTAGTAACTGAGCAGGCAGAAGATAAGCAAGAAAAATATCTAGGGGAAGACTCCTCAAAATACTTTCCTAAATTTACCTCTGTTCATTACCCGTAGGATTGCATCTGAATGTCTTTTAGACTCTGACCTTCACAAGTTGTGAAAAGTGTGAAGAGTGTTCAGAAAATAAAAAAAATAAACCAAAAATGAAACAGGAGAATCAGTAGCATAAAAGTATTGATGTCTTGAGGTGGCCACCTGAAAACAGATACTAGACAAGAATAAGAGAATAAAAGCAGATATTTATTTGAAGAGCCCCCAAATGTACACCCTGAGCAGTCAAAAGTCTACCCCCAAGATGGCCCCTGGGTCACAGGCTCTTCCCACCTTTATAAGTCTTGATTTGCATATCAGGGTTAATTCTCCAATTATAGCCTCAGTTAATGATGTAATTACCTCACTTTCCCCCCCTCTAAGCTTTAGTTTACACATTTTGGGGCCTGGTGTCCTTGAAGAGCTTTTTATGTCTAACCAGCATGAGAAAACAGCAGCTAACAGGCCACATAAAATTTCAGTTATTCACTAAACAGTACAGGATTTGAAAAACATAAAAGTTAGAATCTAAGGCATCAGTATGACTTATAAAAAACAAATAAGGAAATAACCATTGATTTTCGAAAAATAAACTTGAAACTGTACATTTCAGAAAAAGAAATCAATTTGTTCTGTCTCCTAGGACTAAAAGAACCTCAAGTAATTTAAAAAGTTAGCAGGTTTCATCAACAGAAGATCCTTTCCTTTAGGAGCAGCTTGATATGTAGGTTAGGAAGGAAAGCAGAAATCCTGCATGAGAATTCTGCATGTTCTCAGAAAGTGTTGTAAGGAAAGTGCAGTGATCCTGACTGGAAAAAAGTTGTACCTCAAAGAGTGGTTGATCTACCTGTCAGTTGACTGGAGTATGCCCAGGTCTGTGCTGTCCAGAGTGGCCTTGAGGCTGTGTTGTGCTGCACAACTCCTCTGGCTGCAGGACAAGCTCAGTGACCTCACTGCGGCAGAGGAGCCTACTAGGAATCTCCCACTTGGTACCAGTGATTATGTCATCTGCATGGCCTTGCCCTGAACTAAAAGTGCAGCCATAAATTCTTGTGCAAATATTGTTGCTCTTTGACTGTAGAAATGCTGGGTGAAGTTGTTTCCTTGTAAGAAAATCCTATAGCAGCTCAAATAGTGGAGTTGGAGACCGACTTCTATAGATGGGTTCTACACAGCATGCTGCACATGGATAAGAGGCTCACTAATGCTACATTCTCCAGAGTCCCCAAATCCAAAGGTACATAAGATTATCTGTTGCATTTTCTCCTTCTAGTGAACAAATAAATAATAAATTGCATTTCAAAGGCATCTTATACAGTCTCTTTCTTGCTGGCATCGGAAGGGGCCAGCACCTCTTGGTGTAAAACAAGTAAACAACAAAAAAAGCAGTAAGAAAAAGAGATCCCATAGCGGATTAAGCAGATGTGGTTTTGTTCTGAGTTTTGTTTGTTCATTTTTTTTCTGAGGTTTTTTTTTTTGTTATTCTTTTCTCACATGTGTCTTTTCTAGCACTCTCTTTGTTTTCTGCTCTAATTGATGAAAATAAAAATGTATATTTGCATTTATCATAGTTTAATTTAGGCTAAGGTTATTTTCAAAATGAATGTTTCACCCTCAAGGTTATAGTAAATTAATGAAGTGGAGAACTAGGATCCTTTTAAAAGTTCTTCAAGTCCCTAATGCATTGCCTTGAACATCTAGCAAAATATCATCCCACACATGGTACTGCATACACAGGTTTGATAACCAGCAAAATCTGTTGGCAGCAGAGGAAGAAATGCCAACCAGAGAATGGAATTATCCAGTGTAATCTTTGGTTGAATGCAGGTTGTCAAGGAGCTCACCAGAGCTGCACACACAGCTGGAGTGTTTGCCACACCCTCCTCTGTGGATATCCTTACTCACAAACTTGACAAACAGGAGTCTGAATGAGTACAGAACAGTGGAGTACATAGTATGACCTTGTAGAGGAAGATGGATTAAAGACTTTCTAAAGCCTATTTCCAGCCTCTGGATTAACTGACGCTCTCAGGTATCTTATTTGAATGATAAGTAGGGAAAAAAGACACTATTTTTTCCCTGTCTCTCCACAGTGAATCTGCAGTTACTGTAATTGCATTGCCTATGACTGGATTGTCAAAAATCCATTCTTTACCTCTAGATTTTCTCTGCTGCTGAGAGTAGTTCAGAGAAGTTCAGAGTGATAGCTGAAAAACAAGCTGTGCTATCTTTCTGACAACATATATTCTGATAATCCTGGGCAATTTTAGGAGTAATTAATCCAAAATAACTTTATTAAGAGCAGCAGGGTGTTTCTCTACTAAACTGCATGAGCAACATGATCTTATAGTTCTCACAACAGGGTCAGTGAAGAAAATATATCTCCTAATGACTAACACTAACAATAAATACCAGAAAAATTGGGAATGAAACACCTGGGAAGTTTTTCCTGTTGTGGTTTTTTAAATCATGTATTATAAATATTAATTACAAAATATATCTACATGCTCAGAACAAGGAGTTTTATTTTTAAGCACTTCTATATAAAAGCTGCCAAGTTAGGAAAAAAGAAAAGAAAAAAAATCTCAAAACCCCAAAAATGTCCTAACATTAGTGTGTATAGAAACCCTGTGTTTATTTTCTTTCCTGTATTTGGTTTATATGAGGAATTATACTCATTTCTCTTTTGCAAAACATCTTTCCCCTCCTATGGGAAATCTACTGGAATCTAGTTAAGAAGTTACTTTCCCTTTGAATGTTCCCAATTTGTTTTTAATGCAGCAGGAGGAGAATGGAATATTTCCCTGTTGTTATATATTAACAAGGGTTTTCTTCCTTACTTATGCTGACATTGTTATCATTTTGCTTTTAAAGTGGCTGCTGTTTGGAGAACATCTACACTCTGCAAACACTCCATATGTGCTATGCCCAAATATACAAAGCTTTCGTGATAAAAAAATGCCCTTCTCTTTGTTAAACTTGTGTTTCTGCAGTAGGTCTTGCTGATAGTGTGCCACATGGAGTTGTCTCTCAATACCTTAGTTCACCATGCCTTAAAATTATAACATACATTTATATATGAAATTTTGGAGACCTGACTGTGGAAGCACTTGAAATAATTTCTATTCTGTTTATAATGATTTCTTCTAAAGCTTCCAGTATGATAGATTTTTTTAGATTTTTTTATCTCCAGTATCATTTTCATATTTGCGAAGGTGTTTGTCTGATGACTTGACTGGATACTGAAATATTAGCCTTGATCTGTAGCTTCTCTTTTATGTCTTGTATATTTAATTTTATTTCCTTTGATCCCTCTTTCTTCATCTTTGCTGATATTTTCTTTGTTCTTTTGTTTCCCCCAACCCTGTATTTTGCTCTTCTAAGACTCAACCGCCTCCATTTTCATTTAATCCCTGACTATGCCACTACCTGTATCTTTGTTGTCATAGTTTTGATGTCTCTCTACTGGTTATCTTTTCATCTGGCTATCTGATTTTGTTTAGATTTTAGTCTTTTAAATTCTCGGCATTGCTTGAGTCTCTTTTAATCTTCCTTTAGTAATGCTTCTTATTATAGCTCTTGATCTTTCAGGGAGGAGTGACAAAACTGACAGGGACCATTGCTTATTAAATCTAAATTTAAAACACCAATAAGTAGTCACTCATTGCTGCTGAAATATATGAAGTGTGTGAGCAGAATTCAATATGCACAGCACAATAAAGCCTTATTTCTGCACCTGATGCATTCAGAGATTGCAATGGGGGCTTGTGGCTACTCAGAATCAGGGATAAAATTTTTGACTGTGTATGACCTCACTTCTGCTTACCAATTAATCCAAGAGTTTTTATGCATGTTTGAGTTATTCATACATTTCTGATGGAGGGTTTAATTTGAGTACAGACACACTAGCCTGGAAGATTTTGTACATCATTAATACCTATAGCCCCATGGAAAAGACAGGCTTCAAACTGAGCTATGGCTTTCCTAAATCACTTCATAAATGCTCTCTTTTCTAAGTGGATAAATCAAAAATAAATGCAAATGTCATACCTGAAGAAATGGAAAAGAAATTAAACATGTATTAGAAGTGATATTTCAAATTTTGATGTAGATGCAAGGACAAAAACTAAGTAGAAGCATGAAAAAGAAATTTTTAGATATCTGAAATCCTACTTAAACTTCCTCACTTTTTCTATTTATGTACTAAGATTAAATGTCTTCCTGATGTAGGGATATAAAAAATGTTTTTCATGAGAAATCTTGTCTGCTAACATTTTTCATATATTTTTACATGTGTGCATCTATGTATAAAAACAAACTTATGTTTCCATGATCTAATTAAGACTGAAATAACATTCATACACATAAAAATGCCAAGAGACATATACCTTTTTATTTGTTTAAGTTCCTCTTTAAATTTTACTTTTAAATTCCGAAAGGATAAGACAGACAACTTATTCAGCAGATTGATTAAGGTCAAGTAACTTTTGGCATCACATAAATAATTTCTCATTGTTTTACCAGACAACATCCACATCTATAAAAGTTATTTCTGAAATTAAAATCATTAATATATTTTTTAGGTTTGCAAGTGCATGGGACTAAGGTGCAAGTACTTGAAATTAAAAATGGATGGGAAAAAAAGATATTTCTGCTTCCATTCTCCTGGAAACTGAACTTTTTTTTAAAAAAAAAATTGCTTTTAAAGTTTATTAGATGTTATAAAAAGATGGCTGGTGGTAAAATCAGAGGAAGCTGAGAAGGTATTTTCTCATTCTAACAGAAGTTAGAATGGCACAGAAATTACACGGTGAAATATAGCTGCTGCTGCCTGGGTGGAACACAGTTGGCTTGCTCAAAACCTATTCCACGGTGAGTCCCCACACACACAATCTGCAACAGGAAGCACCTGCTGAGATAGAGTGGATGAAACAGAGGGTGGAGCGGAGTGGAGATATCACAGCCAGGCTCTGCTGAAATCCTTGCAGGGAGGGAAACTTGGTGGGACTTTGCAGCTGAGAAACTGCACAGCACCTTTCAGTGGGGTGAGACAAGAGAAGATGTCTTGCTGCTGAGCCAACAACTTTGGTGAAATCACTGTCCTTGTATGAACTTGGTTCACTATAGCCTAACTGGAATATCAGCACTCACCTGTCGGGTAAGAACCACGCTGTATTCACACTGAATACTTTTGCTGGGGATTAGATCTTGTCTGTGTATTTCTTTGAATATGTTTTTGCAGTCAGATACTGTCACTGGCAATCCTTGAACCTCAACCTGTCACAATTTTATATTTATGAAGAGTGTTATTCCAGAGACTGTTAGTGTGAGTTCTTCACAGGTGCTGGCAGGCACCAGCAGTGGACACCATACTCAAATGAAGTGGAAAGCCCACTGAGGGGTCTCCCTTATGCTGTTAGTGTATTTCCCCAAATAAGTCCTCCAGTACAGCAGGGCAGTTCAGTGAAGGGTTCCCATAAAAGGATGCTGACAGACTGGTCAAGAACACTTACAGACAAATCCAATAGTAAGGTCCAAGGAAATCTCCCTTTTCCATGTGACAGATGTCATTGTGAGAAAATATCTGACAGTATAATTTTTGCTAACAAAACTTTGCGTCAATACTGATATTTGGTGTCCGGTCTGCTCTTTACTATTCATATTCTTCATTAAAAAAAAAATTAATATACTTCTGCGTTATATCATATTTTCAAACATCTCAGACATAAACTCATCCCAAGGAAAACAATGTGCCAGACTTCATTCTTTTGTAAAGGGCCAAGTTCATCAACAGAAATCTCTGAAGTCACAAAGTGCTGTAATGTTGAATAAAAAATATTGCTGCTTTTCACTACGGCTGTTAGCAGCACCAATCCCTTATCAAAAATCATCATGGACCACCATTCACAGGCCATTCCATCACTTCATGGTTCCATCTGTGGTGATCAAGAGAATAAACAAGTTTTATAAATCAAAATACTTTGGCTCTTGCTCCCTCTTTATTGTTGTTATCTGAGTAGTTCAAGAACTTCTTAAAACGTTTTCCAGTGTTTTGTTCCATGTGGATCTTCCTTAGTTCGAAGAGATAGATTTTTTTTCCTTAATTCTGTATGATACACTCTTGCCAAGAACTTAATATAAATTCTGATTAAATCCAGCTATTCACAGTTATCAATGATCTGCTTTGGTTCCTGGGGTACTTCTTCCCTTGTTCTCAGCCTTTCTTCACAGGGATCCTGAGCCAATCCAGTCTGTTTAATTGCTATTTCTCCACACTCCTAAGGATAGCACTGCAGGAAAACAGTGGGTGGACAGCTCAGCACTGACTCATAGTCTTGGTGAAGGTGATGGCATGACAGATTAAAGCATTACTCTGTGTGGCACACTGACAGACAGAAAGAGTTGATTGTGAGAAAAATCCCCATCTACTTCATTGTATTCTGAAATCTGTCTTGTATGAAGCGTGGGTAGGTATATGATCTCAGCTTCCCACTTTTATTAGCATTTAAAAGTTTGTGGAAATTAAACTTGCCCTGAAATTATAACTTCTAGTTCATAATCAAGTGCAGTTTTGAGACATTAAACATTTAGGTCAAAATTCTAATTGCTCTTCTCATATGAATAAATAATCTAGTCGGATATGACTTGTCATTGAAGTAATAATATACTCTCCTCCCCTAAATATTTCAAGATGTGGTTTACACCTAATCAAATAACAAGATGTGGGTTTTAGACTTAAACATAGGCTTGCATCTCTCTCTACTTTTGCTTGTGTAAGAACTCTGTCATCTGCAGCTCCAATGGTACAGTTGTTCTGCCAGCAACTACATTAAAAAGTTTTCATAGGCACTTTGAAGATTTATTAAAAAGTAAATGAAATTGATATCTCAAACCCAAATTTAAACACCAATTTTACAAAACCAACTAATGTCAAAAAGAAGAAAAAACTTATGTGATGAGGGTATCTGAAACAAAAAGAGCACTCACAGGTTCTGATTTTCTATAACTAATTTGTCCTAATGAAATCACAAATTTTGTCCATGCTAAACCATAGTTGCATTAAGGCTGAAAATCTTGTACCCCTTTAAGTATGCAGGGAGGAATCAGGCTGTGACTTAACTGTTACTTAGGAATCAAGGTAATGCATATGTGTGAGTTTGGGTTTAATAGTTCAAAAAGAGTCCAGAAAAATTTCAGATTTCAAATACATAATACTACAAAAGTATATTTCTTAGGTAAAAAATAAGCTTTTCAAGCAGTAGCTGTTCTTATAATATCATATGCTGCAAATTAAAGCCCTATTCACAACACATCTTCTTTGCAGACAAATTAATTATTATCTGTTTTATCATTGGGATAATTATGATGAATGCATAGATGATCTGCCTCCTTCCACCCATTCTTGCAAAACAGTAATTAGGGTAGTTGAGAATTCAATCTAATTTTAAAAAGAACATAAAACAAGTGTAGTATACATAACAGTAAGGATATCTCAGACATAAAGATAATAAATCTTGGTAATGAATCATATTCAGAATTAAAAAACCTTTAAAATATGTAACACATGGGAAAGAGAAGCTAATATTCTCATTACTGACAGCTGGAAAAGAGCAATTTATTATTTGATGGAGTTTCACTGGGGGGATTCTTACATGAAGAAAGCATGTTTAATTGAAACCACCAAAATCAATACAGGAAAAAAAAGTATAGTGTTCTTTGAGTTTAAATAAATCTAGAGAAAAAGTTGCAAGTCTAAAATCTTTACAAAAAATATGGCACAGCAAAACAAAAATGTTGTACTCCAGAAGTTATAGAGGAAACTTGCTTGAAATACTGAATAGGGAAACATAACACATAGCAAGAAATTTTTCATTTCTCACTAGACAGACTAGAAGCAGACCTACAAGGAAATGTATGGATTAATTACACACACACACATATGTATATGTATATATATATATATATATAAATGTATAATTTATTTTTAAGAGGATGCAAAAATTATTTAATCTTTTAAAGACTAAACATATCAATAAATTTAAGAAAAAATTACTTTAAGGACAAGCATTTAGTCCCTAAATAAACACAAAATTATTTCAGGGCACTTATGTTGATATATATAACCTAAATAATACATGCATTAGGTTTAAATTGAAGCTTTGTAAGTGTGGATGAAGAAAAATCTGCACTATGTCCCCACTAAACTTTTACTCTCAGTGATGTAAATTGTTACTAGACCCACTTTAAGGGTTGTTTAGATGTGGAGTTATGGGATCCATAACTTTAAGCTTGTTCTCAGTAAATCTTTCCTGGGAATGTCTTTCTGGAAAACTCCATTGTAGCACCCTAGGATCCGTGTGCTGAGTAGGAAAGCCGAGCTGGGAACTGCTGAAACCCCAGTTCACCACCTTAGATTATTCTAATGTGTTTCTTCTGGAAGTAGGATCCAAGAACTTCCAGAATTGGTTTGCTTTGTAAATATGAACATTTCTCTGGCCTAGGATGGACTGGAGAGCAGGCTATTATCTTGCTGATAAACTCTAACTTTAAGGTTTTGCCATGCAAGAGTTTTCTGCCCATGATTCTCAAAGCCTGAAAGCATGACAAGCTCTATGATCAATTCAGCAGGGCTCGCACTGCAGGGACCTAGCAGGAAACCTGTGTCCTGAGAAATGACTTCTGAAGACTCAGCCACATGGCTGAAGCAACAGAGCACTGTTCAAGCTAATTTAGGAGACCTTTTGTCACCCAAGAATCACAGATTCACACCCCTGCCTGCAAGAACCAGTGTTTTCAGCATTTCAGAGATGTCTCAAGAAAGTTATATCTCTAACTGTGGGCAACATTGAGGCTAAGTTCAGGAGATATGGATGGCAAAAAGCTAAGACCAAATCCACTGCGCCCAATTCTTGTCTAGCTTTGCAAATAGCAGTATGCATATTTTCTGTCCCCATGCATCAAGTTTGAAAGTAACCTAGCCCCCCAAAAAAGGCAGAATGTGAAGTAAATTTAGAGTTAGCAAGTAGTGTATCTGTGTCTGTCAACACTAAGAAAATGGGAGCTCTGAGGCTGTAAGGCAGAGGCAAGTGCAGATGTTGAGAGCATTCTGCTTCGTGGTGGACTCCATAAAATTTCCATGATTTTTTTCTGCAGAGCATTTCCCAGAAAGCTCATCTCATATGGGAAATCTAGTATTTTTGTTATAGAGCACTTTCTGACCATGGGTTTTTTCATATTTTTATATTAAAAATTTCCATCCGACTTAAAGTATTTTAAAGACAAACTACTACACCATGATCTCTTCCCAGACCATTAATAATTAATTAAAATTAATACTTTACCATTTCTCTTTTCAGCAAAGTCAAATTGATGGTCAAAGAAAAGTGTAATAATAATGTGCATGCAAATCAAACTTGCTAATAGGTAATTACATGAAGCAACTAATCAAGCAAAACTAAGGTTTAAAAGTTTGACATCAAAAACAGTCGGAGAGAGGCCAGCTGTGCAAATGCTCTTTATAAATGTAGCTTTCTGAGTTCTCTTCAAACAAGAAATTCACAGAATCACAGAGAATCACCAGGTTGGAAGACACCTTCAAGATCACCAAGTCCAACTCAGATCCTGGATATTATAATGCTATTCCTATTAACTAAGATTTTAAGCCAAATCTCATAAAGCCCCCCAAAACAAACAAACAAAACAACAAACACAATTCTGTAAACTAATTCTAACTATTTTATGCCATACATTTACACTTGGCAATAGTGGAAACTGTATTTCAAGCCCTTGGGTTTGTTATAATGACAATTACATAAGGGATAACCCAAGCTGACACTCCTCCAGGCATCTGACAAGCTGACATTGACGGTATTGTAAGCTGCAATATTGCAACTGTCTGTAGGAAGGCAGTGCAATATCTACAAAGCTGGTCCTGCTCTAGTTTTCAGTGTCAGACCTACTCATCCTTCTAGTCTAAACAAATGCATTTATTAAAACTATCGAAAGACAAATATTATCTCTAATTTTTCAGACAAAACAAAATCACTCAAAAGTAACGAATTTAACTTCTGTGGAAAGACCATGTCCTCATTCGTTGTGTTCTGCTCAGAAGACCAATATGTGTCTCATGAAAATGGTATTTACTTGGCTATGCAACCTTTCAGCTTGGTCATCAACTTATTGAATTATTATTGGTAGTTTTTAGTTAGAACCAATATTAGAATATTGTAACTATCCAAAAAAACAAGTGTTATGGAGGTAGACATGCCAGAGATCAGGTTAAACATGATAGAAAAATCATCTGTAAAACAGAAAGGTATACAATAAGGACACCAAGGTCTTCAGATTTTAACTGAATGTCTTATAACTGCCATGCATATATACTTAGTGAATAAAAGTGTTTATAAGTCTGAATGTGATGAAAAACATTTTAAGAAAATGTTAAAATTGTTTTGCTTTGATTTTGCTGTTTCACAGATCTCAGAATATTCTGAGTTGGAAGTTATCCATAAGGGTCATCGAGTCCAGCTCTTAAGTGAATGGCCCACAGAGGGATCAAACCCACAACATTGGTGTTATTTGCACCATGCTCTAACCAACTGAGATAATCTAATTTTTTTTACTTCATTCATCAGCAATTTTTTTAAAAAAATTGAATTAATGATACCTTTAATTCATTAATTTAACGACACAGTTACAGTATAGGAAAACAACCTCTGCAAAGAAAAATAGGAATCAGTGTAGCTAGAATTTCAATCTTTTGTATAAAGTGAAAAACTAATATTCTCACAAGGTATAGTAATCAAGGCTCTTGTGGCACTTCTAATAAGCATAGAGTTGTTAATTCCAGTGTCTTGGTTAAATTATATTTTGAGTAAATCAGTTTACTCTCCAATTCCAGCTAGACAGTTGTAGTCTTCATAACTTCTGTTACATTACCATAAATCAGCACATTCCAAGTGGTTACACTTCAGTGGAAGGGATTAAATGTTCATGTGTTTGGTTTGCAAATTGCTTTAAGATTCTCTGAAAAAAAATAGTAGTAAACATTGTGAAGTCAAGGAATAAAATTACACCATGGGGCAAAATTTTATTCATTGAGCTAAAAATAATTGCAGGACTGTTTTGCATTTGGTTTTGTTTTTTATGTCAGGAAAGAATTTAGCCAGTGCTAAACAGAATTTTCATGTCTAAAATGTGTTTTAAATAAAAGGATTTGGATTTTTAGTTCCCAGAAAGATGCTATTTTGCAAAGTATTTGCCTTCCTCCACAACAAATCACTTTGTATGAGTCTGTCTTGTGAAAAGTATGATTCAAATTTCTTTCACTCTCTCCTGAATTAGCTATGACTGCTGAGTCTGAAAAATAAAAGAAAGTGAGGAGTAGTTCATCCCTGAATGGTGTGACATGATGTGTCAAATTGTAAATAATAATAAAGATTTGGACTTTTCAGCATCTTCTTTGTTGATGTTCATTCAAATTATTTTTAGCAATTTGGTCCATCTCTTATTATCGCTATGTTTGAGTAATAATAGTGGCAAAATAACAGATGTTCAGTGCAAGAATTAATTATATATGGATTATTTCTCTGGAGTTAAAATATTATTCTTTCCTTATGCAATGAAAGCAAAAACAAATACGGTAATACTATGAAGAACAGTTCAGATGAATTATTATATTTTCATTAATTGTAGACAGTAGGCCATTAAATCTAAGAAAATAAAGACGGAATGTGTTTCCTAAACAACATCCAAATATTACACATTTGGGTTTTTTTAATGATTTAAAATTTCTTTTTTCTTCTTTCTCACAGATATTCAGAAAATAATAATATTCTATACTCATTTGTCAATATGATAAAATATTTTTATGTTTAAGTTAGACAGTGGAGAGGTCTAAAATCCATAATTTGATTCTAGAACTATACACATTTGATTTTGGTTTTTTTGTGAGGCTTGTATTGCTCATTAATAATTAATTCTAATTTTAGTATTTTTTAGTCACAATCTCCTCAGAAGAAAAGCAAAGAAAACCCCACACCCCAAAAAGCAATCAATCAATCAATCATACAACTAACCCAAAAGTTACGTTCTGTCACAAATCCCTTTAAATTATTTATCCCTTTGTATCCTTCGTAATCCTCAGATTTAAAGCTGTTTGAGAGCTAAAGAAGTTCCTACTTTGGAAAGATGTGTTGCCTTGCTCTCTTTTTTGCTTTCTAGGTGACCAGAGTATTTTTTCTGAATTTTTTAGACCATGAACCAGTGATTAGCATTTCCATATTTCCATGCTTTACAAATGTATCCAGCATAATGGAGCACTCAATCTCCCACAAATTAGAATTTTTAGGTGAAGGAACTTTGTCAAAAATTTCAAAAGAGCCCTCAGGTTTATTACTTCAGTTTTGTAACAAGTAACACCCACCTTGCTGTTGCAAATTGATAGCCATCAAATAATTTTTTATTTCAGCCATAGGTTGCAAGAAATCTGACAGATGATCACAAACACTTGTATCAGTTATAATACAACTAAAATTCATTAACCAGAATTTGTTTCCTGTGAGGACATATTATCTAGATACACATATCTACATATGTCTATATATTACAACACTGCGTAACCATGGGCTTTAACAGGTGTCTCAGAATGTTACAATCTGCAGCTCTTCTTTTTAATGACTGAGTTTTTCCCTTGTTCTGAGACTTCCCCTGTAGGCAAAATAAGAGAAGGGACCAACCACCATATCATCTTTATGGTTACATCTTAAGATCTTCCTAAAGTGTGAACATAAGTTTTCTGCTCTTTCCTCCCTGCTGTGTTGATTTCTATTGCTGTGTTTTTCTTCTCACCTGTCTTCAAACTTCTTCGTTTTACTTGCCATCTATTAAGAGCCTGACTTAGCAAAGCAGCTGGTGAAAGATAGCTGGGGCTCAACTGGCACATGGAAAGCAGTACTATATTCAGTGATTTTTCCAAGAACTTAACTGCAGGAAAGTGAGAAAGTGACTGGGTTTTTTTTTTTTTTCTTTTTCTTTTCTTTACTTTTCATTTTCTTTGTGTATGTGTGTATAGGATGCAACTATTAATACACTTTGTCTTATCCCAAAAGAACTATTCCCAAAAGAAACTGGTTAAACCAGACCTAAGAACTTGGGGGAAATGCCTGAAACTCTGTTTTTTTGCTCTTTCATATAGTTAAATTTTCTGTAAAATTTAGAAATAATAGTTGTTTTCTTTCTCCTCATTCATAAAGAGAATTTATAATTAAAAAAATATTAAGGCAGTTCTTTAAAACAACATGTTTTCAATTTTTCAGTTTAAGATAGTCTCTTGGTGGATATTTCCTGTTATCTTCTGTTTCACTCTATGTGTAATTATTATTAAGAGAAAAATCTTGCTTGATAGTATGCAATTAGTGTAACAATATCTTGTAGCAGAAAACGAAACTGAGATTAAAGTCAAAAACTTGGGGAGGGAAAAGAGCTCAAATATATTTAATCAATGTAATTCACCCAGGCAGAACTGTACATTCTAGCAGCTTTTATTCTGTATCAGCATGGAAAACTTCCTCACTTTTTGACATCCCTAGCAACACCTATAGCAGCCTTCACAAAACAGTACTTTTCCAGCAACATCATCCAGGATATGATATCAACAACTTCTTTGCCAAAAGGTGATGGTTCTGAATGTAGGAGTCAAGTGAAAACAAAAAGAAGGAAGTAATCCTTTATCCTAGGAAGCAGATCTGAGATTCATTGATTAGCAGTACAGGTCTCATTCATGCAGATCTGTGATCCGTGTGAGGTAAACAAAAAAAAAAAAAGACATTATTTTCAGAGCAACAGAATGAAATTAATTTTCATAATAATTTAATCATTGAGTAAATCCTAAAATGTTTAAAACAATTACATTGAAGTTATCTACTCACATTCATTTTATATAGCAGGTTTCTCTGGAGGCCTTACAAACTATCATTTATCAGGAACTCTTACACTCTATTTTTTCCCCCAAAATATGCAAATCTTGCCTAATAAAATGTTTTCAAAGACTCTAAAATTACATTAATTCATTACTGAAGTAATAATGGTCCTTATAAACAGCTACTAAACCAGATGAAGTCAAAGAACACAAACTGCCTGGGAAGTGTCCTTATGTAAGGTTCCTATCCATGATATCGGAGTACCAAAGGAAAGGTGGCACCTGGGCTCTCAAAAGCAGAATGCTGTTCCAAGAAAGAAGAGACCATGCCTTCTGTCATGGCCACGATAAGGTCCTTTGGACTTTGAAATGCTGAATTCTGACATTATATGCTTAGAAAAAGCGGGGTAGGGTGGAACACACATTTTTCTGAAGATGTTGGGGAAAGAAACCTTTTTGATTGTATTTTTCTGCAGTGTTTGCACAACAGGATTCTGACACTTGACAGTAGCCTCCAGATAAAGCTGCTATATAAAATGACAGCAGTAACCATTAGGAAAAGTGGCAGCAGACACTTTGGGGTTTTTTCCACCCTGTACTCATGCAAAAGCTCTCTATTCTGTCATTCATGTTGTGCACAGAGAGATTGGTGCTTATCAGCATTGACTCTTAGTGATATAGCTGGTGGAGGCTGCAGCCATGCCTGGGATATGGCAGTTGCTATTAACATCCTAATTTTTTGCCAATCCTTTTTCTCATCATAAAGAAGTATTTTTCTTGGATTTTTCCCCCCCTTGTTTAGATAGGCAGTAAAATAGCTATTTAAACCTCATGTACTCACTGTTTGGGCTATCTTATTACAGCAAAATCTTTTTAAAGGGATGCCTCGAGGATGACATTAAGTAGACTCTCTAAAGCAGTAAGTTGCCTCTCTTAGAGGTTTTATTGTCAAATAAGAGAGATCACACCCAGATGTTCTGTGTTCCTTTCTATTCTTCATTCTGGTTGCTCTCTGCCTTCAGCAGAGATCATAATATTTTGGTGTGGTTCAGTAAGCCTTGCATAATAATTGTAGTTTTTATGGCTCAGGTAATTCTTTACCTTTACTCAAAAAACAAATCCAACCAAACTAAACCAAGCAGAAATACACTCAGCCGCTCCCTCAAACCATGTCTTCAAGCCTTAGAACTAAAGTTTAATCAAGTAACTTCCATGAACCATTCCTACATCCTCAATTGCAAGTTTCTGCTATTCACTACCTGGAGTGCATGAGGAAGAGATTTCATGAAAATATTGACTTACAGAGGAAGGTATGGAAAATTGACATTGCCTTTGAAAAATCCTTATTGCACCAGCAGATGTTTCTCATGGTGTTTTATTTGTGGATGATAGGGCCTAAGCTGAAACCAAGATATGCCAAAAAAAGAGTCCAGATCAACAAATTAAAGGAAGTTGACTAATCAAACAACAATTTGAGATCCCCTTACACTGCTCAGAGACTTTCTTTTCACCAGGGAAGTACAGAAAAAAAAATGGCTGGCACAGAGAAAAATTGAAGAGTCAGGGCAGAGATTATGATAAAAGGAAGATGTGAGTATGTGTGTTGAGCAGGAAGCAAAAAGCTTGAATTCATGACTAGAACCTATATAGAATTAGCCCTGCTAATGGTCAAGTTCTATGTAAGAGAGAGGGTAGAAGCAAAATCAGAGGGCAAAAATATTTCTTAGATGATCAAAAGCTGTATTTTTGTACAGGAAGTGATTAAAATGAGGAAAGCAGAGAGGATTAGAATGGAGGTGGTAATTAGAACAGACTGTTCATTTTTCCCATTAACTTACATACCAGCACTCTCCCGATTTGCAAGTTTATGAATTTCTAGACTTTTAGCCTGGATTCTTCATAGCAAATTTGCTCACATTTCATCTAGAAGCCATTAGTAGACTCCACAGGTAGAAGTGCTTTGTGCTTGTTGTATGATATTGCTTTCATATGTCTGAAAAGAATCCAGCTTTTCATCATTTTTGATTCATGACATCACTGAGTTACAGATATAATACAGAGGTGAATTTATCTAAATAATGAAAGGCTGAATTCCTGCTGACAATGAAATTAGTATTCATTTACCTTAGCTGAAGAAGCCATGATAGGTTCCTCAGGTGAAAGCAAATAAAGAATTCTTTGAAGAATTTATTTTTACTCTGTTGTACTACAAAAAAATGCAGCTTTGTATACTACTTTTATGGGAGATTTAGGGGGGGGGGGTTGTTTTAACAGAAGTAGTTAATCTAGGCTAAAATTTGTGGAAGGAATAATATATATTCATAATGATGTATTATGTGCTAAATAGGTCAGATTAATAGTTTCAGAGGGAAAAAAGAGTAAGAAAATAAAACAAGCTCAAATATTTGACTATTAATCCTATAAAAATATTGCAGTTTATTTCAGCATTCATCCTTTTCTAAAACTGTTAAAACCTTCACGTGACTGACTGGAGTTATCAGCAACCCTGAATCAATCACTGTACTAAAATAAAGTTAAATTTGAGATGAAACAAAAAACCCAGCTAAACAAATGAGCTAATAAAACCCAATCAGTATTTCTTTTGAATTTTGGTTCTTCTGGTTACCAGACAACTGAATAGGTGACAGTCCAGAATGTGTGTACTGTTAAGGAGATGAGGAAGGGGTATTAAGTTACACACTCCAGGTTCTCCTGTCCATTCTAGAAAGAGAGCTCCAAATATTCATTCGCCAGTGCCAAGAAGATCATGCTAGGTCCTTGCTGATGACAGGAACAAATCAGAAAAATGCAGACAAAATGTCCAAATCACCGTGGTTAAACACAGAACTACATAACAAGAACTCCTGACCCACATCGATAACATGATTCATTTCACTTTATGCTTCTTTTTCTCCTGCTTTCCCCTCCTAGTCTCTTCACCAGTTAAGAAACTTTGCCAAAATAAAACAAAACAACAAACACCTGATTCTGGTCATTCTTACCCTATTGGCTTCATTCTTCTTTTTTGGTACCCCTCTCTTGATATTTGTGTAGGATTACCATGGTTTTGGTACCCCTCTCTTGATATTTGTGTAGGATTACCATGGTAATTCCCCTTCAGCCAAGGATCCACAAAGTCATGAGTCTATTTTTCTTATCTACAATATATTTTTCCCCCCATTGTCATGTACTGCAGCCATAAATCAGGGTTAACCACCTGCTTAGACTTTACTTTCTCTTTGATTTAAGAAACATTCAGCAGTTTCTCATGTTGCTGTCTTATTAATGCAACTATAGGGCCAGATTAAGTAATTTATTTGCAGAGCTCAGCAACATCATCTTCCATTTCCAAATATATACCTTGCCCCTTTGAACAGAAAAGGCCTTTTATATTTGTCTTTTCCAAGATGTGGGATTCATTACAAGTACTTTCACTAATTTAAAAAGTGAGCACAAGCTTGATGAGTTGATCTACCAAAATGAATGTGCAGATGTCTGGAGCAACTTGTGCTAAAGAAAATAGAAGAAATAACTTTACTCTTTTGACCTCAGTAGTTTGCTGGTGACCTGAACGCTCTCAGTTCACAGAACCAGACTGTGTGTATGTGCACTTATTCAAGCGTGTGTGCACAGAAGCCTCATCCCATTCGTTCTTTCATCTACACTTGTAGGGCTGATTCCTAGGTTTAAAATATTCAAAACATAAACAATATTTAAAGATTTTGTGAAGATAATTGTTGAAGCTTCTGCTGACAAGAGATACCATCTTCTAACTTCCAGTGGAGAGCCATAGGTAAAGGGAACTGAGTTTTTCTCCACAGGCACAAAACTGGTTAAATAATGAAAATTTTTACATAGCTACAAGATAATATGAAGTTTTACCTTGGACAAAATTTGTCTGAAACTAGACCAGCTGAACCAAACACAGTCACTTAGAATACAGAATACTTTTACAAGGAGACAGTAAAGAACACTGAAGACAAATAAACACTTGGACATTTTAGTTTCATTGGGTTTTTTTCCTACAAAATGTCCTAAATGTTTTACTTTGTTCCACTATGCCATGGCAGTATGAAGACATTAAATTTTTTGTTTCTTCCCTCATTTTTTCACCTTTTCCTCCCCACTCTAATATTTTTTTCCCTTACATCTCTCTCTTTTTGTAATTTATTAATTTCTATAGTGGTATTTTCCTGTAATTTTTCAATTCCAGGAGCATGGATTCCTTTATTTGTTCTTAAGAAATAATTAGATTTCATCATACCATTTTTTTCAATGGAGACAAGTAAATAAATTTTTCGACAAATCAACAACAAATTGTACACTTCTTTCATTTTCTCTATATTCCCAACATACTATGCAAGAAGGCAATAATAACCTTTAAAAATAGTCAAAAGGTATTTAATTACTTGAGTGATTTCCTTATCTGTCTGTAAATTAAATATAAGCATGCTGCAGACATAGAAATAAAGAATTAATGCAAGTTGTGCAATAATGAGTTGTACAGGTTCCTATGCCTATTCCATGATCTAATCTATGCACTAAATCTGATTTGATCAAACAGTATGGAATTAACAGAAGGGAAGGGTTAAGAAGAGATTTCATAAATGTGTAATAAACACACACTGACCAAAATTTTCAAATTCACCCTGATTTCTTCTATTTCCCGTTTTATTACAATTACTCTTGCAAATACATTTTCTAGCCACCAAAAATTCACAGTGCCGGAAATAGAACCTGCACACAGTACCTCTTGTGGCTTTATAAAGTAACGCTGCAAGCTACTGCAAAAGAAAGGTAGCTTATAACTAAAACTTAGGTTTTCTCCAGTATGCACATAATCAGGTAATCAGTAAATTATAAGGGAATGTTACTTTAAAACCAACAAGCAAACAAAAAATAAAGATTAATGACCATTTGAACTGCTTCTGTGAAAACTCTTTAAAGCTCTTTAGACTTAGAAAATATTTTTTCTATCATAAAAGGAAAAAATAGAAATTGAAATGATCCTCAAAATATTATGATTTTTTTTTTCTCTAGCATTTTAAGATTAGCATGAAATCTACAATTAGGAAATCATTCATCACAGTCTAGAAGGGAAAAATACAAATACTTTCAGGCTTAATTTTTAAGATCTTTACTTGCTTGTGAGTTCTATTTCTTTTTTCCCAGAAGGAAAAATATTTACCCTTCATTCTATTATTCCAGAACTTTACACCGTATTCAGAGTATAAAACTGAAAATAAATTTCAATTTTGCAGTGTATTTAAAATGTACCTACATAAGAAGGAACCTTTCAACAGATGCTAATTCCTTGGGCAAATGTGATTGACACCTACAGAGAGGTACGTGGATTCCGGTACCTTTTAGGTACTAAGTACTAGATTTCCTGTTTGCTTGCATTGAAGGACAAAAACTGTGTGCTCTGCTTCTCTTTTTTACAAGAGTAGCCACAGAAAACAGCTTTTTTCTTGCTTTTATCACAGGGAGCTGCCAGACTCCAGTCACTACGGGAGCTATGCTATCCACCTGCTTAATTCAAAAATCATGCTGGTTATTGCAACCCAGGTCAAGGAACTGATAAACAGGTCAGACCATACATTATCTTCAGCTGACAAAATCTTTTACCCTTTGTGCCTATAAAGAAGAGTGCTGCAGTAACTACATTGGACGCTGTGCATCAGACTTCACTTTATCTTCTTTTAACTGTCTAAAATCAGGTGAGTAATCCATATCATCATCTGGTATTCCTCTAGGCACTTAAAGAAGGTGACTCACCCCATCCTACTATACATGTCCAAGATAGCAAGGACGAATTGTCAGTTGGAGTGCCTGTCTCCACTGCGAGTCATGGAAGACTGCCTTCCCTAAAATAGGCACCTAATCTTAGATGGAACTAATAAAGGAAGATAAATCCAGTCCCACAGCAGAAAATATTGGCGTAGCCCTTTGAATGTAAATAGCATTTTCTAAAGTTTTTGCGCTTTTGATTTCAGACTAACCAATTTATTACATATGATAATATATTTTATTTTCTGTCCATTTTTAATAGATCATCTGTACCACTCACAAGTCACGCAGTCTCATGCAACCATTCACAAAGAGCCAATGTCATTGCACTAGAAAACCTTCCGATTTTAGCATTTAGTAAAGAATTTTGTTGAGGCCAAAGAAGCTGAAGTTGTGAAAAAATGTGAAAGCAGAAACTTAGAATAAAACTATGAAACCCACCTCTCTTAAAAATCAGACTTAAAATGTGAATGACAGGAACATAATTGTACTGCTGAGACTAATTTCCCATTTGTATACTCGATTATTTCAATTATATCAGTATCCAGTCAATTAGTAAACATCTTATCTCAATATGAAGCCATACCAACAAAACATAAATTGCTCAAATAGTTAAAACTCTTGAAGATCTTGAAGACTTCAGTCTAAATTATTTTTTATATTCCTGAAAGATGAAAAGGTGATTGTATAAAACATTAAAAAAAAAAAAAAAAAAGAAAAACCCTGTAAAAGTGTGAGAAATTCCAAAAGATAACTTGTCCACTGACAAGACAGAATCAGAACATGTCAAGAAAATACAGTGCCAGAATATTAACTAATTAATAGTGGTATAAAAATCTTAAAAGAGTGACTGGAAGGAATAGGTTGCTGACAGTGTCGAAGGCTAATCTTTCTACTAAAGAAAACCTCAGGAGAATTTCTATTTCTCAGGGTAGAAAAGTCACATATTCCATATAAACCCTTCCATTTAGCAGTGTAGTTCTGCCATTCTGAGCCAGCAAATTGACTTAATGTTTATCTGTCAGAATGGTAAAATTATATTAGTTTAAATTTAATTTAATAGATTGTCATGCAAATAAATTCACATTGCCAATGTTTTCCATCATGCAACATTTTATAATGCTGGCCACTCAATTCATGGTGCATAAATTCTCTATAATTTCAGAGAAAAGGTATGTACAGTGGTATTTTGGTGTGTTTTAGCCATTCTGATTTCCCTTCTATTAAGCTTTAATTGTTCATAGTTTCCCACATTTCTTGTCTTTATTTTGCTATTTTCTAGTACAATGCTATCTGCAAATTTATTGAACTACTATTAAATAATATTTATTTGTTTTCTACATAGAAAAGAACAGAAACGAATGTGACAAATGTATGTTATTTTCTCAGCTAACTACTTGATGTCATACAGATGCTTTAGTAATAGATGTGATGCGATAATTTAGCCAAACAAAATGTCTATCCAGACTGTTACAGATTCAGGAAAATTAGAATGCCTAGTTCTTTTATTAGGTAATGACCAACTATTCTCTTTTTTGTTATTTTATTTTATACATAAACACAAGATCTACACTTTCTTGAAACACTGCCATAATCACATATATGTACAATAATGTTGCACAAACCTCTTAGGACTACTGGAAGTGTGGGAGGATGATCACAATAATCTGGGGAAAAAAGTAAGTTAGAAATATTATAGATGTAAGTTGGAAACAGTTTGGACGATCTAGAAAAGTTCCCAGAAAATAGAAAGCAAAATCAGTGTAGGAGAGTAAATCCCTGTTGGGATATATTGCCTCTGGTCACTGTAACATTTTTATTTTTCAGGTAAGTGTATTCAGCAGTGCTTTACAGCCCACATACCCTGCAGCCTCCTGCCAGTGGAAATTAGGTGCACACTGCTGTCTTTTTTCACATAAGTTGACATGCAGAAAACTTACATGGGCTGTATGTTGTAGATGTAAAATAGAGTATAGTGTAGGTGCATAATGCTGCAATTAAACACAGTCATTATGACTGAAGTTTAACAAAGGCAAACGTACCATAGTAGAGAGTTTTTCAGTTTGGAACACTTCTGAACAGAGATTGGAAACACACCAACTAGTAACTAACTCAGTTTTCCTGAAGTTCTCCAAAACAGAGATTAGATGCTTCAGGGCTCATACCTCACACTCCATTTGTACACATAAGAAAAGGCATTCCAGTCTAGAAACCTAAGACCAGGAACTATTAGCTAAATAAAACATTTCTGTGAAGGGCTCAGACACCCAGGGTATTTAACAGTTATAAGTTTCATTTTGCCAACAGCATCAAAACTGAACCTGGTGTGAGCCAACAGGAAAGGTGCTGAGCTGCTGTTGGCTTGGTAAACACAAGCCCACTGAATATAGGCTTTACATAAATGTAGCTGTAAAGAACTCCAGTAAGGCACAAGAGATGCAGAACTGTAGAGTAGGGTTGGGAGAGCAAAACTAGCTACTGTGAACTGGGACAAATCACAGTGCAGTGACAGGATTATACAGGTTTGTAAAATTAGCAGGAAAGGGTTCTTCCTGAAGTGATCTGGAATTCTGTTTGCATCCATGGGTTCAAGGATCTATGCCAGGTGCTTCAGTGAGTTATTAGATTTTTAAAGATATTTTCAGAGTAACATATGTTCATCTCTATAAGCTAGAGCTGTGTCTGGTTCGGTGTCATCACTTCTTTTTTAACTAAGGATCTGTGTCTGTAGACATTTTATCTGAGACAGGAAAATACCACACTTCCATCTTTATTCTTCCTTTTTGTGTGGTTGAAACACCTTTTGGTTCTAGGTCTGAAAACTTTTCAGCAATGTGTTTTAAGTAGATTAGTCAATATTAGCTGTTCTTCATGGTGCTTTCATTTCACGTTGACTTTTAAATGACCTTGTAACTGAGAAAGCAACAACTGTATCTAGAAAGGGGAGACACCTACTGAAAATTATTCTTTTTTCTTTATATCTTGCTATATTTAAATGAGGAAATTTATGTTGTTTTTATAACTATACAAATATATGCAGAATGTAATGATCTGAAAAAGCTCGCTCTTCCAATCTGCTGAAGCTTATGTGTCTGTGTAATTCCCTACTTCAGAAGTACAGAACATTCCTCAAAAGCTCAAATTTAAAGTTTCCAGAACACTTTTTAACTTTCCCATCGACAAAGAATATGATTGCTGGATCCTCCATTGTCTCCAGAAAAAGGCAGTCAATTGAAACAAAAAGGTAGGAAGATGTGTCAGAAAATCAGTGTTTATCTTGCTCGCTGTTCACTGGTGGGATGGGGGAGAGAATGGAAAGGATAAAAATGAGAAAACTCATGGCTTGAGACAAAGAGAATTTAACAGGTAAGACAAAAGCTGCAAGCACAAACAAAGCAAAATGATGACTTAATTTTCTCTCAGTTCCCTGCTAGTATAGAATGAAATAAAATCTTTAAATCTGTTGTTCCTTAGATGCTAAAATATCACTATTGTGATTTAAGTATTCTTTTTTTTTTTTTGTCCTTTGCACTGTGAAATCTCAACTTTAATTTTTGTCCTTCAGAAGAAAATTCTTTTCTTTATCTTTAGAGTAACCATATTCAGCTAATTTTTTTTCTTCCCAGTTTGCTGCAATAACTTGCAGAACTGATGGTTTATCATTATCAGCACTATGATGATTGAAAACACCTGTTTATGTAGCCAAACAAGAAAAATATTTTCAATGTATAAAATCAGAACAAAACAATAAGGTTAAAAATTCTGCCTATACCAGAAAATCAGTGTCAATGCAGCATGTGATCAGCTTTGGACACATACAAGTCAAAACCTGTATGATTTTATTACAACTATGGGTCCCTGTCTAAAGTTCAGTGAGCTAAGAATTCTTAATAAACAGTAAAGGCAAAGAACAAACCCAATGATGGTTTTACTCTTGAAGAAAGGGAAGAAAATAAAATATTCAAATGAGCAAGGACTATAGATGACCACTTTCACCACTTCACATGCAGTTCAGAAAGATCAACCTCCTTTCTCTTCTCAACATATGTAAAATATTGAATTTTGGTGACTTTGCACATTAAATACTTATCTGAGTGTTTCTATCATAGGGAATTTTAAAGAAAATATTTGGAACGCATTTAAATTCCTTTTGCCTGTTTTGTAAAGATGATATTTCTAACTGTATAAGTTAAAGGGAATTAAAAGAAATAGTCAATTTGATGTGGTTCTTGATCCTTATCTGTTCTATTTTTTCATGTGGTGAATCTCCTATTTGTAGAAAAAATATTTTTTCTTTCTTCTCACTCACTCCCTCCTTATCAGCCAGGATGCTGATGAATTATTCTTTGAAGAATTAAGGGACACTTACAACTCAACTGCCCTTGTCCTTATGGGGAACTTCAACTTGCCAGGAATTGGAAGAGTCACACAGCTGGGCCAGAGGAATCCTGAAAAACACTGCATGACAACTTTATGTAACAGCTTCTTAAGGGAGTTGGCTCAGAAGGATGCCCTTCATGATCTGCTGCTTATCAGCAGAGAGGATCTCATGAGCAACAGGGAGATTGGCAGCTGTCTTGGCCAAAACAACATGAAGTGACCAAGTTTAAAATCTTTCTCAACAGGAGGAAAAGTATCAGTAAAACTTTACCTCTGGACATGAGGAGAGTAGACTTCAGGCTGCTTTAGTAAGTAAAGTCTTCTGGAAAAATGTTTTTGCAGGTGCTGGAGTTTATCAAAGCTGGTCACTTTTTACACCTCACTTCCTAAGGGCACAGGTGCAGGCAATTCCCAAATGTCAGAAGTCAGGCAGTCAAGGCAGAAGGCCAGCTTGGCTAAACAGGAATCTTCTCTTGCAAATAAGACAAAAAAAGAAAGGTGTATGCCCAGCAGAAGCAAGGTCAGGTGACATGGGAAGAATACAGAGATGCTGCTTGCCACTCTAAGGAGAAAATTTGTCCAGCCAAACCTCAGATGGATATGAAGCTGGCCAGAAATGTGGGTGAAAATAAAAAGTTTTTTTAAATACATTAATGACAGTAGGAAGCATAGTAGCATAGTAGTATCCGACTGTTACAGGATGAGGATGGTCATCTCACAAACAGGGACAGGGACAAGTCATTGGTCACAGCCAGCCTTCTTCATGAGGGAAAATCCTGCTTGTTGAACCTGATTTCCTTCTATGACAGGATAAATCTCCTAGTTAATCTAGGAAAGCCTAGTACATGTAGTCTTTTTAGACTTCAGTGAAGCATTTGATACTGTCTCTCACAGTATCCTGGACAAAATGTCCAAAACACAGCTGCTTAACCATGTTATGCAATAGGTGAGGTCTGGCACCAAGAATTATAGTGAATGAGGTAACATCAGGCTGCCTTCTGGTTATTATTGTGGATCTATCCTCAGCCCAGTTCTTTCCAACTCCATTAATGGCCTGAATGTAGGACTCGAAGGGATACAAAGTCTGTCAGTGACATTATATGGGCAGGAGCTGCCAACTCTCTCAAGGGTAGAGAGACCTTGACAAATCAGAGAGACCTTGACAAATCAGAGAGATGGGCAGTCCCCAGCCATATGAAGTTTAACCAGGGAAAGTGCTGGATTCTGCACTTGGTACAGCACAGTCCTAGTTTTGTGTTATAGACTGGTGTACAGGAGGCTGAGGAATAGTGATGTGGAAAGGGAGGGAATCTGGGGGTTCTGGTCAATTGCAAGTTGACCACAAGTCAGCAGTGCCCTGGCAGCCAGGAGAGCCAACCTTGTCCTGGGGGGCATCAGGCACAGCATCGCCAGCAGGGCAGGGGAGGGGATTGTCCCGCTCTGCTCTGCACTGGGGCGGCCTCACCTCAAGTGCTGGGGGAGTGTTGGGTGCCACAATATAAAAAAATCATTAAGCTGTTAGAGAGTGTTGAAAGGAGGGCCATGAGGATGGCAAAGGGTCTGAAAGGAAAGCTGAGGTCACTTGGTCTGTTCAGCCTGGAGAACAGGAGACTGAGGGGAGACCTCATTGCAGTCCTCAACATCCTCATGAGGGGATGCAGAGGAGGAGGTACAGATCTTTTCTGTTTCATAACCAGTGACAAGACTCAGGGAAACAGCATGAAGCTGAGTTTGGAGAGGTTTGGGTTTGATAACAGGAAAAGATCCTTCACCCAGAAGGTGGTAGGGCAGTGGAAAAAGCTCCCCAGGCAAGTGGTCACAGCACCAAGCCTGTCAGAGTACAAGAAGTGCTTGGACAATGCTGCCAGGCACATGGTGGGGTTCTTGGGCTGTCTGTTGGGTTCAATGATCCTGATGGGTCCCTTACAACTCAACATATCCTATGATTCTGTGATTCTATGATCACAGAATAAATCAAACACCAAGACTGAAAATTATCTTTTGCTGCCATGTAAGAACATAGTCCTTTTGTTTCACATTTTCTGTTATCACATCCTAAAAAAAAGTTGATTATGAGGCTTGAGGAAAGATGAAGCATACAGTGCCAGTATTTTTTTAAAGATCCAGACTTTTAGAATGTATAAAATGATTTTTGTTAGTCTTTTGAGGAAATAATATTTTTTACTATTATGTTAATGAATATTTTATGTATGTTTGAATAGGACTATAAAGAAAGTAGTTTGGAGCTGATAAATCTCTCTCTTCCCTGTTGACTGGGACAGATTCCAGCTTTTTAGTTACCCATCAGCCGAGACAAGTCTCTCCCCAAACATCCAGAATTAATCTATAATCATACCTTCCTGGCCTGTAGCAACAAGTAAGTGTGACCCCACACATATCCAATGCCATTATAGCTTATTCATCTTTTGTTTTAAAGAACAAGTCTGGAAAGTTGCACTGCCAGCTCTGAAGCCTGATAACATGAGAATTCCCAACCAGTACTCATAGTGACATTTGAATCCAGCTCTGTGTTTTGTGTGGACCAATTCCAGGCAGACATTATGAATTGTGAGAATCATTCCAACAGACTAATGGCAAAAAGCTCACAAGTGCAAAGCTAGCTCATTATAAAGAGTGAGACCATTCATTTAGCTAACTGTTTTCTATCACTGATCATGTTAATTAGGAGAATTAGGCATGAAACAGCAATAACCTGGAGATATTGGCAATGCATTTTGTGTCTACGCATGGGTATTTGTGAGTCTGGTTAGAAGCCTATTTAAGATGGTTATTGCAGCATTCTGCTGTACCTTCTCTCAGCTTAAAAGAGATTCCTGAGTTGAGAAGAGACATATGCAATTTTTCTACTGTTCTCTAGCATCCCTCATCTCAGCTCCTGGAGAGTATTTTATGTGAAATTATACTTGATTAAATGCAAAACCTTGAACACATTTTTCCACTAAGAACTGTTTTACCACCAGACTTTGTAGTGAATTGATTTATGGTCTTTGTACAACTGATTATACACCATATAGACAGCAGTAATGTAGCAATGAACAAAGAAAATAAGCCACAGGGAAAAAATCTGGACCATTGCTCTTGTGTAGTTGTAGATTGTAATGACAAAGTAGATTCTAATTGCAAGGCTTTGTGTAGGCCAGTGTTGGTAAGATTACAGCCCATGGACACTAAAGAGCCCTGGTCACTCAGTTTCTAAATATCACTTCTGGGAGACAAGTATTGCCTAAAAATTGAACTTTGCATTACTGCCTTTCAGCAGTCTGTCTGAATTCATCACGAAGTTCTCTGATCCTCAGCACAGGAAAGGACAGCAACCTGGTTTCATGTCTGCTGCTGAGCTGTAACATGAATAAATTCAGAAAGGTGCAGGGATAGCCCTCAAATCTGCTAGTGTTTTCATTTCCCTATCTATAACAAACCACAAAGTAAGATATTAATTTGATGTTTAGGTGTCAGGTAATAATAATAATTTGTGTTGTATTTTGGTGTACTCATTTAACTCTTGTCAGCTATAGTCAGTGAAAAGTGGCAGCAAAGGAAACAGGATCCAAATAGCACCACATAGCTGTCTGTCCAGTTCCTTGGAGTAAGTTCTAGTCTTTTGGATCAGAAGATTTCAAGCAGACAGCCTTTTCTTGCTGCAAATACAAGCTAGCAGAAAAGCAGGCCCACCAGAGACACCCTTTAGTACATCTATTACTACCATTCTGCACTACAATGAAGAATTTAGGTACCAAAAAGAAGCTTGAAATGAAAAGGCACTGATACATTTTTGAAGATTTTAAATGCTCTCATCAATCACTCTTTTTAAGATAGTTAATTCAGTCAGAACTCTAAAAGTATACTTTCAGAGCCTTGTCTGGGGCTTTGAGTTTAATTCTGTGGTTTTGGTGTTCAGTGTGAACTAATCTACATTTAAAGATGACCCTCTGGATTCACTAAAATAAAAGAACAATGAACCCAAACCAGACCAGACCAAACCAAACCAAACTAAGCAAAAAAAAAAAAAAAAAAAAAAAAAAAAAAAGGAAAAAACCCGATGAATATTTCCATACAGTTGCCAGTCCATAGCAGTGATGTTTTTAAAGGCTAGTGAATTCTGGCCCTTGCTGTCAGGACTGTGATGTTGCAGTTGCTTTCTTTGATGAGATTGAGTCATGGGCATTAAGACCTATTTTTAACTGCTGTTGTAGAGTATCTCATTAAAAAAACCGCAATGAATTGTTAATTTCTTGAATTTGGAATCAGGTCTTCACAAAAAACATCTTTGGCTACTTTCAGTGGCACTGTGCTCCAGGGTAAAATGAGGAAACTGCCGATGATATTTACAAAGTTCATTGAGCTACAAGGTTCAAAAGTGTTATAAATAAATCCATTTTACTATTATAATTTAAAAATAATAGTATTTGGGATCAGTATTTTTTGAGGTAGGAAGAAAAGACACGTCCTGGTTTTAGAACCATAAAATTATCTTAAATATATAAGAAAACAGTTTGGAAGGAAACTTGAAGAAAATTGAGAATATTTAATATGCAAAGAACATGTGTCAAAGTGCCAGATAATGCTGCTGCAAATATTATCCAGGTCAGCAATAGCCAAACTTTTCAAAATTATATTTTTTCATGAGACCAATAGCATATTCCTTTACCACCTGATTTTTAACTGAAGTTATGCCAGGGACACTGTGATTTTCCAGTCTTGGCAGCTCACCATGTCTTTATTTGGAGGCCTGTACTAGATTAGCCTTATGCCAATCTGGTGTTTGAAATAGTAGAGCCATGACAGCCAGGGATTCAAATAGGCTTTCTAACAAAACGTGTTCACAGAATTCGCAGGACCTGAATCAGGGTTGCAGTGTCTGGGAGAATTCATAAAGTATAGCATAGCAAAGTATATAGCAAAGTATAACTATTTCGGCATTACCTTTCTAGGAAACCACATCATAGCACTTCAGAATATGTTCTAGTGGAAAATTATATCTGTTAGTGTTGCTAATATTCAGATGATAGGAGAGAAAAATCTGAAAATGACTCACAGAATAGATTATAACCACAGAAAAATATATTTGTAAACACTTGAATTGAGAAATAGCATAGAAATTGTAACCACAAAATTTAATATGGCTAAAAACTGTACTGAAACTATAATTACATGTTAATTTTTATGATGGTGGTTGTGGGTGGAGTTGTTTTGTGTTTAGGGATTTTTTTTTTATTATATGAAAGCAGAAGCTGGTTTGGGCAATAACTTATTGGTTTTAAATTTGAACATCCCTTAACACATCTCAAGAGAATTTAACAATTCACTGTAGTTGTATTTAATTTAAAATACCTCCAAAAGTTGCTTTTGGAAGTGTTGTTAAAAAAAAAATAGTTACTTTAGGTTCTTTATTTTTAGTCTTTTTCATTTATATTTTTATAATTTAAATTTTAAAATAAAATTTAAGAATTTTGTTATGGCTATTTTTTTAAGTATTCAAACTTAAATATTCCTTTTCCTGTTAATAGGTAAAGTCATAGGCATTTCAGGACAAGCAGGCTGAAAATTCTTTCTCAGCATTTTCTGCTTTAATGTCACAGTTATGTAAAACATTACTCTCACTTACCCCTTCCTAATCAAAAAGCACACTTTTGAACAGTTTTTGAATATTTCAAAATATTTGCTGTAATCAAGATATGGGAGTTTATATTTTTGTTCTCATTGAGTTATTAGGAAAATCTGAGTTTTTGCCTTTTCAGAGAACAAATAGATACACAAAAGGTGTTTGACATTGATCAGATATTTAGAGGAATAAAATAATGTTTCAAATATGTAAAATTTCTCATTCAAGCTACCACTAAGGTCAAAAAAGTCAGCACATGCTGAAGTCACTTAAATATCTACTGCTGGGAATACACCCTTTCAATCAGCCAATAGTCAATTGGTCCATGAAACTGCACTGACACTTTTAAAGATATCCAAAATTGTATGGTTAAAGATAGATCAGGAAAGACAATTCAGTCTGATAAAGTAGTTGAGAGGAAAGGTATAGCTAGCTCCTCAGTCACTATGACATTCCTGTTGCATCTTCTTAAGGCTTCTGTTCTCTCCTGGGGTCTGCACAGAAAATATGAGTGCCCAACTTAGACCTTATAGTAGAACATTAAGGAGTCTCACTACAAAAATAAATCATGGTATATCTGAGATGATGAATATGGAAGTGCTCCTCAGCACCTAAACTTAGCTGTGCAGCTCATACTGTATTGTTCAAAATCAAATACCCCACGGCATCTTTTCTCCACTCTGCTTTCCTTCCACCTGCATACCGAGCACATGGACCAGAAATAAGCTGGGCATGTTCTCCCACCATTTACCGAATTTCATTGTGATAGGAAGTCAGCCTATGACTTAATGTGACCTGGATCCCTTGAAGCATGATCCTCTACCTCTGAAGCCAGTAGATTAAAATTCATGGCTTTCATTAGTGCACAGTGAGAAAACCAGCAAGTTCCATACAGTAGTTATGGATGTCTCCTTCTTTGCAACTGGAAGTACTGTTAAATTTTCTTCTTAGTGTATGAATAATGCACAAAATTATTCTAAAGTTCTACCTTTACCTAAAGTTAAAAAATTAGGCATTAATAAAGATCATGAAGTTTGTTCTTTGAAATAACTCACAGGCCACCATCTGCCAGAACATATTTTTTGTACCTTATTGCAATACCTATAAGACAGAGGGCATTCAGACAGGCCTAGCTGACTAAGCTTACATAAGAACTTGTGTTGCTCTGTTTCAAACCCAAAGGAAATAACATTCCTGCTACTGCTAATCAAAATAAACTTGCTCATATGCAATTATAACATCCTGACCTTTTTAAACTCTATATTAAGTATTTCAGAGCATGTGATAGATATTAGCATGTGTTGGGGGGTATTTTTACCATTATCCTCATGCACTCACATGAATACAAATTGACTATCAGAAACAACACTAGGAAAATGATCATTTTCCCCTCAATTTTTAGGCAAAGTAATGTCTTCCTTACATTAGACTTTTTGAATTAGTGTTTAGTGATGTACACTCCCATCTAGAGTTAATATACACATTTTCATATATACATATATATAGAGAGACACATAGATACATATTTATATATCACAGTTACCACTGAATTTGGAAATACATGCATGTGTATGCACAGGCACACAGAGCTCCTTCATATTTTTGAGAAAGACATCTTTATCACAAAAATCTTTATGTTGCATGTGAGTTTCAGCAGCTTCAGCAAATAGTCATTAACAGCACTGAGAGGTGGCTGCTGTGCAACAGAAACACTCACGCCTCACATAGAAAGGAAATTAGAAGGACTTTTCAAAAAAAAAAGTGTCTCAAAGTAGCTCCCAGATTTACAGTTTATGATGACTGTTTGTAAACAATTGCATTGGCATGTTTGAAAAACAAATGACTGTCTTTTCCAGTACACTTAGGCATATAAAGCTGAGATCAGATGATGCAGTGTCTATGTTTTTGTCAGTGTATTTTTTCCATCTAGAGTAGTAGTCCACAGTTATCAGCATTTGAAAGGAATTTATTTACCCTCCAGACAGAAATTCTGCTGTTTGCTACTACCTGCAGCTGAGGTGCGCACTGCTTATCTGGATTGATGGTATAATTTCTGCCCCAGACGGACTAAAGCTGCTACATTAGTCTCTAGAAGTGAGCTAAGTTCAGATTCCTAAAATAGCACAATATACCAGGAAAAAAATGCTTTGTCCTCTACCCCTTTCTTGGTAGCATTTGCAAAAGCACTTATGATATATAACCTAAGGCAGTTTAAAAAATAATAAAATTTATAAATCACCACAGCTGCTTTGAAAATTACTTGTGACAGAACATGGATTTTTTGGTGCCTGAACACTTTTTAAAAATCTGACTTCAGGCAGCTTCTCAAAAACACAGAGGTGAGAAATGAGTAGTTCTTGTGTTTCAGTACCGTGCTTGTAACATCTGTATCATTTCAATTATGTATTTATTCAAGAAGGAGAGATTTATGGTAGAATAAAGTCAATAGAAAAAACTGCATCTGAATTCTAATTACATTTGTAATGGGGTGGTCATGGAAAGGTGTCCTTACTAAATAAATATTCATGTTAACTTTGAAGCAACCTTTAAAAAATCCAGTATTGAAACAAAACAAATATTTTAACTTTAAGTCATCCTAGCTTTCCAGATTTAATCTTTTTATTAATTAAATAAAAATCAAAAAAATTAAAGTCATTGTCACAACTGGTAAGTTTCCTGTGTTTGGCAATATAAAAGGTCAGTTTTAAAAATACGACTGATGTTGAACATATGATTCAGGACTTTTGATTCATTCCTACATGTAGGTAACAGATCACTTCAGCATGTGAGCTAAATCACATTGCTCCAGCATTTTTTAAATGCTTATTCTGAGTCTCACACTTACACAAGTCAGTCGTGTCAATATGCTGACAATTTTTGGCCTGTTTCCAATTTGTGAAAATTAGCTACTTGATAAAGTATCTCAAGATGCTCTTTCAAAACTACTTTTGCTTTTGAGATCTCAAGTGTCAAAAAATGACATTTAAGTAATATATTTATGTTATGAGAAAGATGCAGAAGAATAGATATGGAAAAATAGCATTGTCTAAAAGCCAGGAAAATGGGATGCTATGCTTTTGCTAATTTGCCTTGTGACCTGGGGACTATCTTTTTTCTTTGCCTTCATTTTTCTCCCACTCATAGAATAAACAAATTAGGTTTGGTAGATCTAGTGCAAGGGTGCCTTCCTAAAGATTCTCTCCATTTTACTTCCTATTTGTGTTTGATGTGCTTTTGTGTACTTTTTCTTCTTTGTTTATAATACTATATATTTTACCCTGTAGCTCTGTTTTTCTGTATATCTGGGTAAGGAGGACAATCTTTCCTGGAGCTCTAGCCCTTTGTTTTAAATTTGCACCTCAGTTCAAAGCATAGCAGAAAAAACCTCACACAGGCTTAGTCAAAATTTTAAAAACTTTTCCCTTTCTATTTCAGGTAGTCACCACACACACTTGCCCTCTATATGACAGAAAGCAAACAAATAAAAAAAAACCCAAAACACTCAAATCACTCTAAACCAAAGGAAAAAAAAAAAGTGTATGTTTTATTGGAATGAATGCTCATTAGCAGTTACAGTGCTTTACATGTGCTCCTGGAGTGCATCTTCCAGCTTAATTTAATCAGAAAGAAATTGCTTTGCTCTATCCAAGACAGCTTGGCAGCATGAACCAAATTGTAGTACACAGGGACAACTAGAAAGTTCACTTTAGAAGTGTGCATCTGATCCAAACATAATCTCCAATAAAGATATAACTGTCGAGACAGCCCCAGCAGTACAAAATGTGTTGATTTCTGCTTCTTTCTCTCACACCTTTTCAAGCTCTTATGTCTTCCAAAGCTAATCTTAGAGTTAAGGAATTGCAGAAAATTCATCATTTTACTATGACAAATTTAAACATTTCCAATCAGTTTTCTGCATAAAATTTAATGGACAGTACTTGTACCTTGTCTAGATGCTATTCTTTGTTTTTTTCCTTTATTTTTTTCTGCTATTAGGCCTTCTGCTACAAACATGGACAAAGTTAGCTTTACCTTGTCGTCTTATTTATCCTCCTGAAATGGTTGTCACCCAAGCCAAAAATGCCGTGTGTGTTCCACACATCCCTCATATGGAACACACCAAGCACAGTCTTACCGTGTGCCTGCTCAGAGAGAAGACAAATTTTAGTAGACTTAATGAAAATACACTGTCTGTGAAAACATAGAGTCACCCAACTGCTGTACCTAAAAAAGCAGTGGTGGTGCATTTCTCATTTCCAAACACACTGAATTTTGCTGCTTTAGCAAGCAGATGTTAATCACTTTGTCAAAAACCTGCACAGAATGAAGCAAGACAAAAAAAAAAAAAAAAGGAATTAGCCAAAAAGAATAGATTTATGCATGCCCTCAGTTGGATATTTGACCATCTAGTGACAGATAGGTAAGCTGGGAGTCAGAAGGTGTGTCTTGGGGTGACTTGATGTGTATCCCCTATCTCTGCTCTATGCTCAGAAATTATTTTGTGCCTTTCTATGCCTTTAAATAGAGCCTGAGAAGGGGAAGAGAAAAAAAAGAGTGGACTTTTCAAAGCAGTTTTGTGTTCAAGCACACAGACACACAGACTCCCCTGCTTCTGCAGCAGCAAGCAGCAAGAGTGGAGAAGCACCCTTTTTTTCAGCCAGTTCTTTGGCTCCTTTTCTCTGGAGGGAGACAGGGAGTTGAAAATTATTTTCCTGGGACTTTGGTTTTTTGCCTTCTTTTTTTCTGGACTGTTACAACATAGAATACACCAGGAGAACTTTCTACCAAGGTTCTGGCCCTGGAGGTGGGTCCAGACCCAGCTCCAAGGAGGAGGAGAGAGTCTGCAACGTACAGAGGACTCTGAAATTTTCCCAGATTTCTCTCCACAGCGAGAAGTGTTATTATTTAGCGTTATTATCCTTTTCCTGTGTGTTTGTTAAATAAAAAGTTTTTATCTCTTTAACTTTCCTCCGAGGAAAATTTCTTTTTTCCTGAATCTGGTGGGGGAAGGTTGTAACCTGCCTTCTATCAGAGGTTATTTTTCCTCCAAATTTGTCCAAACCGGCACAAGGTGTCAGAAAATATGGTTGTAGTATGAAGGAAGACCTGGATATGATAATATTAAGGGAGAAAACTGGAAGTATTCTTAAGGAAATGACAGTAGGTTAGTGCTTGGCACTAAGACAGGAAGGACAAAATATCAATGTAAATCATTATTGACATATAATCTCATAAATTGCCTAGGAGTCACAGGCATCACCAAATTATCTTACACAATGCTAGAACACAGGAGTAACATGGCTAGCAATGTTCAGTCATTACAGCTAAAGGACAGGGGTTTTTTATATAAGTATACTGTGTGTTCATGAGGATGGAACTTTTAGTGTGATGTGTTATAATATGACTATGCATTACTGGAAATTACTGGAAATTATGTCATTGCCAGTATATTCAATTTACCGGATTATTCCCTGCATGGCTTTATTGTTTAAACTGTGTGTTTTCTTTTACTTCCAAAGAAATCAAATATCCTCATAAGCAATACAGATAATTAAATTTCTACTCTGGACTCAATACCAGCTTTAAATCGTCAAGCATAATTCCCCAAATAGCATATAGATTGTTTAGCTCTCTCCTGAATTAGACATCTTGGTAGAGCTGCTCATTTTGTTCTGGTGGGCAAAGCAGGTAAACCAACAGAAGTAACAACATATGTTCCAAAAGCATAGAAGATAATGGAATGATACAAATTCCTCTTAAAGCAACAGAAAATAAACCCCAACATGTAATCTCTACTATTGATATTCACCAAATTTTTTTTTTCTAGTGAATTTAATTAGCTTTACTGAAAGATAGTGTCAAGTGTTGCTCAGTCAGCTAATTAGTTAATAAGAGAGGATTTAGAACATCATGAGAGAATTGCATTTTATGTCATTCAAAATTTCCATAGTTGTCCCTGCGTAAAACTTTTCCCAGAGAATAGGTGAAAGAAATTCATTATCATGGATCAGCCTGACAGCAACTGAGACAGGTAACTGCTGAATGTGGAAGCTAACAAGAAGATGGCAAAGGCAAATATACCAGAGTAAGTAACAACCCAGAGTGGATGACACTCAAAAATGAATAAATCTAGAAATCCTGCAGAGAAAACAAGCATAGGAATAGATCAAAATTGTAGATCAAATAAGAGCACTTCTTATCCTTTCTACACATACAGCCAGCATGTCCTTGGCAAAAATCTTACTGTTAATGTATATAACTTTGTTTCATCAGCTGCTGCATATAAGTGCATATAAAGGGTATATCATGAAGCCCAACAGGCTTTACATCTCTATCCCTGTTTCTTGCTGCCTCCATTACATTAATCCTGGTTTATTTATATGTCAAAATTGCAGTGAATTAAAAATATTTCTCTAAAATCTATCAACTTTCCAAAGTGACTCTCCAGTGTCATATACTAGGGTATATGGGAAGCATTCTAGGTTTGACCCTATTTGAGAAAGGATTTTCCAGCGCATTCCATGTTCGGAAAAAAATCCAACAACAAAAAACTCCACACTACCACTCCCTCCCCCTCAAAATCTCATCTCAGGTTACCATATTGTTTTCATTCTTCAACATATAGCCATGCTTCAATATGTATTCAGCCACCCTCACACTGCCTCAAATGGTTTGACTTGAGCTAAATGAAAGGCATATACTAATACAAAATCAAACTCCTGAATGAGCTTGCATCTCAACAATTGCCTACAGAAGAGTGGAAAGCACCAGCCAATTACCCTAATTCTAAGACAGACGTTTCAATAGTTACATTAAGTCTATTGTGTACCAGATAAAAAAATAGTAGTTCATTCTAAGAAATAAAGATATCCTTCACTTCAGAATTCCTACAATTTTCCCTTCTGAAAATCTTTCATCTAGCCATAGGAGTAGCTAAAGTCAAATTATTTCTAGACAGATAGGAGTGATGAAAAAATATATGGCAGTAGAGATTATGCAAAAGCCTATGCAGATAAACACTTGAACTTTTATATGTCAAATTCACAGACACTTTATTTTCCATTGTTCAGTTGGCATCAAATGTCACTGTGAAAAGATTTTTTTTTTTAAATCAAGTCATTTACATCATGTAATAATCATCCTAGAGACTTGTGAGATTATTTTTAAAATAACAGCAAGGCCTTATTCAAGGCAGCTTTCAAGGAAGTTGTGAAGGCATATGAAAAATCAAACCCCAGTCAAATAAAACACGCACTCAGTGGTTTGAAACATGGAGAAGTTTGTCTGAATCCTTTTTGAACATTGAAAAACAGTTTCTCTGCTTTCTGAATTTAATAAATATCAAGAAAATTGTAGAAATTTAGCCTTTATTATGAACATTTTGCAATATGAGTACATGAGTATGCCTCTGATTCACTCCTAATTTACACTATTACTATGTGTAGGATACCAAATCATATTTTTAAAAGATGATCTTGCTAAAATTTTCCTTTCTTTCTCACTTCTTCTCTTTATTATAAAATTGTATAGACTTTTTAATTTTTATAAGAATAATTCTTCAAAGACAGAGAGCAGGTTGCTGAAACTTTAAGTGCATATAAATATAAGATGCACATTTAACCAAAAATAGTAATTTTATTTAGTTCTATCTTTGACCCCCCAAAATATTGGTCTCTCTTATTTTTATTTTTTCATATAAATAATTCAATAAGTTAATAAATCAAATTTATCTTGTTTTGTTCTAGATATAAATGGTATCTTTAAAGATAAACAATAAGAAGGAATTGTTTTTAATAAAATTTTAATTTTTTTTTTACTCTTTTAAGTTATTAATACATTGGCTTTCATTTTAAAATCATAGAGATGGGAAAAAATGTGTATAATAATTAGCAGTGAACTAACGAATATCCATGGTGGGTTATCCTATTCTCCTTTGAACTTTTACTAAAGAATTAATTATATCAATTAACAAACAGCTGTGAAGACTATTTCTGCCTGTGGCTGGTGCTCCTCTTGGATGGATTTCATCTTACAAAATGCAGATGTCTATAGTACAGAGCTAGTCACTTTAAAAGATGCCTTTGTGTGAAAGTAAGGAAAACTTCTAGGTTTTAGGTCTTCTCATCCTAAAACAGACATCTGAAACTGAATGTCTCTCTTTACAAAGAGTCTACTTTCTCTATTACTTCTAAAGAAAGCTTTACTGAGATCCCACTCTTGAACCCTGAAAAACCAAATGGCAATTATGATCCATCAAAAACACAACACCAAGGGTTTACAGAAAATTTTTATCCCTTTACCTAAGCTGCCTGTCAAAGAACTCAGTATATTTTTCTTACAGAAAGCTGTAATTTATATTAATTATCTATTTTCCTAGGTGGTGGCTTGGATGGTGGTTTTAGAGAAAAAAAAAGAGAAGCAACTACTTCAGCATTCTGTGGCTCCAGAAATCACCAGCTACTAAATTCCCAAAATTGGGAAGCTGGCTGTCACTACTGGAGAAAAACAACATGCTCCTTCGGAAATTTTTTTTTTTTAACTGTTCTTTGGGTTTCCAGAACTGCAAGCACTGGTACTGAGCAAGACAGAAGATGCTGGCATGTAGGCGTTTTTTCATTGAGAAAAATCTATTCATATCTTAAATTCATTGTGTTCATTTTGTTCCCTCCATATAGAAAATTGTGTTTCTGAGAACAACAGAATTAAAATAAGGTAATTAAAATGCAAAGGAAGAATGTTGTTTTTTTCAGTTTTTTTGATGAATTGTGGAATTAATCTACTCAAGAGACAAACTGAAAGAATCATCATTTGGATTCTGAGTTGCTGCTAGTGCTAACAGAACTTTTTAGTCCAAACTTTTTTTTCTTTGGGTGTCACAAATATAAACCATCTGGTATGCCAGCTGTCCATGTTTCTTTTTTACGTATACAGCAAGAGAGGGTAAAAAACCTCCAAAATTGCAGACATTATGCATTTTCTGTTTATCATCATCATCCTCATCATTATAACCTTTTTAGCTTTTTAATATATGATTTTGCTGCTTCTTGCCTCTTAGATCTCTTGATACATTGTAGAATAGAGTTTTGTTTTGCTTCCAGTGAGTGCTCTGTGTGATTTAAGGGAGGCAGAAATCTGAAATATATCTTATTACAGTTTTACTGTTCACTAGTTGCAATTTTGTTTCACAAGTTAACACAAATTTTATTACTCAATTTTACTACCTGTCTGTTTTTAGAAAAGATTAATTTCTCAATGCAAAATGGTTTTAAATACAGTCGAAGACTATACTAATTTTAACCTGAGGCTGAGTTTTGTCCTCTGTATTTCATTTAATTTACAAATTTTTACCAGAACTAGTCAAAATTCTGTATTCTGCTTAACTTCTAATAGCTAGCACCCTAATTTAATTACACCCTAGGTCCAGTTTATCACTCTTCTGCCTGAGAAAAGCGAAAAATTTAATTAAGGGTCAAAGGTTTGCTCATATCAGCAAGCTGTTCCAGGCACAGTTTCACTCAGTTTAAAGAGAATCCTAGGATGCTGGTCCATCGTTCTCAGTAATTGTCCTGAATGTTATTTAAAGTTTTGTCCAGGTAATTCTCGAGAAGTCAGCTTTTCTATAGGTACCATAAAGTTATTATTTGCAACACAAATTCTTGTTTTACAAGTCAGGGAAATAAAAATACCTCGAGAGACTTTTTTGGCTGTTAGAATCATCCCTATAGGTAAATATGGTCTTTGCCTTAAATGAGGTCTCTGAACTTGGAGGGGCATCAAGGGCTAAAAATTTTAAGATTGATTTCAGAGGTAGTTACTCCATATTTGGGAGCACAATGTGGAAAAAAATAAACGAGCAGCACTCTAAGTCCTTTCTTCAGGAAATCCACACCTTCAGCTGAGGTAATCAAGAAATCATTATAGGATTGTACATCAAAGGCAAGCTACGAAATAATCTTCTTATCAGTAAAAATCAGAGCAATTGTACTCACAAACCAAAACCTGCTAGGATTTTGTTCTGTGTTTGCGTACTCCCAATGTTAATCTTCTCTGCTTAGCAGAACAAGATAATTAAATTCTGAAGATTCTTGGAAAAAAAAAGTTGATCTAAAACACTTGTATTCAGCATGGCTCATTGTAAGTGTTATCATGCAGTAGAACAACTTCTGAATTAAAGTCAGAAAAAGCTCTACAAAGGCCGAAATATAAAATGGGAAAGGAATGTACATATTTAATCACATAAATCAGAATTTAAATAAATAAATAAATACTCACTATTTCTTGTAAGGAGAATTTTCAATTAAATAAGAAAAATAATTGGTAAAAAGTCGTATGGCTTTTTGTGCAAGGTCTGGGGAAAAAAACCCAAAAAATTCAGAACACAAATTATCATTTACCCACCTACCTGTTAATGGTTTAAAAAAATAGCATTTAATTCCATTCCTACAGTATAATCAGGGAGTCCATCTCTGTTGGTTATCTACTTTAAAATACGTCAAAATTATGACCGTTGCCATAATGTTATCATTAATTAACACAGAAAGTACAGTGTTCAAATGTCCAACATGAAATCTCTTCTGTTGTAAGTATTCACTCTTTTATCCTGTCAATCTTTTTAATCTACTTGAACAAATAAGAGGATAATTTTTTCTTTTCTGGTACATAAGCAAGGTAATGTTGGTATTGCTTAACCATAACCAAGTCCCTTACACTAAATATAATAAGTATCAAAACCTTTAAATTAATATTATATCCAATGGCCTGAAATTATTTTACCTTTATTTCTTCTTTAACATTTCATATAATCAAAATTCAGGAAGATCCTGAGGTCATTCAAGAAAGAAGACTAGAAAATTTAAAATTTTTCAATCATAATAACAGAATAGTAACTCTATTCTTTGGAAAGCCATTAGACATTATTTTTTTTTATCAAATTAATTTAGTTTGTTCATTATTTTAATTTATCTCTAGGTTTTTCACTTAGAGGGTGCTTGAACACTGCAACAGTGTCCCCTGAGAAGTGGTCACAGTACCAAGACAGAGTTCAAGAAGCATTTGGACAACGCTCTCAGGTACATGGTGTGACTCTTGGTGTGTCCTGTGCCAGGCCCGAAATTGGATATGGCCTGAAATTGGATCTTGATGGGCCCCATCCAACTCCGTATATTCTATTCTACTAACTTGTCTTGCTGTAGATGTCAGATTCCACTGATGGCTTTCTTGGAAATGCCAAAAATTTCACTGAACATTTTAACACAAGTCAGGATTAAAACCCCTGCTTCCAAAGAAGGAAAACATGTTTAACTACTCTATTCGACAAAAGAGCTATCTCCAGTTGCCTCTTGAAGCTGAAGGCTAACAGTTTGCCCAATTAGGCATCCATACCTATCACTTCCTCAGGGCCACTGCTGCCATAGAGGCAGTCACATAATGACTTGTCCTTCTAGAAGCCAGTGACTCTGGTGATCACAGAAACTCATTACATTTCTGTGAATTATAAAGATGCATGATATAATTGAAGCTGATAATCTGTGTTCCCTAGATTCTCTCTAAGAAAGAAATTTTAGCTATCAGTATGGGGTAATAAGAGATTAGATGGTGGGCCAAAAATCTCACCTTGATTTTGCTTCCTCATCATTGCTCTTTAATTTCTCTGCCAGTATATTAGCACCAACACCAAATGTATATTATGCCCCCCTTAAGGAACAGCAGGATTGGAGAGATTTGTGAATTTGGGAAAGTGATAATTGACAGATGAATCTCACAGAAAGTGATAGATGAAACATTCTGAAATGTTAGCTTGAAGAATGTATGCATTATGCAAAATAAGAAAGAGAGCATCCTTTGCAATGTGTAAAAAGGAAAACTTTATAGATGTGGTGGCATACTATTTTGCAGTGATCAGCTGTGATCTTTCAGTTCAATTGTGCTATAAAAATGAAGCAATGAGAGCTTGTTATAGCTACCTGCTCAAACATATAAGTAACCATGCTAGTTATGGAATGAAAATGACTAGAACTCTGCAAGAAAATAATTGTTTAATAAATATAATATTCTTTTGCATAAAGTCCACCATGCAATCATAGACCTTTAATGACAACAATCAGAGCTTATCTTTTGGAGTTTAAACCCATGACAATATTTTTTCCCTCCAGTGAACAAAATAGCACCTGCAAGAGTCTGGTTAGATAAACTAGGCTTCCTGCAAGAGAGAGGTGAAAAGATGGATGCAGATGATGACAACGTTGGCAGGTTTCTAGCATACTCTATGACTCCCAATTGAATATTGCTCACATGCTGTTATTTAATATAGGCATTTGGGACCAGGACCATGAAGCTGATAGCTTGCTATACCAAGACATGTTCTGAGATAATTAGTAGTGGTAAAATGCCAGTGCTTCTGACTGTGTGAGAAAAGGTGTGTAGTCAGCTCAAGAATCATTTGTCATTTTATACTATATCTATAAGCTAACCTGCCTTGGGAGATCCTAAAAGTTTATTTTTTTTTAATGAGATTGGAGGGGTTTTTTTAAATTTAATGTCAGTAGTTTTCACAATGGCTGCAGAACCCCTGAAGATAACAGTTAAAATGCAGCTATGAGTGGAAAAAAAAAATGGAAAACTTTGCTAAAATAAGAATTCCTCCTCATATATATTGACAGAAATTGCTAGAATTTGGTTTTACAGCACATTAATATAAAGTTGTTTTAAAGACTAGAGTTATGACATAATGGATCTCTATTTTCTTTAGATGTATGCTTAGAAGCTTTTAGGTTCTCAAATCAATTTACTGCTGAAATGGGAAATTTTTACATATCACCTGTGCCCAAGAAAAAGAAGTAGAGTATTTTTCTAAGTCTGATAGAAGATTAATCCTAAAGAATAGCTTAATGGAAAACTTGACAAAAATGCCAACATTACAAATCCTAAACCACTTAAAAATTCTGAAGCAGCCACCACTGTGGTGATGTAATATTGTTTCTTGTAGCCATTTACCATATGCAAGGCTGAGAGTAGCATCTTTCCAGTTTTTTGACACCCAATTTTCCTGAAATAAAATACTTCTTCCCTTTACCTGTAGTTTTAGCAAAGATTCTAGCATTTTTCTTTAGTAAGCTGGAGAAAAATGTTTGATTGAATTAAGCTAATGATTGTGACAACTACCAACTTCTCAGTATCAATGGAAACATTATACTTTAGTTTGTTAGTATACTGATCTGTATTTATAAAATAAAAATAATACTTTCTTCCTGTCACTAGCTATAAGTTCTTAAGGTGCTTTATTGCATGTTCCACAGAAAAGGATGTGAAGATATAGTTGCTCTGTGTAAATGATATTTTTTTATATTCTATTTTGTCCATATTGGTCATTGGCTTTTTGTGAAGCAAAGTTCACAAAAAATTAGCATAAAGTGGCAAAATAACACACCTTTGTTCACAATTAATTACTTAAAATTGCTTAAATTTATTGCTTAAACTAATTCTAGTGTTTCCTGTCTTCCAGGAACTTGGCCTTGTAATCTCAAAATTACTATATTCACTATTTAGTATATTTTTACTTCTCTATATATTTTATCTTTTCATTGATAGATTGTTCTTTGAATTTAAAGAAAGTTCTCTTATTATTTTTCAAATTGGTGTTTCCTTATAGAAATTTTTAATGAATGACCTCTTAGATTTTTTCAACTGAAGTTTTACATATCTTGATTTAATTGATGAATTATTGTCTATTTAGCTGAAAGATGAAAAGAATGTATTATAGAGAATATTGTAGATTATTATCTCATTTCATTTCTGCTGTAGACTGGTTCTTGTGCAAGGAGCACCCAGTTATTTCAATATTACTGCATTGACAAACACTGCTTTAGCAAAGATTTAAATTTCAAAGTGCTTGACAACTCTTCAAATCGTTGATTGTTTATTTTCTGCCCTGTTTATACTTGTGCTTCATCTCCCTTTGCAGAGAACACAATTCAAACACATTGAAGAAAGGGAAGGCATCATAGCAGGGATGGCATGTTTGATGGTATGTTTGCTGAATAAATATAGCATTACTGGCGTCTGCCTTCATTAGAAAAGTGCTGGTTTAAGAATCTGTAAAGGTGTATAATTTATACCATCACAATGGGAAAAATCAAGGGGTATTTCTCTATACTCCTTTCTCTATAAACCTTTATGGTCAAAAATTGTAAAGTAGCCGTTAAAACATTATGCAGAAAACAGTCTGCTTGACTTTAACACAAAGAAAATGAGTAAATAAAATGAAATAAAAGTCAGACTCTTTCTTATTCCTATACACACAATGAACATAACTTTTTCTCACATTATTTCATGTGTGAGGCTTTGGGTCGATCTGTTATTTGTAAGTAGTGAGGTACCAAGGAGACAAATAGAGTTCACAGCTAAAATAAACCTGAGAGTAAAACTTTTATGGTCCTTGACACATTCCCTCATAACTGCAGAAATCTATTTGATAGTAGAGGAAGTCTCGCATGCAGGGAGTAAAGCATTTATCATTGGCATCCTCACTTCACCTACTTTTTAGATAACTTATTTGACAGAAATGTCTCTCTGGAACAAAGATAAATGTTTTATTAGCTTTGCTAATTACAAATTCTAATGATTCCCAGAAATAAGGAGAATGGAGGGAAAAACTCTTGACCTTAAGAACAACAATTCAAACCATGTCTTGAGGCAAATCAGCAAATGACTCAGTAAATGACTCAGCAAATGACTCAGCAAATCATCCTTACAAAATATAATAATTTTTTAATAGTTCCTTCCCTCGAATGAAATCACTAAAGAAGAATAAAAGGGGTTCAATAACTGCATTCTTGTAACAGCTTTTGCTGTCATTCCTGTTAGCAAATCTAGTTAAAATGGATTTTTGGTTTAAAGTATAAAAACCTGTTCAGAACGTAAGTGAACAGGACAAGGCCAGCTATGGAAGCTGAGGCAAACCGGACTATGCTTTTGTGAAGATTTTTAAGTCTGAGTTGAAAGAGGGGACAGCCTAACTTTGGACAACTAAGCTTTGGATCTGAGTTAAGGAACTCACCTTCATATAACAGTGTGAATGACAGAGATACACTCAACTTCTCTGCTGGAAGACCACGGTGTCACACCCCCCTGCGCTGATCTAGCACCAATCTCCTTTGCTTCCCTTCTCTGCTCCCCCAACTTCCCTCCCGTGCACGGACATCTGTCTGCTGCTCAGTGAGCTGGGTCAGAGCAAAAAACTCATCCAGCAAACAAGTGAGTTGTTTTACACCAGTTTAGCTCCTCAACAAGATCAGTGATGAGGGTCAGACAAATGTCAATGCTGACACAGGGAAAGGCAAGGAGGAGGGCGAAACCACTCATTTGGGCAGATTTGATGAGGTTTGCTGCATCCTCTAGTTTCACCGATAAATCCTGGCTCCATATCAATCTTTGATGGAGCTTTTTGCTCCCTTTTCTTGTTTAGAATTCTCTATCCTGGTTAAACCATAAGGACACTATGGAAATTAACATGTTAGTTTAAGTACCTAATTTTAGGCCTAAAATTAGACAATCTTTTGGCTTTAGAGGTTTCACATTTAAGACACAGCTTGTGCAGTGATAAATTTGCCATCTTGTACTTAGCTGCAGTGGTCCCATGTTACCCTGTTTCAATTCACCTGCTAAGTTAAATCAGCCATTAAGCAATAAATCTTTAAAGCCATGTAAGGGACATGTGTGCACAAATCAAATTATTTATTAACAATATACCTCAGCAAAATGTCAGTGTGTATTGAGGACCTCCTGCACACCACTTTAAAAGTAAGTTCCCCAGAGCACAACTCAAAGAAATTGATTGAGTGCACTAATGTATTCTCATGTATTTCTCTTGATGCTGAATTTGCCTCATGCATGAAAGATTTTGCAGGGCAATACACAAGTTCTTTATTCTTTGTTCTTGAAGGTGTAAGCTAAGACTTTCAAAGTATACCTAGGCATATGCAAAAAGCAGCTTTTGTGCAAATATTTCTGAAAAAAACACCAGTGTAAGGAGTGAACTTTTGTCATTGCTCTATTATTTGCTTGAACGAGTGAGAACTATTGAGTTTATTAGATTATTAGCAAAAAACCTATTTATTCAAAGTAATTTCCCTGGATTTTCTCCATTTATTGCTGGATCCCTTATCTTGTTCTTTTCTCCATTATAACCGCTCCTATTTTCTCCAGTCTTCATTTTCTATACTATCTTCCCCTTTGTGTTTTGTGACAAGAAAGTGACAGATGTATAGGCTGCTTTCTAGTTAAGAAAAAATATTCCAAATTAAACTTGAATAAACACTTAACAACTGGGGAGCTTTATTTAGTAAATAACAGGATTTCATAAGTGATATATCATAAGGCATGTGCTTCTTTAATGTATGTTTATATAAGCCTTCATAGGTCTTGGTAGTACATTTCAGAAAAGAGTCGGTATAGAGAATATATGCTAAAATTTCCCCAAACAATGCCTGCAAGCAGGCACTGAGGCAAATATTAATTATGCAGCTTCTGAACTGTTCAGCTTTGCCAAATACTGTGACTGAATTTCACAAGGCAAGACATATGGCAAATGACATTGTGTCTGTCCTAATATAACAAATGTGATTCAATTTTCATGTAAACCTACTCTGACAATTTCCGTATGTGATTTACATATGCATTTTATATTAAACTATTCCCCCTGAAGC
>JACBWW010000001.1:38767908-38879359 GCA_020086605.1 Lanius collurio
GACTGTACAAGGTTTCGGGGTATATATATATATATATTTTTATTACCCAGCAGTATTGCTTCTCCTAAGAAGTATTTAGAAACATTTCTATCCAGTCCTTCAATCCTCATTATAGCCTTATTGTCATCAACCTAAACAGGAGCAGAGTGAACATTAAGAATCAATCTATCAGTCTAACAGCTGCTACAGAACAAAAGGCCTGTCTAAATAGATCCTATTATCATAAAACTAGGACATGAGTATCACCTGAAAGCCATCTGAAACTCTGGCTCTTAAAAGAATTGAACTTTGAATGATCTAATTTCCTAGAAATAATTAGGAAAATCCCAGCTCTTAAATGGATGAAATTAAGTTAATGCAGGTAGCTCAAGAAAGATGAGGTTCAGACAATAGATTTTTTCCTTTATTTTTTACTGGGGTCTACTATGCAACAAAATAGCTTCAAAGATCATCCTATATATGTTAGCATTAAGACAGAATTCATATTCATGGACAGAATTCATAGTGATGATCAGAATGTTGTTCTAGACTGCTTGAGCACATGATATCTTTAACATGATTTCTGTTTAATGGTAAAAATTAAGAAATCAGAAGCTTGATAAGCAAAAGTAGGAAAATACAGAGGGCTTATGCATACGATTGCCTGCTTTTGCCTTTAGAATTTAAAAAATAACTCTATATAACCTCAATTATTGATTATTCATAAAAATTTTTGAAAGCCTCCCTATGTAATTCTTCTGTGAGAGTACCAGTGGGCTTTTGGCCCTTATTTTTAATTTATTTCTATACACTAAATTTATCTTAGTATGTATTACTGTGTCGTAATGATTCCAACTGCCAGTACAAACCTGTTGTAAGAATATAAGGCACTGTATTGTGAAAGTCTCTTTTCTTTTTTCTTTTTTTTTTTTTTTTAAATACCCTTCAGTTATAATTAATCTTTCTGGTTTTGAAACACATTCATTTTATTACTGTGAACAATATACAACAAACCTGATATTGAAATAATTTACATGAAGGCATAGAGAGAAAGAGATGAAGCTTACTGGACTGTGACCACACTGGGAACAGCTATGCTGTCCGCCTTGCAGAGGGAATTCCTTCTGGATCATAGAAAACAATTTGAAAACTTGCTTCTACCTATATATGGAGTGCAAATCATTGCAGTTATGTCTACATAGACAGCTAGACTTACTTAATTACACTTTACAGGAAAACTTAGCAAAAGTAATGTGAGTACTTTAAGTAAAGCAAGCACAAATATATTTGTGAAATATCCCAAACTACACTTGAGATAGGCAATTTGAAGCACCCAGTGGCTGAAAATACTTGAAGAGAAGGATATTGCACTTGCAGCACTTATCTACAGCCATGATCTTCTAAAGAAGAGTGGGTGTGAAGCTGTGAAGAAAAGCAATTCCATTCTCAGTAGGCTACCACAGTACATTTTCAAAAGTTTCTAATTGAAGATATGCTTCATTTGCCTTTGCTATAAAAGTAGTCACATTTAGTCATGATTATGTCTGTAAATGACCTCATAAAAAGTAGTCTTGAAAAAAAACCCTCAAAATCAATCCAAACAAAAGTAACATTTATTATGCTTTTTTAATTATATAAACTTGTACATTTATTTGATCTTATTATCTAACCAATATCAAAAGAGTTAAACTCCATTAAACTCAATAATTTAAAGCTATTTTGATTGCAGGTATATTATCTTTATTAGGAAAATGCTTCATTCTAAAATGAAAAGGCCATATATTAAGGCTCCCAAAAACAATTCATAAAAATAATTATAGTATTGTGACTAATGTATTATTCATAGTCAGTATGTAGAGTGGAGCCCTCAGAAAGCTGTAAAGAAAGTGTTTAATAAACTAGCACAAAGTTATCATGAAACATGCAAGAAAAACCAAGAACTGTCACACACAGTTTTTATTGATTTCGCTGACAATTAATTCTACTTGAATATTAGGACTAGAGGGTTTTCAATGCCATAGCCTAAGCATGCCTAACCTCCTAAGACTCTCAGCCATACCTAAACACACAGAGATTTATGGTTCATTTTTTAAAAGGGCTTCAAATTACAGAATTTTAGATTAGTTAGGGGTTGGTGGCAATTTTTTTGTTGGGTTGTTTTGGGGTTTTTTTCAGGGGTGAGGTTTTTTGGTTTGGTTTGCTGTTCAAATAGAGTGGTAGAAAATAGGAGTCAATAGATTTTAAGCAGAAACCTTATGTCTTAGGAAAAAAACCCAAAGCAACAAGATTTATTAAACATCTTACAAATAATTTGCATAATTTAACTTCTAGGAAAGTGTGGGAAAAGGAAAGGGGACTGGTAATTTATACAGGTTTGCTTCCATTTTGGGCACAAACAGAACATGTCTTGTAGATCCTTCCAGTCACACCTCTAGTTTAGTTACCCTGACAGTGAGGCTAATTCTTCCTAATTTTATTTTTCTATCAACCTCAACCAATCAGGTGAATTTTAGTTGTCAATGGCAAGCAATAATTTTTTCTGAGATGCTCTATAATATATTTAATGATAGATAAAAAGAAATATATAGATGGGTATTTTTAATAAAATATGCATTTCTTTCTACTATTTAAGAAGTCTGCATTGAGACCAAGCAGATTTGTATTATGAGCAAGAGGAATACTCCGCTATTCACCCACTCAAGAGACCTCCATACTTTCTTGGCCAAGCACTGCTGGAAAAAGCCTTCAGTGAGAGCATTAGCTCATCTTTAAGGCCACAGCTTTGCCTTCTACATAGAATTTTCCATCAATCCAACCAGAATAAAACACGGCAAAGCCTACACAGAGGCTTGTCTTGCTTCAAATTAAGGAACCAGAGCAACTGTAAATATAATGAGATTTCAGTGATAAAATTTTTCAAATTTCATGTTGGAGAAAAAAAAAAACTTTGTTTCCTGACTTGAAATACGAATAAATAATTAAATATTGGCAATTGGAATACCAATTCCAATCACATTCATTTATAATTTCAAGCTTCTAATTTTCAATTTCTCTATGGAAAGTCTCCAGGAATGAAGATATAGAGCTGTAAAAAATTTCTCAGAGCTCAAATTTTGCTGACCACAAAGCAGCATTGTTCAGTGCTGATGGCTTTGTCCTTCATGCTGCTTCCCCCCATCTCTCCCAGCTCTCCAAATGGATCACTATTACCTACTGAACTTTACTTCAGCAAATATGTACACATGAGCCAAATAAATACCTCTCTACAACTGTGGTTTAGAGGTCAACTTATGGTCCTTTTATTGGCCCCAGATAAACAAGGAAAATACACACAGGTTCCAATATTTTATCTGTTCTTGCTCAAATGAAAGAAAATAGGCTATATCTGATCTTGTAGCAGGGAATTGCTCATATAACAATTTGAACAATCTAGATATTTCTCAAATTTTTTAAGGAGTTAGAAAATCAAATCCATAATTATCATAATTTAACACCAACCGACAACAAACCATCACTCACTCACTCACTCACTCACTCACTCACTCACTCCCTCACTCCCCTGCCCCTTTACAAGGATGAGGAGGAAAATCAGAAAAAAGTAAAACATATGGCTTGAGAGAAAAACAATTTAATAATTGGAAAAAAGATTAAATTATGACAATAATAATAAAATAAAAACAATATTAATATCATTGTAATGGAAAGGAGAGGGAGATTGAGGAATAAAACCCAACAAGTGATGCACTTACACAGTTGTTCACCACCTGCTGGCTGCCCCAAGCAGCGATTGGCCCCTCACAGATGATTATCCCCACTTTTCACACTGAGCGTGTTCTATGGAATGGAATATCTCTTTGGCCAGTTCAGGTCAGCTGTCCTAGCCATGCTCGCCTCTGTCTTGTGCAGCTGTTTTCTGGCAGAGCATAGGAAACTGACAACTCCTTGATTTAGAGTAAGCAATACTTAGGAACAACTAAAACATCAATGTGATGTCAACATTATTCTCTTACAAAATTCAAAATACAACACTGTATCACTATCAAGAAGCAAATAAACTCTATGCCAGCTGAAACTAGGACAATAAAGTACTGATTTTGCCCATTTTCATAATTTTATCTATCTTTTCTTCTCCTGAGGAAATTTACTTTTTCTCTTCAACAATTCTTTGAAATTACTCTGGTAGTTTAGAACTCACATGTTTGAAGAAGAAAGGGCATGAGATAAATGGAACTTGTATGTGTCTTATATGCAGTGTGCACTCGTGTCACTATATATAATTGGCAAGATAAACTGTGCTTCTGCATAGCTTACCAGTTTTTGAGACAAAAATAAAGTTAGGAAGCTCATTTTTTTCATTGGAAGTTTTAGTAAGTTAGTCAGTTCGTGAAGTTTACACGTGCTTTTCCTTATTTATTTAATTAGGGGCACCCAACAGGCCAACATATGCAATTTAATGGTGCAATTTGCAGAAGTTACAAAAAGCAGAATCCCTGCTGAAAATTTAAAGAGGGAGTGTACCTATTTTCTGCTTCTTTTACTTCATATAACGGCGTCCCAGATGACACAGAATGGCAAGCAAGCAAAATGCTGATGATGCATGACTTACACCAACTGCTTGTGAATTGAAAGCAGATGTGGACAGTGGGAGGCTGACCATTTCTGATACAAGTTAGAGTATAAGTAACTGGAAATAAAAAACATAACAAAGCCTACCAGTGTTCAAAAATATATGTCATACTTAAAATGTCTTCTTTTAAGAGGGCAGAAAAAATGACAACCACAATAACAAAAAGGAAGCTGTATAAAACATATAGTGCAAATATAAGCTATAAATATAATGGCAATAGATAAAGCACAATGACATTGCTGCGATCATGGGTGTTGCTATGTGTATGTCAAATGTATTTGGACTTTCAGCTTTACATTAAAAACACCAATAGTATTCAAATCTGAACACCTGTAAGTACCACTCTCATTTCAGTGGTATAAATCCACAATTTTGTACAGAAAAAAAAATTGTAAAAGAAGGAGCACATGCTGAAGACACACATCGCTTTTAATTATTCTCTTGATTACACTTTTGTGCTCTGGAAAAGGGGAAGACAACCAGATTTTACTCCACTAGCACAAATTCCTGAGTCAGTATATTACTCATTACCTATATAATCATTACAGATTTCTTCATTTTCAACTACTCCTTATCATAGTACTCTGATTATTTGTAATTCCTTACCTTCCCATGTGCACTATACTTCTCTCTTATTGACTCTTTCACAAATCAACCTTATTTATGGGTCATTGGGGTTTTATCATAGCAAAACTTTCTCTAAAAGCAAGATACTCTAAGGGATATTCATCATTTTTATCTCTCCAGTTCTTTTTAGTATCTAAACAAAATAACCTCTTTTCTACCCTCATTTTTGTAGACTTCTTTATTAAAGATCAATGCTAAATACCCTTAATTAATGTCAACACTCTCCTGGTGTTTTCAGGCTGTCCATGACCCAAGTTTGTATTCAGTGTACAGTGAAGGTTATTAGTCATCTGAGACTATTTTATTAGAGCCCCGTTAAATCACTTTCTACAAACTGTGACAACATTTAACTTTCTCTGCTCACATTATTTTTCCAGCTCTCAACAAGTTTTTTGGACATACTTCTAACAGTTGCCTATTTTTTTTCCTGCTCACTTCAGATTAAAGCTCCATTTGGCTTGGGCATTTTGGCAGCTTTCAAAGAGTGAGACCATTCATCCTGGTTTGATCCTTATTCCATCCCCATGGTTTTTTTCTTTCTTCCTGTGAAATTTATGTCTTTTTCTGGAATATGGAACTTTTCTTCCTTTCCTAATACTGCAGTTAAAAATTTATATGACATTTTTGCATCAGCAGATTCACATTTCAATGAATAACTTCTTACAAAATCTTTAAATCAATCTTGCCCTATCACTGTTACTCATTGGGATCTTTGCCAGGGACTTCAGTGAAAAAATGCTATCAATATCACTCATGAGTTTTCATTATTACTTAGAAGCAGCAACCACTTTGTACATGGGGGAAAAATCTATTTTCAGAGCTAAGAAAAAGACTGGAGAGAAAATGCATAAGAAGTTCTTGAAATGCGCAAATTAAAATATATTTGAGAAGATTGTTGTCTTTTGGGATTAAAGAACTTGCTAGAAATGCAGCTTTTTTTTTTCAATTTTCCTGATAGTGTTTAGATTATTAAGAGAGGATCAGATAACAGTTCTGGTTACTTTATCTGAGGATTTTAGAACCATAATGTTGCATTATTGCTCTCTCAGTCTGTATGCACAGCCTACAAATTACTTTACTTCTTTTTCTTTCTGATTTGGTTCCTCAAGTCTGAGTGAACTAGTCAGTGAATTGATCTATTCAGAAAACTTAGAATAAATAAAATGTTCTCTCTGCACCTGGAGAAGGAGCAGATGCTGTCAAGAGTGGTTTAACACTTCAACAGACTGCTTCTGTCTGCATACCCAGTGACTTTTGCTAGTTCACTAGTCTGATTTCCTTAAAGTTTTGGCACCAAATATGTTCTACTTCATACTTTTATCTTTTAAATTAAATATAATATACTGTAATGAGTTTAGGCCTAACTGTCATAGTAATATTATCTCAAACTAAAGACTTTAATGTATGAAATAATTACAATCAGTAATTTAAATAAACAAATTTGGATCCATTTAGTTGCATCACTGCATTTTAAAAAAATGTCACAGCTAGTGGTTTTTGAGTTTCCTTAAGAAGTTTTTTTCAGATAATGAGCTATGTGTGCCACAGTATCTCTTTCTCTGTTAATCCATGTCCTTCTTGTCCTTATTTGTCTTCCACATGAAGTATTGCTTCTCAGAAATGTAGGCTCACATTCTAGAGCACAGGAGGGATGAATGATACGATGAGCGGTTGGCTCTCACTTCTTTCCCAGAAGAGGCAGGACTGTTTAGTCTCACAAAATATGTTGCTTCCCATTTCTATGTTGAATTTTTTTACCTTATTTTCAAAGTTTGTCTCTCTTTATCCTACAGAGCACAAGATATATTTTCTAGTTTTATTCACTACCATGATAGTTCAGATAGATGAGCCAACACATCTGCCAAGCACTGTGTATTGTAGCTCAAACCTTTGCACCATACTCCTTTGCTCCAAGTAGACATGATCTGAATCTGTACAACACCTCACAGAAGGTACTAAGATATCTAATCCTCATTAGTCTCACTAAAATTTATGTCTTATGGTCTCAACTGCATGCAAACATTTCCAATCCCTGATCCTGCAGCAGGCAAAGTTAAGGAGTTCTTCATCAGTGAACTAACTGAGGGTAGAATTTGATACAAAATATGACTGTAATTAATTATCAGGAAAACATTCTTATAGGCTTACCATAATATACTTAGGAAAGATGTCAGAAAATGGAAAAATTTACACCTAGCCTTTTTAATTTCAGAATTCAAAGCAAAAAAAATTTCAGCATTTTTCTCTGAGCTATTGTATATTATGGACACATTAATTACCTTTGTTAATTCAGAGTAATTAGCAATCCTAATTTTTGCTCATGTTATGAAAACAAGTTAGTTGATCAAAATGTTGTCTAAATAAAAAGTATTATGCAGTACAGAAGTGCTCATCACTTGTGAAATAGATCTTCCATTTAAAAAGTTCTTCAGAATTCAGTTAAGCTATGAATTGCATCAAGCTTGGGGTTATTTTTCTGCTTTTTTATCTAATTATGCTTTATCTTTCAACAAATTGCTTCTCAATACCTTTTATTTGTACTGAAAAAAGCCCTCCAGAAATCAAAGCTGCTTATCTCCATCACTGTGGCTTACTTACTTATCTTCATCTTACAGAAATGTGTGAAAGGCTTCCTCTCCCATTGGCGCCTCAGTGAATGACAATTGGATGTTTATATTTCTAGTCCATCATTGATGGATTAAATTTATCTGAAACTTCTTCTGTCTCTGTTATTTGAGGTGTGTACATGAATACATGTGTGAACATACTAACTCATATAAATGTTAATTGCTGACACAGTCATACAATATGCATTTATATTCATAAGTATTGATCACACTTATCAGCTTATTTTCCTACAGACTTTCGACTATTTCAGTTAGAACTCTTTAAAATGTCCTAAATATGCATTTGTATATATACAGTCCATGTAATCAAGTCAATATATTTTATGCAAAGTTACTCCTTTATAGATTTTGCTTGACATACCATTTGAAGAATGAAGTTATAATCTTAAATATACATACTGCTGATTTACAACTGGATGATGCATATTGTCAGCTGGGCTTTGCTCTGCAACCTGATGTGTAAGGCCCACTTTTGCAGTAGCTATCTTGAAAAAAATTACTTTTCTGTATTGCAGTGAGATTTTGTAGAAATTAACATATTAAAAGATGATTTTTAAACTTAATACCATGCAGCGGACTGTGTTATAGCTATTTAAATCTGAATTTCCGATATAGTTGAAGTTCCTATTTTTGCTCTGCTTTTATGGATGAAACTATGGTCACACAGAGACAACTGAATTTCAGTTTTCAGGAGAGCCTTGCATTCACACTGTTTTGTGTTCTACAGTCTGAACAGAAGAATGCAAGAGAGCATGTAACCACACAGCCACAGAATGGTTGGGGTTGGATGTTTGGGCCTTAAAGATCATCTAGTTCCAACCTTTCCCAAGCCATGGGAAACCATACCACCCCCTAGATCAGGTGACTCAGAGTCCCATCCAAACTGGCCTTGAATTGTCATGGTTGATACTACTTTTATTGGAATACTTCCCATCCAAAATGTCACTGCTGAGAAGCCATTAAAAAAAAAAGTTCAAAACCATGAATAGCTAATAGTGTATTTTGTATGTCAGATGTATTCGTGTCAGCTGATTAACATTGCATGCTGCAACACAGTGAGACTCTCTTTTATAAACCACATAAATAAGAATGAATATTGCAGTTGTAAAGGAGAGAGGATTTTGACTAGCATAGGTCCTGCAGGTGGTATGTGGGAGTATCCAGTCCATTACAAAGTGTCTGAAAAATACATTAATTAGTAAGAAAAGTCTTCATCAGAACTTGTATATTTTTATTCTGAATTTTACTACTAAGATGGTGAACTGAGGTGACTTGAAATTTTTTCAAGCCAACTATATTGATTTGGCACAAAGAAAACTACCTATATAAAGCTTTGCACTTACTGTAACAATATTCTCTCAGAGACCTGAATGAAATAACACTCTGAGGAACAGCTTATTAAAAAAATGATCTTCCTTTTCACTTTCCTCCTCTCTCCTTCCCCACACCCCATGTATTATGGCCTACAAACAAAAAATTGAAAATACAGGTGTATGAAGGAATTATTTGATCTATCTTTGGAAAAAGATGGATCATTAATTATTTAAATTGTGTGAGAAAACATTTTTGTTTACCATTTTCTGTTGGTAAGAGCTGCAGTTCCACTGTTGCAAGTCCATAGGTAATTCTCAATTAATCATTTCACAGTAGTAAATTAATTTTAAATGAGAGCAGATGGGATGTTAGATTCCTTGGGAAGTCATGAAATGTGCTGGTTTTTTCATTGTTTCTATGGTGCTTGAGAGTTTTTGCTGTGTCTGTTTTTTTCTGTCATTATGGCAGATTTTTTTTTGTGAGGTGGTGGGTTATTTGGGTTTAGTTGCTGTTGCCATGTATAACACTATTGATAATATTGTCACAATTTACATGATAGCTCCTAGACTAGTAATATTTTGAAAAAATAAACTTCCTTGATTAATTGTGCCTGAATCTTTATGGCAACAATTCAGGGACACCTGGTAGTGTTCTAGAGGACTCAGTGTGAACATGGTGGGGTTTAGGTGAAATGGTAACTGCTGCACAAATTCCTGTAATTCATTTATGTTAATTACAGACAGAAAATATTTTACCCTCCTTCTTTTAAATTTTTGATGCTGGGGTTTCTTTGGGGGGGTTTTGTGGGTTAAAAATTTTTGAGGAGGATTTGCTACTTTCTTTACTCTACAAAAATCTTCATGTATATGAAAAATGTTTGTAAATATATTCCTAGATTAAGATTGACTCAGTATGTGAATGTATATAAATCTAAATATATGATTATTTTAAAAGGAAAAAAATGATGCTGCACTTCAAGATAGCATTGTGAATTATTAAAAGCAACAAGATGTTGTGCAATAGTATTCATATTATTTTATTTGTGAATTGCCTTTTAATATTTGGTATTTGGTATAATTTCATGTATTGGAATTAGTGGACCAAGTAGACCAGAAACTTCAGTCTGCCTTAGTTTCAGACTGCTTAATTCAAAATCCTTTACCCTTTCTTATTAAGGTCCCGTGTCCAGCTGGTAATATATAAAATGTTCTGACTCTCAAGCATTGTTTTGTAGGGGATTGCTAATTAACAGGAACAAATCGAGGTGATGTAACTGTTGATTTAGGAAGAAAAAACTAAGCACTGCTTATTGAATATTGAAAAAACAAAGCAAAACATAACAAACAAACAAATCAAAACAACAAAAACAAACAAAAAAACCCCCAAAAACAAACAAACAAAAACCCCCCAAAACCCACAAAAAACATTTTTAATAATGTTCTAGATACTGAAAATTCAAATTCTTGATATCTAATGCACTTAGTCCTGATACAATCTAAAGCTTTTGCATCTTTATTTTTAATGTTGTAGTTGATAGGTCTCTTATGGCACTAGAAGTAGTTGTACCATTTTAGTAATATCAAAGATTTAGATTTACCCTTTAGCTTAAGTGGGAAATAGTTGTGACATTAAATGATATTAAACTGAGATTTCAAGTTTTTGCATGTGGTTTTAGAAAGAGTAAAAAAATAAACCCTTCTGTGCATTTTTTTCAGAACTGATGGAAGAAAAAAATGAAAAGTTCAAAATTACAAATATCACATTGATAGGTATGTCACCTGAATGCGAGGTCCAGGTTGCCCAGATTTGTAAATTGTAAGTAATTTGTGAATTGGAGCTGAAAGTTTCCTCCTGAGCTTGTTTAATTCCTCTCCTCTAAACAAGGTTCTACTACTCCTTTCTCAAAGGCAAATGGCCTGACAAATTTTTGTACAGATTGTTAATAAAGTAATGACACTTCTGTAGGCTCCTTACAGTGTTCAAATAGTGTCACTGTTAGCTTTCTTTATTTCTTTTCCCCTAAATGGATCATAAATGAATTTTTCTGCAGTTTACATTTCTGTTCTATGGATTTGAAGAATAATTATTTTCACGTCCATTGCATCAGCTTATTATATATTTGGTTATTACATTTTCCCCTGAACTATGTAATAACTTGCACTGTGTACCTGTAAAAAACGTAAATTCATCATTTATTTGAAGAAATTATATTTTTTTAATGACTTATTCCAATATTTTAAATAGTCCAGACAAAATTACAAAATAATTCAGTTACTGATACTTGTCATGCAAGCATCTTTAAAAAAAATTCTGAGCTTTTTTGCCAGTGTTGTCATAAACAGAGGTTTAAAATTGCGATCATCTTCAGGAAAAAAACACTGACCACTGACCCTACACGTGTGCTTTATCAGATGCAAAGGAATTAAATTTTTTGATCCATCGGAGAAAACAGAATTTCAGCTAAATAGGGACTGGCCTGGTAAAAATCCTCCTTCCAGAATTTTTTTTATTATTCAATAGCCATACAATTTTATCAAAATCAATAAACATCATCAATAAGAGATTATATCATTCATGCTTAAAAACATAATCTCCTGTGGTAGAATGTAGCATGTCAAGACTTGCTTTATTCCCAGTTCTCCCCTTTGTATTTTCCTTTTCCTCTAATGCATTTCTTCCACACCACTGAGCAGACTCTGATGCTCCTCAAGCGTGTTGTCTGTGTTTCCACTTTGCTTCTGCTCTAGCCTAAGTAAGTATGAAGGTCAAGTTTTGGGGAACTGATGGGCATGCTAGCACATTTTAGGAGCAAAAGGTCCTTTAGACTCCTTCTGGTCTGGTCCTCTGGACTGACTGCCCATCTTTTGTCAGAATACTTTACATGCACTCCTAAAGCACACCTTATCCAGCTACACACATACAAACACATATGTAAAAATATATATATATATATATATATATATATATATTTAGATAGATGGATAGATAGATATAAGTTAGAGGTACTGTTAAGTAGCCTTTATACTCATCTCTTTTCTTTACAAAAATGGCTGCCTTTTTCCATTTTTGGGTTCCCTTTGTTTTTTATGCTTCACTTTTTATGCTTTTAGCAGCTGTTAAATATCTTTTTTCTATCTATGTGTTTATATAGCCTACAAGAGGCTACATCTTCTGGGTGTACAAGAGTTACAAGAGTGACAAGAAAATGTCGATCCCTTTGTTGATTATAATGGCTAAGGAAGAAAAACGTGGGTTTTTTTTCCCTGAAGTAAAAGTTGAATGTTTCTGAAAAATCTTCCATCAAACACTTTCCACAGCAACTCCATTAATAATAGAGAAAATTCAAAAGTAGGCAAACCTGACTAATTTTGTCTTATAAAAATAAAGCAAAGAAATACAGCAACTATGAAGTTCTCATTGCATTTCATAACTCTGTGAACATTGGAAGGCTGTTATAATAGCCTTGCTTACAGATAGGTCAGATATGTGCCAGCAGTCCCAGTATCAACCACACAGCCCCCTCTGAAAAAAATAAATTTTACTTCAGGAGGAATATATCATTGCAAAACTAACAATTGAATGTGAGCGTGCAAGAGCTCTAGGGACAAAAAAGCTTCAGAAAGATTTGCATTCAAGAAGACTTCAGAGGGTTCACTGAATCTTGAAAACATATAAGCAGAAGAGAAAATTCCAGCTTAAAACAGTGTTTCCTCAAGAGTAATTTTAGAAAAAAAATGTTGCATCTGCCAAGCTTGCTTGTTCAGTGACACTTGTCTTGTGAATGTGTTAATATCCAGCATATAACAATTACGACTTGTTGGGTTTTCTCTTAATATCACAATATAAAGCCTTCACCGAAATCACTTTCTTCTCTATCTTCTATTCTGCTGTAAGGAAAACATTTTTTAAATTTTTATTTTTTATCAATAAGAGATGGTTTGAGGGTTTAGTTTCCAGTATACCAATCCTAAAAAGAAACTTAATTCTTGGTAACTTTCATGACCATGGTTTGTTCCTTGGAAGTTTCAGTTATTGCTTTTGCAGGTTGACTGCTTTTATGAGAATTTCTCTACAGCAGTAGCATGCTGTCAAATGCATAAAATCTGTCACTATGTTCTTGATTTAGCTGTTTAATCTGTGAGAGTTAAATTCTGCTTTAAAATTTGCAAGTGTGAAAGCATTCAAAAAATGTCTGCACAAGTCTGCATGAGGGAAAAATGTAACCTCATCTGTCTTAGATGTGCAATGCTGAGATCAAAACTTTAATCATGACTGATTCCCAGTTAAAGCAGACAGAACAGGATTGGTTGTGTCTTTGTGGCCTTTGATTCCCATTTCTTCATCTTCATTTCAGCTAGAGCAGACACTGAAACTCTCCTTTGAGAGCAGTTTGGTTTCTAGGTGACCCTGTATTTATACTATTTATGTGTATATATATATATAAATGAATATATATTTATATAAAAATAAATATATATATTTGCTCACTTGTTGGAATCAAGAGCATAAATATTCACAGAATGGGCAAAAAATACACCAATTTAATGGAATCCAAAAAGTTAATTCCCAGAATCTTAAGTGGTTTATTCATGTCTTAATACTCTCTCTATATATACTATCTTCTCAATTCACTAAAATATTGTAAAATACCTAGAAAAATCAGTGCTTTTTCATGCTACTATTATTGATAGTTATCTTTTTGGATACTTTTATTACAAAAATATTCCTAGAGGGTACAATCACCTGCTACTTAAAAACAAATATTTTAGTTGATATTTTTACACCTGATTAACAGGGAATTTATTTTATACTTTTCACTTCATTTTGTAAAAGGAGTACTTTTCTTTTACTGATTTCTGTATGCTGAGGATTTTCAAGTATGTTATTACTGGCTTTTCCTTTTTTGCCTTAAAAACTTAATTTCTACAATTTCAGAAAGAACAGAATTATCAATAATTATTAAAAGAAAAATCTGGTTTGGACATTACTCTCTAGTTTGACTCCTGAATACCTTTTATCATAAGGTTTCTTCTTTTCATTGGAAAAAGGTAAGGCTGACTACTTCAATAGATCTGAATTTTACCCAGCTATTGTGTTTCAATTCTGTGTAGCAGACATTAATTTTCAGATTTGAGTGCAGCTGTCATACTTTATAATTCTAATCTCTGTTAAATATTTTATACTTCTGCATTTGTGAAATTACTTTTTTCAGAAGTCATGTACTTAATCAATGGCTCTACTCCTATTTCTTAAAAGGATTCTGGAAAGATTTTCAATAACAAAGTTGGGTTTTTTTCCATTATTGCCCATCTCCAAAGTCAGAATATTGTTCTGAAACCCCCAGGAAATCTGCCCATGACACCAAGCTGTGCAGTGGAGTCAGCACACTGGAGGGAAGGGATGCCGTCCATAGGGACCTTGACAGGCTTAAAAGGTGGACTTGTGTGCAGCTGATGGTATTAAGCAAAGCACAGTGCAAGGTCCTACACCTGAGTTGTGGCAATCCCAAACATACCTGTAGGCTGGGCAGGGAAGTGACTGAGAGCCACCCTGCAGAGAAGGACTTGGGGATGATGGTTGAAAAAAACCCTCAACATGATCTGGCAGTGTGCACTTGCAGCCCAATGATGTCCTGGGCTGCATCAAATGAAGCATGACCAGCAGGTCAATGCAGGTGATTCCCCCCATCTATTCTGTTCTCCTGAGAGCCCATCTGGAGTTGTTGGAGCAAGTCCAGAGAAGGCCTTGAAGATGACAAGAGGACTGGAGCACCTTCCCTTCAAAGAGAGTTTGAGAAAGTTGGGGACGTTCAGCCTGGAGAAGAGAAGGTTGTCTGGAGACCTCATGGCAACCTTCCAGTATCTGAAGGGGAGTGCTGGGAAGATGGAGAGGGGCTCCAGTTCAGGAACTGTGCAGATAGGAGAAGCAGAATGGGTACAAATTGGAAAAGGAGAAATTGAGGTTAGATAGTAGGAAGAAATTTTTCACTGTGAGGGTGGTGAGACACTGACCAGGTTGCGTGGGGATGTTGTGGATGCCCCAACCCTGGTAATGTTCAAAGCCAAGCTGAACAAAGCCTTGAGCAAACTGGTCTAATGGAAGGTGTCTCTGTCCATGGCAGGTGTGGTTGGGAGTAGATGATTTTTAACTTACATTCCAACCCCTTAATATTTTTTGATTCTCCAGTTCTTCTTTTACCAAAATCTGTCTCTTTATATCAGTACATTTTATTTTCCTATCATATCTTCCCATTAAATTTTATGATAGAAACAATAATGAATTTGAGTAGATAAACTTTTTGTTGTCTATGAAGAGTCTCCACTATAAACAGGTCTAGAGTGTACTATTGTTCTTGAGATTGTGAAAACTTTTTTTTTTTTTAATTTTTTTTTATTTTAGATTTCAGAAGTTAAACAAATAGGTTATACAAAAAACCTCAATAATACATTGCACAATAAATCACAAAGGAATACTCAAGGCTATTTTGTATTTTCTTCACAAAAAGGAGGATGAAAATAATATCTATTCCTTCACAGACAATGTCTGATTCATGCAGAATCCCCTGAAAATAATTCATAATAAGGATATTATTCCTTATAAACCTCCTCTTACATGTTACAAACCTGTTTCTATTCATCTCTCTGGTCAAGATGTTCTGCTATACCATCTGGGAACTTGTCATTTCAGATCACAACTTGTTTTTTAAATGTTGTATACAGAAGTTACAAATCGTATTGTGTAATACCTTTAATTATTGGTAACATGTTCTAGTCCTCTGAAATAGATATTAAGTTATTGATTCACAATTCCTGATGTTGGGTTGTTTTTTCTAATTGTTTCTCTCTCTATTTAATTATTATGTATGTTATAGATATAAGTTTGTGATAATTCAGTCATTACATGGCCATATCAAGCTCTTTTTTAAAATCATAGCTGTGCATTTTTATAATTCAGAAATTGAGAGGGTTTTTTTAATATTGTGTTTTAAATATGAAAGACTGAGCCTAACCTTAAAATACTATCTTTTTACATTTAATGAATGCCTTTTCAGAATAAATTTAATAACTAACATTACTTCTAATTGGTAAGAAAACAGAAAATATCTTTAACAAGTATTACAAATATTATCAGCAGTAAAAACTACAAGTCTTAGGCTTCATTTTTTCTTAATGTGTATTTGGTATGCGACATGATTGATAATGAAATGTCACCAATGAAGATGTTTCCCTGATTAAAATTATCATAAAGTTTAAGGTAAATGAAGCCATTATCAATTAGTAGTGTATCAATTAGAATTCTATCCTTTGTGCATTTTTGTCCTGTCTTTTCAACAGTTTTGGAAGATTGGAGAGTTTCAAGCCAGCAATGCTGTGGAAGTTTAACTTTCCTCTCTGTCTTTCTAACCAAAACCAAATATATCAATATGGTTTTTTTTAAATATATATGGAGGATTGAAAACTGATGAAAATAAGCAGCATAGAGTTCATATTACATAATCCTTGGGTTTTTGACAGATCAGATTGCTTTTTTTGATAGATAAAAATAATGCCGTGAAGAGTCTGACCAGTAAGGTTTGCAATAAACAGTTTTTTCAAGAAGCTGTGAAAAATGGAAACAGAAAAGTGAGTTCTCAAAAGAAATACAAACTGCCAAAATTAAAGTGGATACATTATTCAGTACTGAAAATCTGATTCTGTTTTGCTTTACTTTGTTTTTTCAGTTTAGCTACTTGTGGAAAGTTTAACATGTTGCCTGAATTAGAATGGAAAAGAAAATGTGTATCTAAGATTGGCAAAGCTAAAATGGTGTTTCAGTATCATAGACTAGTGATGAATTCTGAGAAAAGCAACTCTGCTTTGTTGGTAGTGAAATTAAAACCACATACTTCCCTTGTTAGATTCCCTGAGTGACTTTGAATCTGGGCTTGGGGCTGGATGCACTCCTAACATCTATAGTACAACAACTGATTAGGTTTTTCCTGTGGTTTTGATGTCTGTAATGATGCTCTACCCTGCAGGGTTCCTGGTGTTCAGTGTGGTTTGACATAATGCTTAGCCTTTATTTCTGTGAATACAGTGAAAAACATCACTCTACTTTACTTACTCAACCCTTTTGTGATATTATAAAATGTATTTTCAATTTCCTATATTTCTGTAAAATTTGATCAAAATTCACCATGTTAAAATTTTTATTTAGAAGAAATAAAGTATAAATTTATTTTCTTATAAAATCACCTGAAAGTAAATGCAGCAACAAATTAAAAGGAAAGAGGTGGAAGAGGAAAGGGAAAAGAGAAGGAAATTTTATTGCAAGCACGTGGCATAATAAGGAAACATGGATGAATGGGTTAAGTGACTCTTCACCTGCTAAAATGTAAAGAAATTTTTTCCATAATTTCATTATACTCTTTTAGTTTCTCTTTGCTGGATGTTTTTTGGTCTTAAACTCACAAAAATGAAAATGCCTAGCAATAAATTAGCATCTTGTATTTGGATGTAATAAAGTAAAATAAATGAAGCCTTATTCTGTAACAATATGGAAAAATTATCTCCTGATATTCAAGAAAAGGCTTCTTTGCTATTCATGGGGTAGCTGGTCAGTATACAATGATTACCCCATAAAATATTTTTAATGTTTTTAAAACATTGCCTGGTGGAGAAAAAAAGAAACAATGAAGGAAACAAAACAAAATAAAAAACAGGAAAAAAAATTTTAAACCACAACAGATAATGGAAGTGTATACCTTTTCCCAATAAAGTGTATGTGCAAAGTATGTATTACTTGTATTTATTGTAGCTTGCAATTATTTATATTTCACCATAACTTAAAACATAGAAATTATGCCTTATCATTAAATAGAAACCAAATTTTTTTTCTTTCTGCTGAAACCAGTTGGTTTAAGGAATTTATAGTTAAGGTGTCAACTACTGTCAAATCAAACCAATGTTTTAGAAATCTTTAGGGGAAACAATTTATTCTGTCAAAATGTAGTTTCAGGATTTTGTTACCAAGATTGACTTATTGCCGTGTTTTTATACCAGTGTACAGGAACTTTTTTGCACAACATCTCTTTACAATTATTATCAGGATATAGCAAAAGAATCTTGGTAGTATTTCAGGGAAGTTTTTGGTTTTCTCTCTTGCTACTATCACTTTATACTGTTATATTGTTTTTTAATTAATGCTCCAAATTTAGGTATTTCTTTGTCACCCTTAGGCATTTCTTCTCTCTGGTTGAAATACTGAAGTTTTCATAGAATCTCACAGACTCACAGCATGGAAGAGACCTCTGGTGGCAATCCAGTCTACCCCCCACTCCCATGCAGATCTGCTTAGAGCCCACTGTTACCCAGGGCCATGTGCAGATAACTTTTGAATAAGTCCAAAGATGGAGACTCCATAACCCCCCAGGGCAACCTGTGCTGCCACTCACAGTAAATGTTTCCTGATATTTATATGGAACATTTGTGCCTGTTGCCTCCTGTACTGTCACAGAGCATCACTGTAAAGAGCCTGGCCCCTTTCTACCACCTGTTCAGGTATTTATATACATAGATGTGTTCCCCCCTAAGCCTTCTCTAGGTTAAACTGTCCGAGAACAAGGTATATCTGCCTTTCACACAGGACTCTTCTGACAATAGATATTCAAAACCTGAACTGTAATCTGCCTGTGCTCAGCTGGCTGTAGCAATCCCATCTGTAATATCATCAGCACTATTAAAATTTCACAAGTAATACAAAGAAACTTAAAACCATATGGAAGTGTCACTATATGTAATTTTGATCAGGAGAATTTTTCATCACCTTTTATCAAAATTAGCCAATGCCTTTGCAATGTCATGTACCGAGCAGTACTTGAATATAAAAGTTGCTAAAATCAATAAGTGCAATGTAACATAATCCTACATCTGTTAGAAACAAATTGAGATCTGATAAGAGCTTCAGACTTAAGACTAGGGATATAAAGATAGCCGCTTTGTGCAGCTGATATTGTTTTTTTTTTTTCTTTTAAATCTCATGGTGATAGCATAGGGTTAAAATGTTTCTAAAATCATGGAAATAAAAGCTGTTGCCCGGTAGGGACTGGGAAAAAAGTCAGAGTTGGGTAGGCCTTGGGAACAGGTGTCAGGCTTTGTCTTTACTAGACCATGTGAAACTGTACCTGCATAACCAGCATATGATAAAACGTGATTGTTTGGTAATTAAATATAATTATTGTTCAATCGCAACAAGAATCACAAGAAACAAACCATAATCATGAGAAATGCTGTTGGCAGGGGGCCTGAGAATTCATGTTTGGGTAAGATCAATGTATACAATAGAACAATATAAGTCTAATGATTAAAATATGGTTATAGAACAGTTATGAAACAAAAGGGTATAAAAATGTGTCCATCTTGAATCCATGTCAGAGTCACATTTGGGTCTGTACCCTTGATTCCCAGAGCTCTTCAATAAAAGCACCTGCATATAATCACACCGTGATTATGTGTTTCTAAGCTAACAATAGGTAGAAAAAAAAATCATTACAGAAAAAAAGGTAAAGTGCAAAACAGAACTTTTGAATAGCTGCTTTTACAAAGGAAGTAAAGGATGAAATACTTCTGTTTTACTCCTCTTAGGTGACGTAACGCATGTAGAGAGTATTTGTGATGAAATCTGAATACACATCTCACCTGCTCACTGTGGAGGTACCTCACCCCTGACGTCCGGGGGGGAGGGACCCTGCAGGGTACGGGTCTGTCCCTGTCCCTGCTCCCATGTCACCTGTGCCCCATGCCTGTTCCTGATTGGGTGGTTTGGGTGCCCAGGGCCCGGGAAGAGAGAAGAGTCCCATGAGTGGAGTCTGCCTGGGAACTCCAGCCATGCAGCTGGAGGAATAAATCATCTCTGAACATCTAAAGAAATATCACTTCATGTTTCCCTCCAAGTTCATCGCTGTCTTATACTTGTTGTAAGGATTCCCCATTACAACAGCTCACAATGGTATATTTGTAGGTAAAGAAAATGGATTTTCATCAGACATCTTGGTGTATTTGGACAGAGACTTCAGGTATGAAGTGTCATCCACCAGCATCCTCAAATCCTTCTCTGTAGAGCTGCTTCTCAACCTGTTCATCTCCCAGCCTGTACTAAGAGTGCCCTGACCTAGGGGCAGCACCTTGCACTTGGTCTTGTTGAACCACATGAGATTCCCCTGGGCATACTTCTTGAACTTGTCCAGGTCTCTCCTGGTAATCCTTCAGGCATGTCAACTGCATCACTCAGCTTGATGCCAACTGTGAAATTGCTGAGGGTACACTCAATCCCTTCATCTACGTTGTTAATTAAGATATTCAGTAGCATTTGTCCCAGTCTGGTCTGCTGAGAGAGAAGGATTTTGTGTGGGACTATTTCAAAGGGTACAGATAAATGATATTTGTACCCTTGCCTTGCTCACTGACATTGTCACTCATCATCAAGGTTGTTTCTAATAAAATGGAGTGAGATTGGAGGGGAAGTAGGCTGTGTACTTGATTTGTCTGGAATAAAGGTCCCTGTGGTACTCAGTGCCTACCATGGTTAAACACCAGCAAGCTATTAAAACTACAGAGATGGCAAGCCAGAATTTGGTAAGTGGCTTAAAAACTCATGGCTAATTTGTACTCTTGGAGCTTCAAGTGAGTAGTGAAGTCAAAATATCTGTTTCATCCTTGTTGGACACTCAGTTCAAATCACAGTAATTTTTTTAACTTCAAGTAAAGTTAGGAAGATTTTGACCTTTAGTATTGTGTGAGAATGCACATTTACCCACTGCAATTCTAAGTTTAAAATTGTCTTTAATATTTACCCTCTTCAAAGCATAAGAATTAATGGGGTTTATTTGATATTATATAAATGATTACATTTCTATTGTACACATCTTTGGGAAATGGTGTTTATACAAAGATATTGGATAGATTAATAAATCCTCATATGTTTGAATTAAAAATTGTTAGGTTGCTAGCCAATATAGCAGAGTTTATAAAACAGCCGAAATTAATGGCAAAAAAGACCTACATAGTCACCTTGCATATTCTGTCTCTGAGATGAGTTCTGTGTAGTATCATTTCCATGAGGGTAAAATGGTGGTCATGGTATTTCCCTTGGATGGCTTTTCCACAATCTAATCAATTTAATCATTCAGACTCTGCGTATGAAATCTAATTTTCAAATGCAAAACTTCTCCCAACATGGGATAACTTTGATCAGTTAAGAAAAAATATCTTTCAAAGCTGTTCACCCATTAGATTGAACTCAACAGGAACTGAACCACTTTTGGGCTGATTTGTAGCATGTTTTTCACACCTTGAAGGCAAACTAAACACCTCCCAGTTTTAATGTTTTTTTTTTTCCTCTTAAATTTCCACAGATATCCTTTCATTAATCTATTAACATCTGGAGTTGTCTCATTGCCTTTGAAAATTGCTTGAAAAAATTAAAATAGAGGGCAGTTTTGGTGAACTTATCACAAGTAATGAATTTGCCAAAACCATTCTCTCTATTGAAATTTTTAAGCAACATGATTCAAATTAATTTCAGAGAGAAGGGGCATAAAGATTTTCAAAATATTTAAAATAATATATTTTAAAATAATTTCAAAACTTCAAAATAATATATTTTATATTGAGCCTTTTCTAAAAGTTCAAAGTGTTATTTTTCCTATGAGAAATGAGCTAGTGAAATTAGATTATCTTGTTTCTTTATCCAAAATGCAAGGAAAATAACAAATCAACAGAACTTATAGGTGGAAAATAAGTGACATGATATCATTAAAAAGATTTAATTTTCTGCTTCTAAAATTTGATTTGGGCAAATGTAACACTGTGTCCTGTGCATTTTGGTCTAATTTTACTGTTTTCAAATCTGATAGTGTTTATGTTAGAAAGCTTAATTGACCTTTGTTTTTAATTTCATAGTATTTTGATATTATTTTTGACATTATAGTTATGTTTTGGGGTTTTTTAATCAGTGTATCACTGGGGAAGAAAAGACAGAAAGATAGTTTAATTCTTCTCAAATCTGATCATGCCAAATCATCTAGGCTTTTATTCATTTCCCCCAGTCTGTGTTATCCATCCTCTTTGTAAGGGAGATGTGCAGAGAAACAGACTTGGAAATTCAAGAACAGTTTAACTATTTGATCAGCTGCAATTAAAACTTCTGAAGCTTTGATCCTGGAGTTTGATCAATTTTTTTTTTGTCAAAGGCAGACTGACGTTTGCAAGAAACAAATTCTATTTTGTGGGAACTAGTTCAGAAATTTGAAAAATATAGGAAATATTATTTTTCCCTGAAACATAATATTATTCTAATTTGATGTATTTAGAACTCCTTTTCTTTTTATTTTGCTTAATGCTCTTCCATTAGACCACTAAGCAAAAATTGAGACCAAGAGGACTAATCTTTGAAATAAACAATTTTTTAAAAAATGTAAAGAATGAAAAAAAAACCCGAACTCCCAAAAACTATAATAATATTAGTTACATTAAATAATACTTTAGAAATCCTGAAACTTCTTTCTTTATGTCTATTCATTGTCTGTAAAGCCTGGCAAGCACTGCTAGTCCAGATCTAGATGGCTAAGTTAGGCAAATGTTCTCCAAGAAATCTTTGAAATAAAAATCTTTAAATATGTGTGACTGCCTTCTTCTATACCCAGTCTTCATTCATGATCGCAGACAAAAATGTCAGTTTCCCAAAATTTAGGCTTATAAATCAGAATTCCCTTTTTCATACTGTTTACTCATGTACAAAGTGACATTTCACCACTCAATGTCACCAGTTCTAAACTGGTGATTGAGAAAAGAAATCAACTAGCAGTAGATGCAAGGAAACAGGGGGTTACTGCTTAATTAAATGAATATAAAATTAATATATAGAAGTATTATAATTTAAGTACTCCTTATTATATATTAGTGTACTAAAGTCAGGGTATTCCCCTATTGCTTAGGCATAATTTATTGGTTTATGTTTCATGCAGGTAGAAAGACAGGTATTTACAAAAATGGATTAAAATATGCATACAAAGAATGTTCCTAAAATTACTCAAAAAGTGTGTATTTTTTAAACAAGTATATGTTTTCCCATTGCCATTCAGTACACTATATAAGAAAGTTCCACTTTCAGCTTGCAAATATTTAATATGTGCACAGCTGAAAATTAATAACTGGAGTGTTCTGTATGTCTTTTTCTCCCTGCAAAGATTCCACATTATGTACATAAATGTGCTGTATAGCAGATAGCAATGGGCTGAATGCCTGCAAAGAAATTAACTTCACTTCTACACACTTGGAGATAATTATTTCAAAGCAGCTTCTAGCAGAGAGCATCATGCTGCCAGTCATTAAAAATTAACTTCAAGGGACTCATAGGTGCTGTGTATAAAAGAATTTTATTCTATAGAATTATTTGATCCATATTCCACAGAGGAAAAATATAGAACATGAATAAGTCATTGCCAATCCTAACATTTCACTACACTGCATTCATAGCTGCAATCCACCTGCTTCTTCTCTACTTATGAATCATTTATGTGTTATTTATTTGAATCAGTTGGGGAGTTATGGCTTTATTACTGCATTCCTAGTCTACATCTGAAAAATATGATGTGCCTTAATTTGAGAAAAAACCCATTAGTATATAGTTTTTATTTTGTGCTCCATACCTTTGTTATTCACAGTAAGGAATTACCCACTGAAGCTGACAAGTAAAGCAATCTGGGTTTGTTTAATAATAAATTGTATCATATTATGCCCAGAGGCCAGAGTAGAAAGAGTTTGTTCAATAATAAGGTCGGTTCATTAAACATTAGAGTATTGTGTTTTCTCCCAGAGTTACATGCTGGTTTCATATAGAGTAATAGTGTTTGCTTCTGTAAGTACATGTTCCTACAGGCATGGAATTAGCATTTTATACACCACCATCAGTACTAAAAATGGGGAGAAAACACTTCTTCCCTAAAAAATTAATCTGTGTAACTGTAAGTACCGGTGAATTACTAAATGACATATTCTGACATTCAGAGGAGGAAAGGAGAGGGGAAAAGATTGGTATGTTTACGTCTGTCCTGCGACAGAGTAACAGCTCAATCTAGAGAATTCACACAATCATTTTTATTCTCAAACTGTATAGTTTAAAAGTGCAATCACAAACAGTCCACTGATTTTGAAACCCAGCTTCAGTTGGATTTTCTATATCTTTCTGTTATTTACAATTCATATTTTTTTTTATTCTCTTTGAAACAATGGTCATTGCTCATACATGAATAACCAGCAGCACATCCAACTCCCTAGAATTAATCTGAGCCAACAAAGTTATTTTCCCCTGTATCTGAGAATTGCCAAGCTTGATATATGGGCAGGACATAGAAGCTGTTGAAATCCAGTGTTCTGTTCCTAGCTCACTGCTGAATACCTCTAAAACTCAAATGCTCTTCTCAGCACTTATTGAACGGTGTATCACATGAGTTTCAGCTTCTTCTGCTGGTCTCACACATACTAGTCTGACACCTTTTTTCTGTGAAGAATTTTTTCATTATCCTCTTTGAGAAATGCTTTGGAAAAAACATACAGTATATTTTAATTGTTAGATTTTCTGAATAGCAGTTGCCAGATACATCACAACAGTCTTTTAGAATGACTGTACTAAATGAATGAGGCTCATAACAACAAGCTATGCTAATTACACTGTTTAGGAAAGCAAAAATACTAACACATATTTACTTGGTGATGACTGAAGATATTCAAAATTGCAAAGCAAGGGAACTTTTATCTTCAAATTTTGTTAGAATTAAAGAACATTTAAAAAAATCTGTGAAATTATGTTTCAGAAATGCTAGTCCATATGCTGTTTGAAAACCAAAATATATAACTCATGTCAGGCAGTCTGGAGCATTTTCTGTCTCCTTCCTCTGCAGAAGCAAACCAGAAGTCCTCATCTCATGTTTTGAGCTCAGAATATAAAGTATTCTAGGCTAAGAGCATCAGATACAAAACAAACTTTCATGTACAGTTAGTCTTAACCATTCTGAATGTCATACAATCATTACTTAGTCCAAGTTTTACAGACTGTGACTAAATATGGACAGAGACAGCCAGAGCCTGCATGAGCCTACTTTGGTAGGAGAGCATCCAGAATATAACAAAATTCAAGTGTGAATCACACTGACACAAAGATGGGTTACATTAGCCTCCGATAGGAAGAGTTTGCAAGACCAGTTTACAAGTTTGCATTCGCCTTTGGCCTACTTCAACTTAGATAGAATATTCTAAGGATATTCTATGGTTTCAGGATTGATTTTCTGGGGATGAAATCTTCTTTCTTATCTACAAAAAAACTTTTTACCCAGATCACAGAGGAGAAGAAATGATGGGGCTAAAAACACAGTTCAATGAATTAATTGAAAAAAAAAAAGAATGATGTTCAGAAAATGTTGTGAATTTCCCTGTCCTGGAGAAGCAAATTGACCTTGACTGTGGGAATGTAAAAATATTTCCTCTGTAACCAGCTGGAGTTGTTATAAAGTAAATGGTAGATTACATAAATTAATCTATGCTTCACTTGATGATAACAGCAAGAGTGTTGGTTTTTTCTTTTTATTACCATGAAGGAAATATGCAAAGAGAAGATGAAGTCGGTGGGGGAAGGAAGGTGGAACTGATATGTCTCAAAGAGGACGGTGTTTGGAATCAGTGGCAGACATGTCACTGAATCTGTGGGAGGATTTATTCTGACTCCTTTTTGGAGTGGCACTGGGAAGAAATGGAGATACTCTACAACTACTGAAATAGCACTAGAAACTCATGTGAGGAAATGATTCAAATTCAATGAATAGAATAATAAAAAAATTGCAGTAGCTACAGACTGAGAGTATTAAGCAGAATCTGTGTTTGAATTAACATTTTCAGTGGCTATCCAATCAAATATATTGCAACTAGACTGCCAAGATTTTTTTTGCATTGCTATAATTTATGACATAGTTGTCAAAAATCAACCTAAAGAGAAGGAACACAAATAATGGAAGGTTTGAATGGAACTGTTCTCACCCTGACATAATCTATCTTAAAGTATAAATTGATAAAAACATCTTAAAAAATAGCCAGAAATCTTGACAGGATAATTTTGTTGCCTATAAATTTCAGCTTCAGAAAAAATCAGAACAATTCACTTTTCAAACAAGCTGTTTTGGCAGAGATATCATTAAAAAATATTATTCACATGATGAAAAAGAAACATAAACTTTTTATTTTTTTAATTACACTTAAAAATAAAAAGAGCATTTAGGGAGTACCAGAGGAGAAAAGAAGGCATCAGCCTGTTAAATGCTTCTTTATATGCAAGAAATTTTCAGGTAGTCCTAAACTAAAAAATAACAAAAAACTACTGGCAAATACTTTGTTCCTCATCAGCACTTCCCTGCAAACAAGATAACAGCACAATGTTTGGGTAATGGGATTTTGATTCCCATTGTAAATGAATTTACAACACTTGATTAAAGTCTATCTGCAACTTTTTTTTTAGAGGGCTAAATAAACCCTAGTCATGAACAAAGATCTGAAATTATGTTGAATAGAATCTGAAGTGTATATACAGTAGGGCCTGTGAGAGTGGCAGCATAATTAAAGAAAAATGCATTCAGATGTGAAAAAAATATCAAGGTCCATATTATCAGATGTTAGGCAAGGAAAATTGGCAAATATTAAGAAAGGAAAGTTGAAAACCTTAAGAGTAACATTATCCTGCTGGAAAATATAACCTTTTTGAAAGTATGTATTAGCTAAAATAAGTTTTCCAGAATGCAGCATGAGGTATTATGCTTAGTAGGAATAGAATCATTGAATCTTGGTATCATTTATTGCTGAAAAGACCCTTAAGATCACCAAGTCCAGACATAAACCTAACAGTTTCAAGTCCTCCTCTAAACCATGTTCTTAAGGGCCTCATCTACACATTTTTAAAATACCTCCAGGGACAGTGACTCCACCACTTCTGTAAGCAGCCTCCTCATGACTTCAGCTCCACCAGCTTTGGTTACCTTCTTTGGATGCACTCCAGCACCTCAGCATCTTTCTTCTAGTGAGGGGCCCAAATCTGAACATAGGATTCATGGTCTGGCCTCAACAGTGCCATATACAAAGGAGAATTAGAAAGAAGAATTATTGCAATATTAAGATATTCATTTAGAGAATACTATACTGCCTATTGAGTTCTCTAATATCACTTTGCATTTAAAATTTAGGATTATTGATTTGTTTTTGGAACTGTAACAATATTCATTAAATGAATAATATGTGCATCAGTTAGATTGTATATCATACTGTTTATTTACACTTGTGACTTGTCTTACTCAAGTGCAAAAAATGAACAGAATGCAATCAGAAAGTTAGATGTCTATATCATAAAATCATTGAAGAGGAAATTTTGGTGAAAGCTACTTTCCTAACTGAAAAGTTCCAACAAGATACTGAAAGCAAGGAGATAGTTTTGAAACTTGTAGAGGTCAAGAGTTCTTTGCAAATTAGCCGAGAATAAAATATTACTCCTAGACATTTACAGGTTTGCAGGGGAAAACACTTTTCTTCTAATCAGAAACAAGTAGAAGTGCAATGATCAAGTTATTGTGCATCTAACTAGATGATAGCCCAGCATATCTCAAATAAAGATTTTACATTGTAGCTTTTAAACAAATTCTTGAACTGTGCCCATAGGTACACTTGTAAATAAATACATGTACATAGTATGTAAGAAAGCCCAAAAGATTTTTGTAAGTAAAGGATTCAAGATGTTAAAGGACATCAGTGTTAAGAAATTAATAGAAGTGTAAAAAAAGGTATTACTGGATTGTGATGTTAGTATTTGCTGCCTTTAACCCTGTTTTGATACTTGCTAAACTCAAACTTACTCTAAAAATGTGGAAAGTTTTTTAGAAAAATGTTGTGCAACACAGGGATATTTTTAAACTGAAAGAATGCGAATTATATTTTACAAATAAGGTATTTACATTTCTACTAAATATCTGGCCAAAAATTGTTGCCTATTTCATGTAATGAGTCTTTGTGACCTGTTTAGCCATTAATTTACATTCCAGACATTCAAGATTTTAATGACTCTCTTCTCTATCCCTTCAAATCCTAGATTGAAGTATAAATTTGTTTTGATTGAATATGCTTTCTCTGAATATGTGCTAGCCCTGCAGAACCTATTGTCAGAATTTGGTATAATCTTTCATGTAATTCTGGAATAATCAGGGAGAGGCATAGACTGCTGCATTAAAATAAAATCAAAAGAAGCCACAGTGTTTGCATTATTATGATGACTAACTGCTAGAAAAACAGAAAGAGACAGCTTCTTCTTTTTTTTTTTTTTTAATACTGCCAATAGTATTTTCCTCCTAGCATTTCAAGAGTGTAGGAAGCCACAGAATTTGTAAAACATGTCTAGTTTGACTTTGTTTAAAAACAAACAAAGGCTAGAATAACAAAAATCTGCTACTGGTATTGTCAAGAAATATTTTTTCTGTGCTTCTTCATATGCCTATCATTTTTTGAGGAGACTTTTTTTGTCTGTTATGGCATACTGTTGTGTATTTTTGTGCTATCTTTATTAATAAGTATTTATTCTCATCCAGTGAGCACACTTCTATAATGATCAAACCCTATTTTATGACGATAGCATCAAAAATGAACATGAACAGTGGATGCACTTATCGCTTATGTCAAGTCAATTCAAGTGGTTTTTCATCCCTTATCTCTGTCATGACTTAAACTGCCCTTGCCCATAGCAGAAATAAGGTTGTCAAACTAAATTTTCAAATTTATCAGTTTAAAGTCTGTTTTTAGGGCACTCCAAGTTATCCGTGTTGAATTAATTACACAAATGCCTAGATCTCTGCTCTATCTATGTGCTTGGCTGTAAAATTATCAGCTGTGTTTCAGATGACTGTTAAGTCTGACAAGGAAAAAAGGGATTTACAAATACTGCAAAAACTTAAAAATGTGGTGTGGTGAGTTGACCTTGGCTAGACACCAGGTGCTCACCGAGCTGCTCTGTCACTCTCCTCCCCGCCAGGATGGAGGAGAGGAGAGATAACAAAATGGAAAGAAATTCATGAATCAGGATAAAGGTACTTTAATAAAGCAAAGGCTGCTTGCAGAAGCAAAGGAAAACAAGACTTATTCTCCAATTCCCATCAGCAGGTGATGTCCAGTCACTTCCCAAAAAGCAGGACTTCAGTATGCATAGCAGTTACCTGTCAGACAGACATCATAATAATGAATGCCCCTATTCCTCCTCCTTGCTCTGAGCTTTTACCGCTAAGCAGATGTCACACGATGTGGAAAATCCCTTTGGTCAGTTTGGGTCAGATGTCCTGGTTGTGTCCCCTCCCAAGATTTTTCCCATCCCAAGAGTAGTGGTGGGGGCCAGTGTTAGAGAGCTGTGCCAGCACTGCTCAGCAGTAGACAAAACAAAGGTGTGTTAACAAAATCTTTCTATCTACTTGTATAAAACACTTGTATAAAATGGTATGGGGACTGCTACAGAAAATTAATTCCATCTCAGCTAGACCCAATATTTTCAGTTTAACTGGGAGAAGGCATTCTTTGATAGGAAAAGAAGAAATATCACTTCAGATGCACTAGATTTGAGTAACAAAAAACAAATTCTGAAATATTTTCCTTTAATTTTTATGTAATTAAAGTTTATTTGAGAACAAGATTTTTTGATATTCCAGTTCTACTATAAGAGATCCCTGGAGGTTAGAGATGGTTAACTCCTACTTTGTATTTCCATCCATCAAAAAATTCCATCATTTACCGTCCATGGGAGTCAGTTCCCTTGATAAGAATCTCTCTGCAGCCAGCTGTTGAAAGGTAGCCTTTAAAATGAATATTGCAGAATTTCACACTTCACCAGCCAAATTTAGTGAGACTCTGGTTATAACATGACAGAGGATTTGGTATTTTCCTTGTAGATATTTCAACTTTTTTATTAATTTGACTTCTTGTTCTTTATTGTTGATCACCAGCCCCACCCCCAGTAACATCATTAGGTATCAAATAAAATGTTTAAAAATATTCAGAATACATTATTCTTATAGTTTGAAAACAACCATCACAAGTAAAAAAGTTGTTTGTTCTCTGCTTCTGTTTTTGATGAATGGCATCAGAAATTAGCAATAAGATAGCATCATGAGAAAAAGGAGGAAGGATATCCATTTCCTATTTTAAGTCTTGTTCTTGTCTTGGGACTGCATACATTTTGTCCACAGTTCTGCTCTTATTATAGCATAGCTTTTCAATTGTCAGGAGACCATACAAACTCTTTGCCATTTTTCTTTTCATTTTAAAGAGGGATCGTTTATTAAAGAAATGAAGCAAAACACTGTGGAAATAAATTATGTATTACAATTGGAGGCAAAAAAGATTTTAACACTTACAGAAAACCAGGAAAAATGGATTGGTTTAAGACCATAAAACTCTTAGTTGTGATCCATTAGGCATGAGGGAAATTTATCAGAGTTGAAATGGTGGTGTGGTGGCACCTTTGCCAATAAGCAGATGCTCACCCAGCCTTTCTCACTCCCCACCATCAGCAGGACAGAGGAACAAAACAGGATGTAAAATTTGTTGGTAGTAGACACAGAGATTAATTCTGTTACCATCACAAGGAAAGCAGATTTATCTTTGGGAAAATTAATTTAATTTATTGCCGAACAAAATGGAGTAGGGTGGTAAGAAACGAACAAAACCTAAAATGCCTACCCAACAAACAATTCTCTTCTAAGGCTCAACTACACTCTGTTCTTCCCAACTCCTCTTCCTCCCCATTCAGCTCCCAGTGGTGTAGAGGAAGCGGGGCATTAGGAACTGCAGTCACTCCAGAACAATTCATCTCAGCAGTTCCTTCCTCCTCATACTTTTCTCCATGGCCAGTGGGAGGTCCTCCATGAGCTTTGAGGAAACACCTGACACACCATGATCTCTGCCATTAATTACAGAGGCTAAGGGAAATCTCTCTCCCAGTGTCTCAAGCACCTGCTACCATAACTTAGCCATCTACACCCAGTGCAGGTGTGAATAATGTTCATTTGCTTGATCTTTGCTATAATGTGTCTGGTCACTCAGAACTCATACTGACATGTTGAGTTTTGTACCATTCCCAGTGGGAACCCATGGATTCACGTTTGTGCACCATGAGATAAAACAAGGAAAAGGAACCAGATGCTTTATCAATAATAGGGCAATAGTGAACATAATTCATAACATTTACTACTACTCTTTTTTGTGTGTGTGTGTGGTTTTTTGTTATTTTTTTTATTTTTACACAGTCTAGTCTTATTACATTGGTTACATTGAGTATGATTTAGGAAAACCTAAACTCATTAGGTTAAAAGTGACCACACTATCTCATCATAAGTGAGGGAGGTAGACAGTGCTTACGTGTTAGAAGTCTCAAAAGAATATTTTGGATGACTGCATGTTTTCATTAATGCAACTAGTTCTCTGTGCGACATTGAATGTACACTTAGATCTACAGATAAGGTCTTCCTCAGAGCTGCAAGAAGAACTCAGTTTTCCAAAGCCTCAAAAACTACCTCTGAATAAATTTGGTGAACAAATGCAGCTGGATTGAGTGGACAGTTTCATTGGTTTGTTTTCTGGGAGTGACAAACACTTTTGTCAGGATGGATGAACATTACAGAGACTACATGATCATCCCAAAATATGTCAGACACCATAACCAGGTGTCATTAGTCACCAGTTAATGCTATGACTTTGGATTGTCCCAAATATAGAAGCTTAATGGAAAATGGAATAGCACACTTAGTTTGGGGCTATGTTCTGAAGTAAGCAAAAATAATGATTATCTCTTTACTTTTATAACGTTTATCCCATTATAAGCATAATTCGTAAAGCAGGCATAAAAATTAATGAATAATGGAATGTTTTAGCATTCTAATCTAAGAAAAATGAGCTTTTTTTTTTTATGTATTTTCAGTGTAATGGTAGTTTTGAACTTTTACATTATATTTTTACATGTAGAAAAGATTCTTGTATTAAAAGGTCTTAATACTGAATGACAATGACCAACATAAAATGGCAAGTGTTCTTCTCTGGAATTCATCAGCATTTCCTAAAGTTTTCAGAGGTTCTTACTCATGCAGAACCTCAGATGAGTATTTGTGGTATCTGATTATATTTTTAAGTGTTATCTTGACAATAAGATTTATGCCTCTAAAATAATACAGTAAAAGATTATTTGACTCTTGAATTATGTAAAAAACATTCCTATGGCAATAATGGAAAACTAGAAGTGTCATATTTACATTTTATATACATGTGACTCTACTTTTTCTTTTAAACTTGATAGCAAAGAATGTATTTTTTTTTTTCCAAAATCCAAACAAAATGCCTCTTCTTTGTCTAGATATTGGGAAGAATTAATGGACATCCTTTTTTAAGTATCTTGCAAATGTCAAGTTTGCGACCATGTCTGATCCAGAGGAGATCAGGCATCTTTAGTTACTTTAGGATTTCTGCCTGAATGATGTTTGCTAGTTAGCACTTCTGTATGGGTAGTGTTTTCTAATAATCTGCTAATTTTAAGTCCTGTTTATTGAACTCTGCCAGTGGATCAAGTTCTCAAAATATGGTACCCAGAACTCAGTGAAGAATATCCATGCAAGAAACACCAGTACCTAAGAGAACAAGTGTATTTCACGTATTATAAACCCACTTTTACTTCTTAGCTTGATATTTACCTTTATTATAACTTTATGACTATGTTGATCAGTATTCTTCTTTTTGTTGATTTTAATAACACCTGTTTCTGCAGGATTGCACCTGTCCAGACATTTCTCATCTTGGTTTTATGTATATTTTTGTAAATACAGTAATTTTCATTTTACCTTCTCAGATTGTGGCCTAATTTTTTGACCATGTCTCTAATTTTTCTAGATCTTTTAATATTTAAATTTTGATATTCAACATGGAGGAAGTCCATCCCAGGTGGGATTGTCTGAAAATTAACAAGAATATTTCCTATGCCTTTATCCAAGTTGCAAATTAAAATACCAAATAGTACCAGACGTAGAAACAATCTCTGGATCCTAATTAGTACGTCTTTTTGTTTGACAATTGACAACAACAGCCTAAGAACAAATTTTCTAGTTTTCTTCTCTCATCTGAAATAATTTGATTTTCCTATGTCTGTTTCTGAGAAATCTCCTACTTCACAGGTAACAAAGTTTTATAAGGATGGGTACCCTTTAGTTTAGATTGAAAATTATAACAAAAAATGTTTTGATCATATTTATTTCTGAAAAGAAACTAAACTGGTTATTATTTCTTTCTCGACATCTAACTGCTTGAAAATTATTTCACTGAATGATAACTACTGCCTGCATTCCTAATGTACTTCCCTCTAGTATAGGCACAAAGCTTCTTTTGTTCTAGTCTTCTAGAACTGTTTCCCAACCTCCACAGTCTTTAAAAGAAAATTGATATATTTTCCAGGAACTCCATTGTGAATTTCACCAGTCAGAACTGATTTGAAAATATCTAACTTATGTAAGCACTCTCTAAACCGCTGTTTTCCTGTTTTACCACTATGTCCTTGATACTGCTAGTTCAGCTAATCATAACTGACTTATTTTGAAAAGACTGAATTTAAAAGACATTAAACACGCTGTCTCCTCAGCACTAGCTATTCATTCTGCTCTTCAGTAAATCAATGTATGCCTTTTCCAGAAATAATTGTAAAGAAACAATTTCTATTTTACCAAGTCATGGGATTTTTTAGATATGTTTTCATCATCATTTATCACATGACTTAACAAAGTTTATTTTATAATAGTCATCTCTACAGCTCAAACTTTCAGTATTTCTATTTTTCAGGATTTCTCAATATAGCCCAGCTGATCTCTCATTACCATCCTAGCTTTACACTGGTTGAAATAACTGTAATTATGCCCTTGATGCTGTTAAAAGAACCCCAAACTGTCCTAAAATCTTTTTTTCCCCATGTATTTTCCACAGAAGCCTCTTCGCTGGTTGTCTCATTTCATGCATTTTACTCTTGTGAAGCCTTCTTTTTTTTCCTGTTCCCCCTTTATGATCCTTTCCATCTCAGTTGAGTTCTGCTTTCACATGTTTAACAACAGAATAATACCAGAAAGGAAACATTTCTGGGATTGGCTCTGCACCTTTCCTTAAATGAGCTATCCTGAGTGAGCAGCTCTTTCAGGGCCAGGATCCGAGGTCTCTTCCTATAGCTAGAATACCAGCCTAAAGTGATCCTTCTGGCTTCTATATCTAGGTGTTAGTCATAGAAGCATACTCTATGCAGCTCCCTTAAAGAAAATAATTTAATTTGGTTTTCCAAGATTACCTACATCTTTAGGTTTTTCTCCATATTCTATAAAGATGGTATGTTGTTTTGTAATTTACAAGAAACTTTTTCTAGCAAAATAAGATACTTTCTTCAAAGTGTGACTTTGCTTTTTTTCCTTAAATTTGGACTACTATGAATATAAACATTTTTGTAATCTTGAAAAGCTAGGAGTTGTGTATTTAAAACAATGTCACAATCAGAAATTATATTACCAGCACCCATTCAGTTTTTAAAATGGAAATAGAAAAAGGGTTGTTGAAAGTTGAGTTTCTGCCAAAATTACATGAGAGTTTTCTCCATGACTTTACAATTCCCAATTGCATTGTAAAAGTATTCACTAGAGACAAAATAAGAATATATTCTGAGGAGAAAATAAGTTTTTATACACATCCTTTCACTCCGACTGAAGAGACATTCCCGCCCCTTTTCTACCTCCTTTTCCAAAAATAATGAATAAGCCTAAATAACAATGGTTGGCTCTTCTTTTTTTTTTTTTTTTCTACAGATCAATCACACAAAGCATCTTTTCACTACATTTTCAGAAACAAGATGAATTTGTATCTAAGTGAGCAAAAATCTCATCGTAGTCAAGATACTGTAAATGTCTATCACCTCTGTCCAAATTTAGGAGATGTGCACAAAGTAGACAAAGACAGTAAAGATCACCCTTGAGGATATTTAGAAGAAAATCTGTCATCTGTAAAACTGAAATGATAACAATTATTAACTACTAGGGATGAACTCCTTGTCAATTTTCTGAGAAAGAAAATTTATTTACTAAAAAGATAAAATGTAACTGTCAGGTTAAAAAACAAAGAACTGGGAAAACCCAAGAACAGCAACATTAAAACAACCAACCAAGAAAAATCCTACAGATAAAAGAGAAAAAGAAACCTAACACACACACAAAGACGTTTTTATCTTTATGGTGAAGTCCTATTTAATGCTAATATCTGCTTTTTCTTCTATTATAGTATAGTATTCAGAGACAACATAAAACATTTAATGAAATAATAGCCACCTCTATTCAAAGCAATTGCCTTAAAACATATCATTATGTAAGTACATTATATATGTGTGTATGTCTATACATTTATATAATTTATATGATGGAAATAATGCTAACGGCAGCATTCCTTATTTATTCCTGAACTTTTATGTAAATTAGATAAGGTAGAAAATTCCAATCCTCTCCATGATACACTGTACATGTGAAAAAGGAATGTTGTCCCTTTCCCAAATTGCTTAGAGTCCACAAATATTAGCAGGCAGGTCTCCAAATATCTTAAAGCATAAAACAGGTAGGAGGTATTTACAGATATTTTGATAAGTAGAAGTCACAGAGCACCAGCAGGATTGTTTAAACATGGATTGATTGACAAAGAAAGCTCCAGGGACTGTGAGAATTGTAAAGAATAACAACATAGTGACAGCTCTTTTGAACAAAAACACTAGAAATGGGAATGGAAATTAGTTTTGCTCCTAAGAGATACTCCTTTGCGGAGGCAGGGGAAGGAAGTCTTATGTTAGTGCCTGCATTAAATCTCCTTTCACATTTAATTTCCTTTCACTGAAAAGTAACTGAAGAAAAACATGCTTCAAAGACCATTTTTGGCTAGAAAAGGGTAAAGTGAAGATCTCAAGAAACTTTCAGTGAACTTGATATGAAAGCCACAGGCACACAAATATGGCAAGGCTTTATTTCTTCAAAAGGTTTTCACAAGCTGTGGGGGAGACTAGAATACCTCAGGTGTATGAAGAATCAAGAAAGTTTAAAAGAATTGAATCAGAACATACTACTAAACTAAACCCAAGAAGCTATTATGGTCAGTGACTGCTCCCTTATCGTTTTTAGTTGATGGGAATCACATCACAAAATCCTTCAGCAAATGAGCATCAACCAGATTATGTAGGTGGGCCCATGTGCACTTTAATAACACAAGAGACTTTAAAGTAAAAATATCATGCAAGAGAAAAAAAAAGTTGCTCATTATAAAAATAAAAATGGTAAGATGAGGATATTAAGTTGCCATGTGTTGGAATAATTACATTTTTTAAAAGTGCATAAACTTGCAAGAAGCCTTGTAAGTATTTCAGTTGTGCTCATGCCTAGGTTGCTATATAATCATTTTTACAAGCTTAGAAAAAGCCAACAAAATCCCCAATAATAACTAACACACAGGTGAACAAATACAAACAAATTCTGCATTGCAACATCAACTCAAGAAAGGAATGTTTTTGCATGTTATTAAATGCTCTGTGTTCTTTTACATCTGCACTATATAGAGAACAACAAATAAAGATTTACTTTAACGAGGCTTCTACATTTTTGTTATATCAAAATTCCACTATGCAGAAAGTATGAGCCATTTCTGAATATCAGAACTGAACAAGAACAGTTCAGTTTTTCATGCCTGTTAAAAAGAACCATCCACAGAGCCAAATTTCCTCAGCCCCCAGGAGAAAAAATCAGCAGGGGTAAGGAGTGTGTTGGCTGGAAATGCTTTTCACAGTTAGTCTGGCAATTGGCTGTGTTCTTAATGTTTGGCTGGACAAAGCTGGCCTAACCTATTGCCAGCATAGCTCAACATGAGAATTACAACAGCAGTGTAGAATACAAATAAGTTTCACAGGAGAAAAAGAAACACACATGAAAGAGGAAATTCAAACATCTGTGCATATGTGCTTCAAAAAATAGGATGCATTTAAATCTGGACCAAAAGGTTCATCTCAGAAAACACAGTACAATGGATATGTTTTATATGAAAACTCAGAGATGCTTAAAATATCAGAAAATTTCTAGAGTTGATCAATATTTTGATGACACTGACCCAGACAGGGTACAGTAGATGCATGTTTTCTAAAGAACACCCGTTAGCTCTTACTAACCTGAATAACTTGGAATGTCTTTTGCATGCATTGACAATCAGCTTGTAAAGAACTCTGGATGGAATTTATGTTTATAAACTGAACTGATATCAAGGACTTTCTAAGTCTCCATGTTCTGCTGGAGTTTATCTTCTCAGCTAAAAGACTCAAGAGTCATAGAACTTATAGACACCATTAGAATAATACTCAATTCCAATATTTATGCTGTACTATGCTTTATTTAATTGTATATTTTATAAATGTATATTTCATTCAAGTGAAGAGATCAGGCAGAAACTTAGTGTTTGGGAAGTTCTATGTTTTCTTTTTGGGTTATTTGGGTTTTTTTTTTTTAATTTCTCAATCATTGCCTACAAGCATCTTGATGTAGGTTGCAAATTATCATTCTTCAAAACAACACAGCTATCAGTGAAAAAATAGTTGAATGGTTATCATCATCCTTTCCAGCTGGCTTTGACTACTAGTAAACCTCAAATAAGACAAGTTTACTGTAAGCATGACTATTAATGTTGCATGTGGTATTGGTTCTGCTGGTCTAAACACCATAATGTAAAATTACATTAATTCATACATTACATTACATTCATGTGCCAAAGGGTATTTTATGCTTTTAGAGCTATGTATATAATGGAGAAAAAAAGTATGTTATCTGTTGCCAAAACATATCCTTTATTAATCTGTGTTGCTTGATTATTTTTGTGGAAGGAATTTTAGCAATTCAAAATACTGATTTTTTTTATTTTGAATTCTATCTTTAATCAGGCTAACTAAAAAAAGAGCTCAAATCTGAAGCTAAGAAATTTTTTTTATTCAATGGCATGTTGGTACTTTTTGTAGTTGTCTAGAAAGGGGAAAAATCTTATTTAGTTTTATTGGAAATGTTTGTGTAAACTAGAATTTTAAAATGTATTTGATGTGTTGACAAAATAAAAATAGAATTATAACCAGAAAGGGAACAAAATTTTGTCTATGTATATAATAGGAGAATAAACTGTCCAAAATGATCTGAAAAAAAATAATTTTATTATGTAATTTAAATCATCATTAATATGTTCAAAGTTATCAACTTCATGAGTTACAATCAATTGAATTCCTAGTCATGTTAAATCAGATGTGGGAAGAATATCACAAAGAATATACAATCCAACTTTTCCTGTCTTTTTAGGTCTCAGTAGGATAAGGCCATATTTTTCACCTCTCACATTAGTACACAGGTTGGTCATGTTGTGTGGCGTTTTAGTTTGTCTATTTGTTTAATTATTTTCTTGCAGGCTGAACATATAATAACAATTAGAGTGTATTATTGCAAAAAGGGGAGAGAACTCTGCAAATTCCATTATTACAAAGGTACACAACTTTGTCCTAAAAGCACCTGTAGCAATTTGAACTTCACCTGATAGCCTCTGAAGACCAGTGGCCTGAAAAAATTTAGTAAAGCAAAATTTTGTGCAGTCAACTTACTTCCCATGGGCAAAAGTTCAAGTGCAAAAGTTCAAGTGTATTTCCTGCTTGATGTTACTAATGAAAGGAAAACATGAGAAAAAAAATCCCTTACTTACAACACATAAAAAATTAATGTTAACAAATGTTTGATCTAGATTTTATCTGAACCTTTATCTCAAGTTATAACTTTATAAAACCATATCAATATCCTATGGTTAATACACAGACTTATAAGGCAACTTGTAGCATGAGGGTTTTTTGAGGATATAGACTTAACACAGCATTATAATTTTTATGTTATTTTAAAAATCTGTAGATTTTAGATCTATGGATTATGAGAAGAGCATAATTTCTTATTGTAATTTCATTCACATGTTACTCAAAACAATGTCTCAGGACACAATAACTTCTGGGATTTGAGGAATGCATTCTCACAGTGTTTTATTCAGAGATCATATCTAAAGGTTCAAATGACCTAAAATTTTGTACTTGATTTCTCATGCTGAATGTTGTCATCTCAGTCATGAACATTACTTACAAAGAAAAAAAAACCCTTTTTACCTTTTTATTTGTTGAATATAAGGTAGGTATGGAAGCATGAAGTAATCATCTTATTACTGTATTAACATTTAACTGTGCTATCCTTGTTTTATTACAGTAACATTTCACATTTCAGAAAATAATGTAATAATTTTTACAATCATTATAACAATTTTCCTATATTTCAGAATATGCTGTCATAAGTAAGAGGCTTGCTTTTCAGTTTTGCAGTGGAGAGGGGAATTTTTATTTTTAGCAAGACCTTCAAGATAAAGGTGCACATGGTCATTTATGTAGCTTAATATATAAAAAGAAATTTCTTCTCTCTCTTAAACATATGTGAATGAAAGACAGTATTAAAAATAGCTAATTTATATTAATGATCAGTCAATAATGGCATGCAGCAAAAGGGAAGAAAAAAACAGAAAGGTTAAAAATAGAAGGACAAAGCAGTAATAAAATTTAGAAAATCAAATAAGTAATCAGTGCATGTTGATGATTTAAATTAAACAAGGAAAATGCATTTTCTTTCATTAACTCTTTCAGGTGGAATATCATCACACTTGTAAAAGCAAGCAGGAATGCACCGTGCCTAAGTCCCTGAAGCTGTGATTCACGCTCACACAGCAAGCTGTCCTAAGTTATCATCCCTTTCAAATGCTATTTTATACAGTGCAGCTTCATTTATTTGAGCAAATCCCTGCAGCTATACCTAGAGCAGTGCCCTAAGCGATGGTCGAGTTGGGGTATGACTGCTCAGCTAAACAAATGACTGAACATTTGTTCAGGTGTGAGGATAGAAATACAGCATGATTTTGGGCAGTGCCAGCTGTCACTCTTGCAGACAAATTACAGGAAAGTTTGGGGGGTTACTGCGGTCAGGAATCATTCCTAAAAGGTTGAATACAGTTATCTCACTTCAGAGGCTGGGATGGTTTAATCCTATAGTCACAGCCAGACTGATGGTTGGCATAAGCACTAGAGAGGAGGCTCTTTGCTATATTGTTTAGTATTTTACATGTAATAAATTTACCCTGAAAAGCACAGCTTAAGTCACTTGGTCTGCTCAGCCTGGAGGAGACAGAGAGGAGACTTCATTGCAGTCTGCAACTTCCTTGTGAGGTGAAGAGGAGAGGCAGGCACCAATCTCTTCTCTCTGGTGGCCTTCTCTCTGAAGCTCTGTCAGGGGAGGTTTAGGTTGGACATTAGATAAAGGTTCTTCACCTAGAGAGTGGTTGGGCACTGGAACACTCTCCCCACGGAAGAGGTCACAGCACCAGCCTGACAGAGTTCAGAAGTGTTTGGATAATTCTGTCAGACACATGGTGTGACTCCTGGGGATGGTCCTGTGCAGGGCTGGGAGTGGCACGCAATGATCCTTGTGCATCCCTTCCAACTCAGCTTATTCTGGGTTTCTATGAGTATTTACAATGATTAAATCTTAACAAGTTCACCCAGAGTTTTCTCTGTGCTTAGGGGAAAACTGTCTCACAGAGTACCATGAATGTGATGTATAATTCATGCAGATTGCAAGAAACAAGTTAATTGGGTCTGTATTCCTGATTTCAACATCTCTTTTCCAAAAATAAAATCTTAATTTAGCTACAAGGAGATCATTGAAAGGCAGCAAAAAATTAACCTGATGTAGAACTACCATCTCTTCCTTCACTGAAAATCAAAAAGGGCAGAAGCCCCAAGTACAGAGAGTGGAGATTTTCAGCATTCCCATATTAGCAATGCATAACTGCAAATAATGTGCAAATCAAGAACTGTTCACCAAAGGCATCTATGAATAATTTACTACTGTAAGTATCTTCTAGGTTTTTGCAATTTGATAAACCAAAGGTCATAGTAAAAAGAGGCAATTAGCTAGGTGTCTAGATATGGTTTACCATAAAAACAGGGTTCTAACCTATCAATATTTTAGAGTTTTATAATAACTGGGATGCAATATCATCTTTAGAGTTGTTTAACTTAAGGATCTGAAATTTAATGATTTCAATTAATGAAATTCTTCTGATTTACATGAGAAAACATTGTAAATGGCATCCAACCTCTGTAGAGAAACTCTTGCAGGAGGATTCTTATTCTATGAATTTGGAGAACCTTTCACACTCAGTGTTAACCCAGGATGAGGGCTTCTTAAAGTTATAGAAAAGATCATGATATCATGGACATCCAGTGAAAATGAGTTTTAACTTACACTCACACCACCTTTTACTTAGTTGTAAAATATATTAGTAAGGTTCCATGCAATTTTTCCTCATTGTATTTCCTGTTATAATTTTGTCCTTGCATATTTTTGTATGTATATTTATATATATACAGACAAAACCACAAATAGGAAAAAAGCCTATTGCAGAAAAATACAAACAATATTTTTTCACTGTAATACAATATTTAAGGTGTTGACATAAAACTTCATGTTACTCATAAATGCTGCTACTATTTTATAGCAAGATGTATAAAGAATGTGTGTTATGAAGAGATTTGGCTAAAAGAATGTTAACTACCTCCTGACTTTGCTGAAGTTTAGAGAAAAAAGACAATAAAGCTCTGCTGAGATAACACATATTATTCAAAGCTGTAATGGTTTCTAAAGAAAAAAAAATCTTTTTATTTTGGAAGATAACAAGGAAAGTCGTTTTATTTGTACTCCATCTAATTTTGTTAGAACATAAAAAATCTGATCTACTGAGAATTTGCTATCCAAATAAGGGACTTCAATTATCACTGTGGAAAAGAGGTGACATTCAAAGTCAATATATGGAAAACCCACATCTGTCAGTCTATATTTGAATGTCAATAATGCGCGTTATTCCAGTGAGAGGAGATATTGCCTGTGGAAGAAAAATTCTAAGCCTGTCAGAAGACAATTTCTTTTACAGCAAATAGAAAATCATTTACCAACATTTAAGATTTTCTATTTGTGGTATTTCAGTTATAACAGCTGGGTTCAGCAGAATGTATTTTTAATACGCCTTTGCTAATGGAGTATGGAAGTGGTAAGACAAATCATGTAAAAGGAAAGAGGAACAAAGAAATAAGGACTCATTACTGTTGGAGTTCATCATAATAGTAGTAGTTCATACCAGCTCATTTGTAACTGAAACTGATTTTAAAACCTTCACATAGGAAGAGAAAGAATCCACGAGAAATCTTTTAAGTGTATAGAAATTAACTACTGGATTTAAAGCAAGTGCCCAGTTAACTGAGTTCTAAATGTTAAGGAATCTGCATTGTAGATATGTGATTTTGTATTTTTTTTATCTAAAACACTAAAAAATATCCCCTTCCTAGATCTCAATATTTCTGAAATAGTTTGTGATCATGACCAAGGTGAATTTTTATGTTAAGAATAGTGTCTCCTTGCTATCTTTTGCAAAGAAAAACTAATTCTGATAATCAGTGACATGTGGACCCAAGAAAGACCAAGGTCAGAGCTGACTTATTCAAAGTCTCACTGCTCAGACTGGATGATGAGAAAAAAAAAATCAATCTCTCATTCCTTTCTTCTTTGTCTTTAAATAGAAATTTAACAATGTAAGTATTTGCTCCTGCAAGTGTAGTTAGCAAGCATATTTTAAAATTACTACAACTCTCATTACAATCATAGAATCATGGAATCATGAACTTTGGAAAAGACTCCTGAGATCATCAAGTCCAAACTTCGGTTAAACACCACCACATCAACTAAATCATAGCACAAAGTGCCATGTCCTTTTGTTTCTTGCACTTTCCAGAGACACTGAATTGACCACCTCCCTGGGCAGCCCAATCCAATACTTAACCACCCCTTCAGTAAAAAAAATTCTTCCTGATGTTCCACCTGAACCTCCCTGGTGCAGTTTAACACTGATGCTGGCTGCCTGGCAGAAGAGACAGACCCCCACCTGGCTACAGCCTCCTGTCAGGTGGTTGTAGAGAGGGATAAGGTCAGCACTGAGCCTTCTTTTCACCGGGTTAAACCAACTCAGCTCCTCCAGCTGATCCTCACAGGTCTTCTGCTACAGACCCTTCACCAACTGCACTGCCCTTCTCTAGATTTGCTCCAGCACTTCAATGTCCTTCTTGTGATGAGGGGCCTAGAACAGGGCTTGAGGTGGGACCTCACCAATGCTAAGTACAGGGGGACTCCTTATTTGTCATATGAGAAAAGCATTGTACCAGCAAAACGGCAGACACTGAGCAAGACTTCCACCTTGCTCACAGAAATGGGGTCAGTTTGAATAAATTTAGACTAATATATGCAGAGAAAATAACCATAAGTTCCATGCTTGCAAAACTGGAGGGATTCTGAAGGTGATTTTTATGTTGCTCCAGTTTTTATTACAACTATTTATAATCATTATTATTTATGTCTTTTACTGCGCTTTATAAGAATCGGGCATTTAATTTGTCCTTTTCTGTTTCTACTTTTCTACTTGGTCATATGATTGAATATAGGGTTGCATTAAATTCATATTTTAGAATGTACCTTTTCTCATTCAAAAACTCTGGATGAAAAGGCTTAATTTGAAATTTCCATTACCAAATTTTGTACTCTCTTCTCACAGATATGATAAATTTGTTCTGTTAAGTTGTTCCATGACTAAATAGAGTCCAGAAGCTCTGACACAAAGCACTTGAAATGTATCTGTAATTCTGGTTTTACAACAACCTCCTCCAAAGTCACTATGTGTTTTTGTTTTGTTTCGTTTTTTTGGTTGGTTTTTTTTTTTTTGGTTTGTTTATTTCATTTTTATTTTTTCCTATTCAAAAAAACCACCCTATATTTTGCCCTCCCTTTTTGGAAGGAAAGAAAAGAATCTTGCATAACAAAAATTTGTCTAAATCACTTATTCCTAATTCCCCATGAAACCTTCATATCAAAGACACCATGAAAAATCTGGACTGAGCAGCAGTGGATTGTAGCCTCAGTACCAGAAATGCAGTTTTTAAAATATGCAAACACTGACAGGCTAAGTTTAGAAGCAAAGTACCTTCAATGGAGATTGGAGCAGCATGTAAATATAGTTTTCCTAATATGACAAAAATCAACAGAATAATGGTATTTTTAAAATTATTCTTGTAGAAAGCCCCATAGCTAGATAGCTACAAGGGATGAATGTAGCCAGGACAGACAGTACAGAAAGAATTGGGGCATGTGGAAAACAGTTGCCTTATATATGGTTTGAACACATTAAGGTGTAAGAATTTCATATCTCAAGTGCTGAGCTTTTCAATGGCTTGGATCTCATTAGACAGCTCTCACAGAAAATTATGTTTTTTACTGAAGCTATTCAAGTAATGAAAGGTAATAAACAATTTTGGTTACAAGCTAGCTGTCTTTCTGGTTTCAGACTCCTTTTACAGAGATGGTGAATTAGTATTAATTATTAATAGAATCTTCTTTCAAAAGCCTTTTAACAAAAAATTTGCTGGATAAGGGACTTTACAACAGTTCTGGATATCAGTAAAATAGAGCCTGAATTGATTCTCGTGTGTCCTCCCCAAGGATTCTCTGCACACAATTTTGGCTGGTTTTAGTAACACTATTTTTCTTCACACTGGACAATACTCACCAGGATGTAGTTAGGTGGTGTTTGAGGACTCTATAGGCTATATATCTGTGATGGTTTTACTACCTATAGAAAAGCATTTTAATGTGGAAATTGTTAAGGACTCCATTAATTTCAATGAGGCAAATTGATTGTTATGCAAAATATAGATTGTGTTTTAAAATGTTAAAACCTTGAATGAAAAGCATATTGATTGTTTTAGGTATAAAAAAGTTTATGCTGACAGGTTTATGTTGCAATATGCAATATACACACGTATAACAAATGTATTTGAGCCTAAACTGTGTTGAAAAAATAGGAGTTGCAGTAATTAATTATCTGTTTCAGTTCAATTTGCTTTCTATTGAGTACATCTCCTGCTGTTTTATAGTACTTAATAAAATCTAATCCATTAGACAATGTGATAGAATCTTGTAATATAGGCCCCCTTTGGTTCTAAAACTAATTTATATGCAGATGATATCCATTTTAAATCTCCTCCAAAATAATTCAGCTTACAGTTTCAAATAGTGCAAACTAAATACTTCTTGAAGGCCAACATCCAGTTCACAAAATCTTTTCATTGTGCTAAGAAAAATACAATGAAGTTGAAAAGACAAAGGATTCATATTTCCCAGGTACAAGGTAGAACAGCACAATGTTTGCTCATTTAAAAACCGAATGAATGAGACAACTAGGATGTAAGTTCGGGACTTTTTCTGAAAGTTTATTGCTAGCATATGGGGAAATACAAATTCATAAATAAAGCAATTGAAAAATTCTCTGTAAAATATAAAAAAGAAAAAAACCCAAACATCTTTGTTTACCTCACCAAGGACAGATCTGTCTAAACCAGAATTTGTTCTAAAAAGTATTTTTGCTTAAAAAGAAATTTGGTAACATTAAAACAATGCTTCATTGCCCTTTTTATCCAATTGTTTCAATGGTATATATGTTTTCTAAACTTTTTTATTTGCAAGTTTAAAATTAAAAAATAAAAATAAAGACTTTTAAATTAAAAGAAAATATCTATATATAAATAGTATGCATTAGACAGCTGAAAATACAAAAAACCAAACCAATGATCAACAAACCCACAAGTGAATCTTAATAATTCCAGGACTGAAAATATGTTTCACACACAATCATTTGAGAAAATCACACACCATTAATTTGATTAATAAGAATTTTACCTATGTCAAGCATAAAAAAATTTTTAAAAAAGGAATACTATATCTCTAAGTTAAATTGTATTTTGCTCTTTACAACTAACTTGACATCTTTTATAAAAATAAACAGCATTCTAGGGATCCTATATGAAAAATCACTATATAGCACAATATTGACCATTGATGGTTTTTGCAGTTGAATCTTTTAGCAGAGAAAAGATCATATATTATATTCCCCTATCTAACACAAAAGGAGTTCTTTAAAATATTTGGTATCGTCCTACATTTGCAGAAGGGATCTCTGCATGCTATATTATGCACATAGCCATGAAAATTCCTTTTGACCAGAGAAAAACACAGATCTGATTCTTCAAACTGAGAGATGAAACTTATATACAAGCATAGTGCTCTATGCTTGTAAATGCTGAGAAGATAGTAGAAGAAAGGAAAACATTTTGACTTCTGTTTCCAGTTTTACACACAAAATGCTTATAGAAATTATAATTTGTGATAAATTACTCACATAATTGAAATAGGAAATTTATTTTGTGAAATTATTGGGGTTTTATGTCTAAACTATAATTACCATGCATTCAGAACTTTTTTGAATCCAAGAACCCAATTCTTGGAGGGAAATGTTTTAAGACATGTTGAGAATTATGCTTCATCCTTGGGGATGATGCCTTATAAATATGTATATAGGAATCAAGTTGGCAACATTTTCAGAAATACACTTAAAGCTAAAGATTCCTATACTGGTGCCCAAGTGTCAGAAGGCAGTCATGGTATTAGCTCAGTTCTTTCTGAGGGATTCATCTCATATTTCGACATTTCAAAATTTGACAACTGGGCTTATCTTAGTTATTCTAAGTTCCTTTGTAGCCGACAGGGAGAAGAGAACGGCCTGCATTTAGAGTAAAAACTGTTCTATAAAGATGGAGTTTCTAGGATAAAAATATAGCAAGTCTGCCAGCTACCAAGAAAAATTTCCCTTGACTGGAAAGCAAAGCACAAATTTATCTAGCATTTGATAATGGCAGCATAAGTAATAGAAGGCAAAATTACAGCACCTGTGAGAGAAGAGCTAGATTTGTTTCTAGATACTGATGGTACAATCTATTTCTCTCTCTTCATCTCCCCTGATTAATTTAGAAATTCCTAAAAGGGTTTTTTTTATTATCTTTTTTATTTGTAGTTCTTCATTGGAGCTTCTGCAATTATCCCAAAGCCATTCTAAAGCATGTGCCTGTGAAGTGAAAAAGAAATGGGTCAAAAAACTTTTCTCAGAGCTTATTTATGAACAGACAGAGCCAGATTAATTGCATTACTGCTTAATGGAACACATATTCAATTAGTTTTGCAATGGCCTTTCAATTAAATAAACTTTCTGCAGCCAATTTAAATGTCAGAAGAATGGGATTGAAACCAGACATTTTTAAGCTACAAATTAAAATCCATAGATATTTTTTTTTGTCCACTCCTATTTAAAAAGTATAATACTGAATTTTCATTTTTGTGAAAGAGTTGTAAAGTAGGTCATCTACAAGCTTGTTTTATGAATTGTGGTGTAATTCAAGGGCTTCTCTCCATAGAGGAATAGTTACAGTAACACCTACAGATCACTACACATCACATTTTTCATGTTAGTAAGTCCTTTAGAGAACAGAGAAATTCCTGCATATATTCTATCACTTTTAATAGTAAAATTAAATGCAATAATGAAAGTAGAAACATGTTATGAATTTCTAGGTATATTGTGAAAAGAAAACATAAAAAGTATAAAATACATAACCTATTAAGCTCTTAGAGTTTAAGAGCATTGTGGGCTCTTCCTCTGTTTTCTGCATATTGCTTACATTTCCCAGCATTTTTAACTATTTAAAATTTCTCACAAGATTATGAAAATAATGCAAAGAAACCCAATTTAAGTTTGTGAAGCTGATTTATTTTCAAGCCAGTAACAACTGGCAATAGAGATGTAAGACCAGATTGTTCACTTTCATTAGAATAGCTCAGCTCATGATAGTGAATATGTGGTTCAAGTTCCAGAGCTAAAATTTTAGGTCCCATTAGCCCTTTAAAAAATACTTCCAACACTGAGCTACCTTTGTCTTCTCGTCTGCTTCCTTTGCTGAAACAAAGCCACCTATTTAGTCTAATTCTATGTGGGCATCTCCTTTGACTTCTGTTGTGAGCTCCAGTGATTTCATTTCTACTGACTATAATAGAGCTACTTGCATGAATACAAGGAAGATTTTGTATTATTTCCAAGAAATAAGAATGTTAATTTCTTACTAAAAAGATAGAACAGCATCTCAGTCTTTTTATATATCTATGTAAAAATAATTTTGAAAAGAGGTTCAGATTACATATGTCTATACACACATACAAATTTAATATAATATACTGGGATTTAGCTGTAATGAGTAATTCAGAGTTGCTGTAGTTTTGTCATTGTAACTATGTCCTTTTTTTAACACATTACAAAACTGTTGCAGACTAAGGGACCAGATCTTGGTCTAATACAAACAGTCTCAAATATTGGCCCAAGGTTTATTTTGAAAGAAGAGAAAGAACATGGCACTGAATAATGAGCCCAGTGATTATGCTCACATTTCCTGGTTATTTCTTGCTCTGGGGTTCTAAGCTGTCACAGTTTGCTGAATTGCTAATCCTCAACAGGATTCTCTTTCTTTCTCTTCCAACCTTCCCTTGCACTGTTTACATTTAAAAGGTAAAATAAAAATGAAATTCCTTTAGCTCTACAATTCTACCACTTGTGCATGAAGCCATATTCTTTTGTTTCTTTTTAACCTGACAGCTAGCAAATATTGTTAATGTTGCCTAGTGCTTACATTGGAAGACAAGTGAACAGTTACTTCTACTAATCCTACATCACACAGGATTTGAAGTGTGATGTTCACCCTCTGCCACAAAAATTGTCTCTTCACCATGAAGTTAGTAGTTCATGCATTTTCTGCCTTTAGTCAATCCTATTTTTGTGCATCAGTTAAAGTCAAAGGGAGGTTCTCACATAAATGATATGTTTCACACACTACACAAGAAATATTGCAATTACATGAATTAAGTTGATCCTATTTTTTTCCTTTCAAACCTTATTCTATTTCCAGTTTCTTGTAACTGCAGTGAAGAAGTTACCATTTACACCACCGATCCCTTACTTCAAGGAGTAACAATAATTTCAGTTCTATTTATGGATTGAAGAGAATTTAATCCTTGATTATCTTAGAGGAGCAAAACTGAAAGGAAACTATATTTTTCTCCCATTAAGAGAATAAGAGCATGACCTTGTTTCATTTATGACAAAATGTAGGAAAAATCATGAGCTATTAAATTCAAAACTGAGAGAAAACTCCACAAACTCTGAACACTGTCAGAATTTTTCCTGACAGGTGATACAAATATGGTCCTTTGACAATGTTAGATACTTTTTTAATATGCAGCAAAATTATGAGAAACTCTTACATTTTAGAGGCAGCATAAATATTTGTACACCCAAGACATTATTTGAATAGTCTAAGGAAAGCTTCTGCTAGCATACTTCCCATGGAACTATTAATGACTCAAATTTAAGGTCTGGTGCACCTCAACATGTTTCTTACATTCTCTCCCCTGTTTTGAAGAAAAGTTTTCCCATACAGTAAAAACTTTTCTTTCTTCTCTTATATTACCTTTATTCTTACTATGTGTTTCCAGCCCTGGCAAATATTTACCTTAATTACCTATAATTTTTATAGATGTTTTTAATTTGGCAGTTTATTTTTTTGTGTAGATCTAGAAATTTTCACATCATACCCCAGATAATAATTATTTTTAACTTAATAAAAATTAGGCATCCCATATGTGCCATTCTATCGTCTTTTTCTATGGTCAGAAGACAAAGACATGAAGACAATATATTTTGATTTCTCTAGGCAAATGTTGAAGGGTAGATTTTTTGTCCCTGTTCAGTGAAGACAAGATCCTACCTTTGAGTAGATCAAATGCTTGAAGTTAAGCATAGATGGATCCTACTTCTTTTGCTTTGTTCAATCTGAACAATTAACAATCTGTTTCTAGCAGATGATACCATTGTTACATGCTGGCTGTATAAATATCACTACAGATGCAAAATTCAAGATACAAAAAAAGTTAACTTTTCTGACACAAGATACTGCGACTTGTTCCTCTTATGGGTGGTTCCACATATCTGTCATAGAATGGAGAGGGATGAACACTGAAATATTACCAGTGAGCATTGTTTCTTTATAGATGAAGCACACAATTCTTTACAGAGCCACAGCTGTGGCATAACCAAATCATAAAATGCAATAGACTACATTTTCACCTGTACATTCTTACCGAAAGTTAAGTTCAATAGTTCCTCATACAAAAAAAAAAAAAAAAAAAAAAAAAAAAAAAGAAAGAAAAGAAAGAAAGAAACCCCCCCTAAAATAGACAACAAAACCAAAAATAAGGACTGACTTTGCCCCCATTTTACACAAAATATAACAGCAAGATGGATGAGAAAGGTGAGGTCATATTATCCCAGTGCCTCACTTATTGCTTGCTTTCATGTGTAATATTTGAGATGTCCAGATTTAAAGCCTTTAGAATAATTCTTCAAGACATTGCAGCTCAATTAAATTTATAACCTACTTTGGCAGAAGAAATTTCTCTGTTATATATCTGAGTATATTTCCACCCCAGCTGAAGTCTGAAATGGGAAGGCAACCCTCATTAAAATGGTCATTAATAGTTCTCATTAATGGGCCTCTTCTCCAGCTACTGGCTCTGATCTTGGCATTTTTCTCATGGATGGCTAGCATCCTAGACAACTCAGCTCCAGGCTGGCTAGCAAAACTTACACATAAGCAAACATACAGATGCAGGAAAAAAATTTTAGGAACATTATAAAGGTCACACCATGTAATTATGTTGATGAGCAAGTGGCTTACACCCCATCAGAGCCTTTTGTTCTCCCTTTCATTTCCACACACTTATTTCCCTCAATCCTCACATTTTTTTCCATAATCCCTCTGTTTCCTTAATTGTTCTGTAGTAAGTTTCACTGATTGATTCAATCCCCTTACAACATACCACAGAAAGTTTTTTTTAAATTCCTGCAAAGCCCCCTAGATAAGTTTGCTGTCTCCCACAGGCCCCACAATTATCCTGACCCACCACTTTCTTATCAGTTATGCAAAGCTCCTCAAGGTGATCCTTTCAATGTCCCATCAGTCAGGGACCTCACCACTCTACTCTTTGTTAGAGTCACTGATATCTACTGGTCCATAGGATTTGTAGGTGTTGACTTTCATGTTTAATTACTATTAATTAACCAGGTGTCAAATTATATCCTTATTTATCCTTATAAACCAATCCTCTCATACAGGACCTCAAATTGGTGGAGAAGAATCAACATAACCACAGGACATTTTTATTCGAGTGATAACATACACGCATGCTTCAGGATGAGAAAGTCTAACTCACCAGCCAAAACTTTTATTGAGAAGCCCAAGCAAGTAGAAAGACCAGGTGTTTGGGACATGCCCTGCTCACACAGAGCTGTTGTAAAGCACTCAGTTGCTGGGGGATGTTGGAGCTCCCACAACTTCACCATAGCAACAGACCCTCCCTGCCAGAGAGCTTTTCACTGCCAAATGCAACATATGAAATTAAATCTAGCACAGTTCTTGTCACTTTCTAAATCTATACCCTATCCATGAGAAATCAGCTGCAGTGGTGTTCTTTAATAAAGTCCTCCAAATCTCTGGAATTTCTCTATCTCTCAGGACAGGATTTCTTATTGTGGGGTATGAGCTTTTGTAATTTATTAAAAGTGTATTTTCTGAAAGTTGATTTGTTTGGGTTTGATTCAATATGATTTATTTGGTAAAGGTTGACATTTTGTAAATGTCATGGCCACCTCAGAGAATTCCACTCATATAGATCTATTGAGTTAGCATTGTTCCAAGTAGCACTGGTCTTGCAAGCATGGCAATATGGTTTCTATGGAAAAATGGAACTTTCTGTGTCCACTATAATTCCACAGGTGGCTGGACTGCACAGAGTTTCTGTGAGCAGCTCCTGAAAACTACCTGACCAATTTAGGGTTTACTGAATGCAGCACAGAACATGACTGAGTACCTGAGAGGTTTTCCATTTATAAGCTTACTAAGATATAATAAGATCTAGTGTTTGTATCATGTGGCCATGAAAATACTGCTCTCAGAATCATGAACAGTTAGAGAAACTAACTATACTTAATAAAGACAATAGTTAAATAGAAAAATGTTCCTAAAACTCTTGCCGATGTGTATTATGAAGTATACATTTTTTGTTTGCAACGTACACCACCTCTTTTACTTACTTAGAAAATACAGTTCTGTAGAAAAAAGTACAGAACTTTAAATAGTCGTGAAAAAAATAATACCAGAATGCTTCAAAAGAGGTTATTTGAAATGGGAAGGTTTTGTGCCAATGCCTCCTTTTTCACCTGCAGAGATTGATCTCAGAAGAAGTTGAAGGCAATTTCTACTTTCAAAGAGTGTCATGAGTGGCTTTGATTTCTGAAACAGGTAGATATATAAACAATTAAATGTGATATAAGCTCTATTTGAAAAAAGAAATTTTTAGGTGAGGGAAAAAAAAAGTTTCATCTTCACATCCCTCTGATTAAAGCTGAAATTTTCATTTAGATTCTAGATAATAAAGTCTCTAAGCTATGAAACCATAAATGCAAACTTTGAGGTGATTAAAGCCTTAGGCCTATTACTGTAGAAAATTACCTTATTTAGGAAACAAGAACAATTTGATGCTAACAGACTTGGAAAAAGAATAGACAAAAGAGCTTTTGGAAACAAGAGTTTGTTTACAAGTATTTTCTCATTACATAGTCTAAATAGTAAGGGGTACATTTGATTTAATTACATTTAATTAAATTGCATTTAATTACATTTAATTGCAGTTAATTAGCATAGTAGTTTGCCATGCATTCCTACGTAGTTCTAGTCTGATGCTTCGGTCCAGACCCACAAACCAACCGAAATTCACAAATTCTTATCTAGTCCAATTTTAGAGGAGTCTTCTAGAGTATTTTATTAAAATCTCAGTGTGAATGTTGGGTAGAAGCTTCAGTGTTCGCTGTGAAATTCCTTAACTCACAAAAATACCTGCTTTTCTTAAGGCTTGGAACTATTGCCATTTCTGCAATTCAGATATCTTTAGCCTCTTTTGCAACTCAGTATGGCCAGAACTCCTAAAGTAAATGACATTCTGGTTAAGGTCCAATGATCCTTACAAGCCCTGTCATAGCATGCCCAGCACATACTAAAAAAAAATAAGTCCTACACAGAACAGAGAAGCTATAAATGTTTCTATTCAAAAACTGAGGAGAAGTGTATTTTATGCCTTTCTTAATGAAAACTGAAGGTATTGTGCACAGACATGATTTTGAAGAGTTTAATTCTACACAATCATCAGAGACACTTAAAAATTACTTACTTTTTCAAAGTCATACAGGAATAAGTGAAAGCCAGAATCAGGCTTTTCTGAGCAAATAGTGATTTCTCGCTTTTTTACTTCTAGAAAAATAAAAATAATTACTAATCAGTCGTGATTAGCTATCCCTATCCTCCATGCAAAAATGTACAACTTTGCCTTAAATTTTTCCCTTCCTCTTTTTTATCTCACAATACAAAAATACCAGGTAAGGAATTCAGTATTATACTGGGAAGTTACCAGTTAGTCTAATACTTTGTTGTCTCTGACAGGTTACTGTTTGTTACAGTTTCAAGAATTTATATAAAAAATAGAGCTGTCAATATATGCACAATAAATCAAATTAATATGAAGATGTTTTTACTACTATATAAAAGCAATGGGATGTTTTTCCTGAAGCTTCCTTACCACATAATCTACATACACTTTAACATTTGAATGATATTCAAGCATAGGAAATAAATATGAGCATCATAACATCAAGACATCAAGACATAGAAGTTGTGGAACCAAGAAGAACAAAGAGACAATGCATAACAATCAAATGACAGCAAAACAGCTGCATAGACGAAATATGGATTAAAAAAAAAAAGCATGTGAGACCATTTAGATTTAAAATCTCCTTTACTTTAAAAACAGAAAGTGAAATAATTTAAAATTTAACTTTTGTTTATCTGTGGATGTAGCAGTGACTGCACAACACTAAACAGAGAGACGTTGAAAAAAGTCTTTTCTTAGGGAAGTGTAATAAAACCTGTGTCCTGCATTATTTTGGTTTTGTAGATAAGCATCTTGTAATCAGCTACATTACATTAAATGAACATGACTCAAATAAGTGGCAAGAAATTTTTACTCAACAGCAGAGACAGCACTGGAATAAAGAGTTCTGAATTTTCACTATTTTTGAACATTTGTACTAAAAGCCTGTACATGCTTCAACAGCCTTTTCAGAGTACTTTTATTTTAAAGAGTTTGAAAACCTCAGTAGCATTTGGATGGACTTCTCTTTTAGAGTCTCTTAAAAATCCAAATTAATGTTATGTTGAAGAAAATATGCCATATTTTTTCCAGTCTAAAGGAACACAGCAGCTAATAAAACTATGTTGGAGTGTAGAACCTCATATATAAGCCGCTTTCTTACTGCAGTATTTTATTCAGTACAATATCCCACAAAATTTTTTCACCTCACAAGGATTTCCATTATTAATTAGCTTATAACAATTCTCTTTGACAGCAAAATGTGTTGTGGAGTAAGTTGGTTTTAAATTAAATTATGTTTCCTCTAACAACTTTCAGTGTTAGAGGAAACATTCCAATTTCATAAGTGAATGTGAAAGAAAAGAGGAATAAAAATTAACAAGAATTAATTTACTTCTTTTTCTATGCTGCATGTAGAGAGCTTCTGAAATGTTCATGAACAATCTGAACTCTCCTGCTAGAGAGTGCACAAAGACAACTATGATACTGTCTTACCTAAAAATATCACAACTTGTTCCTATCAGGTGAGCACAAATCCATAACTTTCCAGTTAACATTTCTAAATTTCCTCTCTGGTGTAACACAGCTGTGTGAAGTTAATCCCGTTTTCTTGAGAAAATAATTGTGAAGGTGTGAAAAATTACATGAGCTAAAAGAGTTAGAAATCATAAATTTAAAAGCACAGGAGAGGAATAATCATAAAATAGCAGTTATTGGGAGTTCAAAGAAGGAATAATAGTAGCTGAAACATGTAAAATAGACAAGAAACAAACAAGTAATTGGAAGATGGTAACTTGAAAACATTAAATACTTGACTATTCCTCATTGGTGATGATCACCCAACCACCAGAAACTTACGGTGTGTCTCCTTTGGGCTGGGGAGCACATCAGATCATGTTAATGTGTAGCCTAGTTGCTTGTCAGTGACTTGATATCTATTATGTAAAATACAAAATAAGCAATTGCACTGCACACTGCAGAACTGCACAAATATTGCCTGAAGTCTCTTTGTGTGCCATAAAACTTACCCAATGGAAGTGATCCAGAGAAGATTTGTAAAATTGATGCTGAAATTGTGCTGAAATAATACAACTTCTCAAACAGGAGAGAATCACCACCTTTGCTTCTCAGCAGTCATTTTGACAAAAGACTAAAGAACGTGGACATCAGTAAAGCAAGGTCTGACATTTAGGGCTTACCCACTCAGAACAAGTGTCAGTCTTTCTTTCAAGCAAGCCAGCTGAGAGAAAGTAAGGGCCAAGTCGTAATCCCATAGAGTTTCTGGAAAAAAAAATAACACCCGAAAAAACTTTGGAAAAGGCAGAAAAAGTAAACAAAACATTGACTCATCCATTAGACCTGACATGTTATATAGTATCCAAAAAAAAAAAAAAAAATCAAGTTATATATATTTCTAATATGGGTGTTTACTGTTTTTATCTTTGCAAGAGTGTTAATTTTTTCTTAAGTGACTCCTTCAAATTCTCCTTAAAATAATCTCACAAGCAGAGAGCTGAATAGGATTCCCTTCTTCAGATGTAAGTCCCAGTATAAGAAAACCCACTGCTAGAGGAGACTGAGACAGATTCTGATCCACACTACATTTCACCTCTGTTACATCAACTTTAGTAACAGAATTTCTACCCAATTCAGAATTCTTTTGATTTGAGAGAAATAAGCATTAAAGGAATTTAAATTGCCCAGCTAGCTCTCCATGAGTATTTAAGATACATTTGTCAACACAACGGGGCATCAGTGCTCCAACTGTTCTGAAACAGGCAAATGTCACTTGGGAGTTGTTACAAGGTCTGAAGAAGCCTTTTCTTCAAAAGAAGTTACAAAAGCTCAACATTCCACCAGCTCTATGAGAACTGGATGAGCACAATATGCAGCATAAAGACTCTTTTCTCTGTTTTATTTTGAATCCTGAAATAATTAATGTAGCCAAGTGAGGGCTGATAATCAGAGTGCATATGTGCTCTTGAGATAGAAAAGAGAACAGAGCAGCAGGCAACCTCCTGGTATGAATTCAGCAAGTAAAATAGGTCTGGGTGAATCTTTCCTACCAAACTCTCTTGAAACAAAACCAGATTTTCAGTAAAATGATCCATCTTACTACTATCGCCCATATAAAATTAAACAGCTTTTTTAGAAAAATGGGACAATTTCTGGGGTACCAGGGGGAAGAGATGAGGAGGAAGAAGTGTGAAAGTGGAAAAGTCAATTTTTCTTTTTAATTTAACAATATTAATTTGATGGAAATATTTTGACATCCTTGCCCTCTAAAAATTTGGGATTTATCTCTCTTTTTTAAATGAAATAATTCAGAAAATGTTGCATAATATTTAAAGATTAGTTAAGCATTGCCTATCTCCTGTTGCTTGTTGCTTTAGAACTCCTAGTTGACAAGTTGTTTTTTAGAACATCAAAGGACTGAGGAGAAATAATTCCATGCTACTTGGTGATTTTTAGCACATAACTAGTATCAGCTGCAAATAGCAATATCTGCATTGTTAAACTGGCAATATATTAATAATTAAATAAATAAAATCACAGAAATACTAGTGTTCAGAAGAAGTACATTCTCGAGAAGTCCAACTGAATTTAAGGGAAGGTTGTAAAAAGAAAGAATGAAAAATTAGCAAATAAGACACTTATGGATGACAAGCCACTTAAGCAATTAAGCTTTTTAAATCCAAGGCAAAGATCTGAAAGTATGGCATTCAAGTCATATCTTTTTCACTCTCAATATTCACATTTTAAAGACTGAAACATCATCACTGACATATCTGCTGTAAACACCTAATTCTGCCCGCAGTAGGTTTGTTAGATACATCAGCTGCTATACCCAAGAGGAGTTAGCCAACCTTATCAGTAATATTCATCAGAATTTGTAAACACGTGAGCATCTGGTGGTTAACAGAACAAAAGAACGGTCAGTGCCACAGACCTGTCTTACTTCTGAGACCCAGCTATCATTGGAAAAGAAAGAACTAATCACAGAGTGATACTGAATTATCCTTGCATTCAAAATAGGCCATTCAGCAAGCATTTCCTAAGTCAGATTTTTACTGAGTCAACTGGAAGTATTGCCTGTACAAGGGTTATTGCAGAAAGTCTACCACACATATTGTTGTGCATATGGAGAAACAAAATAGCACATTACAAGTAATGTTTCATTTAAACTGTGCTATTTAAGAATTGTCCAATTTGCAGCTGCATATTTAAAGCATATGACCTGGTTTTCTCAGGGATTGTTCGGAGCTTTAATTCATTCCCTTTATGAAATGTTTTTTTCTTTAATTATGCTCACTGTCAAAAATACTTAATTTTTCTTCTTGATTAGCTAATTACTTCTTTCCATTGCCTAGTTATTATTTTGGAATGTACTGTTATCTCTTTGTTTGCATATGCTTAATTTTTAGTTTTCAATAATCTTTCTGACATTTAGTTCTTTATCTTCCCCTTTCTTGCATAGAATAGTTTGGAACATTTTCAGTCAGATTATCAAAGCATTTGCTTACTGAGATTTACTCTTTGTGTCTGCTCTTCTGTGTTGCCTTAATAATTCATGCTAAAAATTTTATTTAAGGAGCCTTGTAATTCTTCATTCTGAGTTTCTGAAGTGCTTCATAATAACTTTGTGTATCAAAGCTGCAAAGCGCAGTCTGTTTAACCACAGTCATTGTTCTTAAGGTTCTGAAGAGCTGGGTATTATACTTACATTTGCAAAAATGTTTTCATGCACTGAATATTCAGTTCTTTGTTGTTTGATATAACTTTTTCACTGTTAAACTTTTGCAATACAGCTTTATCTTGTGTAATACTTTCCATACACACTCTATACAAAGTGTAGAACTGAATCATAGGAACACAAAGTTATTCAAAACAGAAAAGAGAATACCAGAAGGATTTTAAATAAAGTCTTTCACTTTCAAAGGTGATGAGAGTGGCAAATAGCAGACAAATGTAAACAGTAGAAAAGAAATTTGCAACTAAAAGTCAAAAGTGAAGTATACAGGAAGGTGTGAAGAGTACTACAGAGAATAAAGTCTTAGTTCCAGAAGTATCAAGATAGGAAATAAAAAAAAAAAGTATAAAAATAGTAATAGAATTCATTCTAAATTTAGAAATATTCAGCACATAAATTAAGGAGTTTCATGAAATGTGCAATGAATTTGATGTTGAAACAGTTGTGAAGTGTGTGGGATTCACTTAATAATGATTTCTGATGATTCAGGAAGATGGTAGATGAAGGAACTGAGTCATAAAAGCTAGAATTCTAAAACTTACCTGAGAGAATGTTGCCACAGTGGAAAATAAAGTGTAAATGAGCATTTGAAACATAAACTGCACAATTTTGAGACCAAGGTCACTGGTTTATTAGGTCATCAGCCTGCTACATGAACATTTTCCAATAGATTTCAAAATCCTAAGAAGAAATTATTTCATTTATGTACTTTTCAGTGTGGATGATGAGGAAGAACAAAAAGGTTTATTAAAAATGGGCCAATTATGGAGCACCAGTAGATGATATCTATAAAAATTAGCTTAAGAATGGGAGTTCTACGATTCATCTTATATGAGATATAATTCAAGTGCTAGATATCCTTCCTGAAGATAAAAAAATAAAGGGTTTTTTTCTCCTTTTTTTGGGAACCAGAAATATCTGCTTTTACATTTATTTGAAGTGAAATGCATTAAACTTATGCTTGAATTTTTGATAGTTCTGATAGCTTATTTTATCCTTCCAATGAGCATTTCATCACAGAGAATGGTATCAGTGATCATGAATCTTATCTTGAAGCTTTAGGTAATAATTTAAACATTGCAAGTCCCTGATTTCAGAGTTGACTAAGAATATAGAAACTTGTAGGAGGGAAAAAAAAATCTTGTTTTTTCTAATATATTCTGTACTGTTCTGCATTGACCTCAGTCTATTTATTACTGATAGATTGATAGCAAAGGAATAAAGGTATATATTACTGACACCACATCATCAGTCTTAAGTCAGAACACTGAAGATATTAGAAAAGGTTTCTCAGATAAGGATGAAATTATGAATCCAGTTATTTTTTCACATAATTAGTTGATCAGCACTGAATGAAAGTGAATGTAAGAGAAATTCCACATCAGCTGCGACCTTTTCTGTGATTCTTTCCTTAACATAAGCAAAGGGATTTGGCTTGAGCCTGCCCAATGATGACTGGATGTCTATCACTTACTGAACTACACTGGAATGGAGTGTAAGAAGTTTCTTGTAAAGATGGAGAAAATCCTCAATTATGAAAATATATTATAAGAATACATGTAGGAATACTATGACTATAAATATAAATATGCTTTTCTTTTCATAGGAATGATGATGCAATTTATGTCATGGTGATTTGCAAGTAGTAAAATGTTATAGTTAAAAGTGATATTCAGGCTTAGGATGACCTCTAAGGGTGGACCAGATGATTTTTGAGGTCCCTTCCAGTCTGGCATTCTATTATTCTAAAATACATAATCATAGCATAAAAAAAAAATTATTAAATATCTTCAAACTTATAACGGAATAGAATAAGATGAGGAAATAACACTGTAAAAGACAAGTCACTGTTACTGTAGGAGACTAAATTTCTTTAAAAATTAATAAGTGGGAAACTGTTCAACTCTGGAAATCCATGCAAAATGGTAAATTATTTTAAAGACGCCATGGTCGAGAGAGATTATGGACAGAATAAGGAAAAGAAAATACTTTTATCAGTATGGCATAACGATTATGCTTAAGTGAGTGAAAGAATTAAGGGAGATAGGCATGAAGAGGAATCTGAAAGATGTTTTTCTTGTATACAGTTTTAAAAGAAGGATTTTAAAGGAATTACCATTAGAGCTAATGTTCTCAGAGCAGTGCAGCTGCATGCTTTTTCATTCCGGAAGTGGCATTTTCGGAATATACAGATCACAGAGAATTGTAAGAGAATACTTTTGGCTACTGTATATTTGAAAAACAGCTATGACAGTTGTTAAATAATAGCCTTCTATCAGGAATAATATTCATTTACATTGTTGTTCGTTAGCAATGTAAATGTTCATAGTAGTGAGTGTAATAACCACCTAACTTTACCAAATTGTTGGAGTTCCCATTACCTGTGAGAATGACCATGAAATTCAGAGGTGCCCAAGTGGATTAAAGCAGTTTTTGTAGATACAAGTTCTGCCACTTGGATGACGTCTTTTAATGCCAATATATTCTCTTTTCCGTGAGAAGTTGGAATATGCTGTTATTTTGACCCATTCCAACCTGTGCATTAAAAATTGGCAGCCATTTCAATTCTTCCCATGTAATGATTCTCTATCCTGTGAGGAACAGACAAACCATCATGTACTAAAAAATGAGATTTCATTGTGTTCTGTCTTTACATGAAACATTCTGTTCTCTCCCATTTTGCTACACTTAACATTCAGATATAAATTATTTATTTCCTGCTATAATTTTTTTTCATTGTTCATTCTTTTTCATCACCCACAGTAATATATTACAATAAGAGAATATTAAAATATAAGAATTTCCCAATGATATTAATAACTCATGAAAGGGCAAGTCCACAGGCAGTACAATAGTGGCTAATACTTTTTAAGGCATAGTAGAATTCTTCAATTTAATTGGTTAAAATATTACTGTCAAGCTTTTGATTGTATTAGCATAGATGCTGCGAGATACCAAGGGCACCTAATTGCTACTAAGAAATTCCGACTGGCAGGATTCTGGTTTTTGTTACATGTACAAAATATGCCCTTTACATTTTACTGCATCAGGTGACATCTGCATCCATATTCTCTTTTTTGTTAAAACATCTGGATGAGAGATTAACCCTACAGTCAATGAAGAAACCATGGAAGCAGATGGAAAGCAAAGTGTAGGGCTATCCAAACATGAGAGAAGTCAAGGGTATCCAGACATGAGAGAAGTCAGAATGATCAGAAAGGTTGAAAGGAAACCTAACTCAAACATCTGTATGCAGCCTGGAAAACATGCAGGAAGAACTAGAACTCCTCAGGAGGTCACAGAACTGTGAAATTGCTGGAGGGACAGCTCACAAGACTGGGGTGCAGTGAGGGACTAGAACAAAGAATGCTGAGCAAGGAAAATGAGGAATGAGTGTTCCCTTTATGTGAAGGAGCATCTTGGATGTATGAAGACTTGTTGCAGGATGAACAACAAACTAGCTGACTTGAGAGCATGTGAGTCTGGATCAGAGGAGAGGCGAATAAAAGCTGGCATTGTGGTGAAATCTTGATTTTGATAGTGCAACTCATTTGAGGGTACCAAGTAGAAGAAAGACATTGCTATTTCCAAGAGGTATGTCTATTGATAGTCAGGAGCTGGAGCACTTACCTTGTGCAGACAGGGTGAGAGAGCTTATCAAGTTCAGCCTGGAGACAGCTCTGAGGGAACCTAAAGACCCAACAGTGCCTGCAGGGAATCTACCAAGAAGATTGAATGGCACACAGCTCTCATGGAATGAGAGACAACAGACATAAACTGAAACAGCAAATGCTCAAAACAGATAGAAGAAAGAACTTTCTCACTCTGAGGGCAGCCAAGCAGTGGAGTAGCCTATCCAGCAAGGCTGTGTAGCCACTGTCCTTGGAGGTATTCCAGGCTTACTGGATAAAACCTGAACCTGAGAACTGACCTCAGAGACAACCCTACCCTGGTCAGGAAGTAGGAATAAAGATTTCCTGAAGTCCCTTCTTCCCTGAATTATGTTGTAAGTGGTTTTGAATCATGATAATGTGCCCCAGGCAAACCATCTGTAGTTATTCCTCTTAGAGCCCTCAGAGTGAGACCAGGCTGGAATTACCTTCACCAGCTTCACCTGGCTGTCCACCATCAGCTGTAGCAGATCAGCTCCTGGAGGGTTTTTAAACCCAGTCAGAAGGTTCAGTCAGGGGAGAGAAGGAGTGAGAGTGAGAGTGAGAGTGAGAGTGAGAGTGAGAGTGAGAGTGAGAGTGAGAGTGAGAGTGAGAGTGATATGGCGTGTAGCTTGCCTGGATCTGGAGCATAAGGACTGAAAGATAAACTGTGCTGAATTGAAAAGGTATTTGTCGCCCTGATTTTTAAAAATCTTTTAGCCTTCTGATGTTTTCATTCTAGTTGCAAACTTTCCCACACACATTTTCTGTAAACAACTCAGTTGTTTTGCATTCCTTCATAGAGGTGGAGAAAGTTGATGGATTGGTAACTTGTCCAGTGTCATTGGAGAGGTGGCCCTTTCATCCTCCAATCCACTGTCACTTTTGTAAAACTACAAGTAGTGGAGTCAGAAAATAAACTTGGTCCTTTTTCTCACCTTCAGCTGTTGTGTTCACGCGTGTGTGCTCTCGTGTCCTACAGTGACAGGTATTGGGAAAGAAGAAGCTGAAAAACTAAGTCCCAAGACAGCAAGAAATAGATAAAAAAAGGACTGTGCTGCACAGGACTAAAACCAATCTTATTTCCTGAAAAGTGCATGCAGAGCTCTTGGACAAAGTAGAGTGACTAATCAAGCAAGGTGTAATCTCAGGCACTGCAGTTGCAAAATATATACCTGCTGTATTATGGGTAAGTGGGTAAAATGTGTAAGTACTGTGCTAGGTAGGAGTGCTGTGTTAAGCAAGTGATAAGTATAAGTAAGTAAAATGGGTATTGCTGTATTCTGGATAACTTGTTATAATGTGTAAGTACTGTGTTAAATAAGTAAAAGTAAAATGTGTATGTGCTGTGTTAGGTAAAAATAGAGTAAGATGTATAAGTATTGAGTTATGTATAAGTAAGTGAACTATATAGGTTATGCATAAAGTATGTAAAAGTAGGTAAAATGTGGAAGCATAAGTAAGCAAAATACACAAAAGAGGTGATAATTAGGTATTAAGTAAGAATTGGAAGATGTGAGTTCCCTCATGATGCCCAAAGAGGTGATGCATATTTTAGAGAATTTTAAAGCTTCTGTGTGATCATAATGGCTTGTTGTACAGAAGTGCTGAGTTCCCGCAGAATTACTCAATGATTCTATGAGTCTACCAAGAGGTTGTTGCCTGAATACCTATGGCACTCAAGAAGTCAAGATCTGAAGCCACCATCTTTATTATAATCAAAACTTTCCATAGTGAATTCCTATGGCCCCTGAGAAGAATAAATGACTGTATGGCATGAAATCAAGACAGGTGTTTCAAGTGGCCAGAATATAAGTCCTTTTGTCTATCACAAACAGTTATCACTTATTCCACATCTATGAGATCATACTGAATAACTACTGAAGCAGAACAATGGGAAAACAAGTGGCCTCACCATCACTATATTCACCAGCTAAGAGTAGCATGATCCCCTTAGAAACAGCACAGCAAAAGGAACTCTTCATACCTGTATGAAATGCCTTTGCTCTCCTAGAAACTACTTATAGACTGGTGTGTTGATAAGTATAGATTTACATAGCAAATCTTATAGCTCATCTTAATAACTGACATTTTCTGTGACATCAAAACACTCTCAGGGGATAGAATGAGGGGAAGATATTGCAAGTCTAATGCTTCTTTGACCCATTTTGTAACAAAATCTGAGTCTTAGATGAGACACTCCATCACATACAGTGTTTGCAAAATCATTTTTCCTGAAGAGCCCACATCTCCACAAAGAAAATACAGTGAGTTAGAATTGACCTTAACTTATTTAAATAAAAGAGCTTTTTCTGGGAGAACATAACATTAGCTAAATGTGGAATAAAATTATGATGTCTGGACTACAGAGATTTAAAGTTATTCTAAACTATCTATCAATTGTCCATACTGCTTTGCTAATCCCTATCTTGATTTTTTGAAGATTTATGTCAAACAAGGGTTTAAAACAGTCATTTTCAGATACAAGGTACAGTGCTATTTATCAAGGACATTCTTTCCCTATCTTTTTCTTAAAAAGTGCAGGTTAATCTGAGTCTCTGTCATCATGTCAAATCTACAATCTAAAGTGTGTATTGAGAGATTCAAGCACATTTGCTGATTAAGCAACTGTATAATACATATGATATGTAAGATGGTGAAATCAGTGGAACTAGTCATATAACACAGAGAGAAAACCTATTTTATTATAGCAAAGTTGTCTCCAATTCATCCTGGCTAGTTTAAATGCTCTGCAGGTCAAAGAAATGCTGAAATGTGTGAAGAAAGCCTTTTTTAAAATGATACATAGAGTTCAAGAAAGGGGGCACAATGGGTGCAACATAAAAACTCAAAAGAATTTCCCAAGAGAATCATTAAAGATATTTCTTTATTTGCCCGAGGCTAAAGTTTATGGACTATTAGGAGTACTTTTGAGTGTTCTGTAAAGGGTTTCTTTATTAAAGTTCTGAAATAACATTGTGGTAGAATATTTTAGGACTATAAATATAAACCATAAATATCTACAGCTTGTTCCCATTTGAATCAGATCTTTACTAACTCTACAGCAGAGCTGAAGACCAAATTCAGTCATCTTTTTTGAAATCCTCATGGACATGTAGTGAAAGTCGTAGTCCCCTCACTTTAGATAAAAGGAATATTTTTAAGGAGTGTTAAACTTTCAAGGTTTTATAATCACACAGTAACCTTGAATTTTTTTTCCCTCTAGGGTCCCTGAGTGAAATACAGATTTCTCTGAAAGTCATGTGTGAGTTAATTAATACATTAACTTGCAATAGTATTACAAGTAAGTACATAGATTTCTGAGACAATCTAGCTTCAATTTTATTTCTTTTAAAACTAGACAAGGCAACAGTCTGGTTGTTGATCTGTCCTTATTTCAAATGTAACAAAGAAGGCCATAAAGTATTTTTAAATCTCTTCCCATTTAAGAAATTCCTTTTATGCAATTAGTACTTTTATAACTGCAGTGGAAACTCCCTCCAATAGAAATGGGGGGAAGGGGTACAAGGAGATGAGAGGAACAAAGAGGAGACAGAATAATGGAATTTGGGTTTTGCCACAACATTTAAACTCCTATCAAAACAGAAAAAATAGATTCTCAACAGGAGAGAAACAAATCCATTTTTCTATTAATCCAGACTGGTTCCATGCTTTGTGATCAGTAGTAGACCAAAAAGTACTCCCTGTATAATCATTTGCACATTTTTCATGCTATTCACTCCACAGGACCAAGCTCTCTTTCAGCAGCTGGTTTAAATAGTGTGCAATTAAGTGGCAGCTGTTCAGATTTCATGTTGTCCTTTTATGAAGTGTGCAGGTTCACATTCAATACAGCAAAACTATTCTCTTTTTAAGTCATAGACTCTCTTTAATTATCCGATCTGTGATATTGTTTTCTGCTACTACTTTTCTGGATTTCACAATAATAACAAGTGTGTGAGGTCTTTTTTTTATTATTTTCATATTCTGTTCAGAGAATGAATCTTCTCTATATCATCATCCATATTCAGATCATGATTTTCATTTATTTCAGTTTTACATTTGAATACTGAATATTTATGTTAGGGTTATAGGCAGACGCTTTAGGCACACTTTAAGGCACTGCCTCTTTCTTTTCCTTGCTCTGGGTACAGCCCCTGAGCAATTCCGCTTGCCTCTGCCTGCCTGTCTCATATAACTGGCAGAACAGGGAGGGAGTACCTGTGTATGAATGTGTGTGTGTATGTGAGTGCTCTGAGAAGAAGGAGGGAAAGGAGAAGTCTGGCTTGGGAGTCCTGCCCAGGATTTCATAGGAAGTTCATGTTTTCTTCTCAAGGATAATAGTACAGAATCACACAGGTTGGAAAAGGCTTCTGAGATCACCAGATTCAAGCATTGTCCCAGAACTTGTAAATTCACCACTAAAATATGTCCACCACATCTACATATCTTTTAAACACATCCTGGAATGGTGAGTCAGCTATTTCCCTGACAAACCTTGTGTTTTAGTTTAAAAAAATTATACAAGGTGGTATTGAGGTACCTCTCCCTGAGGTCCTGGGGGGAGGGACCCTGGAGTGTACAAGTCTGCCCCGTCCCCATCTCACATGTGGCCTGTGCCTGTCTTCTGATTGGTTGTTGGGGGCTCCCCGGGCTTGGGAAGAAGGGGGTAGTCTCATGATTGTGTGGTCAGTTGGCCATGGGACCTCAGCCATGATGGGGCTGGAGGGAAATAAGCATCCATCAACATCTATAGAAATATTGCTTCATATTTCCTTCCTACTTGTCTTGCCGAAAGCTCTTGTTGCGAGTTATCCCCTTTGCAACAAGGTGGAGACTCCAAAATTCGTTATCTCCCCTTTTCATTTTTAACCACTTGTCTTTCACCAATAAGGAGATGAATGCAAGAAGATATAAGTAAAAAACAGCAGTTTTCTAAAAAAAAAAAAAAGGCAGCCACAACCAAGATAACATTAATAACCAGGAGATACAAAGGTGCTGAATTACCAAGGACTCCCAGGCAACAAAGAAAACAAGATGGTGGAGAAGCCTCTCCCCCAACATGGCAGCCTCCACAGACAGTGTGGACCAGAAGGCAAAAACAATATGGAATAGGAGCCCAGACCACAGGGTGGAGAGAAATAACAAAGGGAAAACAACACAACCCTCTGTGATTACGAAACTCCCTCCTTCCCCAAAAAATAACCAACACGGACAAAACAAAAATGTTGGAGAAAAATTCCGCCTGCCCCCCTGCCGAGTCAGTGCTGCCAACTGTCTCACCTGACAGGGGTTGTCCTGGCAGCAGCAGTTCTGGCAGCGTTGAGGTTATGAAATAGTTTCATAGGGGTGTGGTAGGCAGCAGTGGTGGCTGGAGCTGGGCTGAAAGCTTAAAAACTCATGAAGAGAGAGAGAGTTTGATCTCCTGGCATAGCTTTCCCGAGTGGCAGCAGCAAAGAGCTCTGAAGGAAACCACCTCCCTGGCTGCAGAAACAAGGTTGCCATGGTAAGAGTGACCAGAAAAGTGTTGTAAAACTTGCTTGCCAGCACCTGAAATGTGTCATTGCTGCCTTCCCCAGTGAGTCATAGTAAAATTTTTTCACTTACATCTTTGGGCATTTGTCTTACTGGCTAAAGGGAAGCAGGTAAAAACTAAAAAGGGAGGTAACTCACTTTGGAGTGTCCACCCCCTATCTTTGTCTTAAACTAAAACACCTTTCCACAAAGGAATAGTCCCTAATATTGAATCTAAACTTTCCCTGATACAAGGCCATTTGCTCTTATCCTGTTACTTGGGAGAAGACACTGAGCCCTACCTGTCCACAATATCCTTTCACATAGCTGTAGGGAGTAGTAAGGTCCCCCTGAGCCTCCTTTTCTCCAGGCATTCCCTAATACCCTCAGCTGCTCCTCATAAGTTATGTGATCCAGACCCTTCACCAGCTTCATGGCCCTTCTCTGGATTTACTCCAGCACCTCAATGACTTTCTTGTAGTGAAGGGCCCAGAACTGAACTCAGGATTTGATGTGTGGCGTCATTCGTGCCAAGTATAGGGGTACAATAATTTTCCAAGTCCTGCTGACTGCTATTTCTGGTACAAGCCAGGATGTCTTTGACACTTTTGGCCACCTGGGCACACTGCTGGCTCATGTTCAGCTGCTGTTGACCAACACCTCCAGGTCCTTTTCTGCTGAGCAGTTTTCCAGCTGCTTTTTCTCGCACTTGTAGCATTGTATGGGGCTACTGTGACCAGAGTGCAGCACCTGGCACATGTTGAATCCCATACAGCTGGACTAATCCCATTGATCCAGACTGTCCAGAACCCTCTGCAGCCTTCCTATCCTCTAGATCAATATTCATGCCCAGCTTGGTGTTGTCTGCAAACTTGATGAAAATGGACTCAATTCCTTTGTACAGGTCATCCAGCTTCTACAGTAGAGGTATTAGAGATAAGAACCTCCTTTGTTTGCTTCATTGCTTTTGAAGGAGCATTCTGTGTGTCAAATAACGAGAACTGTTCCATAAAAGAAGAAAAATGTCATCAGTGTAGATGTATTCTGTATTGTGACACATATACAAGGGAACTAAATGACGATCTAATAATGCTGACATGTCATGAAATATTATGGGCATTTAATATGTGAACAATAATAACACAGATGATTTGTGTGTGATTTTCTCACCTTTCAAAGAACAAACTGTAAAAGCCAAGAGTTTAGATATGTGGCACACAATGGAGCAATGCTAATGATTGCACAGATCATATAAAAGACTGATGTCTGTAGCTCTATAATCCATACCTGTGGCATTTATCTGCTAATTGATATCGCTAGTGGGTTTTCTTTCTCTGCTTAGACAAGTTAGAATGGACACACGTGTCAATAAACAGACTGTAGAGGAATACTGATCCTCATGAGACCAGAGCTATATTTTATGTCCTGGTGAACAAGCTATACCTATACTAACTATTTTGCTTCTCTTTCGCCTGCCCCAGAAATAATCCTTTTTCTAATGTCTATCTTTCTTTCAGGCTTAGATTTCTTACTAAAGTTTCATATGTGATCTAAAATCCTTTTTGTCACTTCAAGTTTTGGCTCACACCTTATCTCCAGCTCCCACTGAATCATGTCCTACCTCTTTCTGAGGCCTCAGTTTTATGTATTTATTTTCTCCATATACCAAAGGCTTTGTTTTGTTACCTCTGCATCACGGTCTTAGTGTTGATGGGCCAAAGGGGAATGTTAAAACTGCAGATTCAAAGTTTTAATTTTCCTGTCTGATATGCTATAGAACAGAGTAACAAAAATAACAGCTTTGAGAAAACCCCTATCCAGCTACTGCATCTGTCATATGGAGTATGTAAAATGAAAAAAGAAAATTCCTGGATTTTCCTCTGAAAATAAGTTTCTGCTGAAGAAATGCAATCTATAGTTTTCTTGAACAGAACATAATTATATAAATCAGGTATATTATTCAGATTAAAATAAAATAGGCTTACTAAGAAGTTTTCAATTATTCTTTTCCTAAGTGTGTGGAATATTTTCCCCCTTTTTGAACACAGGTGGGTTTTTTTTGGTTTTTTTGGGTTTTTTTTTTTTTGTTTTGTTTTTTTTTTCTTTAATCTGATTCACAGGTATAAACCTTATTTTTCTGAAATTTGAAGGCATGCAGTATCAGTAAATAATATGAAAAGATTTCAGTTTTCCAGGACTGAATATTTGAACAGAGTCACAGTAAAAGTAATAAAAATTTAAACACTGTCAAAGACATCTTTGAATGGGGTCTTCTACAAAATAAGCCCACAGTACAATCAATAATAAGCAAAGTATCTCTGCACAAAAATTGAGGTTCATTATAAATGTCATGATTTTAACTGAAAACCTAAAGGGCAAATTAACAAGCTGTATCTTTTTTGGCTATAGTGGGAATTACACACATCACAAAAAGCACACCATCCATTGTATCTCATGCCAATGTACCCAATGTATCTCATGCCAATGGAAGCAATAGGAAAAGTTAGTGCTCCTCACAATATTTTTCCTGGTTCCTTCTTCAGCCCACCCACCCACTCCTTCCTTTCTCCAGTTCTGCTGAACTCTCTGAAGCTACTCTGATTCAAGGGGACATTTCCAGCCAGGGGTGTTTCTTCAAGTTTTTCCCCAAAGGGATTCCTGTGAAGTGTTCCCACACCCTGCCTTTGCCTTTTCCATATCTGCTGTATTGGGGCTGGTTTGCATCAGGCCTAAATTGGGAATGATTCTGGCACAAAAGCAGCCAGGATCACCAGGATCAGTGAGCCACAGTTCTGTCTTTTAGTGCAGCATTAAACTATTCTGATGTTGAATATGGCTCATTCAGAGCCAATTCATATCTAGCTGAAGTCAGCAGGAGTCTTGCACGGATTGCAGTGATCTTCATTTAAAGCCCAGAGAAAGCAAAACCTTTTTTCCTTGTGTGGGAAAGATAACAAAAATGGAAACAGTAATGATTGATTATGTAGGTCATCGTCAGTTCTGTGAACTATGTGTAATGTATAATGTATTAGGCTAACCTCAAGGAAAAGTAGTTTGTGATGGGGAGTAGAGATGACTAAATTCTAAGTCCTGGAGTACTTGTTCTGTTCATCTTGATGTGAATAACTCTTGAGTTTCACTGGGTCTTGGTAGGACAGAGAGAAATTTAGAAGCAAATTTTACCTTAGATTCACTTCACTCACTGTCTCTGTTGACTTAAATGAAAACTGATTTGACTTAGCTAGGGCAGAATTTTGTATGCACACTTTTGAATTTTAGTAGAATATATATTAATGTCCTAAGGTAATATGTTCACTTTTCTGGTTTTGTTTTTAGTTGCCATTTGTTAGTTTTAATGCATTTAAAATACACATGCACTCCCAGAAGCAAAATAAATTTCAAAATGCCTATTTTCACTGTTATTTTGGTTTTATATTAAGTATGCCCTGCATACTCTATAGTGCATGATTAGGTAAAGAAAACTTGATTATTAGAACTTGGGGCTCTTGGAGTCATTAAGAATACAGTCCACAAGAACAACTTGGAAGCACACTTCAAATGACTATCAGAGCATTAGGCATAAAGCACACAGAAATATATCTGTTGAATTCCTGAAAGATACAATACTCAAAACAAACAATTGAGCAGAAACTGAAAAAAGCCTGGAGTTACTGCAGGGTTTAATTACCCACTTGTTTTGTTTGGGGTTTTTGTTTGTTTGTTTGTTTGTTTGTTTTTTGTTGTTTATTGTTTTTGTTGGGTTATTGGATTTATTTTTTTTTTTTAACCTATTAATGGCACTGGGAAAAAGTAAAGCACTGAGTGAGGGAAAAAAAAACTTTTCCAAGCACTTAGCAGAAGCTGTGTCCTCTCCAGAGATGTTTGATCTATTTGTGGTGGTACAATGAATTGTTCCTTTGGCAAGAGAAGGTACACGAGGTGGTTCACACCACACAATTTATTTACAAGCTGCAACAGCTGCAACTCCATTTTTTTTCCTGAAAGATAGAGTGAATTCAGCCAAGTGTAACATAAATATGAAAATCCTATGTGTCAGATACCATCCTGAAAGACATTTCACTTGGAAAGAGTGAATTGAAATCTCCAGATATTATTTCACACTGAGAAAAATATAATAATGAAAAAAAAATGCTTTTCAAGAATAGGGGGTCCAGTTATTTATTCATTTATTTGTTCATTTATTTATTTCAGAATGTAGCAATGTAATATGCTAAACAATCTTTTCAGGGACATAAGTGAAAATCTTCTGAACTTTTATTCCCATATCAAAGAATACAGCCTGTCTGTCCTGCTTGGTACGAGTTATCCAGTCAATAGTATATTTTTAATAAAAAGCAAATTGTATATGACTGGGATTATTGAATATTTCTTTTATTTTCATGGTACTTGGTTGTCAAATATGTGTTTCCTCATGACCAGGCTGATTCTGAATGCATCACTAGGAATTCTTCCATGTTAGGCTGTTTTGGCTAGTTGTGTTGGGAAGAAACATGGTAAATTTTATATCTCTCACAAGAGATATGCAAAAGTAGCCCAGTTTCTTTATAACACTTTAATAAATCCCATCTTAGAGCTAGATATGGGAAATTACTTTGGTTCCATTCAGTGTCCCATTCCTCAAATTAAGATTTTTCAAGATAAAGTATTTGGCAAGATTATCACCCATTAAGCAATTGCCAGCACAACCAGATCCATGAAATACTCCTCCTGCAAAAAGTAATAGGATGGGCTCAGCTGTGCAGCCTCAAATTTCCCCCTTGACTTTTCCCTTGGCCAACAGAATTGTGCAGTAGGGGTGTTTCCAGCATTCCTTTCTCCCCATAGAGCATAGCCAATTAAGGAATCAGCCTTAAAGTAAAATTTGAGCAGTGTTAATCAGTGGGTGGATAAGAGTTATGGAAGCAAATGTGATAAGTAATTAATTTTTTTCATCTTTTGAATTTCTCAGTTAATGGAAAAAAGGCGACAGTGAGATTGTGAGGAATGTTGAGAAGCATTACAACATCTTATCTCTTTTGTTGTTTAAATAAAAAAAAGCAGATGTGTCATGTAAATATTCATGTTAATAAATGAAAAGTAATTTTATAGAAATATTTAATAAAATTCTTTCAAATTATGACTATCTGCGAGAATATTCCTCTTGCAACTTTATCAAATATTCATGTAATCTCAGTTTACAATAAAAAACATAATTAAAATTTGAAACAAGTATTTGAAAACATCTGGCAGCATTTTTGCAACTCAAGTTATGTGTAATGTTAATTGAATAAAGCAAGAGTAAGCTGATAAATGGAATATCCACAAGAGAGTAGAGAAAGATGCAGCAGAAGAAAGACAAAAGAAAATATGTCTGACATGTATATCTGACCAAGCATTCTCTATGCATATCTATGTAACTAAAGAATTTGTAGTATTCATGATCCAGCACCTGAAAAAAAGGAAATACCTCCCCCAAAACAAACAAACAAACAAAAATAAAACCCAAAGAAGATAGCTATTGTCTCAACATTAAAAGAAATAGTATTATAGAACCATTTATGTACCATATTTCATGTTTTTCTCACAGGCCTAGAGGTATGGAGAGATTGAGTTCATGTAGCTACTGAAATCTCAGTTAAAAATAGAAAAAAATTACTTTCATAGATTTTGAAATTCAGAAAACCGCAAATATGGCTACAAACCATGGTGGGAGTTTATGCTGGCACAAACAGGCTCTTTGTGTCAGCATCTCCCCGTGGACCTGAAGGATGGACCTGACCCCTCCTAATGGTTTTTTGTGTCAACATCTCCCCATGGATCCCTGACATGGCCCTGCTGGAGCAGGGAGTTTGGGGAGGCTCACTACCCATCACTGTTCTGCCTGCCATGGAACACAAAGCCCTGATCAGAGGCTCAAAGTGAAACAGGACATTGTGGGGCAGAGAGAGACTGAGTGTGAAAGCCAATCCCCAAGGCATTTGGGGAGGTACTCTGACCACTGATACCCAGCAATGGCCTTTCCCAGCCATTCTTCCCTCCTGCCCACCACACAGGTGGGTCCATGCCAGGTACAACACATGTTCCTAAAATGTCCCTTTCCTCTTCAAAGCTACAAAGGTCCCTTTCAGCATCATCATCCCTGCCTGTCATCCAACCTGACACCCAGACTGGGTTCTCTTGGGGAATCTCTCAAGGACGCATCCCCAGGCCCAGAAAAGTGCTTGGCAACTGGCATGCATCCTCTTCTCTCCAGCATACATTCTATGTCAATGGGTAGAGATCAACCCAGATATTTAAGGAAAAAGAAGCCAAAAGGATGGTGTTCTCACCCACAAAGAGGGTGCTCACTCTAGCTAGGCAAAGGGGCCATGGCCCAGACTAGCTCTCTGTGCTGGGTCCACCTCCATCTTAGCTATCCTCAGGGAGTCAGGCATGTTCCAACAAAGGGCCATCACTTTCTCTAATTATTACTTCCTAACTTAGCTTGTTGGCATAAGCCACAGATGATACATTTATCACGTAGCCTCAGGCTGATCTCTCTGATTTTCTCCCTACCAAAAGTCACTTACCTACTTTTACTTGGTCAAGACTAGGCTAGATGGATGCTGATTTTATACCTTTATATTAAATTAGATTTTTTTCTTTGAAAAGCAGGTGATTTTTGTTTATTTATATATATATTTTTAATCTGTCATATATACATTTGGGAGGTAGACTAAGTAAAGTTAGGCAAAATACACTTAGTTAAATACAGCTTAACTATTTTCTCTTTTCAAAACCATTTGTCAATGTCACAATACCAATTATTCTCAGGGAAGTAAGGCAGTGTTTTAAAAGGACATTAGACTTAATTCATATGCAACATCTTGCTTTCAAAAATCACCAATACATTGCTTTGCATTAATTATTTTCTAAATCTGAAAAAAAATGCCATGAATGTGTCCTTGTGCTGACATTTTATGTGCAGGCTAACCAAAAGAAATTTCTCCCTTTTGGTGCATTTTATATCTCCTTTGGGAAGAAGTCCCCCCAGCCAGTTATAGAAATTCACAATGAAGTCCTTTTTTTTAACAAGTTAGCTAACTGTAAATTCAAAAAGTATTAAATATCTGTAAATATTTTTGTTTCTGTTTGTTTCTATTTCTAGGTCAAGCATTCCTATTTCATGAATTGGATGCTATAGTGAAAAAACAAACCAGAACACCGTTTAATGTATACTCTGATCTTCTAACAGCATGCAGAAAACTTATGGCCTCAGATAACGATGTTCTAAGGCAGTAGTGCTCAAATTATAGCTCTTAAGGGACCTGAATATGGCTCTCATGAAACCAACGTGTCTCATTTGTGTTTCTTTTGCTGTATTTTAGTCCTGGAGATGGAAGAACAATGATAATAGAAAAAAAGCCCTGTGCAAAAACACACCTGCAAGGGAATACTGGAGCAGTAGAGACCTTACAACCCTTTTAATTAAGTGAAAGATGCAGGGGGAAAAAGAAGGCATGGGGTAACAACTTCTGTGAATGGAAATGCATATGGGAGAACAGAAAAAAAATTACTCTTTTTCAGGTCTTAAAGCTCTTCTTGCCTCCTGACTAAGATATCCAGATTCTTGAAAGTCCAAATGAGTGAAGCCAGCAGACAGTTTTAAAAACCCCAAATTTTTCTGATTCAAAAACGGGGGTTCTATACATGACTTTCTGTTTGTACAGTTGAAAGTCAACCTGAACTTCAATTTCTATCCTAGCATTTTTTTTTCCATTTTACATTTCTCCCAATATGACTTCAAAGGCTGACAAAAGAATAGAATAACAGAAATGTCCTCCCCCATAAGTGTACTTGGTTCATTTTTAGTTGTGTCTTACAGACTTGAATTTCTATGACTCTATGAACCTTCAGTATAGATTACATAGAAATAATCTTTGAATACTTTATCAAGCCAGTTTTTTTTTTTTTACAGAGGCATAAAGATTCTTCAGTGAGGTTCACAGAGGCTTCTTCTGAAACCACTGCTACACCCCTTATCCCTTTTCCAGATCCTTATGCATACAAACTTTCTAATGATTTAATTTTAAAACCCATTTCCATTTAAAACTGGAAAAAATTCTAATACTTCCTATGAGTTCTCAAGATGGTTGAATAAGAATTTAGGAAACACTATATGTGTTTGTTTTGTCATGCATGTTCCATGCATTTTTATCCTTTGTATGTGCTTTTCCCAGATACCTTGGCACATTTTTTGGAGCGTCTGTTTTATCTGTGGAAACAAAAGTTTTGTCACTCAGTGTTGTATCAGAAAGATTATTGTTTATGAAATACTGTATAACCACTTACCAAATGCAGGATCATACCTATGGACAATAAAAAATACTTTTAAGGAATTGTTCTTGCTTATTTGCTCTGACAGTTTGAAGGGAGGTCCAGTCCCACAGAATACAGTGAGCTTCAGTGTTGTGTTGCATATAAAGGATGTCAGCAGTTGCTTAGAGCTGAGCACTTTGCCCTTGATGCAGTCAGACAGATATGCATGTGCTTAGCTTAATGTACAAGAGCAGCTAACCAGGGACACATGGTGAGGTCTGAGCATTTGGCTCATTTCCTGAAGCACAGCACAAGAGAAGAAGGAGATATTTAATGATCTTAAGGTCAGTAGACCTTGTGCTGCAAATATACTGGCGTCAGAAAAATAAAAATCATACACATACTTTTTTATCACTTATTGCTAAACAAAGGAAATATGAATCTTCTAAGCAAACATATGAACAAGCAAACAAACACATGAATAACAGAAGGACCCTCAGAAAAGTGTAGTCTTTTAACCCTGTGTACTGGCAATATTGAGAATGACTAATCATGTCACACTGGTTACACTCTATGAACTGTTTGTAGGCAATTTCTATACCAAATGTTATTTGAAAATATTCAGATAACAAATGCATACTCTTTAAGATGCCAGCTTTTTTCTGCCACTATTCTACTACTAGCTAGCACTGGAAATAGAGTATTGAAATAAGTTTGATTTAGGATAACTGATCTTGTATTTGAAAAATTGGTTTTGCTCATAAAATGTATGAACATAAAGTGTTCAGAAGTGTAATTCAGATAATTTATGATTAAAATCTATTGAAATATGCAAAATACAAGGCATGAGAAAATGAAATTGTAAAGATGCTGGGTTTTTGAGAAATCTTACTCAGTGCCTTCAGTGCATACAGACTATCTAGATTCCTAGTAGTCTCGTGGTTACATGTGAATGATGTAAAAAGATTAAACAATATGATATAAGCTATTACGCACAATTTGCTGTTTCCATATTTAAGGGATACAAGGATCCTTGCCTTTCATGTGAGACCATTACCCAAAAGTTGTAGTTAGACTTTAGACTTACCAAAATCACACAGAAAATCCAGAGCTCCTGATGTCCATGTGGGTCCCGTAATCGTATCTGGTTGTGCAAGGGATGGTGGAAACTCTGGTTTATTCATTCCTGTGAAAAGAAGTGAATTCAAAGGAATAGTGAGATTGGACTTGGAAATTCTGATGGTTAGCCCACTGTTATCCCACGATAGAGGAAAAAACTTTAGCAGACCTGAAGTGTCTCCTGTATGTGACCAGCTTTTAGATTTCCTTTTTGCCCACAGCTTTCCCAGATAGGTATATTGAGCCTTTCAGCTACCAGCCATACATAATTTTAAGTATGTGATTATTAGAAGATGAGAAACTCTGATGAGCAAAAGACTTTTTTTATTATTTTTTATTTTTATTTATTTATCTATTTTAATTTATTTTTTATTTATTGTGTTTTGTTCACATTAGAATATGAGAGTGTTCTAAAGATTAAGGTGTGCACACCTGTGTGCAGTAGAAAATATTGGCCCTTTCAGTCTTTAAAGTCTCTGAACTGCAAAACTTGCATTTTTCTTAGATCAGATTTTTACAGGATTTACATAACAGGGAAAGAAAGAAAATTTTCAAGTCCAAAAGAAAAACAACCATTAGTAGCAACACTACCCAGTCTTAAACTTTTCTGAAATGGAGTATCATTCACCAGTTTCAAAGATCTACTGGGGAAAAATATATACAAAATAAATAATTTTAGAAATTAGAAACATCTCATTTGTCCTATGTGCATATTTATTTTAAATGCTGAACAGAAACACACTCCACATAAATACAAACCACTTGTTTTTCTTTATAAGCGTGTCTGGCTACCTAATGTAGTAATTTAAATAAAATTATGATTTTTCTGCCCTTGAAAACTTGGCAGCACTTAAAAATTCTAATTTTCTTTAAGACACAGATTTTTCCTTGTAAAATGTACTTTTAGAAATTGGTAGTTCAGAGAATGCCACATTTTGAGAATGAGAAGAAGAACTTGTATCTATTCTCAGTACAGCATCATGGGCTCAAGGAACTCAGTAGTCTACTCTGTCCACACCAAACACACCCTGCCCACCTGATGCAGAAGATATACCTGAGCCTACACTTACTATGTCTCCCTGATTTTATGTGAGATACAGAGGAAGAAAATTGTTATCTTTACATTGGTGAAATTATTTAATTTTATTCATTCCTTTCAAAGTTCATTTCTGAGTGGATAATTACCTGTTCTGTGAAGGAAAATAAAATCTGTTGTGATGGTTACACTAATGAACTCTAGAAATGCTCTGAAATTTGCTGTCATTGCCTTGGACTATAAAATGTCTGTAATGCAAGAGAGCTTAATGTTTTCTTTCAAACCTCAGCAGTGTGAGAAAATGAAAGCTTTGTGGCTTCCAGTAAATAATTTCATATTACCTTAAGTGGTGGAAGGCAGTTTAGCAGTCAGGTATTTAAACCGAGATATAAACAGTTATAGCTGCCTCCTGCTGCATGCCCAGCAATGTTTGTTGTTTTAGAGGTAGATCACTACTTAACATGTTTGGTTTAGTTTACAGTTAAGTGTGATGTTCGTGCTATGTTGCAGTGCTGAAATCTCCTTTATAATGCACCAATTCATAGGCTTTAAAAATTGCCAGTAAACGATCATGTAGCACTGGCACTTTGCTCTCTACAAGTTCATTGTTGCTGCTTCTGTTTTTTGTTTTAAAATTGTGGTATTGTCCATCATTTTATAAACTTCTTTGTGGGATTTCCAGAAGCCTCTCATCAAGTTAAGGAATGCAGAAATAAACCCATGCAACTCAAAGTCTAACACATTATTTTGCAAAAAAAACACCCACTGTTAAGTGGTGTATTAAGACTAAAACAGAAGGATTTGAACTGCAGGTTCTGGTTACACCAAGTTATCTTCAGTTGCACAGTCAAAATATTTTGTCAAAGACTGAATGCTGTAAGAATGAAAGATAATTTATTCCACAGTTTTCAGGTCACATGATTAAATAGAATTGAAGATAGGTCAAAGACTGAATGCTGTAAGAATGAAAGATAATTTATTCCACAGTTTTCAGGTCACATGATTAAATAGAATTGAAGATAGGTCATTAAATGAAAAATGCTACCATTTACTTAGAGTCATATCATTTAAACCTATGACCAGAGTGGATTCTCCTCACTGACTAAGAAAGCATGTAATTTATACTAATTCCTTTCTTAATTTCTTTCTACCAAAAAAATACTCTGTAGGGTGGAAGAGAGTAAGACATATCCTTGTATTTTTCCTTTTTCATGACAGAAAAAGTAGAATGGATCTGTATTATTGGTTAATTAAAAACTGAATTTCTTTGACTCGTGCTGTAGCTTACCACTTAAAAATTAATTATATATAATAAAAAATAGCAGTGTTCCTTTTCCATAAAAAGTTCCCCATTGGGATGCAATGAAAATGTTAATAATTAATCAAATAGTCTAACTTGGTATTATTTTTTGCTACCTCACTCATATACAAAACCCCACTGATGTTACTTGACTTTTTTGTTTCATAAATATTTATATATAATTGCATTTTCCTTGTAAATTGCATTTTTTCACTCCAAAGGGAGGAAAAAACAATTTGTGTGTTAATTTTATCTCAGTGGTTTTGTTCAGCTTCAGTAGTTCTGTATATAAAGTAAAAAATTAGATAAAAAGGAATGCATGCAACCTGTGTTTTATAACTTAAAGAATAATTAGGCAGTGTTGCTAATTTTGCAGCAATTCAGGTACATTTCTACCTCCCAGCATAAAGTGAAAAGCTGGTAATTCGGTATTCCTGTTCCCCCTACTGCCCAACTTTAATACTAATTTTGTTTAGATTCTGCTGCCCCCTACAGAATAATTAAATATTTAGCGTTTTGCAAACCCGAGGGTTGGTGTCCATTATTTTTTAATCTTACCTGGACAAGTTAATGCACATTTTCCATGGAAGGAAGCAGAGATTTATTTGCTGTCTTTACAATTTTTTACTATGTTCTGTGTGACCCATGCTAAAAAAACCTAAATTCACAACTTTGTGTTATATTGATAATGTTTGGGTTTTTTGTTGTTTTTTTTTTAAAGGGATGTGCAGTGTTATTGAACCACTGAAATTAGGTGAAACATATTTTACATCCTTCAAGAAAGCAGAAAGCAAGTTTGCTAACCTTTGAATCTCAGGAAGTAAGCTAATTTTGTACTTTATCAGCTGCTACCTGTATATGACTATTCTTTCCAGACTCCACTATCTGTAACAAGCAGCAGCAGTTAAATGCAATGATGCACTTCAGATTCTAATAGAAAACAGACTGTGAATAGGATAGGGAGGAATAGAAAATACTCTAAATGTAAACTGTATATTTCTAATTACATTTCAAAAATATAACATGCTCTTTAAAAGTATTATTTGTACTCATGATATTCCTAAAAAAGTAACTTTTTAAATAAAAAAAAAAAGACCTAGATTATGCTTCCTGTGGCAAACCTCAAAGTTGAATAGGAAAGTTTGTTCTCTATGGAACAGCCCTGGCTGTCTCACACTGCACTGTATGTGTCCATCATTTAGGAGATTATGCATGAAGGAGAGGAAGCCAGGTAATCTTCCATCATATTCAATCCTTGCAACTGTGTGGAGAAAAAAAAATAAGCAGATTTCATATGGCCTGGATTAGCTCCCTTTGGTGTTACCTGGAAACTAGCCATTAGAGGAAAGAGAAGTGTGATAAATGTTCTTGAGTTTCTCTTAATAAATACTTCCAGAGTGCACAGCACAGAAACTCACATGTCCTTAGCTTACTAAGATTAGCAAGAAGTTAGGACACTGCATCAATAACATTCCTAAAACATCTCCGTTTTTCTGTGTTTCCCCAAATGCACAAAGATACTTGAGGAGACAGGTAGAGGTTGTGCCTTCCAAGTCGTTTGGTGAATGACTCATGGAGCACAAAGTTGTTTGAACATGGCTAGTTTTGCTTACAAAATAATTTTGTGGACATGTCAGCAAATCCAAGAAAACTTATGGGCATTTTGATGCCTTAGCTCCTTCACATCTTGAAAACAAATCCAATTTTTAGTGAAGACTTTAGAAGAGTTGGCTGTAAATGGAAAATGAATTCATGAAGACAGAAAACACATTAATGGGTCATACTTCTTAAATAAACACAGTAAAAATGTCTTCAAAAAAACCCAAAGATCTTTCTCAGATGAAAGAAATGTTATTCTGATCATACCATTGATGTTGACAACCTCTGCATCAGTAAATGCAATAAAGACAATCCTACCCATGTATAAAATAGCTTGTCCAGAGAAATTTTCTGGACAGGATTCCTTTCAAATGATAAACTATTCGCTTTTGAAACATATTTGTGTATTTTCTCACTTGTATGTTTACAAGATGAATGTATTTCCTGAAGGTAAAAAAAGAAACAGAAAGATGAAAAAGGCTTCAGAAAATAGATAAATTTTTTTCCTTCCCAGAAAGAACAGAGACATTAAAGCCAGGGGAAAGGCCCCTGCAAAAGTACCTATTAAATGTATTTTTCAACTTCCATCTATTCTCTTACGCTGTATAAGGATCTGCCATTCACTCAAATGGTGCATTTATTTCCTATGTATAACAGGAGCATATATGTTCACTGCTTAAAAAAACCTGTAATTTAACATATAACAATGGCTATTAAAGCTAAAAGCTTTTAGAATAAATCACAAATCTGACACTTTTCTATGGTTTTAACTTGACTAGATTGGTAGGATGAACTGAATAAAAGAACAGCTTTGCAAGTTTCAACTAATACTTCAAACCGACTAAGTGCAGATTTGTAGATTTAAATATTCACATTAATATTGATTTGCAGGAGTATCAGGGAAGAAAAACAACACCATTAAAATGATAGAGACATAATTCCAATTATAGTTTGGTAATGGAACTGCTGCATTACTAAAAGCTGCAGTCTTAGATTAGAGAGGTACAGCAGTGATTCAAACCCAGAGAGAAGATAAAAGAACAAGAAACGTGTCATTGCTACAAAACCACAACCAATAGAGAATGTAAAGCATTTAAACAGCAAGATGTTATTCCTCACAATAAAGCTGTGCCACTATATGGAAGAAGAACTCTCAAGCATTTATGAAGAAAAGACCTGAAAACTTGTATGTAGACTCTGAACGAGTCCTGGATTCCAGTTCAGACTTTCAAGATTCTTTCTGTATTTCACATGATTGATATTTAATATAAATAATAAGGAGGTTGTTGTTATAAGAGGAGAGCATGGAAACCATAATCTTTCCTATGAGTTTTTTAGCTACTATGGTAAAATCAGGCTTGTGTTCCTCTTCACCCTTCTGCCTTATGTGCTCAGCCCCAGTCTGAGTCTTTTATTTAATAGTATGATTCTGTAATATAACCCCAAAAGGTGGAAAGTGCTACCTAACCCAACTGACATTACAGCCTTCTCAGACGAGAAAAAAAAAAAAAAACTGAATATTGGTCAGGAGACTCCTTAGCATAGGGGTTCCTGTAGGTTTTATGTATGAATAATGTGGTCTTGCCAATTGGGTGATCTCATGGCTGGTGTGATCTGTTAAGAGGAAGGGAGATGAAGCATGGGTGAAAGTCCTCTTTGGGGAACAGAGGTAAATTCTTTGCAAAGACAGTTTTCTTTATTACAGCATATATTCCCTCTTGTGTTTCTGTCAAGGAGAGAGTTTAATTGTGTTGATAGCACACAGCATTAATCCTCTGTGAAACAGTGTTAAAGCAATTTCCTTTTCCTTGATGCAATTCAGCATTTTAGTATTTCACTGGGAGACAGAACCTAAGGAAATTATTTTGCTCTCCATCTGATGAAGAGTTGCAGAATTTTAGAATTCAATGTTCTTTTTCCAATGAGCGCAGCAAGGAACATTTTTTAGACAGCTTCAAAACTGTCCTTGAGATTGCCAGGTACAAAGTAATATAGAATTTATACAGTTTTCTCTAAAACTCAGGATTATTTAAACTGACTGTCTTAATCACATCAGAGAGTGATTCCTTAAACTTAAATGACCCTAACTGGCTTTGAAAGATCTTTGAAACATCGATCACATTGTGCTATTCAGGCCCTGGCAGACACTTGCTATGTGTTAAGATCTGCCAGTGTCTCAAATGTCTGTTCAGGGCTAGAAATAAAGGTGTGCAGAAGAAAATTCCTCACATCTTCAGGTCTTAACTTCCTTCCATCTACAACCATTATCTATGCAAAATAAGAACGAGGTTTTCACAGACTAGGGGCAAGCAAAGAAACAACCACAGAACTGGCTTTCTGTATGCAAGTTTACATAATTCTTTATAATTTTTGGATAGCACTCTTTTAATTTAATTTTGTCAGTTTTGTTCACTGCCTTTTTTTTCCATCGTTATCTTGCCATTAGTACTTTGTTTCAATTATGTGGCCTGTTGTAATTGGGGAATCCTTTACAACATGTATAAGACAGTGATGAACTTGGAAGGAAAGATGAAGTGATATTTTTGTAGATGTTCAGGCATGATTTTATTCCTCCAGCCCGTGTGGCTGGAGTTCCCAGGCAGACTCCAGTCATGAGATCCTGCTCTCTTCCTGAGCCCTGGGCACCCAAACCACCCAATTAGGAACAGGTATGGGGCACACAGGACATGGGAGCAGGGACAGAGGCAGACCTGTACCCTGCAGGATCCCCCCCCCCCCCAGGATTTCAGGGGAAGGCACCTCCACAGTGACCCATCTGAGGATCCTAGCATGCAAAATGTTCTCTAACCTAAATATTTCATTAATGTTCATATTTACTTCTCAACTTCCTTTGTGCCACATTACCTTTCCTTAGACCAGTTATTGCAATGGTAGGATTGCATTTGTTATAGATAGGTCAAAATTCATAAGAAATCAAAATGCTATAAATGGAATAAGTTAATTATGTGAAATCCAAAAATGTGAAACATACCTTGTAAATTGTATATATGTTTAAATTGGTTGTGTTCAGAGTATGCCTTGGCAAGTCTCATGACATCTTGCCCAAGGTACTAATTAACATAAGAAGTGCAGGCAAGCTCAGGGGAGATGACCTCAGACCCATCAACCTCCTATGATTTCATCTTACCCAACTAGAATCTTTTCCATCTGAAAGAAGTAAGAGATAGGATCTGCTGCTCCTTGGACATTGCTGATGAGTGGACCTATTGCTTGAGACACTTCATTTTAATCATATAAGGATTTCTCGGAAAGATCATCATCTGAACAGGACCCTTACCAGAAACGCTGAGATGGGTTACTGGAAAACATCAACCAGAGCACAAAGAGAATCCTTGGACAAATCAACATCTAAATGGACCACTGAGCACTGGGCCAGAGGATCATCAGAAGTGAAAAGGACAAAAGATTTCCTAGCCAGGAGCAAGAAAAACAGTATAAAAACTGGACTCAAACACCTCAAAGGTGTGCACTTACCTGTCTGAACTGCTGGTGGTCAGAGCTGTGTATGTGTCACCCAAAGTCAAGAACCTAGGCTTGGCCCTGTTTTCCTTTATAGTGGCTTATTAAGATTGTCAATTTGATTAAAATAAATTTTATTCGTTTTTATATTAATAATTTGGCTCGTGCAAATTATTAATTCGATGAAATTGACATTTCATTTATAACACATTCTTTCCTGGTGAGATATTTATAGAAATCATTCTATACAATGAAATTATTTCTCTTTCTAATTTGTCTTTTTATATGTTAAAATGCATCATAGGAAATTTAAAACACACAGCTAAGAATCAGAACATATTTTTAATTTAAGCTACAAGTCTCTATGTTAACCTAACATATTTAATTACCTATATAGATATATAAATATATGGATATCTAGATAAAACATTCCCTATATTTCATGGAATTCTATGCATTTGAAGTAACAGTGCCAACACCATAAGTGTAGTTAAACAACATACACACAAGGTTCTGACTACTTAACATAAATGGTCTGAAAACCTGTTCCTCTCCTTCCATAATTCTGGTTTATAAAGTGAAACCCTAGGGTTTGGTGTGAGTGCAGTAACAGTAGAGATAAAATTTCCTTAACAGAAAGAATTTTCTATGGCATGGTGCCACAGTGAGGAATATGCTTCCTTTTCTATTCCCTTAATGCGTCAAGTTGTGGTTCCTAATTTTGGCCAATCACTGCTCCACTGTACCATGTCTTACATTTAGTCCTGCAGTTTGACAGACAAGGTGACCTTGATAACAAAACAAAATTATTCTCTATTGAATGCGCATACAACATAAACCAATGGTAGATATTGCATGATTGCATTTAGCATATGTCAGTCCCCAGAACTTCCTGTCCTGTAAAGATACTGACCCACTAATCTTTTTTTAAAAAAAAAAAAAAAACAAAAAACAAAAACCCAAAACTAGTATTAACCAGAAAAAACAGAATTAACCAATAAAGAGCACATACATCCATTCCTTCTGAAAGCAAAGATTTTTGTTCTATGGACACACAAGAGAAAATAACACTACATTGGTTGTCCAGTTTTGATCTGAGAAACAGGACAGGTGCTGGGTGCTGTTTGCTTCTTGTTCTGTCAGCTTGCAGCAGTCTGTAGCACTGGCCTTCTCTGAACTTCCCTGAACAGTTGGGTCGGTTTGGCTGTGCTTTAATAGTTCTCCACTACTTCAGTGACTTAATATAGTTTTGAATTTTTAATTTTCGTCATAACAGCGGTTCTACCATGGTGAGATACAGAATGCACGTGTGCATCATGTGATAAACATATAATTTTTGACTTATTTGTTTTAATTTTTAAAGAAATTAAGTGCACTCTACATGTTGTCACATGAGAAATGTTGACCAACTTTTCCCTATAGATTTTTTCTATATTTGTTTTATCTATATCTCTTCTATGACTCCTATCTTTTTGTTTTCCATAAGGAAAATTCCTAGACTAAAATAAATGTTCTTGTATATGATGTACAAGCTTTTTATCAATACATCATATATAATATACAAATGTGTATGCACTTTTTGTGATGGTTTGCTTAGTAAAAATTTGGTTTTGATCTTAATTGCCCTTCCCTTCATTCTTTCTTCAGCCATCATTTTCTTGTACATTCTAACTACAACTACCCACCATTATGAAGAATACGAGTGTTTTTTGATATCTATTTCTCTTCTATTAAATTCTAATATCCAATTTGCATCATGCAGCACTGCTGAATGATGTTTTTACAGGATTTGATGTCATGGTCATGGGTTACTTGTAACGTAGTTGCTAATATTGAGTCTGCCACTGTATATCATCAGGTAGGATTGTATTTCTCCTTGTACACTTGCTTTTATTTATGAACATTACATTTATTATGTTGTTAGATTTATTTCATTGCCTATCAGACTCATGATCTGAGATATTCACAATCTATGTCACTTTTGAATAGCTTTAATAATTAATCTACCAGCACTATCAGTCACTTCTCACACCTAATCTGGACAAATCATTAATACAATGAACATCACAGGTACATAACAAACCCTTCTGGGATTCTTATCATTACACTCCATCCACTACAGGAGCTGGTAATTTTTTGTGCAATTTCTTCCAGTCTTTCAATCAACAATTTAACTGTGACAGGACTTTTCCACTTTCCAGAAGGGGAAAAAAAAAAAAAAAAAAAGCCTGTTAAAAGCTTTTTGGAAGCTGATATATACTGTTATGAGCCTTATTGACAAGTTCATTGACATGACTAAATATCTTTTCAAAACTTGCAGGTTGTGGCTTTATTCTACAAAAGCTGTATTGACTTTCCAGCACAGATATAGTTCTGATTGCTTTGCTTGGTACAAAAGTCAAATTCATTCAGACCAAAGTCTATTTCTATAGAGGTCTTCTAAAAGCCCTTGTGAAAATCACATTGCATTTACTGTCTTCCTTTCCTGTGATAGCATGACTAAATAAAATTGTGAGACTTTATACCATAGTCATCACTGTGGCAACTTCATACTAAGCTTCAGAGTTTATGCATAAAGAGAACCTAGTCCTTGCTGGTGAGTCATATTGCTCTGCTGAGGAATTGTATTTTGCACCATTTTTTAAAAATGGGTTTTATTCGTTACTCTTTCTGCCTTTTGTTGCTATTATTATTTTTATTATTGGTTTTTGGTTGGTATTTTTTCTTCATTTGAATTTTTAAAGTGATTTTATCTAAACCCAAAGTTTTTATCATTATCTTCTGTGCCTCCTCTGCAGCCCACCAGGGTTGGAGGGAAGAGTGAGCTTCAAGTTTTGTCATGAAGAGTAAACTTTTCTAGGAGGAATGCAGATACAACATAGAGCTCTCTGGTCCAAAACCCCTTGTCAAACAGGGCTGTCTAGAACAATTGCCCACATCTGTGTCCAGATGTCTTCTGAATACCTGACACAATTTCTGAACTTTCTCCCTCTGCCCTGTTGAGAGGAGGGAGTGATAGATTGGCTTGGTGGGCACCTGACAGGTAGCCAAGGTAAACCCACCACATTTAAATACTGAAAGCAAAACCAGACAAAATAATATACAAATTTCATCTAATGTCCTTTTCCTAGTCTTTTCTAAGTTGGTTATTTTCTCTTGCAGCTCCATTTATTTGAAGGAGTTGCTCATGGATACACTGTTTGCAACTATGTACTTCATGTAGTTTTGCTTCTTATGTTTGTAAAAAACCAATTTGTGATCTCTGTGCTGATGGCCATGTCATGTTTTGCAGAAAAGCTGCAGAAGTGTTTTCTCTGGGAACCTTCCCATGTGTCCTCTTCTACATCTAGAAAAAAAATGCCCCTTTACTTTTGAAAAATAATGTATTTTACATGAGTAATATAAAATCCTAAGTGTGATTTATAAACTCAAATGGGCTTTCTTTGGACTACAGAGTCTGTTTCTGTGTAAGTAGAGGCTGTAAAATACCAATTCTATCTCTGTAATGCAACCAGTACTTCAATGTGGTTAGAATGTATTTCTAGAAAAGCATCACATACATATTTGATAAGAAATAAATGCAATGTACTATAACTCTGTAACAATGTGAAAGGATTGGTGGTGGTGGGATATGTGCTCATTTTTAGTGTTCTCCTTATCATGTCCTCTACAGAAGAAATAACCCTGTCCTATTTTCTCTTCAATAAAAGCACATGGAATTAAATTGAGACAGAGAGCAGCATCTACACAGCTAATACTGCCCTTGAAATAGCATATGAAATAACACTGAACACTGAAAGAGCTTTGAATATTGAAATAAAATATATCAAATAACTAATTTTATCTCTCCTTCCTAATGACTCTGTTGCTAGAAAACAGTTATGCCTGATAGCTGTGGATTGGCAGCGGTTTCCTGTATCTCATCATAATTTATAAGTCATGTGTTCAGCCACTTGTCTGAAATGATAACTATCACCAGTAGTAATTTGTGACTGAGAAACAATCTAGCATGGAATTCAGCATGACAGGTAGGAAGGTCTAACTGCAGAGTGAGTTACAGTGGCTGGAAGCAGGAATTGCAGAGATAGAAGGTTTCCCTGTTAAAGGAGTAAATTTTCCCTTGATAAGAAACAGCTGCAACATTGTCTTGTAGCTGACCTGGAATCTATGTGCTAAGGGGTCACCTTTAAGCAACAGAGCTGGGCTGAGGAACAGACTCACAGCTGGGCAGAGGTTCCTCATGCAACTGCTCAAAGGACTGGTGCAGGTGTAAGTACATACAAGGTATCAGCTTGTGACGCATTTCTGTAGGGTCCTTATGGCACCACTCATAGCTGTAAGACTCTACCTACTATGTTGTTCATTATTTTATATTCATATTTAATCACAAACCTGTCATCTGTGCTACTCCCTGTCCACTGGATCTGACTCCACAAGCATCACAGTAACGACTGTACTTCTTAACAAAGCACTACCAGAAGAGCCTTGTCCTCAGACAAGTCCACCCATTCCATGTGTGTCCTGTTCAGTGCAAGCAAAGCTACTGCTGTGCAACCAAAGTGGCTGCCACTTCGTCTGAGAAAGAAATCCCTTATGTCCCTTCAGGGTAGCTTTTCATATTACAATTAACAACAGGAATTGAAGTCCTTAGTTTTAAGTTGTACTTGTGAATGCCTTTGTCACTTTAGCTTTCTCAGAGGGTTGGGTAGTTATACATTTTTCTTTTATATTTGCTCAGGTCTATGTTAAAATTACTTCATATCTGTTCAAACAATGAAGAAAAATGGCTTTATTTTATGCCTGGAATCTTTTTGAACAGTGTCTCTAAAACTGGATTGAGGAAAACTTCATTAAATATTTTGCATTCAAAAACTTCTTAAACAGTAGCATCTGACTGATACGTGTAAAATGAGATACAATCATTTGTGCAGGCAGATTTGCACAGAAAAAGATGTGCATGACAAGAGACACAGCTACTGGCATAGTCTTCCTTGATTAATAAGCTGTAGTAGATACAGTTGTGTAACAAGACAGGTCTGAAATGCATCTAAAATGGCTTATTACTAAGCATTCAGCTATGTGACTGTGATCTCTGCTTCTCTAAGTAGTTCTGTTGGACAGTCAGAGTTCGCATTTGCTACAATGTGAGAGACAGAAACTTCTTCCTCTAACCCCACAGGTCTTTTTTATTTTGTTGTTTCCCTTATAGAACTAAAGTAAACTAGGATGATGTCCTGCCTGAAGTTTTGGAGTAGGCACATACAACATTATTATAGCTTTTGTCATATGTAAAGTTGGTACACCAGCAAAACTCTTCTGCTGTCCTGTAAGAGAGTGCAACAGTAATTATTTGCCCACAAAGGACTTTCTTTGCTACTGAAGTGACTAGAGATCTGGTTGCAATGGTGATTGTTCCGGGAATAGGGATAACTGACTGCTTTTCACAGTTTTCATATCCATCAGAAAAAAAAATCCAGACCAGATCATTATCCTTATCTAAACATACCCTAAAATCTGACATTTAAGAGTTTAAATTCTCATTAAAAGCTACAGGAAGGTAATAAAAATTGAAATTAGACAGTACTGTCATTAAACTACATCTTTGCAAAAAAGTAATCTCAAGGTTGAGTAACAATGGGATGAGTTTATGTTAAAAAAAAAAATATGTTTGTATAGCCTTGGGAAAAAATCCAGAGAATTTCAGAGCATTATTTTCCATTGCCCCCCACAGAGGCCGAATGCCAAACACATCGTTAAAATCCCACATTGTCCAGTGTACTGGGTCTGGCTGAGAGTTCATTTTCCTCATAGCAGCCCTCACAGAGCTGTGCTGTGCATTGGGAGCTAGAAAGGTGCTGATAACACACCTGTGTTTTGGCTATTGCTGAGCAGCGCTGGCACAGCATCAGAGCTGTCTCTCCAACATCCCTCCTCCCCATCAGTGGGCTCAGGGGTGGGAAAAAGCTTGGGATGGGACACAACTTGAACAGCTGACCCAAACTGACCAAAGATATCTGCTCAGATATAAAAGCTTAGAAAAAAGAGGAGGAAGGCTGGAGCAGGACATTCACTATTTACAACATTTGTCTTCCAGAGCAACCACTACGCTTGCTGAAGCCCCGCTTCTTGGGAGTGGATGAATATTGTTTGCTCACAGGAAGTAGAGAATAAAATATTTAGGGGTTTTTTATCTTTGCTTGCACATGTGATACCTTTTGCTTTTGCTTTAGTAAACCGTCTTATCTCAACCTACAAGTTTTTTTTTATGTCTTATTTTCTCTCCCTTGTCCAGCTGTGGAGGAAAGTGATAGAGTGGCTTGGTGTACACCTGGCATCCAGCCAAGGTTTACCCACCATGTCCACTTATAGACAGCCATGCAAGTTTTTGATTAAAAGAGAATCAGGCACTTAAACCTTCTTGCCTTTATGACTAGTGAAAAAATCCCATTCCACTGAGCATTTCACTGTGAGGGTTTAAGATTTCCACAACAACTGCTTGAAAAAATAATCTTACCATCATTCAGGAATCAATGGCTTCCATCAAATTAGAATGCTGTTGACTATTTGGGTTCTTACATTTAATTATTTTGTACTCCAGACTTAATCACTAGTGGTCACAGATACTGAGTGGATTTCATCTCAGGTAATTAGGTGTTTACTGTGTAGGTATCCACATCAAGACATTGTAAGCTTATTTTGTAGTCAACGAGGAAAGATAAGCAATCCCAGTCCATGAACCTTTTGAATTATTTTAGATGTCTGTTTTAGAGCAAGATGAATCAAGCCTACAAAGTGCCTAATGACTGTGCTGATTGGCTGGAAAGAGAGGCCAAATGAAGCTCCCCATTTGGTAGATTAATAATGCCTTCTGAGAGACATGGTGTGACAGCACTGTTTCATACATGGCATCATAGTAAAATAACAGACCTAGAATAAGTGTTCAAAGGCAGTATGTGTGTGAGAAGCAAGCTCTGTAATTGCAGCCAATGTAGAAAATTGGTATCTTGGGATGAGGGAAAGTCAGAAAAAGAATAGAAGGAAAGATGAAATAGTCATCTCAAAGAAGTGAGCTGATGCAAATGGCAGAGTAGCAATCAGTATGCACAGCTGTGATCCCACTCAGATGTTGTGAATTCATACAAACTGCTTTGGTTTTATTAATGTTGTACAATCACCCACCACCAGAAGTGTCAGCTTTAGAAAGTAGAATGGCTGAAATATAGGAAAAGAAATGCATCAAAATGGAAAGCAGAGGCAAAAGCTTATAGCAGCTTATAGTGACAACAGCAAATACTGTCTTCTTGACCTGTCACCGAGAGGAATTGTATTTCTCTCAATTTGGCTGTTTGGCAGGCACACAATTTCTGGGGTTGACATCATCATTTATGCCTTTTTTTGATCTGGTTGGCAGCATTTATAGCTGTTTTGCAAGAGGCACCTGAATTGCCTATTAAGAACTTTTAATCTATTTATTTATTTATTCTGAAAAGCATACTCATTCATACATCATCAATCATTTTCTATGAGCTTGAGTCAGCTGTGGATCCTGAGCTGAGCAGCTGACTCATACCAACATGGAACACTCAGTTTGTATTACTGTTAAGTGCTCTTTCTGGCATTATTAGTGTCATAGGGACAGAGTGGGCAGACTGAACTTGGGATGTTTGTACCTTAAAGTGAAGGCTGAATCATATAGACATTCCATGTCTGCAACTTAAAAAGAAGCCTTTGGCCAGGGGACATACAAAAGAAGTAGTTTGTGATTTTTATTGTGACAATTCATTGATTCTAAAACCCATAATGTGGGGCATATAGCAATGAGTCAGAAGGAGCAAAAGAAGGATTTAACCTTATGGTATCATCTGAACTCTGTGAAAACTCTATGTCTTGAAACATATCTAGGACTGCTGGGATAGTTGAGAAGCAGTAGGTGCCTCCACCATATCATTTTACTCTGTACTTTTTGGTCTGTTCTAAACTTCCCCAGCTCTGTTACGTACCTCTGACTTTTGACAGTAATATGTGGTGCTGGCAAGAAGAGTACATCATAAACAGGAACTTGGTGGGGTTGTACAAATCCTGGATGAATATTAAAAAAAAAAAAAGGAGGAGCCTTGCAGACAATGAGGTGAACATGAGTCAGCTGCTAAAGATCTAATAAATCTCACAAAACCCCTGATATGTAACCATATGGGGTTAATGACAAGAGTACCACAAAAAGTTCAGGGAAGTGATTTTTCCCTGAACTTTTGTGTCTCACAATACAAGGCAAACTGGAGCTAATCCTTGTGATGATTAGAGAGTGGAGCAAACAATACATAGTTTGAGACCACATGAAATTGGTCTCTTTACCTTGAAGAAAAGAAGTCTGAGGGAGGGCTTACTGCAGACTTCCCTTAAAGGGAGATGGCAGAGGAGATGGAGCCAGACTTGCCCCAGCAGTGCACAATGAGTGGCAAGATACAGCAGCCACAGCTTTCAGGAAGGGAAGTTCTGATTGGACAAAAGAAAAAAACCTCTTTGCTCAGAGAATGGTTAAGCACTTATGCAAGTTATGCAGAATGGCTGTAGAAAAAGCACCCTGAGACATATTCAGAAGTTAACTGAACAAGACCCAGAGAAACCAGGTTTCTTCTAAATCTGGTTTAACTTAGAAGCTAGCAGTGCATTGAACAGCAAGTTGTCCTGAATGATCTCCAGGGTTCCATTCCAAACATTCTTTTTTTTTTATGATGCTTTGCTGCTTTTTAGCCCTGGAATTAAAGAACTGTCCTTCTGACAGCTGTTGCCATTAATATTTACATGAACTCCTGTAGGAGTTCTTGGCCAGCTACCTTCATCATCAGGCTGCTGAAATCAGTCACATAGACCACTGGTGACTAGAATGTGTTGGAACAGACAGATATAATATAATGCAAATTAGAGGAAATGATGAAAATTACTTGTACCCTGTATTAGTTTTGGGGAAATAAATCATTCACATCATGCTAGCTATTCACTGAAAACATCTGTTCAGTAGAACTTAAAGTAAAAAAAAACCCTAAGATTTTTTACTTAATTAAAAGAGAGATCATTGAGAGTCTGACACTAAGGCACTAGATCCTCCTATAATCTGGCCTGTATCTATTTAATTTGTTCTGGTTTTCACAGCAAGGTTAAAGTAATGTTACTATTAACTTACTCAGTTAAGAATTATTTCTAAGGGAAGTTTCCTATCTGCAGAGATTCATGATGTCTTAATGAACTCAGTAAATAATCTCACTCAGTGTATAATGGTCCGAGTATCAGAATTATAGGTTGTTGACTGCCGTGGTAATGAGATGGGGTTTTGTTCCAAATGTCAAATGTATATATTCTGCCTTTTCACCACATTTATCTGTAAGTGCGATACACCCTGAATTTCACAAATTGTCAGGCATATTTATTGTGGGAGTGTAGCTCTCTGCTTCCAGTTCCCTTTTCATTTAGAATTGCTAATTAGTTACCTCACAGTTTAAGATGATATGGCATAGACTGCAAATTATTTCAGGATAGTTACAAGCTAGATGAAGAGCAGCTGAAAAACAGGTGTCTGCTTTATGATTGGATGTTGTGTTAGAAATGAAGAGAAAGTAATGATTGCTGAAGAAGGAAGTTGTATGGAAATCTTTACCTCAACATGTAAGTGCACACAGTATGTTTGACATTTTATGAAGTAAGGTATGAAGTAACCTCTTCATTTCAGAGGTTTTAATGGCAAAATTAGAATAATATGTCAGTGAAAGGATAGGATACCAGCAGACAGATGAGGATTTGCATTCAAAAGTGTACAGAAGATGTCCTTTATACTGTTTAAAATTTGTGCACTGTGGGAGAAGCAGAGGTCTGAATTACATGGTCAATTTTCATCCCAGTCTTGAAGATGAACTATGTCCAAATGGATAGTAATTAATTATGTTATGCTTTTCTATTGTTTTCATGTGCAGTTTTAATCAGTTTAAAATGTGCTATGCTTAGCAATATGGATTAAAGCTCTCCCTTCTAGGACAAACTGTATTTTCGTCCAAGTCAAGAAAAGTCTTAAACTTCCGATGAGCAAAATCTTTTGGCATCAAATAATTTCACTAAGATTTAACTTTTGTTTTAAGGTATTGCATATTAGGGCCAAAAAGAATTTGCTGATTTTTGAATATGATTGCCTTAACTGCAATGACACCCCAAAGCCTAGTTGAGAAACATTCCTGAAAAATACAAGCTATCAAGTTTTACATGCACATGTTCAAAGACAAGTCTCTGTGAAAATAAAGAGGATAAGCAGGAACTTTTAACCCTTGTTGAACTATTTTAGTTTATCTCTAAAGTTAGCCAACATTAAATAGTGTAAACCAACTTTTTCTCTGGTCAATTATGACTCCTTGAAATTTCCCAGATATAAAAAAACAAACTAAACCAAGCTCCAAGCCAACAAGCAAACAAAAAATTATGTAATAATTTGAACATGCTTCAACTTCTCAGCTTTTGTGAGTGCAAAGCACAAAACTGCAGATTTTGCAGGCTGCAGCTGCCCTTTCTGTTCGTACAGAACATTGCTAAGGAAGGAGAGAGCCTGGAAAGCACATAAGGCTGTAAGTGTAGCTGAAATTGGACTGCTCTGAAAGCCACAGGAGATCTGGCTTGAAAAGCACATTTCCATGACATTTTCAGTATTGAATTCTTGAGTTTGTCTTTTCATTATGAGTAAAATATTATTTTTCTAGAAAACAAACAAACACATCAAAATTTCATGATCACTTTTTGCAAAACATATTTAGAACTCTGTGCCAGAGAAAAGCAGTTTTAGTGACACCTTTGAACATCATAATACTGATGGAAATTGATAGAATCAAAATTACCTGCTAACAAAGAAATATTGGCACAGAAATTCAGAAAGCAAGCATGAATTTTAGCTATTCTAAAAGACTGAAGAGGGACTTACTATCATTTCCTAGCATGGGCAGATTATTCAAAGCACATGTGGAAAAATAAATTTTCCAGCTCGGAGCTATAAATTTATAGAATCAGTTTTTCCTTATTAAGAAGTAAAACTGTAGTAGGAGAGCTCTTGACAAGGCATGAGACAGTCATTAATACAAGGCAATGAGATGAACCCTTTGCCTTTATGCTGGCAAGACTTGATAGAACAAAGAACTGTCAGTTTTTATCTTGCAGCCTGCCATATAATGTGATATGTACCTAATTCAGTTTCAAGCTTCAGAACTTTGAATAAGATAACATTTGATATTATGGTATCTAAATAGAGACGTCTTCATCATGTCTTTTGGTCCTGTGGATGTCCATACAACAGGGATGTGGGACTTGATTCAGTTTACTAAAGGGAACATTGGAAGTACCCTACAATATTTCATCCAGATTCTAGCTGCCACTCTAGAATATTGTGGGTGCCCTAAAGGTTTGGTCTCAGACCTACTAGTCACATGGGAAGGTCTCAGAAAGCTTCACATTCTTGTTAGACTGCTGAATTTAAAGACACAAGGGAGGCTAAGGTGGACAACTAGAGCCCCAAAATATCACATAGTAAATGATATACAGAAAACTCACGTCTTTTTAAAGCGACAGCTGGAGATCTAAGAGAATGTCTTAGGACATCATTAATCATACTAAATCATATGTGTGGGCACCTGAATAGATTCTTCAGTGCCAATGTAAGCTATAGATTTATGCAAGTGTCATTTTTTAACCCCAGATGGCAACTAAGGACCATGTAGCTACTCACTCATGGCTCCCCCCACCGTCCTCCTGCAGGATGAGAAGGAGAATAGGAAAAAGGTAAAACCTATGGGTAGCATATAATGATAATGATGATGATGATGATGATGATGATGATGATGATGATGATGATGATGATGATGATGATGATGATGATGATGATAGTAATAATAAAAAAAGGAAGATAACAGAGAGAAAGAAAGAGGAATAAACCCCAAGAAAAACAGGTGACCTGCAATATGGTTGCTCACTATCTGCTGACTGATGCCCAGCCTGTTCCCAAGCAGTGATTGGCCCCTTCTGGACAACTCTCCAGAGCTTATAGACCTAGCATGATTCTCTTTGGTATGGAATATCTCTTTGGCCAGTTTGAGTCATCTGTCCTGGCTATGGTCCCTCCCAGTTTATTATGTACCTGCTGCCTGGCAGAGCATGAGAAACAGAAAAATCCTTGATTTGGAGCAAATACTACTCAGCAACTATTAAAACATCAGTGTGCTATCAACAATACAATTCAATAACTCTAGAATTCAAAACACAGAAATATAATTAATTTCCAGCCAAAACTAGGACAGCAACCTACAGACATCAACAAATTTTACAAACTCATTATTCTAAAAGATGGTTGTGTAAAGTTACATTCTCAATACTAAAAATCCCCTTTTTAGTGTGCTGATAAATATATCCTAATTTTGATTATTTTTTATCTAGTCTTAGAGAAAATATTTTCACAAAATATAGATGAATTATGGTTTAACATAAGAAGTAAAAAGAAGAATATGTGATAAATGTATATTACTTCCATATAAATATCACAGATTATCAGTTTATTTTGAACTGTGGTCACAGTTTCACAGAGTCTGATGGTATTTCCTCAATTAAAACAGATATCAATGAATAAACAAAATGGCATTTCCTGAGAATTTTTGGTTCTCTTCTGATATCATACTATATAATTTTGGCCCAACAAACTAAAATTACAGTACAACTTTTGCCTTCATCATAATATTTTATTTGAGTAACAGTTTTAATCATGTTCACTCTTAATTACAATTTCTTTAAGACTTATTAATAAATTGTAACAGTTGGAAGTACTCATAATTTATCTATAGACAATACTTTTTCTTTTCTAATCCATCCTCTAAATGACAGAAGAGATCTGAAAGTGGCAGTCCCTAAGAATTCTAGATAAATAAATATCAACAAACTTAATAGAACAGTCTCACTAGGAACCAATCTGTCAGAATTCTCCCTTGTTTATGTATAATTGTCTCTATCAAATCCACGACATGCTTACTGAACAATTTATTTGAAAATGTAATGATTGAAAAAGAAGACTTCCCAATAGTTTCTGAAAAATGTTTGAGGAATAGAGGAACAGAAACAGATGGAACATATAATTGTTCAAAATTGTTGTATGTTGTTGCTAAAAATTAGAAACAACTCACCATGGAAAAGACAGTTATTCAAGTAGATTACAAAAATATCATACTTACATCCAGAATATCATTATATCTACAGATCTGGTTTGGTTGGTTTGTTTGGGTTTTTTTCTTATTATTTTTCTTTCTTTTTTTCCCTCTAGTCTTTCCATCTGCTGATGGTCACATTAGAAACAGCACGTAATTAAATATGTAAATAATTATTGATGTTCAATTGGTCTAAATTTTTAATCTCCATATAATTTTTTGTGGGTTTAACAGTGGAATGTTTGTTGAAATATGTCACATTAAAAGTTTGTTTTGTTTGACTTTTTTGATAATGTCTTTATAGCAATTTATATAACATGCTTATTTAATTCTTAAATAAATTAACTAATTAAAAAAGTTAAAAGAGTCTGAAGTAAATTGTTTTTGGCAGCTTCTCTTAATATAGGTGTGAGCCCTACTGAGACATGTAAAGAAAGTAATCATTAGGTTAATGTAATAGCTTATTTCTCCAGTAAATAAAAAATGAAGAGACAAAATGTCATACCATTATTTTACTCCTTGGAGAATACTATGCCCTCTCTGGAAGGAAGACAAGAAATTAAGAAAAATTAAATAGGTTGTTGAGTAAAATTTATCCACATCATAAGGATTTCTATAACTTCTTAAGAGGAACGGGATAAATTTATAATTTTTTTCGTTAGAATTTAGGTATTCAGAATGGTTTTAAAAAAACAAGCTTGATTAGAAGGTTTGAAACAATGTATGTATTCCCTGAAATGAAAATGAGAACATAGGTCTTGATTTAAATGAGAAAACTGCATGCAAAATGCAAGGGAATATAATTTAGAGAATGAGAACATAATCAGCTGCATCTCAAAATGAGGGATAGAGGGGAAACATTGGCAAGAAAATGATTGGATAAGACATAGGATTTCTGCCATACATGGGAGTTGACTGGACCTGCAGGGAACATTTAGCAAGGAGGAATGTCTATAAACCAGAAGGCCAAGGAGACTGAACTGGAGCATTGTAGTAAACTCTAAAAGGATACAAAGTCAAATGATTGCTGATGCAGCTCGTGTACATGCTGAACAATATGCCTTTACTCAGTGATAATTTATTACAGGTAAATCTCTCGAAACAGGCTTAATTGAGCATGCTCATAATTAAGTCTTGACCTATGGCTTTAATCTCTCAGACATTACCACATTTTGGCTAAATAGTTTCTGTTGTCCTTTTTAGAACCAATACATGTATAATTTCATAGCTGGTTTCTTGCAAACCTAAACAGACATTTGGGAAGGACTATAACCAGCTTCTTAAAGATCACATTTCATGACAAAATTTATCTTAGAAAGATTACTAAAAGCAGTGTTTATAATGCTTTTTTTTGCTTTAATTTTATGATCCTATCAGTTCCATACAATGAAGTTTAGAGGTAAAATAGTCCAAAAATATATCAGAGTTGTGGTATTCACTGAAGTACTGAGTGAAACTGAATTGTTGGATTAAACACTGCACAAAATCATTGTCACACAATGAGGGGAAAAAATCCAACTCCTAAAAGAAAATCAGAGACTAACTGACACCAGAGATGTTCCATGGATTACTCAAACCAATTAAACACTTGAGCAGACCTTCACAAATGGAGCTGTAATTAATGGAAATGGAAAAGAAAAAAGATCATTATAAAAAGATAGCCAGAAAGATGAAAAGAAACTACAAGATTTGCTATATATTGATTGTTTATTCTTGCAATAAGGTATTTGCTACGATGTTCCCAATTTTGACATTAGATTTCTTTAAAAACCACATTGAAATTTTACTGTTATATAATATTTATAGAAACCAACTGTCTATGTTTTATTATAATAATAGCTATGCTTGTTTTCTGTTCTTTTCTTTTTATATCTTTGGGGTTTTTTTCCCTTCAGCATAAACATCTCTTTCTGGAGAGGTTTGAGAGATAGGTGACAGCAGATCTGAAAATATGCAGCCTGGAATCTAACTAAATTGACTAGTGCAATGTTGTACTGTTGCCAGTTTGAATTTTTCAGAAGCAGTTAAAAGAATGAGGTCTAAAACATGTTTGTGTGAAAGACAAAAAGTTGGGTAAAAAAAAAAGTAAATTGAAGACTGAAAACAAAATTATGTGTGAACTTTCTCAGAAAAAAAAGGACGAATTCGTCTTGGAAAGGAGGATTCTTGGAAAAAGGAATTTCCATTACAGGACTGTGAGAAACATTTTGCAGTTGATCAGTTCATTTGTTTTACAAGTTTCCCTTAAAACATTTGGTTTTGCAAGGAATGTCTTAAATGGCAAAGATATGTTGCTATGAAAATTAATAAGGCAAATATTAAAAACCTCAAGCATTCAAAAAATAAAAATAAATAGAAACATTTGAAAAATCTTTAGGTTTTTTTAATTATTATTGTTGTATTTTACTTAGACACTTCTGTGATTTTTCAGTAATGTTTCATTTCATTTACCATTTTTTTTCCTCAATATACCATAGTCTGTGGTCATCTAGTAATTTTGGGTTTAAATCAATGTAAATATTTCCTTATGCACCTGAATATCCCCTGAACTTACATATTTGAAAATATATTTATTACTATAACCTTGAAAGTACAGAACCAATGAGGTTTGTTGGAGCTTCATTTACATTTTCAAAATATTCTGAAATGATCAAACAGTAACAAAGGTTACATTCTCACAGGTTTTTGAGGATGCTATTCCCATGTTTTAAAATAAAAATAATACATATTTTTTCCCAAAAGTTAAGATTTCTGGCATTTCATTTATCACTTGCAGAAGTCCATACTGCAACTTCCAATGGAGTTAGAGGTGCTCATAGGCATAAGGATGTCTAATTATTTAGGAGAGGGGTTAATAGTTCAGAGACACCATAAACTGAAGCAAGACCAGACTCAGAAACCTTGCACCTACTTCCTAGTAGTCAAACAGATTAAAATTAAAACAAGATCCAAGCTTTCAGAAACAAGTATCATTAAATGAATATTACTATTCCAGCTGATTTCAGATCATACTTTCAATCAGAAAACACAAACTCAAAGGTCAGTACAACATATAAAAGAACACTATCTAAAAAAACCCAAAACCAATATCCACTGAGCTCTTGAGTAAAGTTGTTATTCTGGTCGGGGGGTCTTCCCTCGGCCCGGGCTGGATGGGGTCAGAGGCTCAGACCCAAGAAGCCGTAGCGAACCCAGAGAGGTGATCCTGTGAGGAACCGTCTCCCAGGGGGTCGTGGCTTCTCTCAGCCTTCGGCCGGGGTTGCCTGCAGAGGATGCCTGGCTCAGCAGGCTGTCAGCTCTTAGTGCAGTGATTTCAGCTCAGCTCTGCACGGCAGAAACCCCCCTTGGCCAGGCCCGGATAGAGAGAGAGGAGAGGTCCTGCTGGTGGTTCCGCAGAAGTTGCTTTATTCTTCCATCTTCCGCGAAGGGGGGACCAGAGACGGATCCTCCCCCGACTCGGGGCAGAGGGGTCTCTTTTATGGGGGTACAGAGGTGGGCATGCAAGGGTGAGAAACCAATGGGTACTAGGGTATTTTACATACAGTTTCCTAGAGGATCTTGGATCTATCTTTTCTAACTAAAAAGGCTCTTTGTTTCCCCAAGAGGGGCCTGGAGGGAGATAGTGCTACTTCCTTATCTCCAGGCCTCCCTGCCAGGGCAGGGAGCTGTCAGACCCCACATCTGGAGATGTTGCAGCTGTCTTTATCTAAACAAGGGCTTCCTGCCAAGACAGGGGTTTGTCAGACCCTACACTTGAGTAAAAGCTTTTCAGGGTACAGAATAATTTCATTGGGTACAGAATAATTTCACCCTGTACCTTGGGAAAGACTGTCCAGTACAAGAGAATGTACTTCTACACATCTTGCTCTAGAGACTTTCCACTTGGTATAGTCCATACTTTTTATCCCCTTTAACTTCTTTCTGAAAAATTCAGAAATAGAATTATCTTCCTACTGTGAAAGACAAATACTCTTCTCCCCTTCTTTTCTTCCCTGTGATTTTGTACTAAAAATCATATATATTTGCTGATACAGTGATAGTGCATATCTGCTTAGCCCAGGAGGGCTTTTTCCCTTTCAAACTAAATAGTGATGGAAAGATAACATTTAAAGCAATTTCAGCAACTTATGGCTATTTTCCTGAGGGATCTTATTGTCAAGTTTATAAATTTAAAATCAACAGAATACTCAATCACTCTATACTTATTCTATTTTTGGTCTATAGTTATCACATTAACACCATTCAATACTTGTCTAAAATCACTGAGGGGGTAAAAGAGTGTTATCCAAAATTCCTCATTGTTCTTTATAGGAAAAATTACCTGTTAAAGCATCAGCAAGTTTCACCAACCTTCACCTAAGAGCCAGTGAGATACTTTTTCTATATTCCCTGTATTCCATAACTGACTTCACGTTAGGATGACAAATAACCTTCCTGCAGTTTTTATACCTAATTCTTCCTCCATATTCTCAACATCTCCGGAATTAATCATTATACATAACACTACATACATTTATCTCTTTTCATGTATGAATTCAATAGTATTTAAAATAAACCAACAATAAAGGACAAGTTTCTTCCTCCCAGAAAGAAAGGACCTCTAATTTCTGTATGCACAGTATCAACTGTGAAAGGCAGAATTTCTATCAATATGAAACATTGCTCCTTTTAAATTATTTCCTAGTTTTAAAGATCTAAAGAAACTTTTGATGACTTAGTAATTTCTGCTATTTACCAATTTCAGTGAGTGGTTGTACAGGAAAAAAAAAAGACCAAAATAATTGCAGTAATGTAAATCTGCTATTAATATCCATTTTTGGATACACATTTTGCTCTGCTTATATGATGTTCAGTTTATGTTCTGAAATGTGATGTATCCTGTTCCAGTTCCTGGCTGTTTTCTCTCATTTCAGAGGTTACAAGCATGTGACTGCCTGAGGATTTTCCAGCTGCTATATATTTAATTACTGGGGTTCTTTTGAAAGTGTGTAAATCTGGAAATTTACTACCAAAGAATTAAAATGGGGAAGGAGGGAGAAAGGATTGAAGAGATTTTTCTTATAACTTTAATAAGATGATTTTTCCAAAAACTTCTATCTTGTCTGGATATAATTCTTGTCATCATTATATAGGAAGTGAGTCATGCAGATGTATTTTTAAGTATGCTTTCTGCCATTTCAGAGGAAAAAACCTGACATCTAAGGTCAAATTTATGGATTAGGTGAATGAAACTAAAATTAATTAAGATAATTTTTTTCCTAATTCATATACATATGAAAACATCATGTTCATCAACCATATTTTAATTTTTGCTACTAAGTTTGATTCGTAATCAAATCAGAATTGGTAATAAGAATATTCAGGAGCTCAGTTCTATTTAAGTAGACATCCAAAATTTTGGAGCTTATGTGCAAAAAATTAGAAACCATTAAAAGTACAAAACAATAAAAATATTGTTTTGAAACATGCATCCCTTGAAAATCTAATATGTGTTCTCCTTAGTCTTAAAAAGCAATTTCATTTTGTAATTTTGGACCCACGAACAGCATTCAAGAATTGGAAAACATTGCAACTTACCCAGAAAATTGGTAGATGAATATAAGATTGAAAAAAGGTCCATATTCTCTGGATATTTTGTTGTCTTAGATACTTTCCAAATTAAATTTTATGTTTCAAAGAATTATTGAACAATCTTTGCAACTTCTCAGTTAATTAGCTCATTTTAGTCTAATGCAATAGAATAGATGACAGGTTGGGGATTTTTTAGCTATTAATCCTGACATTTGCCCAACATGTTTTTACTTAAATGGGGAATATTTTCAGTAGATTGTATAATTATTATGATTATTTGTAAACTAATCACAACTTCTGCTGACAAATCTGTTAAATTTAGTGTAATTATCACTTTTGATTACACCTATCCACTAATGTTTGAAACAGTTCTTTGTGACATGTCATTTCTTTACTAAATTCAAAGAGATGATTTATGCATTTACAGTTTCACATTTTTATTTGAAAAAATGTGGCTACAATTTAGTAATATATATAATTTTATTAATATCGATTCACCACTCTTCATTTAGTTGTTGGGGATATTATTGAAGAGTTTCTTCCCTGTATTTTAAAGGAAAATGCCAAGATATATACAAATAGGAAAAAATCATGATAATCCAGCTAAGTTATTTTTCCCTGGCAGACACCTATCAAAATACTGAGAGAGATGGAATTGTGGATCCTTATGCACAAAGGTCTGAGAGAAAAAAAGGAATGCAGTGGTAAAAGTAAATTTCAAGTTATTTTAAGCAGAATCAACGTGAATTTTTGAAAATTTGAGATGAAAGCCTAAATTCAACACACACTTCAGGCTTTATCTGAACATTTCTACATCTCCTGATGTTACAGAATTCTCTAAATGCTGTACATAACAGAGAGGAATACAAGAAAGAAGCACAGAGCAGGTACTCTCCTGTCACCTATTCACGTAGAAATTACAGAACTGCAAAGACTAGAAGAAGTACCTTCCACTTACAGATCAATTTTGGGTGCAAACTAAAGTATCATCGGCCGATAGTTTATTAGACAACAGATCTATTTTAGCATAGGCCTCTCAAGCTTCCTCTCTTATACTGCCATTCAGCAGTTTCCATAATCCCATAAAATGGAAAAAAAAGTAACATTTAAAACAGAATATTGTTTCATTATGTGGGCAACTCTGAGATAAGCCTTCTGCATTCTAAATTATTTTTAGTTTCTTGTCATTATATCTTACAGCTGGAGGGTCTTGTTGAATCATTATTCTGTTGGTATAGATTATGGCAAGTCTATTTCTCTCAGTTCAGAGCAATCCATTACAGGTCCTGAAAAAAGCATAAGCTTTGTACATCTATCCTATGAAAAGGATGATATTAAAAAAAAAAAAATCTACAGCTTTCCAGGAGACAGTGTAGATAGAAGGGTTCTTGTGTAAAAAAGTTTTATCATATTTTAATACTTTGCTAAAGAACATATATTAATATAGGGAGTAGTGTTATGGGTTTTTCTAATAAAAATCGTCCTTTTGCTATGTATAAAGATATATATATACATATATATATATATATATATATATATGTACGTCTTAGGGCATAAGAGAATCAATTTGTTATTTCAAAATATTTTCAGTCACTTTGATTAAATAGATGGGTCTTTTGACGTGCAAGCACTAAACCAGGCTTTGAAATTAACTGTCAGTTTTTCCTCCTTCCTTGATGATATTAAGATCTCTAGAGAACAAGATCAGATATGATAAATATCAGTATCAAATAATTTGGTAGTGATAGGCTGTTCTTCCCACATTTTATTAGACCTTGATGGTGTTAATTTATGAGCTTTTGTGATGACATCTGATTTCACTTTTATAGGCTCATGAGACTAAACATGACAGGGTTTTCTTCTAATATTGTCTCAGATGTCCAAGGACATTTAAACGAGCAAAATAGATCAGATACAATTTTCCTTATTGGTATACAGTACTAAATAAAATGTTATTGACATGACAGATTACCTATCTTCATAAATTGTGTACACATTTGATTGATGCTTGGGAGTCATACATTGCAGGAATGTAGTGATGTTGACTTGTCTGTAGAATTACTATATAAATAATATAGACATTTTACATATATGGAAAAAACATCCAACTTTTAAGACGCCTTTATAATCATAAATACTATTGAGAAAGGTTCCATAAACACTATCAACTTAAATATTGATATGATTTTTAATATTTCCATCTTTTCTCATTTCTGGTTTATTTATTTTATCCATTTATCTTTCATTTTTATGATATTGACTGTTTTTTCATTGGACAGTATGAAGCAGAGGAAAATCAATCATTCCTCAATGTGTATGATGCCTTGGGCTTAACATTGTCCCACTGGGAACACTCTGCCGATGTAAGCTATGCTCACTTTTACTTTATTTGCAGGACAAATGAATTTCCACATCATATGTACTTATTTACTGATTTTAGACACCATAAAAAATATTTATTGCATAAAAAGTTCAAAGGTCTCAGTCACATATTATGAACTGAATACGAATATAATAGTTTCCATTAAACACAGAAAGAAAGGAAAATTTAAAATGTCCAGTTCTCTAGTCACATACTCTTGTCCTCAGGATAAGTATGGGTAGCACATTGTGATGAATGGATGGTTCAGGTCACTTAAAGGACCATTGTCAAATGTAGGAGCAAAAGTAGAACAGAAGAAGAGCATGAGGAGTCCCCCCCCCTGAGGAGGAAGGAGCAGCAGAGATTACATGTAATGATCTGACCATAGCTCCCGTTCCTCATCCCCCTGAGCCCCTGGTGAGAGAAGGAAGAAAACTGAGAAGTGAAGTTGTGCCCAGAATGAAGGGTGGTGGGAGGTGTGCTTTAAGATTTGGATTTTACTTTCTCATGATCTATGACAATCTCTTAACCGACTGCTTTTGTGGTGCCATCTTCCCCCTCCTGCTTTCCCCTCACCCCCAGCCCTGCCCACTCCCTCAAGTTCTCCCTTGTGGTTCCTGTACCCCAAATCTGCCCATGTACCGCCCCTGAGCCCCTGAGAAAAAGCCCCTGCACCTGGATCATGAGGTCTTTTTGCCTCTGGGGATCGTGGGGACAAGATGTAATTAAAGTCCTCTCAAGCCCTTATGGGGGACCCTTCTTGCCTCCATCACTGGCTGTAATGCTGATGGCTGCCGGAGCAAGACTGGGGGATCGTCCAAAATGGACTACAGGATGCAACCGAGTCGCACTGCCCTAAGCAGCCTTGCTGAGCTCTAAGGAAGCTACAGCCTGCCAAGCTAAATCTAGCAGTTACAACAATGATCCTACTCTGATTTTTATTAGTAATAATTTAATCTAATTTCCCCAGGTAGAGTCTGTTTTGCCTGTGGCGGTAATTGCTGAGCAATCTCTCCCTGTACTTTACTTGACCCTTTCTTCTCCTCTGTTCAGATGAGGAGGGGTGTGATAGAATGGCTTGGGTGGGCACCCGGCATCCAGCCAGGGTAAACCCACCAGACTAATAAATACCAATTGATTCAATTTGCAGACTGTGTAGTAATATAGTAGCAAGGTAGGAGTAATATTTTGATCTACGAGTCCTGTTCAAGAGATACTAATTATATGTTAAAGCAGCCAAATTTTTCCATGCCATCAATGCTTTTCAGGAACTTGTATTTCTCAACATATGTCTCTTTTCCAAGCCCACACCCACATCTAGTGTGACACCTTTACGTTAGAGAACAGTAGAAATAGAAAAAACAATATTTTTAGAAGCTTCAGAGTTCATGGGACGGTAATTCTCAGCTCAGGAAAATAGGCAGACATGGTATTGCCTTTGCACCAAAACATTAGTACAAAGCAAAAAGAAATTGTCCAGGTAAACTTGATAAGCAGTCCAAATTTGCATGAAAGATTTAATGAATTTGGATAAGTACCACAGCCATGTTACTCCTACTGTTCTCTTCTCTGTTTTTCTCAATAGGAGGCACACCTGGAGCCATCTCTGCTAATAAAACTCTGACCAGGTTTCTGTAATCTATTCAGAATAATGAGGACAGATGATATAAAATTTGATACTACATTGTGTAGTAAAAAGCCAAAGACTCCAGGTGAATATTTTTTTTCCTTTAGAACAGAAGTGAAAATATCTAAATAATTTAGGACAAAGGATAGATAGATGTGACTGGGAAAATGGGAAAACAAATAAATAATGGTCCTGCTTTTACACTACTTGTGGTAGTCTCTGTCAGTGAGTCATTTAGTTTAGCAACCTTAAATCGAAACTAAGAATGATTTTTGCATGAAGCTTTTGTAAAAAATAAATGCCAAACAACAGTAAAATGTAATATAATAAAAGCAGGATATTGAATTGATTTACTGTATCCAAGATGAATTTGGTAACAATACTGGATTTAAGGCTGTTTGGCTCAGTGCTGACATATAACTGACTCTTCAGAAAGACATTAATTTTTTACTGTTTCATGACTTTTTTTATCATCAATACAATTCCTTTGTTCTTATGCTTTTCCTTCATCCAATGTCAGCCACCAACATGCAGTTAGCAGGAACACTCAGAGTGAAGTATTCTCATTGATTTATAAATGTGATATACACATGTATATTCTACATATGCAATGTCAATGCCCATGGGTGCAATATAGGTATTTATCATTTTTATTGGCTAAAAGCAATACCAATTACAATTTAAAGACCAAGAAAAGTAATTTCTTTTTAAATAAAATTAACTTTATGTATTCCAATTATATGTTCCAGTCTCTGTGATTAAACAAAACTTCACTAAATTACCTACAACAGTTTAGAGACTGCAACGTTATTATTTTTCATCATTGACTTCAGCTCCCTTGAATACAATTCTTCATAAACTGGCTTCTCAGATCATTCCAGGTTTTAAATAGATTTTTTTTTTTATTGTATGTATACAGGCTGATGATATAATAATAATAAGAAAGACATTGAATGTAAATTAAAAGCTGAGGTAAAATTAAATTGCAATGAAAGAAAAGCCCATAAGAGGACCCATGAGGATATATTCACATTATTACCACATGAACAGTTTTGCTGGAAGAAATAGCATATGAATTTAAATTGCTGAGGCTATTAATTAATGTTTTATTGAGAAGAGCATGAATCTGACATACTTTCAGCTTAATAATATTAAGGTAAGAAGGCAGATGACCAGGCACTGGGATAAGGTTTAGCTAACTGAACAGATCATGGAAACCCACTGAGTACTGCAGAAAAAACTGCTGGACACAACAAATAACCAGCAGGTATTGGAAGAACTCTCCCTGTGGGACCAGATGCTTCAACTCAGATGGTAGATGCAGCCCTGTAAGCCTCAGGCTTCTGGATGTGCCTGGAGCCTTTCTTTAATGCCAGGAGAGATGGCTTTTCATCCTGCAGGATCTGTGCTGTCTGTGAAGAGATGAGTGGTTGGACAAGTTATAGAAGGTAATGAGCAGGCTACAGAGCACCATCTGAGAACAGGAAAAGGAAACAGACAGGATCTTCTGAGAGGCTTACAATTGTGGGACTGATTCACCTCACCTAAATTCAAAGAGGAATCAGATGTTCTTTTAAGCTGAACATCTGAGCCACCTCACCCTAAAACATGTAAGGTCACCAGGAGGAAGCAGGATACAGTGCTATGAGGTGGCTGGATTTCACTAACACTGAAAGGGGAGTTATGTGAGAGACACACAGTCCCCAGATAGTAGAGTAGTGATGCCTTCTCAGGAGCAATTTTCCAAGGCAAGCACTTTCTTGTTGACCATATCCATAATATTAAGTCTGAGGTGGTAAAAGACCTAGTTAGCAATATCAGAAGTACAAAATTGAGGTATAGAGGTAGTAAAATATGGGACTGAAAGCAAGAAATCACAGTTGGGTTATCTGAGATGAGGAAATGCTGGAATAGGCTTCGCCAGGCAGGATCTCAGTGGACAAGCAAAAATGAAGGGAGCCCAAACTATTTCATGCTCTCTTGTAGTCACTCTCCTGTAGTCACTGAATGAGACACAGCACGATTCATACCACCTAATTTTAGGTACATTTATAACTGAGCTAATCAATATAGATTTTCCATATAGGCCATATAATCAAAGACTCGTGGTTGTGGTGATTTTACTGGGAGTAATTGTATCTCAATTGTATCACAGAGGTCAATACCAGGACTGAGTCCTCAGCATGTCTCTGGGATTCTTCTCAGGTGATGACACACATGTTATTTATATGTCATTATTTGGCATGGAGTGGATCTCTGATGAGAATCTTGCTTCTTCTGTGGGTCTTAGTCAAGTTGCCTGTTTTACCTTGGTTGAGACAGCACTGCTTTTGAAGTGTTCCTGAGAACTGGGAAAGGACTGGTATAGATGATACACTGTGATGTTGTTTCCATCCTCCTGTTGTCAGCACGGAGTCTTCTGCTGATGGGACATTTATGTTGCAATCTTACAAGGATGCAGGTCTTCCTGAACTTCACGTAAAAAATATATTCCTCTATTTCACTGCTGGGAATGACAGGAAAATACACTGGAAAAGACACTGGAAATATTCTAATAATTTATTCCTGGTTTGAGGCTTTTTTTCCTTGCATTTTAGAAGACAAATATTCTACTTATGGATTAATAAAAAATAAAAATTCAATTAAAATTTAGAATGTGTTTCAAAATTCATTACTTGACTAAGATAACTTACATGTTCTTTTTGCACAGACATAACAAACTTTTTTTTAAAATATGCATTCATTTGAGGACTAAATTTTCACCAAGGGACAGGATAGGATTCAACAGTTGAAACACAAGTGGTTAACATAACCCTAGGAAACAGGTGTCAGAAGAAAACTTCAAGGTACCTGTCCTGGGGCAATGCAAAATGTTGTTGTATTCCATATCTATATGTACCCAAGAGGCTAGGCCACTTCTTGAAAAAGATTCAAACTTGGGTTTTGTGTCTGGATATATATGAAGTTAAATTTCCCACTTTTTAGAATCTAAAAAATTGTAATAGTCTATAAGTTCCTTCTTTAGCCATTTTTACTTTGCTAGAAATATTTTATTACTCATTAGGTTGGACATGAAAATGTTGCCATATTTGCCTTCTAAAGTCATGCAGGATGTGGATGATTCAGTGTTTGGTCTTTTGTCTAAACTAAAAATCTTAAAACCATTTGTAAGTGGTTCTTTCCATGAAAAATAGTGATTTATAATCAACATACACTGTGGCTCTCTGTAATATTAAAGATTTGTACTTAGTGATTAAAGGAAAGTTCCAGATTTTCTATTGTTACAAAGAATTCTTACATGTTTGCTCAGATGGGTCTATTTAGTCAAGTCTCTATCTATTTGCAAACTTTCTGGTATTCTCTTTAGAAGAAAAAGGAAGATTAAAAAAGAATAGAAAGAAATAAAATCTTCTCTAAAAAAGAAATAAAAGCATATAAGTACTCACAGCTTACAGACATACTATACTGTTTTCTGAGAGTTTTAAACTACAAGATATTAAAAAATATTAATTGGCTTTAAAAGAGATAACTTATCTTGGAGCTTAAATTCAAACTTCACAGATCTTATTTTATTCTGACAGTGACAGAATAAAATTTGGACAGTCATCTACCTGTTCTTAAAGTAGACTTATTTCAGAAGGATGAGGTCAACTCAAAATGGCAAATTTTCTGTTCATCTATCAATGCCATATCTTCTGAGAAGTGCTGAAAAAATCACAGCCTAGCTCACTGGAATGTATGTACAGTGAGAGACAGGAGAGTAGGTCTGTACCTGTCATTTTACATAAAAATATGTAAGCACAGACTTATCTATCAACAAAGATAACAATTCATCTAAACAGCATTAATTTTTAACTTTCTAAATGAGCTATTTATATAATTTCCTATGTTTTCCACACAATTGAAAAGGATTAAGGAATTTTCTTTCTTATTTAAATATATTCCTACAAAATTAAGCCTATGTATGAGCATGGAAGTTTATAAGCTTCTCTGTGAAGAATTTCTGCATTGGCTCTGTTGTTTCAGTGCTGAGTGAACAGTTTTCCACACATGTTGCCAAAATGGAATGCCTAGATGTTCTTGTGCCATGAGCTACCCACTGTCAGAATTTGGACTATTATGTATTTATCATTTGCTCTCATATGAAAGGTTGTTTTAATGATGGAAGGTGAGAAAAATTTTGTCCTTTATCTAGACTACATTTTCATCCTAAGCTAGGCAATAGCAAATTACTTGATGAAAATTAATGATTATCTATCCTTTTTTTAGAAGTGACTTAAT
>JACBWW010000001.1:38879711-39022028 GCA_020086605.1 Lanius collurio
TTAGGACTTTCAGGTGAATAAACCATGATATTTGTGAAATGTAACGAGAACATACGCAATAGAAATAAATTTAATTTAGAAAGTATGCTTGTGGTTTTGGGTGTTTCTGGGGTTTGGGTTGTTTGGGGTTTTTTGGTTTTGCTTTATTAACTATTGTCCATTCTCTCAAATACATAATTAACCATTATGTAATCAAATAAATATATATTCTTATCCACAAGGAGAGAGTAACACACTATTTATGGAACAGTTATATGAATTGCTTTCAAATACCTGAAAATTCTTGCTGCAATTTTACATTTATTAACAATCGAATTCCTCCAACAGTGTTCTGTGATGGACGCTTTATGAGCTCAGTGGATTATGACAAATGGTTTCATAAATATATTTAATACTAGATGCTTCATACAATTGGTCCCAGACTTATGTTTATACTGTAATTTTTCATACATGATCTGATCCTTATTTTGATTATATTGAATTAATTTTCAAAGAATTGGAGTTAATATAAAAAAATGTTAATGTTATTTTGGTGATTAAATACAGGCAAAATCTCCAGTACCTGCTGTTCTAGTTACAGTCACTCATTTGAGAGCAGGGAATTTGATTTTGATAATTCCTAGCCACCTCAATTGACAAAGGTAAGTCCATTATTAATTTAGTGAAACTGACCAAAACCCAGATACCACCCCAAAAACTTGAAGTGGAAAGTGCCATTGGTACTCAAATACCTCCTATAGTGCATATACTGACACATGTTCCTGGACAGATTTGATGTTTAAAACCATATGTATGAATAAAAAGGGAGAACACATGTTTGTAACTCATCTCTTCCTTGCTCTGATATGTCAACTGGGTGATAAATTCTATATGCAATTCACTGCAATTCATTGACCAAATCAATAAGACTAGAAGACTTCCCTATCTTTGCATTTGATGCAAATTTTGGCTGTCCTGTGAACTCATAATCCCAAAGAGAAGTACTCCCTCCTCAATGGATTTTCGCATGAACATCTTGAATAGGAATTAAATGTTTGCATTCATCAGTGTTCAGCTTTGGATTCTTCATAGGTGATAAGGAGAAATATTAGAAGGGATTCTGTAGCCATCTCCTTTGCTGCAATAATAAAAACAACCTAATGTTGTTGTCAGGAAGCTAGGAAGTGCACTGCTGTCTCTTATGTAAATAAATATTGGTTTGGTGTTTTATTTGAAAAATGAAAGTGCCTTCCAGATGCTTTGATTGCTTAAATGCCATAGACTCTCCTGGAACTAAAGGATATTTGAGGTTTCCTCATAAAATTGAGAGGAAATTTAACTAGGGCATTCATAAATATCGTTTGCCTGTTTTCCCAGCTAGGTTTTCCTTTATATTAGGGTATCTGGATGTTGAAAGAATCCAGATCCAAAATCACTGGAAGTTCTGTCACCTACCTGTAACTTCTGTGGTATAACCTGATATTAATTATCATTCAGAATAAGAGAATTCCTCATGGGAAGACCTAGTGAGGGCAGCACTCAGGAATCTCACTCTGTGCTATACCACCCTCAATTCAAAGCTAGGCAAGCAAAAAATACTGCATAGGCAATCCCAAATATGCTTGTAGCTGGACTTTTGGATAATGAAAGATTGAAAATTATTTTCTGACTCCAGCTTACAAAATTACTTCATAGTATAAATAATTTTTAAAATATTTCTTAAGTTATCTTTTTAGTCATTTAATTCCTCAAAAATTAGATACTAGTGTCTTGTAAACTTTCTATATTTTGACTCACTTTTCATTCATTAATCAGTTTCAGCTAATTTTCAAAAATTTTTTTTCCAATTCTCTTGTGTCTCATCTAAAGAACCAAGAAATTGTTAAGTGCAACAAAAATGTGAGTTATACTGCACAATTTTACAAGCTGGCAATGTGTTGACTATTAAACTTACATACAAGAGCCTGTAAAATGAAAGATTCACTCTTGACAAGAACCCTCTCTGTTGAGACAGTGTTTATACAGCACCATCGAGAAATTCTGCTTCAAAAGAAAAGAGAAAAATCAATTCACTATTTACAATTCAGCTCAAAAATTCAGAACTTTACCTTTATTGAAGCATCAAGAAATAAAAATTAAATTTCATGTAATAAAATACATGGAGGAAAATATTAAAAGCTCCTGGTGGTAAGTTTTCTTACTCTTACAGCATTCCTATTATGATGTAATGAGCCACTAAGGCACATATTAAAATGTACAAGTTGATAGGACAAATTATGCATCTTTTGGAGGGCTAGTGATATAAACAACTATTTTTTTTTGTTATGTTTTCACAATTGCCCCTAGTTGTGTCCATGTGTCCACAATCTCTTTGTGTTCAACAGTATTAGATGATAGGACTTGAGTTAAGATAAATGGGGAGGTCACTCACCTTTGTCTGCATGACATAGAGGTGAAAGGTGAAACATTTAAACAATTTTTCTGATTTTGTTTTTGTTTGTGGAGAGTTAGTGATGTTTTTTCTCTTTCTTTCTTTTTTTCTTTCTTTCTTTTCTTTCTTTCTTTCTTTCTTTTCTTTCTTTCTTTTCCTTCCTTCCTTCCTTTCTTCCTTCCCTCCCTCCCTCCCTTCCTTTTTGTGCATGTGGGATTGGTTTTGAGTTTGGAGGTTGAGTTTTATCTTTAATTTGGTTTATGAGGGGCTTATACAACGGTGTGTTCTTAAGTGGAACTGTTTTATGATTTTGTCTTATACATCTTAACCTAGCAAGGTACTCGGATCTATTGATGAGGTGCCTTTGTTTCATCTAAATTTCATTCAATTTACATGGGTGGTCAGTTTTGCCTTCATAAATCAAGCATTTAAAATTCCTATCCAGTCAGTGAAGTAAAATCTGTACTAACAGAGATGATCTAGTCCATCTACAATATGTATCTGCCTCTGTCTCCTTTAGATGCCCTCAGACCTTGTTTTAAGGGATGTAAGTTCACATATACTTGGTTGCCAAACCAGTTTTCATAGTTATTTTAATTTTTTATACTACAACAATGATGCTTGTATTTTGTAACAGATTTATGATCATTTCAATTTAATTACAGTTTTACATTAATATCTATGTAGTTTATATAGCTCACTTGAGGATTTTCATGGTGTTTTATTTTCTTGGGAAGTAATTCTATTATAAATGTCTTCTTATCAAAATTAATAGCCCATTCTTGTTTGATGTGGAGGGTAATTATATGGTGTTAAATTAAATTTAGTAGTATCAAATATAATTTTTTCCTCGCATCCATCTGTATATCTCCCTAATTAAAATGACATGTAATGTTTCTGGAGGATAAGGAAGAAATTGCCTGTTTCAGTGTACTGGCATTTTAAGTAACTATTTATACCAGACAATGCTTTCAATAACAAAGAGATTATCATCGTCCATATTCTGTTGCGGAAAGTCTTTTATTAACAGCTTAAGAAATAGAGATTTTGAAAGGGCTATGGAAAACTGTAAACTGTTCCAAGGCTCTTTACCTTAATTCATTCATAAGGTGCATTTCATAAGCATGTTTATGTTTACTTGGAGATTTAAATATGTCCCCTGCCTCCTTCTATCTACCTTTTTATGCTTTAGTGCTCCTAAGTGGGACAAAAACAAACTCAGTCCTTTTAAATGAATATTGAACATGGAACTGATTCAGAGCCTTTCTTGACATTTCTAAGAGTTACATATTATGAAACTAACATGTCTGGGACACCTTTCTACTTAGAAGCACTTAAACCTTTTGTGAAGGGAAAGGCAGCAAATGTCAATAGATAAATATTACAGAAAAAGACGAGGCTTTATGCAAGCTGTGCATTGTATTTCATTTCACTACAGCTCACTTAACATGCTGAGAAATAAGACTCAAAAATAAACAGACAGTTTTGAATTGGGATATTAAATTGTTTCATTCTGAAAAAAATGGTTTCATATCAATATAATGATAAATAGAAGTCCTTTCCTTTCCCTGAAGCCTCATGGAAACAGAAGGTCAAGTTCAGTTATGGTATTATTGTACTGATTACCATTACTTCTGTTCTGTTAAAAGAGAATAAAGTTTCCTCTAAAGAACTTTCCAGCTCGTAATAAAAGAAGGAGACCTAGAAAGGTTTGGTACTTTTTAAAATGTAGTAATAAATTAATTTGGTAGTATCAAAATTAGCTTACCAGCAAGTTTTCAGTTTTAAGGCTGAAGTAGTTGCTCTGTAGCTGCTTCTAATGCAGAAAAGAGTTACCTTATTGTCAAGCTTAACCTTTCAAAAGTCAGATTGCCTAACTTTCAGATGATTTCATATTCAATTAATTTCTGTTTCAATTCAAGGAACAATTTTTCAATGACCAAAATGCCTTTAAAATGGATAACCAAGCTAATGGACTCTACTTAGCAATGCTTGCATTAATATGCCAGGCTATAGACAGTACTAAAGATGGGAAAGTAAACAAAATAAGAACTATAGAATGGTTCAAAGCAAAGTTAATAACCTTGGTATGAAAATTATTTCTGTTATTTTCTTTTGTTTTGAATAATGTTATTTGCATCTCAACTGAATAAAAGCACAACAGGCATGTACAATCTGGGAAAGCCAGTGGAGTTTTAACAGCATTTTTTCTAAATTGTGTGATTTCAAAAAATAAGAAATTAAAACAAGGGTGATGGAATTCAAAATTCTGAAGTATTTTAATGTGTTATTTCTGTATTTTTGTCCTAATTTTGTAATTCTTCTCAGAAATCAATTATACTTATTTACTTTAAACAAAAGGAAGTTAGATGAAACAGCTGTGTGCAAAATGAAATATTTCTATTGATTAGCAACATAAGCTTAACTAAGAAATCAAACAAATCAAAATAAAGTGAAGAATTAATCTCAAAATCCTGAAAGTCCAGTAATCTGTGGGAATATCAGAACAGAATGTGAAAATCAATATGATGTGAAACATACGTGCTAGATAAAAAAAGATAATTCATCCTGAATTATAAAAAAGAGTGAAAGTGCATATGTAAGGCTCCAAAACTTGTTCTACGAGATTTTTAAAATGGCTTACAGTTGTTAATGTACTCTGAGTTAGAAAGACAGGAGAAATACTGATGAGATATTCTCAAGAGGTAAAAACAACAAACAAATCTTTACTGGAAACTTTAGAAAATTAAAGAACTTTGGCAAAATGTTTACAGCTGCATTTAATAAATTTAAGACACTTCCCAAAGCATTAACTTTGCCCATTCAACTTAGCAATCACTAAGCCTGTCTGCTTTAAGTTACTCAAAAATTCCAAGAGGAAAGAATTTGAAGAAGAAAGAGAAATACAAAAAATATATAGAAAAGAACAAATATAGCTACCACTAATGGTTCCAGTGGTGTTCAGCTGACAAAAATTTTCAAGAGGATGTAGGGTCAAGAGATGTGTTTGCCTTGTGTCCAGCTTTAAATACACTTTGTCCTTCTTGGGCCCTTCCCCCAGATGGGACTTCTGGTCATTTGGCCACTCAGGAGCTGAGTTAGGGGTTCCAGGGGCAGGTGTGGAGCTTTGCTACCACTGTGCCAGGAACTGGTGGCCACTGCAGATCTGAGACACAGGCCCAGGGTGTGTGGTGTGTAGGACAGGGCACAGCCTCACCAGAGCAAGGTTCTGACTCTTCCCCACCCTCACACAAAGTGTTTTCAGCCACCAATCCTTCCAATCCCTCACAGCATATAAAGTGGCTGAACTTAAGCCTTATTTACCTAACCAGAGAAGAGAAAAAATAAGGTGAATAGATTCAAAGATTTAATAGACAAGTTGCCTGTGTTTGTCATCTTTCCTAACATGACCTACAATATTTTAAGCAAAAGTAGAGTTCATAAACTTTTGTTGGAGTAGTATTTTGGTATTTTTGCATTTAACTATAATGTAATGAACATCACAGCTTTTCTTTATCTCAATTGTATGGGCAGACATGATGGGAACGTGGCCCTAACCAGCAACATGAAAATGATGATGAAGAATTCCCAGCAGATTTAAACTCTGAAATTTCCTCTCAGGTCTACTCCCTTCCCTGCCTTCTTTTGTCATCACTAATTTGAAAGGAGTTTGAAAGCAAAAAGGTACCACCTATTTAGACTAGTTTTCAAAAATCATGAAGAAAAATTTGTCCTCAAAGCTATAAATGAAAGAAGCAGATCTCTTTAAACTTCTTTTACAATTGAGAATTTTTAAGTGTGAGATTGATTGCTTTGGGCTCATCAAGCAATTAAGTTTCAGATTCTGAAATAAACACTTAAACACTTAAACCTTTCACTTACCAAAAGCACTAACAATATATGTCAGGAAAAATAGCCCCTAAGTTCAAATGTATCACAAGAACTTTAGAAGTCTCATTACTCCCTGATGCTCACCATGGTGCAGGAAAACATTTGAGCCAATAGTTAATCTTCAGAGTTTTCAAGCTTTATAATATAGCACAGGATAGAATAATATGCATTATACTATTAATTGCTCTGGCTCTCTAGCATTTGTACTACACATTCTTTTCATATTTTGCCATGGTTTAATTATAAAGTCAGGTGTTTTTCTAAAATGAAGATCCTTATTTTTAAAGATTGCATATATTTACGTCTCCATATTGGCAGTGCAACCTACACTTCAGTGATTTTCAGAAGCCTGTTTCAGACAGGGATACAGCAAAGATATCCTATCTTCTTTTCTTGCTAGATATCTCTGAGGAAATCACTAAAGGAAGTTTAAACAAATGCATTATTTCTTTACTCCCTTGGGTGTACATGTGGTTTTTGCTTACATTTTAGACAGAATACATTACAGTACATCTTGCCAATTAATTGGGCATGCAGTTGTCTGAAAGAACCTGGTATTATTGCAGTAATATGAGTTCTTGCTACTCATATTCAGTGAAAATGTTTTCCTAAGGAGTACCATGGCTTAAAAATTTAATTTACAATGAGTTGGAACGTAGCATACATGATCTCTAGGAAAAAAAAGTTGGAAACACATTTTATCATGAACAGTCATTTTGGGGGAAGGATGTAAAAAATTAAAGTGAGACATTAACCATACTAATTTTTTAAATTATATTTCAAAAATTCTGACTGATTATATTTCTCCATTTTTATTGAACTTTCAGCAACTGTCTTTTGGTTTTTATGTACACTGTATTTCATGCTCTACCTTTCCATTTTCTTCTGACATGGTTCAGATGAGACATAACTGTTAGTCTTGGCACTGTATTCCAGATTCTTAGATTAGGGTATCTTTGACAAACAAAATCTATATGGAAGCAAGGAAGGAAGGAAGGAAGGAAGTTGAAGTGAGGGAGAAATATTTATAAGTCAGTGAATAAAAAACTGTTATTCTCCAAGCTCATATGCTTTCTCTCGCTGAAAATTTCTTTTAGATGTTAGAGATCAACAAACCTATAGTTTGAATAATTGCAATAATTCATTTTCTGTAATGTGTAGCAGAAACTTACCTGCTAAATGATTTCATTAGCAAAAACATTTAATGTACATGGGGGTGCAAACACTATACACCTTATATGAAACATTTTTCAAAATTTAATGATATAAAATATATATAGTATTAATATGATATATAAACTATATTAGTATTAATAATAATAATTTTTACTTAAAAATAATAGAATCAAAGAATGGGGTTGAATCATGTCCCTTAACCTGCTGTGGGTCGTGCTACTTTTAAAGCAGCCCAAGATATGATTGCCTTTCTGGACTTTAAACTCACATTGCTGGGTCATGTCCAAATTTTCACCCACCAAGACCTTCTCCACAGGGCTCCTGTCAATCAGCAAATACTGTTGTTCTGCAGTACTGTAATGCAATACTGCCTTGAACTTAGTTCCCATTGGACATAAATGCTACAACTACATATTAGTATGACTTAACTATTACTTACTATTTTTGTGCTTGTCCAATAGCAACTTTATTACTAGTAATCAATCATATTAAAATATTAAAGAATATATGCAATTATAACTAACAGAAATACCTTAATATTAACTCCCACATTTCATTTGAATAATGCAAGTCTATAATTTTTTACTTTTCTGCAGTTTAATATTGGGGTTTTTTAAGGACAAAATTTATAATATGCTTTTCAGAAATAATTACAATTTCATTGGCTATGTAGGTGAACATCATAATATTTTTTGTGTGTGTAATAGATCTATCTCTTTATTTGTTTCCCCAGGCATCATAAAACAGTCAAGCAAGAAAATAACACCAGAAATTTAGTTAAAATATTTTCGAACTTTAAAGACTGATAGCCCCTTGAATACCCAACAGTTTCATTTTTACAAAAATGGTTGCTCATAAAAACCTAATTCTCTGAGAGATGAAGGCTGTAAACTACTCTTTGTGAGGTCTGCAAACATCTTCCTCCACATCAGATATGGGCAGCATAACCCCTCCAAGGGCTAAAGTACACACATTAAGCAACACCAAGAGTGAAGAAGAAAGCTGGTCTAGTTCCCATTAGAGTGTGTGAAATAGAAAACAGACCTATTCATTTTCCAGATCTAAAGAAAATTAAAACTTTTGTCTAAGGAGTATGAGTCTTTTTTTCTAGCCCTTCAGGAAGCAGAAGCTGTTTTGTACAAATTCTGACACTGTAAATTAACAAGGGCACAGTTTTAACCTGTGCCAAGAAAGGTATAGGTTGGATATTAGGAAGAAGTTGTAATCACAGAAAGGTTGATTTGGCATTGGAATGGGCTGCCTAGGGAGGTGGTGGAGTCACTGTCCCTGGAGATGTTTAAGCAAAGACTGGGTGTCTTAATGCCGCGGTCTAGCTGACAAAGGTGGTGTTCAGCCATAGGTTGGAGTCAATTATCTCAAAGGTCTTTTCCAACCTAATAGATTCTCTGATTCTGTGAAGAATGAGACATAATAACCTACTTAACTGTTGGAAGTTTTACAGGGTTGTAAACAATGGAGGGTTTTTTCTAAGTAGAAAACTACTGAGCAGTAGCTTATTTCCACTGAGACCATTCAAGTGAAAACAATTGAAAATGAAATCAAAAAGACAAAATCAGAAAGAAAAAAAAAAACAAAAAACACTACACAATAACTAAAAATAAGGCATCTATAGTGTTTTTGCAACAAGCCAAAGCTACTGGGAGCTTTGAATAACTTTTATACCCAGGATTGGAGAGCTGCAGACTACACAAAATGTTAACCACTAGCCAGCTATACCTCCAGGGTGCTTTTCTGACCTCAACCTTACACCTTCTACAGTTAACTATGACCTTCTAAAGACAGATAACTGTATGAAATGGGTTGAGTACATCACACATTTCAAAGCTTCTTCTTCAAGCCTGCAAACAACTACACCATGACATTTACACTACCAACAGACAAAACTCAGATCTTGTGAAAGGTAGCCAAGACCAAAGTAGCATCACTTTATACCAGTTCTGCAGGAACTCCTAAGGGAATGTCTGAGCAGGGCTATCTGACTAAGGAACACAACTGCTACTGATTTTTGACAGGCCTTCTATCGCTAGATCAACTCTGCATACATGAAAATACCATTTCCTATACTTGTTTTTTTGTCTGTGTGAGGAAATATTGCAGCACGGAGCCTATCACAACAGTTGCTGGGAGAATGCATTAGCATTCCAACAGTGTCTTCAAAACATTAAGTGTTTTAAGTACTAGACTATTTATTAAAATTCAAATAGGTTTCTAAAATAAATTAATTGAGAGAAGAAAACTTATGGAGTAGCTCCAGCTACAACATTAAAATGAACTCTCTTCCTACTGATTGTACCTCTTGACATTTCTTCTCCAGCTTACAGTGATGAATTTTCAATACTCAGGGAATGAATGCTGAAATGTTGGTGAAGTTCAAATTGGATGAAATTCAACATGAGTTCAAGCAGCTAAACCCACATGCATTGCAGTGTGATGCAGACTCATGGCTGTGAGACAGGGTGAAAGACAGTACTCTAGAAACTGTAAGTATTGTGGTAAACCACCTGATGCTATACCAGTCTTCCTAAACTTTTCTTCACAGTGATTAAGCACAAATTTTAGTCTTAGTCTTGAAAAAAACTCTATATTGCTAGATGTGCGTGAAAGGTTCTTTGTAGCAGAGATATTTAAAGCAAGTGATGCTTCAAAACACTAAACTTAGTGTCATAGGTTGTTCTGCTGTGGAGATTTCAGCACTCTTAGATTTATATTCTTATTACTAAGAACAGTGCTGGTATGAGAAAAGAGCATTAGATTCAGATGAACAAATTCTCTAATGAGTAGCATTGCACATGAGTATTTACATTTTTTAATACTGCAGTACAGCTATTATATTAATTTCAGCTCTTAGCTAAATCTTTAATTTCATAATTATTTGGTGTTCAGCAGCTAATTAGTGTTTTGAGATCTAATAATTCTTAAGAACTTTGAGTTTACTTTTGAGTGCTAATACTAGAGATTTAGAAGTTTCCAAACAATTTCATTACTGTATTAGTGCCATGAATTGTTTCAAAGGACATGGTCAAATGAAAAAAACATGCTTTTCAACACAATAAAGTGGCTATTTCATGGATGCCAGTAGAAAATTTTTCTTTGTTTCTTTAACAATGACTCTATTTCAGTTCAAAATAGATATTTTTAGCTCTAAAAATCTGTTTGTGAACAGATTGATGGAGTGAACAGATACTAAAGTAAAAACATCTGTATTGGAAAAAAAATATTTAGAATTTGTATTTTATTTGCTCATGATTATCATAAAACCCAAGAGTCATGGAATGGTTTGGATTGGAAAGGAACTTTGAAGATCATCTAATTACAAACCTCTTGGAGGGACATCTTCCACTGGAACAGGTTGCTCATTTGGTGTCAAATGTGAATTCTTCCAAAGTACCCTAAGTAAAGAAAGCAACTATACCATAATTTCTTTTCTCAGCCACCAGGAAGACTATCGTGTTCAACAGCCCTGAGAATTTCCCATTTCATACCTGTTGTGGGGTGGCTTAATGGATGCAAATTGAGACACTGCAGTTAAAATTGGAAAACTTGGAAACTGCATTTGTTTCCAAGATTCATTAGCATCTTTTCCTTTTATTCTCAATATCCTAATTACTGTTTTAATATTGCAATTTACATTGTATTGTAGTTAAAGCTATGATCTAGAAACCGGTTGGGATTTGGAAAATTTATATATAAAAATGTTATTTTAGTAAATATTTTGTCCAATTACAAGCCATTGCACCTTTAGTAATATTTGGCAGATACTTGAGGGCATCATGAAACATGAAAATTCCAGACTAGCTTCTAGTATGTTCACCTAAGCAGCCTGGAAACTCAGAAGCCAGCAGCAGCTGTTCTTAGAAAGGCCTGTGGCTACCAGCAGGGCTCGGTCCTGCAAGGCTGAATACCATGCTCTTTTTATGTCCATACTCTGAACAACATAATGATGGATCATGTTTATTGGGAGTGGTACCTAGCCCACACAAAAGAATTTTTGGGAGGGTAAGAAGATTCCCTATTTAACAGTATTTAACATTATGCTATTACAATACTCAGGACCATTTTCATTCACTGTTTAATTTACTGATACAGAAACAGGAACTCCTATCCCTCCATTTCTTAAGTCAACTGCACCATTATTTCAACAATACTGTGCCTGACAAAAGGGACTTTCCTTGTACAAGATTGTACAAGACAGAATGAATGCCCTGTCATATTTTTCATTAAAAGATACTAGGTAAGTTTCCAGCACTGGAAACATAAAATGCCATGGTTCCATGGGGACTAAAAAATAAATGAGACCATGGGATGGGAGCCACAACACCACTACCTGCTCCAAGCATTCATCTTTCCCAGATGGCCCATCATTCATTCCTTTTTTACATAGTAGTTATTTCATTGCCGGGTATGATATTGGCCAGCCTAGTCTATAGGGGTCGGGTGGGTTATTCTTAGAAGGTGTGCTTAGCTTAAGGGCACAGCAATTTGGTACTAATCCCCTTGCCCTTTCCTTCTGTGGTCACCTGGTCACATAGCAGGTTCTATCTCTGCACATTGGCTGTTTCCACATATCCTTTGACCCTTGTGATGCTTGCTTGTTCGGGAGTAATCTGTCACTTAGCTGACATTTTCTTATGAGGATACTTAATGGGTAAATAAGGCACAAGTGAAATATGGAAATCTGCACCAGTCAAAGAAAGGAAGAGAAAGCTACAGATCACATGATTAAAACTCTTCCAACTATTCCTCTCATGATTTAACCCTAGCTGGCAACAAAGGACCACACCACTGCTTGCTCACTCCTATCCAGGTGGGATGTGGGAGAGAATCATAAGAGTAAAACTACATAAATACGTGGGTTGAGATAAGACAGTTTAATAATTATAACAAAAGCCACACACAAGTAGACCAAAACAAGGAATTAATTCAAAACTTCCCACAGGCTTATGGGTGTTCAGCCATCTTCAGGAAAGCAGTACTCCATCCCCCTTAAGAGTGTGACTTGGGAAGAGAGTCAACACTCCAAACATTGTCCCTTTCTCTGTATTCACCAGATTTATTGGCTGAGCATGATGCCATAGAGTATAGAAGATCCCTTGAGTATGTTGGGGTCATCTGTCTTTCTGTGTGCTGTTCCAGACCCTTGAGAATCCAAACCTTTTTGTTGATGAAGTGGGAAGGCAGTAAAGGCCTTGACACTATGCCAGCACTGCTCAGCAATTAAAAAATCCCTCTTCATTATCAACACTGTTTTCATCACAAGTCTAAACTGGACTCCACTATCAACTACTATGAAGAAAACTAACTCTATCACAGACAAAACCACATTCATAATCATAGAATCATTTAGGTTGGAAGAGACTTTTTTGGATTTGCCATTCCAACCATTAAACTGACACTGCAAAATCTATTCCTAAATCAAATTACAGTCTGGGTTATCTCAAGCCTTGCTTCTAGTTTTCCCATGAAAGATTTAGGGGAAGAACGCTCTTAAAATATTGGTAGATAGATGTTGTCACATTCCTGAACAAATAATCTGGAAAGAACTATCCATGTTGTTTCTAAAGCCCACAGCTGACATTTTCAAGACATTATATAATCTAGAGGGATAGCATTTTTAATCTAACAAGGCTTTATACATTTATTTGTTTTGCATGGCAAGGCTTTTGCAGCAAGGGGGGCTACTAAGGTGGTATCTGTGAGAAGCAGCCAGCAGCTTCCTCAGTGTCTGATAGAGCCAATGCCAATCAGCTCCAAGATGGACCCACAGCTGGCCAAGGCCAAGCCCCTCAGTGATGGTGGGAGTGACTATGGGGCAACCTATTTAAAAAGTGGGGAAAAGCCTGCAAAATTACAGTCAGAGACAGGAATGACCATATGTGGAAGAAACAGCCCTGCAGACACCAAGGTCAGCAAAGAAGGAGGGGGATTAGGTGGTCTGCCAGAGCGGAGATTCCTCTGCAGCCTGTGGTGCAGGCCATGCATGGTGAGGTGGGATGTCCCCCTGCAGCCCATGGAACTCCATGGTGGAGCAGACATTCACCTGCAGCCCTTGGAGGACCCTGTGCCAGAACAAGTGAAAGCCTCAAGGAGGATGTGACCTGGTGGGAAGCCCATTCTGGAACAAGGTCCTGGCAGGACCCACGGACCCATGGGCTACTACCTCACACTGGAGGAGGTTTGCTGTCAGGAATTTTGATCCTATGGGGGACCAATGCTGGGGAAGTCTCTTTTCTTCCCCCTTTCCTTTTTTATTTTTAATATGCAGCAGGGAAAAGTAACTTTACAGTAATTTTATTAAAGATAGGTAAAGATTGTCTTCAAAATAATATTGCCTAATAAAGTGTATACAATCCCCAGGCTGAGAATTGAGGTAATAAAAAGAGAGTAGAGACTTTACATAAAATTATAACTGCAAACAAATTGAAATGTCTAAGAAGCGAATCATTGTTCTAGGGAGCTGTGTTTTCTTCAGAACCACAGCAATTCTTAAAATAGAATTCATACTGTATCAATTTTAATAAACATAGGATATATACTAAGATTTCAGGTTTCTTAATTCTACTATAAGGATATTTAGTCAAACTAAGCCTGGTTAGAGGTCTTATGCTTTGACAATTCAAAATCACGTTCCACTAGAAATATGTAAGTCCTCAACAGAAACAGTGAAAGGGGTCTGACAAAGGCCCTTTCCAGAACACCCAGTTTGGGATCCTCAGCCATTCCTGCCACAGACCCTGGAGGTGCCCAGAGGCTCTGTGGAGACAGCTCTTATCCATTCTTTTAGCACTGCTATTCAGGGCTCGTGGTGCTCCAGTGACTATATGGTATCCATGGTGAAAGAATTCTTTACAATTTGATACCTCCCTTTTATTCTAAATTGGTCTCTGAAGATTTTACCTGATACTGAATTTAGGAAAGCCCAAAGAAGACTCACAAAGGACATTAGCAGGTTTATGAGTTTTACTGAACTGTCTAATTAATTAGATTCTTTATACCTTTCTTATTAGTGATTTATCATAATCTGTAATATGTAATGGAAAAACATGTTTTATTCTCAGACACCATTAAATAATTTTCTAAGGCAATTTCTTGGTCAGTTCAACTTGGATGTCCAGAACTGAATATATTTCAGAGAGTTTCCGAAAATCTTTTGTAAAACAGTTGAATCATGGTATTAGAATAAAAATAGTTTTCAGGAATTACTTTCTTAGAGAATAATGCCATAAATACTCATCCATTAAAATCTGAAATCAGAAATATAGAGATTTACATGGTTTAGAAAAAAAATAACAAATCTGTGCAGGATCTGGCAGATATTACTGATCTGGCTCTTTGTCTAATATATACTGGTGAAAAAGATAAGATTAATTAAAAGCACGTTATTTAATGACAAGTTGGGCAAAGTAGGTAGGAAAAAAACCAAAAGGCTGTTTAACTCATTTGAAACCAGAGGTTTTCCAAAGGCAGCTTCATACAAGGATGAAAATGTGGCTTTAGTTGAAAAAACATTAAGAGAATGCCTGTTTGCTCAGTGCAATGAAGTAAAAGGTTGATAAAGTTAACCTGAAGTCAGGCAAACCTGTAACAGATTGCTATGCTACTGAGTTATGTGTGCCTCTTGTAGTTAAGATAATTATTTTGAATTAGCTTGGCCATGGCTTTATACCATTTAAGCAGCCTGTAAAAGAGAAATAGATAGCAAAGAGAGTAGAACAGTTTGTGGCATACACAAAATTATGTTACACAGAGAAACAGATCAATATTCTATATAAGGAGAATCTTGATATAAAAAGTGGGTATCTACTCTGAAAAAGCAAAGCACCAAATAGAAAAAGAGGTATTAAGAGTAATCCATACAAGGAAAATGAAAGAACAGGAAGGATAGTTCCACAGTGTAAAGACATGCTTTTGAGAATTTTTGTCTTATTTCAAATGAGTTTCTGGATTTATAAGAGGCAATACCTGTCAACTTAATCTTTTACTTTAAAAACCCCCAGAGAAAGATGGAGAATTCTGCTTGTTTCAGCTGGGTAATTTTGTTTGTTGTTTTGTGGGGATGTTCATTCAATGCAGAATAAGGCAAAGGAAAGCGATGGGTCATATAAAATTATCTCATTGGATCCTAAGTAGATATTTCAAAATATTCAGAACTGAGACTAGAATATAAGTAAAAAGCATATATGAGAATAAATATAGGAACAAATTTATGCCATCATATAAAAATTGTTCGTATGGGCAAGCTATAAGATTGGTCGGTATTGTCGCATACTCTAGGCTAGAAAATTCCACAACTGAAAAATTTTAAGTCAGAGTACTCAACAAAAATCCTAGACAAGATTTTAATGAACGTAAAGATCAGTGCAAAAGATATGGTTATTCATCTTAACTGTATGTCTGAACATCACACATATGAATCTCAGTCGACCACTCTATAGTCTTTTCAGAGCCAGTGAAAGGATATAGATGATTTGCCTCAACCTAAAATGGGTGTCCTAATACTGAGAATTTAAAGTATCATCTTTGATAGTTATTCTAACTACCTTCATTCTAGTCAATCAAATTCTGAATTGTAATACTCAATAAGATGAATCCTATTTGAGAATGCTTGAAAGATATTGATATGAAAAAAGTTTTCTACAGAAGTGCTATTACCAGAAAGCAAAAAAATGAAGATAAAATTGTAGCATGGGGCATAAATAGCTGAAATTGAAAAGATGGAAGAACCTTCAAACTAAACTAGTTTCAGTATTACAGAAGAAGATAATTAATTTGGATATGCAGATGACTAAATAGAAATCACAAAATACTGTTATGATGGAAAAACACTTCAATCTTTTCAAGGAAGATGCATCACCTATATATCCTCTCAGCAACTTCTTTCGATTTATTAGAGTCTCTCTCTGACTACAAACAGATTAGATATATCAAAACAACCAGCAATTAATGACTTTAAGTGCAGTATGGAAAAATAATGCATCATGATTCTAGACAAAGAAATCACTCTAGTAAATCCTTTCCCTAATAATTGATAATTGTTTTCAGAGAAATATGTACTATATGCCAAAATACCTGACTGGGCCTGAAGACTTTTCAGTGTCAGTGTGCATTTTTATTTTTTTTTTTAATATGTAGCTGCAGCAAAGAGGGATGCAACAGAAAATTATGGAAGAGGGATGGAGAAATGTAGAACACAGCCTGAAATTAGATCTCTACAAAGTGCCAGTCAGCTTTGAAAGAATGAATTCTTTTAGTCACTTTGAAAAACAAGGCACCAAATTGATCTAAACAAATCTAGAGTGCTAAAGGGTTTTCTATCACAAATCTCCTAGAGAGAGTGTAAAACCCTTGGTAGGGATTGTGACATTCATGTAGTTCAAAGTTACCCTCTTAAGAAAAAGGCCTCCTGGAGGAGATTCAAGTGCCACATCTTGGCAGATAATGCTTTGCTTGATGCAATCTTGGATGATGTGGGCATTTGGTAACAACTATGGGCCATATGTTCCCTTCAGCTGGGCCTTGCCACCCTCCTGCAGGATCTCACAAGAGGTATTCAGCCAGCTGGCTGCTCGGCAGTGAACATGAGCTCAGTGCCACAGTGCCATGCCTGCCCTGTGTGCCTCATACGGCTCGAACAAAGAGCAGTCATCTGGTCCAGCAGGAGCAGTCAGACTCAAATCAGGTCCTCCAGTGCCTTGGTGCCCAACCTCGCCTTCCTGACCCCACAGGACCTCCTGACAGGGAAGTGTGTAAGACCATCTGTTCCTGTCTGCCTGGAGTCCAGTTCCATTCGAGCTACAAACACTGTGGCTTTTTTTGTACAGTAACAGCAGCTAAAAATAGATCTGGTTTTCCTCTCCTTCTCCTTTGCTGATCAACTGTACTTATCCCTACACTCTTCTCTCCATCTCTCCGTTTGTTCTGTCTTGCTACACAGTACAATGACAGCCACAGCTCCTCCCTCTTCCTGGGAGAAGCAGTTTCATGTCTTGTTTTTAGGTGTCCTTTCTGTCTTTGCTATTTCTTTGCTTTTTTTTCAGTTATATCTTTGATCTTTTCTTCTCCATTCTCTACACAGGAAGAAATTTTTGCAATAATTCATTCCCTTATCACAGTTAAGACACTTAAGATTTCATAAACTCTAGTCATACTGGTTTTTCTTTCCCAATATTGCATTCTCCTTTGTACTCATGCTGTCTACATGGGCACTTAAATATCCTTTAGTCACCAGGCAACAACATTAAAAACATAAAACTATTATGAAATTTACTGTATGAAACTTTACTGTTCAGAGATGTATTTAAAATGAAAGAAGAACAGATACAAAAGCAGAGGGAAACTATCAGGACAGAATAATTGGCTGAATAAATAAAAAGGTGCTGTGTTGCTTCACAGTCCTTGCAAACACAGGCACTGTGGAGGCAATGGAACATGTAAAGCTACAGGAAACAATACCACTGTAAGAGAAGGTTTACTTCAAGTACATTAACCAGCCAAGACCTGCAAGTCCTCCTAGTACCTCTATTACTTGGCCCACTCCTGCATGTGGGTTAAGTGGATAGCCCTCTGCAGGGCAGCCAAATGTATTGGGTCAGCCTATGGTTCTAAATAAACCTCTACTGATGGCTGCCCTCATGCAGGGCAGCCTCCCAGCTTCTCTAGGTGCTTTCCAGAACTTATCACCAGATTTATCTATGGAATCCTTTCTAGGATCTGGAAACATATGGCACAGTACACATTCCTATTAACCACAATCATCAGAAGATGAGGTCCATGGCCATATTTGAAAAGGTCTGAGTTGGACCCATTGTAGAAGCTGGGGAAGAAAACAAGGAAGAATTCACAATAAATTTGCCCTAAAAACCTAATGACTGTGTTCAAAGCTGTGGGATATTAGTGACCTGGACTCAAGTGTAGCAACTAGAACATCTGAAGAGAAGCAGGAGTGAGCTGAGGGAAAGGAGAGGTGGTATGAATTTGAGTTATGTTTGGTGTGCAATGGATTTATACACATGAAGCTTAGTTTCTATCTCTTGGTAGCCTGGTTTATATGGGAAGGTGTTGGCCAGTCTGCTATGTGTTCTTTGTGTCATGCTGCTGCCCTGCCAGAACAAAACAACCAGACAGGGTTTCTGTGAGCTCAGTAGGCTACACAGCTGGCACAATCGTACGTTATGAAGTAGAGATACCTAGTGCCCCAGAGGAGCTGTGATGAGATTGTGTAGAAGTACTCCTGTCAATCACATTGCCTGATCCATAAGTGTGTCCTGTGAGAGAAATTAAACAATGCTTGTTTTTACCCTGAATGTCAAATAAAAGCACAGAATCTGTGTCCACAGAGTAATAGATTGAATATGGCTTCTATCAAATTCTGATAGAGCTGGATTGGAAATGGTGCATACTCAAGATTTCTGCAAGGCCTCAGAGAGTCTCAGCAGATAAAACAGACCTGTGTCAGGAAGGGTGAACAGAAGGGCATAGAAAGCTCATGGTTTAGCATTTCTTTTGAGTGTGCCCAGGTTGAACTGGGTTCATGGGAAATGCAAGAAAAGAGCAAGGGTGGCAGGATTCTCCAGGTAATGTTTCATAAGTGAAATATCATTTGGTTATAAAATCTGACTAACTGCTTTTAGGAGTGTGGGAAGTATGTTTTGAGGGGAGGAAACAGTCTGTGCAGTGTCATTTTCGTGAGTAGTGTGGTTTCTCTTTCGCCATGATGAGGACAAGCAACCAGAGACAATACCATGTGTGGCCATGTGCGGAGTCCTGACGGGATCTGTCTTGTTCAGGAAATGAAATGTGTGACTGTGCTATTACCACACCACATGTCCTTTGGGATAGCACCCTGCTCTGTGCTGTAGCTGGTTGCTAAGCAGACATAATCCATCAGCTGATGATTTTTTTTCTTTCATTTCCCCTGAGTTGCCCCAGGAGACTGTCAAGCTGCAGTGATGGCAGATTCATTCTCCCTCAGGCATCTTCCCTCTCTGTCTGTGCCATTCTCAGTGTCACTAAGCTTGAGATTCCCCTTCTTCCCTTGCCTGCCAAGAACATAAATACAATTTACACTCACTAAATCTCTCCTCAATTCCTCCCTCTTTCTCATAGTTGACAGTGATGGCAGCAGTGACAGGACAGCATAAGCAGGTGTCTGTCCTTGGCACAGACTTAGGACAGAAGTCCTGCTGTGGGGTTACGGAAGACACCTTCCTTTGACAGGAGGACACTGCAGCATCACACCTCAAATGCCTGCCTTGCATGGAACGGCAGCAATCCAGGACCTAAATGCTCACTGCAGTGTACAGTATGACCAAGTATGAGGAGCCCCTATGCAGGAGGGAATTTTTGTTTACCATTTCATTGCCAAGAACCATGCTCTGCCACAGGGAATATCACCACCTCAGCCAAGACCAAACAGAAGATTTAACAGGCAAAACAGTCTTGACTAAAAGAAAATTGTTTTAATTTATTTTATTCAATTTAGCACAACCTATTGAATACATATGTAGGTATTCAGGAAAAAAAAAATAAACATAAGCATTTAAGGAAATACATATTATGTCTCTTTTCTAGGCTCAGCATAGGCAAAACATGTTTCCTCCCCACTTCTAAGTCTTTACTTTCTTGATTTTGCTGCAGATTTTGCTCAGCCAACCCAGCTCCTTTGGTGAGGTGGAGGAGACTGGGGTTGGTGCATAATGGCTTCTCTCTAGTGTAAGTCTGTTACAGCATAAACACATGGTGATGGATTCAGAATAAAGGGTAGGGTGAATGAGGTGAGGGTAAGAGTGGGAGACAGAAAGAAAGGAAGAAAGAAAAATTAACAGCCCTGGCTTCAGCCTTGATCGAATTGATGGGGTTTTCAGGGCCTTGGGATATGCCACCCAGGCTTTGTGGGGGTACCTTTTTATAGATGTTTCCCTGCCCTGCAGCTAAATTTCTCACTTTCAATACAAATTACTTACCATGCACAGTTCATTCTTGTAGACCTTCCTGTAAATGTGTGGAAGGGCTACCAGGGTCTTTGTTGGTCTTGATCCCCCCTAGTTGGTCAGCCTTTGGTTGGCAGTCCATGCATTGTTCTTGACCTCATTCCCATGGTTGCACTGTACTGTGTTGTGCTTATCTCCAGGAAACATAACAAGGATATTTGCCCCAGAAAAGTTCTAGCTTATCTCCACATGGGCCCCTTCTCCAGCTACATATTCTTCTTACCAACAATCCTTCGTTGTCTCAATGGTTAGCTGGCTATCGATGTTTGAGACATACACATTACCTCTTATCTTCTGGGCTTCTACACCAGCTCTGTTCAGCTTCCTTGACTCTGAGTGCAGTTTCCCAGGGGGTATCTTAAATAACTGAAAGTTTTTCTCCTAAAATTCAGAGTCCTAACTTTAGCCTTCACCTTGCCTGTATCTCTCAAGATAGTGAACTCCATGAGGGCATGAACACTGCAGTCCAGGCTGCCACCGATCTTGAAAATTCTGATCAGTGTGTCCATGCTGGTATGCAACAGGTCAGTAACACTTCCCTCATCAGGCTATCACCTGGATTAAGAAATTATCCTTGTCACTCACCAAATCTGGACTCATTACAGCTTGCTGTGCCCCTTTTACAGTAGATGTCAGTTTGATTGAATTCCCTCAGCAAGATCAGAGCCTCCCAGCATGATGTGTCCTATAGTTGAATTAAAAATGCTTCATCAACCGGCTCTCCTTGATCAGGCAGCCTGTGGTAAACACCAGCCATAAGGTTTCTTTTGTTGTTGTGGTCCCAAATTTTTTATCAATAATCTACCTACTATTTTTCAAAGACAGGTCTGTGCAGTCTATCTGTTCTTGTACAAAATTGGGAAGGGGATCTGATAAACCAGATGGTTGTGCTGCTACTCAAAGGGACCTCAACAAGCTGGTGCAATGGGAAAACAGGAAGTTTATGTAGCTCAACAAAGGTAAATGCCAAGTCCTGCACCTAGGGAGAACGAACTCCCTGGACCAGTATGTGCTGGGGGACAATCAGCTGAAGCACCAAAGCAGTTTTTCAGAAAAGGACCTGAGGAATCCTGTGAACAACAAACTGAAGATGAGACGATGCTGTGCCTCTGCAGCCCAAGATGGGCAATAGCACCCAGGGGACATTAGGCAGACAGCACTTTCAGCAGGACAAGGAAGGCAATCCTTGCCCTCTTTCTCAGTCCTGTTGACAACATGTGGAATGCTGATTCAGGTTCTGAGCTCCCCAGTAGAAGAGACACAGGCATATTGGAGTAAGTCCAGTGAAGAGACATGAAGGTGATTATAGGACTGGAACGTGTGACATACAAAGATAGACATCTGAGATCATTTTCCCCTGGGAAGAGAAAGCTCAAGGGGAAATGATCAACAATGTGTATAAACACATGACAAGGCAAATAAAGAAGATGGAGGCCAGTGTCAACATAAGAAAACATGCAAGAAAAAGGACAAACTGAAAACCAGGAATTTCCATTTAAACGTAAGACGTGTTGTATGATCTAGACATATACTTTCAATGCTTGGCATGGGACTACCTTTAGGCAAGTATTTAAAAGACTTGTTAAGAAAAATCTTATTTATTTTCACTATACTTCTGCACTGATGAGAATGTTCTATATCAGGTGGTACTCTAGAAGATAATAAGGACAGGAATGAAGGACAGATCTGGACATCACTAAGCTTTGAAGGATCTTCAAAGATGATAGTGAATTTTTATGCAGCCTTTGAAGAAGAAGACTCAGTGTGAATTTAGTAATAAAGAAATATGAGCTAAAGCTTGACCAAACAGGATTCTATAGAAAAAATCCCAGACAGTGTGATCTTCTTTACTCCAATTTGCAATAGACCTTTAACTGCAAGGAAAAAAGGAATTTTGTCTATATTATATAACCTATTTTCCCATTGAAATTAGAAGTGTTTATTGACGGAAAACTATTATAATTTATAAAATAGCGAGAGACACATGTGACTTGAGTTTGCACCAGGCCTCTTTTAAATATTGGGAAATATGTTGTCTTACCCCCTTGAACACTATAAAGAAGTTTAGTGACAGAATAATCTGCAAATAAATATGGTATTGTGATGGTCTAATTTTTCACATTTTATAGTACTGTCAATTTGCTGTACCTTATGTTTTCCTCACTTTTAGCCATCACTTGCTTAACTACTCAGAGAACTCCCACTGACATTCCATTCTTTTCATTAGAAATACCATATATAAAATGGCATAGAATCTGTCAAAAAATTAATAAGCCTAAACCAAACATAATTTTTTCCATATCTACTCAGTACTTTGAGGAGCTTTGCCAGTTCTTGCAACAATACTATTGCAATGTCTCAAAATGGAAAAGTCAAAGACCTGTGGAGGTGTGGAAGTACAGTTAAACGTATAATTTCAAGGGTAGATTTGTATAAGAAAGCTTGGGGGAGGAAGGAAAATTGTCACAAAGGTCTAAAACAGGGATGTCTCATTAATTAGTATTTTCTGTCCTAATTGGGAGGAAAAGCCTAGCAGTTTAAAGCCTCTGACCTGAAAGAGGTAAGTACAGAAAATGAAGTCAAAATACAAATTGACAATGTTATTTGAGAAATAGCTAGAAATGCCAGTGAACGCCTTTGTTCAGATTGTGAACTTCCTACCCTAATTTTTACATAAAACACAGCATTTTAAAAACTGTAGGAATAAGCTCTACAAACCCCTCTACAATGTAAAGTAAATTCTAAACCTTTTTCCTTTACCCTTAAAATAATGCTTGTATTAATGTAAACCTTTGCACAGAATGTTATTTTAAATTTATATATTTTCAATTGGGTTTTTTTAATCAAAAGTGTGCCTAATCATAAGGATGCATCATCAAAAGGAGATACGTTTTATTATGATATTATGAAGTCATCTAAAAGCCAATGCTATGGATGGCTTTTCTTTTTGCTAGATGTCAGATAAACATGCAGTCATAAGTCAGAAACCTTTCATTCAAGAGATTACAAAAAGGGGTCTTCCGGCTTCACCATTATTTGTTTTGAAACTCTAAATATATTTCATTCTGTACTGGGATGAAAGTGTTAAGTGGTGTAAGACAGTGTGACCTCTTCCTCCTGGTGATTCAGTCCAAAACCTCTCCAGGCTAGAGGCGGGAACCCAGTCTCATGTCCTAGCGAGCCATTTTCAATGCCCAAGTGGAGGACATGGCTAAAGCTTTCGTAGTTGCAGGCTCAGTGAGCAGTGAAGCTGAGAACATATGGACAGAGAAACATACTAGACATTTATATTGCCAGTCCCAGGGCCACAGACAAGTAGATGATACCAATCACTCTTCCTTAATTCACCAACTCTGCAATATGTTGTAAGAGGCCAACAAATTTTTCAGGCCAAATTTGCCAACAGTGAAGCCATTTTGGCTGTCATCAAACATCTCCTCATTTTCTGCATGTCTTAGCAAAGTTTTCAGGAGGATCTTCTCCATTTTCTTGCCCAGCACAGGGACTGACAGGCCTGGTTCTTCCTTTCTTGGAAGGTACATGGGCATTCCCACCTGAATGCCCAGGTACCATCCAAAAAGGAATTTCTTCTTTATCGGAGATTAAACTTGTATATGATATGATAAAACCCTTCACTCTGATAGATGCTTTTATCTGAAATAATTTTGGTAAAGAAATACAGTTTTTTACCACATGTGGGAAAATCCATTTCTTATTTTCAAGCAGGAAAAGGGACCACTGAAGTCAGAGCACCACATAACCCAGACGACTGGTAATTAGATTAATTTTTTGGTCTAAATTAAGTAATCAACATAAATAGAACACAAATTGATTGCAGGCAGTACATTCACATCTTTAGTTTCATCAAGTGAGATTGTGGACAAATTTCAGGAAGATGGGAGATAAACCTGAAATAGTTCATACCATATAGGCAATGTTCACCTAGCACTACCTTCTAAGTCCTTAAGAGACCATACGAAGATGTGAGAACCCATTAACCTACATAAAAATATAATCCTTTTCTGTCTCTTTACAGAATTAGTAATCACAGCTCGGCATGAAAAACAGGATAGGTGAGGAGAACATGCCCATCTGCTCACACACAAGAGACTTGGAAGGCCTACAAAAAGAACTAGGTGCTTCCAGAGTAACAAGAATCCTTGGCTGAGATACATGTTCTACTGCTGCCTCAAAAGCATGGCTAAATTCCAAAAAATAATCTGTTTAACCCCACTAGCATGTACAGATGAGTTTGATTCCAGGTGGCCACAGCACCTGCTCAAACAGCTTCTCAGGAAGAATTTTCTTCAACCTTGGTATATATACAGCATTTTTACCATGGCCCACCGCAACATCTAAGAAATTTGAATCACATGAACATTTCTTACCAGCCTCTTCCCCACAAATCAACACAAAGTTAGTAATTACTAAAAATCACAGCCCTTCATCTTATAATTACTGTGTTCCGTTTACTTCTAGGAAGTCCTGTATGTAGCATAGAGTAAATTAAATCGTAAGCAAACTAAGATACAAATGACAGATGTTGGATTTATGTAGTTCATAACTTTAAGCTTTAATAGTTCAGTGTGATTTACTAAGGAAGTTTTATGAGTCATATCTGTAATGTCATTGACTATGCAATATTTAATCAAGGAAATATTTACAAGTTAAAGGCAAGTGTAAATTTCATCTTACAAACTAAATATTTGTGGTAAAATTTATCATTCATGTAGAACAGAACTTAAAGTGTTTTTAAGCAAAGAAATTACTGAAACTAGCATTTAGATGTTTTAGCAAGAAATTATTTGTCTTAATTGAGTGTTCTGATTTTTTCCCCTTTAGAGACAGGATTATTTTAATTTTTGTTAGAAGGTTATCAGTTTTGAAAAATATAATTTTGATGGCAAACAACAAAAACCTATTATACATCTTCCAAATATCAATTATAAAGTGGTTTTTTTGTGTGTGTGTATTTAAAACAGTAAAAATGTGGTCATGATTGAGGATTGTCTGTCACTGTTGTGGAACACACCGATGTTGATTTATCAGATAGTGCATGTGCTGCTGTAAGTACCTCCTTCTGAAGGACATGGTATCTCTTAAAGAAGCTGCATTAGGATGACATTCCAAAGTGAGATTGCACAAAATTGGAATGTGCCTCTACAAGTAAGAAGAGAAAATTATTTTCTATGGTGAGTTAAAAGGCAATGAGTTTTTGATACAAGCTAAATTTTAGAAAACTCTATTACTTTGAATTTGGTTGGGGCTCTAATTCATTGAGATCTCTTGCAGTTAATGGCAGCTCCTCTTTCAGATAACACCAAAACCGAAATGGGAATCTCTGATATTGAGATTTATCACTTAAGTGGCAATAACAATTGTTTTTATCTAACTGGATAAAACAGTTAAAAAATCAGATTTTCCATGTTACATTGTTGAATAGAGCTGAAATCTTATTCTTATGTTCTGTTTTGTCACAAGTTCTCCCTGATTCATGAAAAAGAGCTCCCAAGCAATGAACTCATCCATTTAATCCATAGAGTAGACGTGGATGATATCTGGACAGTTAGTGTGGCATAGTGTTCATGCAGTTCAGATGGTTGATCTGATTGCAACTATCTCATCCAAACAATGCCCTTGTATTTGTGACTCATAATTAGGAAAGGTTAAGTCTTACATTAGAGTTAGGTTTATTAAGAAATCTATCTGTTTATGGTGACTTTGGAGCATATTTTTGTTCCACGGAGAAACTGAAATATTTCAGAAGGATTTGATACAGGATACATCAACAAACCATAGTTTCATTCAATTTTCATTCTCAACTGGAATGTGTTAGGGGAAAAATGAAGCAGATCTAAGAATAAAATTCATGCTAGAATACTAAAACAACCAAACTCTGGTGGTTGATTAGCTTTTCCACTGCTTAATTTTGTGGTGAGCTTGCCTCTTTATGTCTTGGAATATCTCAAACCATTTACAAACAGCCTAAATATTCCTTGACTGTGCAGCTCCGCTTCAAGCCAGTGTTAGTCAACAGCTACTCACCAGAAGCAGAAGTTGAGAAGAGAAATAGAGCTCAAACCTCCTTTATGATGTTAAGTCATTTATTCCCTCTGTCCTGGGGGGGACAGAACACTCGACCTGAGCAGAGTCGGTGAGGTAAGAGAGCAGGGCTGTCCGTCCTGCTGGTTTTATCACTGACAGGGGGGAAAGGTGATACCAGGGGCGGGACTGGGACAAACAACCAACCAGATCAGAGCCCGGGCTGCTTGAACATCAGACAGACCCGACTCAGTCACATGGCAGGGACCCGACCGGGGGGGCCCAGGGGGGTCCACCGCAACACCAAACCCCCAAATACTGTGTTTTATTAGCTCTTCAAAACTCTAGAGTTATTTTTCCTTTTTTGTTTCATTTCTTAAGTTGTATTTATCCAATACTGATAGACTTGACAGAGGAAAAAAAAATCTTTTTCTATCCACAGACCCGTTGCAGTACAAGCCACCTAATTATGTTTTCAGTGTCCTGCTACTGATCTTAAAAGCTCCACCAAGACTCAAGTGGCTGTTTTATCTCACCTCTCAAGAGGTGAGATAAAAAATTGTCATTTTCTATTTCTTTTCATTCTATCCATCCCTGGTGAAACTGCCAATTAGTTCCAGCTCCAGTGTCACTTGAGTTCAACAAGAACTTGAGGAAACCAATATATTTTGTTAACAAATTCTTGTCATGCTAGCAAATAATTAACTGGGAAAGGAATAAAAATAAGTAACTATTATTAGTTTGGTTAAACTTTGACATCATATGACCTTCTGGACTCTCATTTTAATTGTACAAAATCATATAGACAAATTTTTTATGTTTTATTTTTTCAAGTGAAGTAATTTTTAAATTTTTCTTTCATTGTATTTTCAGCATCATACTTTTTCTTTGAAGTTCAGTCAGAAATAATACAGCCAGACTTAGTTCAAACTTAAAATCACAGCCTGAGAATGATGTACACAACCACATCAGTGGGGTCTAAAATTAGGATATGTATGGGGAGAAATGAGTATATATTGTTCATACACATTAGTGAAGGATTGACCCTGTCGAGCTACTAATCATACAACCATAGAATGGTTTAGGTTGGAAGGGCCCTTAAATATCATCTTTTTCCAAACCCCTGCCATGGGCAGGAACACCTTCCACTAGGTTATAGCAAACTTGATCAAGCTGCCCAGGACCCCATCCAGCCTGGCACTTCCAGTGTTCAAGGGATGGGACAACTACAAGTTCTCTGGCAAATTTGTTCCAGTACCTCACCACCCTCACAGAATTTTTTTTCCTAATATCTTATCTAAATTTACCCTATAAGCATTACTAAGTACCCACCATCTGCTCTTTCATTTCAACCTTCCAAGAAAATCTCCTGGGAAAATAACAGTCAAGCAACGGAAGGAAAAGAATAAAAGAGAAAAAAAAGAAAAAGGTGACAAGCTTATAGTTACTCATATTTCATGAGCAGACTGCTGTCCAGACAATATTCAATCACCAGCTACTTTGGAAACACTCCTTGACCACTTTTATTGCCCAGCATGGTGATACATAGTTTGAGGCACATCCTTGGTAAGCTGGGGTCAGCTGTCCTTCCTGTGATCCCTCACAGCCTCTTGCCTCCTTCCAGCATAATTTCTGGGGGAGATAGAGTGAAACACAGGGAAAACCTTGATTCTGTACAAGCACAATTCAGCAATAGCTAAAATATCCATGAATTATCAACACTATTTTGGTCTCAAATAAAAATATAGCACTGCACATCCTGCTTTGAAGAAAATTGACTCCATTACAGCAAGTGAGATATTTCTTAAGATTTTCCCCAAAATTCACTTATTTATTTTAGTCCAAAATTTTTTAGCCTATCTCTTTAATTCCTTTCAGTCATTCTGTGAATTAGGGCTGTGAGGTCCACCCACGCACACAATCGCACACAGAAATTGTTTGGTGCTAATGCTACTCTCTCTTGAACCAGTCAATTTTATTGAAAATTATATAGGACAGTAGCAGAAAATGCTCTAACAAATACAAGCTTCCTCTGGATGAATTTTCCCACATGTAACACCACCAGAAGGATGGGGAAGGTGCCCCATGGATATGGATACGTGGCACAACCAGAGCCCAGAACCAAGAACCACTCTCACATCCTGCAGTTTAATAGGACTCTACCAAATCAATCTGATTTAACACATGCTGTATAGAATGGCATAATTGCCTAGCAGTATTTTACTGTAGTTTTGTGCAAGTCCTCCCAGATTCTTTCCTAGACCTTTAATTCAAACAATGTGTCCTGAAAAATTCTGCACTGTCCAACAGTTTTCATTTCATCTAAACAAGATGGAGTTCTGCTCCCAGTTTTCATTTATGGTTTGTTGCTGTCTGTGAGGAAGAACTGATTATAGCAAACATTTTACAAGTAAGATTTTGAACAGTAGTTAGGTTTTTTTGTTTTGTTTTGTTTCTTTAATTTCTGTTATTAAAAAGAGATAAATTGCATTGTTTTACAGAAGTGTCAAATAAAACCACTTTCCAGCTACTCTACTCTTGGGTATACTTGAGCATTTAAACATCAAAGAAAACTTTTAATTACAGGAAAGGAAATGAAAACAAGTGGCATTTTGATTTATAGCAACTGCATGGTATTTCTGAAGTCTGAGAAAGTTATTACCCGAGGGGTTTCAAACACATCACTGTCAGTTCTTATTTTCTAAGAAAAATAATAATAAATATTGGCACTAACTAGATTTAAAAAACACTTTATTTTCTCTCTCTCAGCTGGGATAAGCAGAGCTTTGGTATAGATAAGAAATTGGGTCTCAACTCAGTTCAAGATTTTATTATAGTTATAAAGTAAGATTTACGTCCTCTGGTGCATGGGGAGAAGTAAGAATGTGAGGGAGTGGAGGTGATCTGCCTGTGACAAACCAACTCTGCTTGCTACTGCATCAGCCAGTGCCACCCCTACACACAGGGGCAAATACACACTACATATGCAGTTTTGTCAGGTGAGAAACATCAAAGTGCTCCTGGCTGCTCTTAGAACTCTTTCCAGCCTTTCAGCTTACTGTGGTAGTGTTTTTCATAAAGAGACAGGTTGGGCTTTCCTTGGGCTTTGGCTGGGCTTTCCTTCCCCCAATGCTGTTACTCGTGGAATAACTACTCTTCTAGGTATATGCCATAACAATTTAAGCTACTACTGCCACCTTAATATGGGTTTATAAAACAATTTGGTTAGAACCATCTTATATAATAAAACATTTCTATGAAGAATCAATACCTGTTCCTCTGGGTTCACTGTCTTTCTGTAAGTTTTAATTTCCCCTGTGTGTGTAAGTACGTATATTTCTACAGCTGCTGGAACTGTTCTGGCCTAGAGGACTCAAGCAGCCTTTCTAAGTGTTGACTATGTCTGGATTAAGTGTGCACTTAAACACTGGCCATAAGGTGTACAACTTTGCCTGGAGTTCAGACTTGTCTTCTGGTACACTGATGTTTGTCTTGCAGCTTCTGGCAATTTTTGTATCTGCTTCTCAACTGGAAAAAAAGAAAATCTTACAACTAGAAAAATACATTTGCAAAAATGTAGTTTCATATTTTTTAAATATTTGGATTGATGCAAAGGTTAAAGAGAAGGGTGTAGGAAAACCAAAATGATATGTTTATTTCCCTCTTCTCCCACAAACGTCTTCTGTTTCTTTAATCAAACAATTTAGCTTTTCTGTACCTCACTTCACTCTTCATGATGCAGAGAAAACTACATAGCCATGTCTCCCTGAAGACAAACTCTATGCGGGGAGAACCTGGACATTATGTTATTATAGTAATTATGAAGATAAAACTCAGTTGTAAAAATAATCAAGTTATAATGTAAGGCAGAGAAAATACGTATCTAACGAAGATTTGTGTTTTATAACTTATTTCAGTCAAAATACTGCACTCTTGAAAACTGAAGTTTTACCTAAGCACATCACCAAGACATTTTACCAAAACCTAGGAAACACATTTTTAAGTTTTGCTTCTCAGAAGAAACAAACCAAAAATAAATTCACCATTTTATCAATAGTAAGGACTCTATTGAAGCATGGGAAGGATTAATATGGGTCAATTCAAAATCATTACCTGCTTACACTTTCTTTTTCTTCTTCTCATCTGTGTGAATTCTGGAATACAGCTACTCTAGGAAATATCTGAAAAAATAAGTGCTGACAACAGCATTTTTTTTCATCTCTTTATTCATGCCTTTGCATTTTTTTTTTAAATTGTTTTATGATTGAGATCCGGGCATTTTATTGGGATTTGAATCACCTCAAGATATAACTGTGAATCCAAATTTCCTGCAAAATAGTCACTTGGGAAACCACTCCACACTGAGGGGTGTGGAGTGCTAGAGTAACTACAAAGAGTGGTCTATCATGGAGCTGGGAGCAGACACTGAATATCAGAGCATAAGAATAGTCACCCTGGTTTAGTTCCAAAATCAAACTAGACCCATATATTGTCTGTTGTATGTTGTATGTAGTTAAAGCAGACAATTAGTGAAAATATGAGAACAGGAGGCATGCACATAATACTTCCAGAATGCAAGAACAAGGATTCTTGACACATCTGCTTAGCCAGATTATACAAATGAATATATTCATACAGATGAATATAAAAATGAATAAATATACAAATATATAAGTTTAGGTGTGGGTATTTTTTTAAAAAATTACATACACTACCCTAAGAAAATTGAAAAATTTGTCTTTTCTGTTAAAAGAAATCTTCCACAACTACACTGCTGAGATGGTTTGTTTTATCTCACAATTTTGGTTTTTCTCCTTAATTTTTGTAAGCCAGAGGGAATTTGGCTGAAGTTGATTAGCAGGGCACATCTGGAAAAGTTTCAGCTAAATAGAGTGATGCCCAGGAATTTTATCATTTTTCAAGACCGCATAGACATTTGGTAAATTTAAGAGCTTTTTAATCGCAGTTCCAGAATGGTTCCTTTTTTTTTTATATTGTACTAATCTTCTCCTGAGAAAACTTACATCTGTTTAGGCAGTCTGTTAAATACAGATAACTCATGGAAAAGAATCTGAAGTCCTGCTTGGCCCACCTGGCACAGAGTTCCGGCTTCTCTCTGAAATGTCTCTTTCGAATTAATTGAATCTGCTCATTTAATAATATCTCACAATTATCTAACTCCCTACACATCTCACATATTTTCTGACTTCCAGAGCACAAAGCAACTCTTTCTGAACTTGCCAACTCAAAGTGAAGATAGGGGTGGGGGTGGGCATGTAGGTGGGGGGAATTGCCTTACCTGAAGAAAGGGCTGATATGCTTTGTGGCTTCAATTATTTGGTTTATGGATTAAGGGAGGGTGTTTCTTGTGGTAGTTTGTTTGTTTTCATTCAGGACAGAAATAAAAAATTCTCCCTGGTAAAAACATACTTAACTGCTTTGTCTGGTAGCACACATTTGGTATTTTGGAACAGAACAAGCAAGGAAATAATCACTTAAAATTTTTTTAAGGAGAGTGTGAACTTATTAGATTTTTTCTTGTGCAATACACTACACTTTGTACTTTCCAGAAACACTCTTGTTTTGATACTTTGACACTGTGTTTAGGAAAATGATGATAAATAGCTTGTTTCTCAGCTTCAGTTAAAGTATCCAAGCTATATATTGGGTATATTTGAAACTTCAAATAAAAAATGTCATGACTTGTTTCCTGATATCACTTCACCATACTCAACTAATTCATTAATCTTGAACCACATCATAAAATATTATTTATAAGAATTGAATTTGTATATCCACATATTCTTATCATTCCATCATTCTCTTTGTGTCTCAAAGCACTTTCTGATTATTTTCATACATTTTCTCATTTCATTCATTTGAAATATTTTACACTTCTAACATCCTATCATCTTTTAGACCAAGTAAATACGTGATTTTACTTGTTCAATATACTATAAAGATTTTAGTAAATGATTACACACACACTCATCCAACAGAGCTGGCTGAATAATTCATCATGAATCTTTCCTATTATTCAATTTACATGAATAATTACTAGGCTGTAGACTGTTCACAAATAGTTAACTCCGAGTATTCGCTACTTAAAATCCCAAATCTGTTCTGGTTTATTGATGTGTAGGTTATATGCAGAACAGAGAATATCACATTTTCCTTCCTTAGAAGACTGAAATTCTTAACTTCAACACAAAATACTGAAAGAGGTAGTACAATATTAATTTACAGAATGGGACAAGGTTTTATGGAGAATGTCCTATTAAGCAGACATGTAATTTGGGGCCTGAAACAACCGATTCGGCAGATAAAAAGATCTAAGTGTAATATGTTGATAAAACAGGTAGAGTATGACATGTACATGATGTCAGAGAAAAAGGACACACATCTTTGAAAGATCATGGCAGTTAGGAGAGTGGCCTGAGGATTGGAAGAAAACAAATGTCACCCAGTCTTCCACTCAATCCCTGGAAAGGCAATAGAACAACTTATCCTGAAGTCGTCTCTAAGCAAGTGGGAGACTAGAAGAATATCAGGAAGTCAACATTGATTCACCAAAGATAAATCATGCTTAACCAACCTGATTGTGTTCTCTGATGGGACAGCTCCCTAGAGACAGATGAGATGATAGCAATGGATATTGTCTTTCTGGACTCCAGCAAGGTTTTTGACACTACATCCCATATTATCCTCCTAGGCAAGCTCTGGAAGTGCAGGCTGGATGAGTGAATGATGAGGTGATTTAAGAACTGTTTAAAATGGTAGGTCTTGGAAAGTTGTGCTCAGTGGCCCTGTGTCTAGCTGGAGGATTGTAACTGGTGCTGGCCTGCAAGGGTTGGTCCTGGTCCAGTATTGTTTGGCTTATTCTTCAATGACTTAGATGAAGGGGCAGATTCCTGCTCAACAAGTTTGATGATGACAAAATAGGGTGGAGTTGTTGATCCCCAGCAGGGATATACAAACCTTCAGATTAGGATATGAACAGGCTGGATAACTGGACAGAAAGGAACATTTTGAAATTCAAGAAAGGCAAGTGCAGGGTCCTGCACTTCAGGAGAAATAACCCCAGGCACCATTAAATACCAGACACTGGCTGTCTTCATGGCCATCAGGAAGGATGCTTTTCAGAAGATGACCTGAAAGTGGAATATGACCCCCAAATCTTCCCTTGTGGCAAAAAAAGTATCCTCATCTTTTTTAGAAGAGGTGTTGCCAGCAGGACCAGGAGGGCAATCCTTCTCCTCTGTTCAGCAGAGGTGATACCTTCAGTTCTTTGTCCAGTTTGGAGCTCATCAGTATGAATGGGGCATGGACATACTGGGAAGAGTCTAGAAAAGGGCTACCAAGATGACAGAGGATCTTGAACTAGAAATGGCAGATTCTAACAGCACACCTTTGCTTCTGCTAAAGATACATCTCAAAAAAGAAGATCAGAACACCTCTTTGACAAGAAAAGGCTGAGGTAACTGGGATTGTTCAGCCTGGAGAGGTGAAAGCTTGAGGGGATGTGATCAAAATAAATATTTGAAGGGGAGATGTGAAGAAAATGAAAATACATAATCAATAAGGCAGATATTTTAAGAAATATAGACTACTTAATAAATATATTTGCACAAACTAGATTTTAATATAGCCAACTGCCCATCTGAGGAAGAAAGCAATGGAAAATAATGATTATGAAAAATCTAGGAACTGCTAACGACTGCACTAAATGATAGCCTCCATTATGGCTGTGATAGAAAATAGCTGGGTTTTGATAAAAAAAATCTTACCATGAGTGAGAATAGAAAATCATTTTATTTGTGCTTTCAGCATGTGGAAACTGATTTTTCTAAACTTAGAATGACAGTTGTGTGTATACACTTAAATATAGCTATTGAGAAATTAAAGCACAAATGTACAAACAAAAAAACAGACTAAAAAACAGAAAAGACTAAATGCAGTTGAGAAGCTTCACAACATCTATGGCTTAGCAAAGAAAGTACTGAGACACAGTGTGATTACAGTAGCTAAAAGTATCAAAGAAATTGAATTTTTAAAGAATGGAAAATATTATCCTTGACAGTGAGTACTATAGAGTATTCTTAAATCCTTTTTCCTTTTCAAATTTGTTTCTTAGTGGAAACCCTGAACTCTGAACTTTCTGTGTGATATGAAGTTACCGAATGCCATTTCCACCACAGGCAACATGGATTGCTGCACATATAAAGCATCCTTAGGTGATAAAAGAATTAAAATTTCTACTCTGGCTGTGAGAAAAAAAAACAACCCTGAATCATGAGAGCCTATACAGCTGGGCTGTTGAACTACTGTCCAAGCAGGAATTTCAGTCCTTCACGCATTCATTATACCTTTATTTTTAGAGATTTTGAAATATAATTATTTGATCTTATAATGGCAATAAAACTGATGTCAACATTCCTAGATTTTTTTAAAAATTAGTCTTATTGTTCTGTCAAACTCACCTTAAGAGTTACCTATTGAAATAATTGTCAGAAGTAATAGAATCTTTTTATTTTTTATTTTGTAATGTAAAAAATGTTAAAACCATCCAATACTGCCCTTTGATCTGGGAGGAATTTTGCCAAGCACAAATTTTTGCTTTTCATACCAAGGCAAACAAATTAAATACAGGAAGCTTGTTTAATTATTAGATATGATTTTTGTACATTTAATCTATACCTATTTTGGGAAAAAATTACCTTCTAATGGAAATTCTTCCTAAAGCAGTGATAGGTATGGAGATGAATGAATTATTTTCCTATTTTGGAATGTTCTGATTAAGAAAGATCTGTAAGAAAAGCCACCCCAGCTCTGAGGCAAACCCACAAGAGGGGAGTTGCAATCCCACAGCACAGTCTCCAACCCTATAATCTAGTGACTTATCCAAAGTCCATGACAAATTTCCTTCGTTTTTCTTCAGAGATCACAGCCAAGATATACAGTGAAAATACTCTACAATCCTATAAAGTTGAGAAGGGATGCTGTCAATCTCTCCCAGGGGCTTTGTTCTACCTTTACTAAATATTTAATAGACACTGTAGTAAGGTTTGGAAGATAGGTACAAATCTAGAAAATTGAAATACAGACCTAAGCTTTTCCTTGATGTTTTAAAGAAAATTCAATGTAGAGAAGAACAGTGTCAAAAGCAAGTCTGTGGTTTGCTTTAAAATGCATGCTGTTGGAAATGCACTTTGGCTATGGCAGAAAAATTGAAATCTTCTCCCTCCTCTCTGTTGTAAGAGGAAAAAAACAGATTAATTCCATAAAGATGAATTCTACATCTTGCTTGAGGTTTCTGACTGCTGCCATACTATGTAGTGCATGACATATTTCCACAACATATTGTGGCTTCTAAATTCACTCTTCCATTACCTTTACTTTTATTAAGTAGCCATTGGAAAATTTCAGAAATTCAAAAACATATTAAAAGAATTATATTTTAATATCCAGAAGTGTTTTGCACTCCTCACACACACACAGACAATTGCTAGAAGACAATTTTGACTGAGTCTGGGTTCATCCTTCGTCCGGTCCACAAACTAAACAATCAAATACTGGCATGATTTGAACTTGATAACCTGTCACAAATTTAGAACACACTGAAAAGAACTGGTATTTCCCTTTCATCTTAATAAATGCTTGAAATAAAACTATTTTTATTCTTCCTAACTTTCTTCCATATATTTTACATTTTCATTTTAATCACAAGCTCTTACCAATATCAGTGCTTGTAAGTCAGTCAGAAAAACCTAGCATGCTACTGGACTTGCTAAATGTAATTCATCTTTATTATAGGGCTGTCAACATATATTTATGTTCATGTGAGTATCCTCTGTTTGTGTACACTATATTTATCACAGGGAGACAAATAGGCTCACTCTGTGTGTGATGCTAATTACTAGGTTGCCAGCATAGCAGCACTAAATTATGTTTTACCAAGGCAGATCCAAAGAGTTTGGAAGCTTTCCATTCACAGTCCATGGAAAAGACCCATCTATACTAAAAAACTGAGAAACGGCTCTTTCCCATAACAATGTCACACAAATTTTACCGTCATCCCAGAATTTGTTATCCTGCAGTAGCTGAACACCTCCTGGTTTTGTAGTTAACTGGAAAATGGCCCATGTCCTGTGAAAGCTTAGGCAGTGGGTGCTAGAGAATCAGCAGCATATGAGTAGTGTACCTACAGTGATGGGCTATAAACAGCCTGGTGCTTGTAGTATCTCTCATGCTGTTTTATCTGTTACATGTTAAATATGTTAGGTCTATATTTAAGCTAAAAATCATCTAATATCTGTAATCAGTGGGGTTCCTAGAGGGAGATCTAGCAATTCATTTTAGCAGCCTTTGGTGTACCAGCAGTGTTGCTGGATGTCTTTTGATATTCTACTGTATTAAAATGTCAGGCAACTTAGCAATATGTTTTTGTAACAAGGAGACAGCAGTTTGCTTTTGCATTTCAAACCCTCCAAATTTTTAATCATGAGCCCCCTGCTGGTAAATGAGTTAAACTGATTATAGTAAGTACTTGAATAAAAGCAAGAACTTCTTAATTAGAAAGTCATGCTATTGATCTTGTTATGAACTGTTTTCATTCGAAATGTCTAGATATTACCATTCCTCTGAAAATGATTCACAAAAATAGAGACACGCTTAATTAATTCTAATGCAAGGACAAACTTAGTCATTTGTTTTAAAATGTGAAACAAAGTCCAAATTGAATTTTCAGCTTTGTTTTTTATTTATTTTAGTGATGCAGAACAAGATCTGAGCATTAAAATACACAGGAAATATAAAAATGCCAACTTTATGAGAATGGAGCTTCTACATATTATCATTCAAATAAATTAATCCACAAAGAGAAGTTATTTCTTTCCATATATAAGAATTACAGCCAGAGTCTTCTGGCTCTATCTTGTATGGCAGCTAGAGGAAACAAAAATAATAAAAATATGTTTTAAAGTAAATATATTGACTCTTCCCTTTTCTTTCTTTTCTCTGTAACTATAAAGCTGATCATGATAAATTCATAGTGTGACTCCTTTCTCCTCTGTTTTCTTTTGCTCTTGTGGGATGAAGCCTGATATGAGAGAAATTAAAATTATAAATTCACATTTTAAGTAACCAGTTGCATAGGGTACAGTGTCCTAACATCAAATCTTTGAAAAAATGTGAATCTTTCAGCTTTAATTTTGAGACAGCTAAAGGAGAAAAAGTTAGAAAAAGGTAGTAGGAAAAATCAATTATATGGACTTTCTAAATATAGACTTCAGAAGGATAGTGTCTCAGAATAACAAGCAATGAATGACTCTCAGGTCATTTCTTAATATATTGTGTATCCTAATGCATCACCCACCAAATGTTGTGAACTGCAGATGACTTCTGAGGAGGCTTTTGAGGGCTATCCTCACCCTGCATAGACACCTGGAACATGGACACCTGTGGCTAAGCTGTTTTTACAGGCTTTTTTTTTTTATACTAAGAGTCTAACACACACTCTTGCAATAATACCAATCTCATTTTAATGTACTGTTAAGAAGGACAGAAAAATTACCCATTTCTCTCTGTAAACTGTAAAGAAACTCAAATGGGTTTTGTAGGCTTCAGCAGATATGGACTCCAAGTGTTGTTGTTCAGCCTGAGGTAAATTTTGGTAGCTTACAGGGTACATAAGTAAAAACTGGACAAGACTACAATGAGTCAGCAAAGAGCAGCAGAAAAATGTTTTGAATGCACCGGTCAAGAAAAATGCAAGCTCGCCAAGCCCACCAAGTCCCTCTGGGCCATGCTGAGGTCCCAGGGTGGCAGTTTCTGAGGAGGACATGGCTTGGCAATCCCAGAGGCTTCCAGCACGGGTGTGGTTTGAGCCCCAGAAGATGTGGTAGGGCAAAACCAAAGGCTTCCTGCAGGCTAAGTCATGCTGCACAACCTGTATTGCAACTGTGCAATGCTGCCCAGATGACACTGCCCTGAGAGGACACCCTGGCATGGCCAGTAGATCACCCAATGTCTGTATCAGTCTCATTCTGTGTTTCTCTGAGTGAGTGTTTCCCCTGAGTTGGGCACATCTTTTCCATATGCTTCAGTTGGGTACTTTAAATAAAATTAAGTGGATTGATTGACTAGTTTGACTGGTTACTTTTTTTGTGTAAGACCAGCATCATCCTTGAGACTACAGACTGACCAGAAAGCATTCAAAATAACTCCGTGTGCCTTTGGAAACATTGTCAGTTTCAAGAGGAGGGTGAAGAGAAAGAGAGAATAGATAGAAATAAATGGAGAGATTGAATCTCTGCTCAAAAAGTATGACAATACCAAATGTCTTCAAACTCAATAAATTCTTCGCAAGAGGGCAATTTAAATCTACAGAGACAGTGGGGAACTGTTTGCTTGTAATATACCATCCACTAAGCTGGTGTGGACAAAAAAGAAGTTACAACATCTGAAAAAATGCTTGTGGCTACAAAAATATCAGTAACCTGAACAGTGGAGGAGCAGAACCCTGGGTGCTTAGAAACAGCTCCCTCTACTATTAAATTGCAAGAATGGTCCATGGATGGGTTTCAGTCTATGCCAAGTATCTTTCCCATCCCATGTCAAGTTGTGACTGGGGTTACCATTCCCAGCAGGCCGTTTGTTCTATGCTGTGCTCTCAGATTTAAGGAAGTTTCTTATCAATGATTGGCTATTCGGTTCCTCATTTTCTGGGCAGGATTATTTCACTACTATGGATACAGATGATGTGCGTGTGTGTCCTAAACATAAACTGTCACCTTTACTTGCAGTGATTGTCTGAATAATTACTGTCTCTTGTCATCACAATTACTATGCATGTTTAGCCAGCATGTTTATGATTACTCTGCTTCTTTTCCTTAATTAAGCCTTACTTCAGACTTGACTATAATGCCTGTGTAACATTGGCCACACAAATCCTACTTTGATAAAATATACTTTTCCCCAACATTCATCATGTTCCAGGAACAGTAAAAGCTATAATATTCTTGAAACCACAAGCATCTTTGATAGTAGCAAACTAAGCTAGATCTAGTGGAAGTTGGTTAGACATTGGCTTAAGGTGCTGTTCTGCATTTGAGTCAGCATAGAACTACCAAACTTTCAAGAAGCTGCTGAAAAAGTACATTCATTCAGTCCCACTCCCCCTCTTGAATTTACCAGCTGTTCTGGGCCTGAAGACATTGTTTACCACAGTCTTTCCCCTTTTTCTTTGGACATTTATATGTATGTAAGGAAAACATTTTACTGGGAATGTCTCTGCCCACTCCTAGTTCTTCCTCTGTATCTTGTAGGTGGCAATAATCACTGGAGAATGTTTTGATTCTATGATTTGCAGTATGTCAGGCCTATTCATATATATGACCAAAATTTTGCCTGCCATTCTTTTTCTGTATTCAATACTTCATTGATAAATATAATCATTACAAGAAGAAATGGTGGAGTAAGAAGGGTTGCGGTGGACCCCCCTGGGTGCCCCCCCTGGCCGGGTCCCCGCCATGTGACTGAGTCGGGTCTACCTTAGGTTCCAGTCGCCCGGGCTCTGATCTGGTTGGTTGTTTATCCCATCCCCACCCGTGGTATCACCTTTCCCCCGCTCTGTGACAAAACCAGCAGGACGGAAAGCCCCGCTCTCTTACCTCACCGACTCTGCCCAGGTCGGGTGCTCTGTCCCCTCCCAGGACAGAGGGAATAAATGACTTAACATCATAAAGGAGGTTTGAGCTGTATTTCTCTTCTCAACTTCTGCTTCTGGTGAGTAGCTGTCACTAACGCTGGCTTAAAGTGGAGCTGCACAGTCAAGGGATATTTAGGCTGTTTGTGAATGGTTTAAAGATATTCCAAGACATAAAGAGGCAAGCTAGCCACAAAAATTAAGCAGTGGACAGCTAATAACACCAAGAAAGAAGCACTTTTTTTTTTTTTTTCTTAAAAGAAAATAGCTTTATAATTATGGCAATTTTTCCCCTAGACTGGTATCCCGACAGTAATGGCACCCCCACAATAAAACAATAACTGTTTCTGTCCAGAGTGGAGTTGTTAGTATAAAAGGTTTGAGAATTTTAGAGTGTGATATCTTAAGATGTTTTCTTTTTATAGGAGAAAGGATATTTTTTATGAAGAGGAAGAATGCTTATAACTGTGAATATTCAAATCACATACTGTAAAAGCTTAATTACAGAAAATGACACTACAGCTTCTGGAAAAGAAATAAGAAAGCAAGAAAAAAGCTCTATGCCTTTCACATAAAATCAGTAGTGATAGCAAGGCCTCTAGGCTTTCTGAAGTCTCATATATTTTCACCAGAGTACTAGAAATGTTTGTGATGTTATTTTCGAGTTCTGTTCTGAGATGTCAGCATAGCACAATGTTGAAAAGATATCCAAAGCCTCTGTTTCACAGCAGGAAATCCATGACAACCAATTGTTCCAGCTACTAGGATTATGATGCTCCTTGTAACTATGTCTGTCATTGCACAGAACGATGCATATACTTTCTCTCTTATGTACATTCATACACTCCCACTCCAGGCATTCACAACTCATTTGCAAATTGTAATATTAAGTAGCCCAAAAGTGAACTGAATCAAATCAAACACTAATGCCTGAAACAAACCAAAAGAGATGATTAACCATGTTACATGGTAGGTGAGCAACTGGCTCACAGACTGGGCACAAAATGTTCTAGTGAATGGGGTAACATCAACCTAACATATGTGTACTGGTAGGGTTCTGCAGGGCTCGATTCTTGGCCCAGTTCTCTTCAAAATTTTCATTAATTACTTGGATTCAGGACTCAAAGAAATACTAAGTTTGTTCTTACAGCAGTTTTGGAGGAGCTGTCAACTCCCTTGAAGGCAGAGATGCCCTGCAGAGAGACCTTGACAAATTAGAGAGGTGGGAAATTGCCAACCACATGAGATTGAACAAGGCAAGTACTGGATTCTGCACCTGGGACATGAGTCAGCAGTGCCCTGGCAGCCAGGAGAGTCAATCTTGTCCTGGGATGCATCAGATAGAGCATCACCAGCCAGGCAAGGGAGGGGATTGTCCTGCTCTGCTCTGCACTGGGGTGGCCTCACCTCGAGTCCTGGTGACAGTTTTGAGTGCCACAATATAAAAGAGACATTAAACTATTAGAGTGCGCCCAAAGGAAGGCTACAAGGATGGTGAAGGGCCTTGCAGGGAAGACTAGAGGAAACTAGTCTTCCTAGAGAGGAGAGACCTCTTTGCTGTCTAAAACTTCCCCATAAGGAGAAGAGGAGGGGCAGACACTGATCTCTTTGTGGTGACCAGTAACAGGACTCAAGGAAAAGGCATAAAGCTGAGTCAGGGGAGTTTAGGTTGGATATCAGGAAATTCTTTTCACCTGGGTGGTGGTTGGGCACTGGAACTCCTGTGAAGTGGTCACAGCACCAAGCCTGACAGAGTTCAAGAAGCATTTGGACGACTCTCTCAGGCATGGTGTGATCTTTACAGTGTCCTGCATAGGTTCATGAGTTGAACTCGATGATCCTGATATGCTTCTTCTAGCTCAGTATATTCTATGATTCTATCATTCAAAAAAAAACCCCAAACAACAAAACCCAAAATCAACTGCTTCCAAAATAACAAAGGAGTGGACCAATAATAATCCCTTTAAGTTCCCAGTGTCCTTTAATATTGTAATTTCTTTCCTCTAGTAACTTATGCAAATGGTGCTTTACTATGTGCTATTCCCATTGTGCTATTTTTATTCCCCTATGCAAGTTAGCAATTAAGGAATTTTAGATCTCCTCGGCTCCTTTAAAGATTATCGGGAAATTGTAAAAGAAAAGTTTCAAAAATAGAATATTTTTCAAAGTTTGCAACACAAAAGACAGAGTCACAAATGACATGTACAATATTACTGTTTCTCTTAGTGTTCTGCAGACCTTACTATCTCCAAATTTATAATGCAAATACCTTTGGTAATCTTAATTTTACTGTGCACTGTGTCTCACAGGATGATCTTGGCTGGCTGAGACCCAATTAAAAAGCATGTAAGTTATCAAATCTGGAAAATAAGCAGAAATAAAAAAAAAAAAAAAAGTTGACTAATGTAAGGGAAAAAAAATTAACTTATTCATGGCTGAAGAAGGAAGATTATAAACAAGTCACACTGATTGTGCTGAAGCATTAGAACTGACTGTCCAGAGCAGCTGTGGAAACTTCATCCTCGAAGAATTTCAAAACTTACTTAGCAACCTGATCCAGCTCTATCTCTGCTTTGAAGAACATGTTAGCATATATCTGGTAATTGAATAGCTTTGTACACTGCTTAATTTCTGTGGTAAGCTTGCCTCTTTATGCCTTGGAATATCTTAAACCATTTACAAACCGCCTAGCAGGAGGGGCCCAGGGGTGTCTGCCACAACACATATATAAGTTCTGAAAAATACATTCTAGCCTAAATTATCCAGTAGAAAAAAAATTTGGAAGATATCAGCAGATATGTCCTTTAGAAATTTTTGAAATTTGGTTATAAAAAGTAATAATTTCTATAAAAACAAACACAACAAAAACAAAAGTAATCCAAACCCAACAGTATTATTATAAATCTTTCACTTGTCAATTTGTTAAATGGAGTAAATTATGAACGACTTGTCAAAACTAAATTATCATTTTTGACAGCCAATGACAATTCCCCTAGGATACAGAATATATCTTTAAAGTTTATGACATTAGTTTTCTATACTTTCCTCCTGTCACTAGGGCACTAAATATGACATCAGTCATAGAAACACCATACTCAGCCCTGGGAAAGAACAGAAGTGTCCAAGAATTTGACAGATTCATTAACATTAGCACCATATATTTTTAGTTTTAATGTGCATAAAAAGTCTCATTTGAAATTTTGCACAAAAAATTAATAGCAATTTATTGCAACTGAGTGTTGAATTTATAAAATAATCTATTTTTAAAATTTCTTGCAGTATAAAAGAAACTAATTCATGATTTCTGTACATACTATTAAAGCAACTTTTATTTAGTTTTCTTCAACATACTTTGATAATGTTACCTGAGCAGTAAAAAAAAAAAACAGCTTAGAATAAAGGCACCAACACAAAAAATTGTTTTGATATTATAATTTGCAATCAAGATGTTGTCAGTATGACTCCTATATTTTTCATCCTATATTGTTCAGTTTAAGTTTTTATTTACTACATTGGCATGTAGCAAATGTAACTTACATTAGCAAGTGACTGAGACTTTGCACCCTGAAATTAAACTAGCAGTTGTGGGTACCTGATTGTAAGATGTGGTTGACGTTACAATCAGGGAAAGGCACTGTCCTGTTGCACAGAGGGGAGGGATTTTAGCACCACGTGGGCATGTCTAGGTCACTATTCCATACCACTAGCATCATTGTTGAGGTGTCACCTAAGTCGAGGTGGTGAACACCTTTTTGTGGATAGAAACCTTCCCTTTTTGCATACTTTTGTAATTAATATTATTGCTGTTACTGTGCATTTCTTATACCATTGCTTCTTGCTTTCAGTAAATTATGTCAACCCATAGTCTCTGCCTTTGTCCCTCTTTTACTATAAGAGGTGGGGGAAGAGGTGTTGCTTATTTGGAGTTTAACTTCCAGCTGATATTAAACCATTATAGACACATATAAAATTTGTTGAAGGAAACCGGAAGAATTTGTTAAAAACGTTACTAAAGTAACATCTAGAAGAAAAAAAAGTTAACTCAGAAGTAGATTTAAGTACACCAGTCAGTCAGAATTGATTGCTTAATCCTAAACAACCCTGTGCAGTTTGAATCTCTCATGCGTTTCTCCAGAGAACACTTTCCTAAGGGATGGTGACAAAATCAAATTGCAAAACTGAAAATGCCTGGCAAAAAAATTAAAAGAGGAAAACAGTTTTCCCATGGGGTTTTCTCTTCCTGAGTATTCCTGAAAGTTTTTCAAGCTGTGGTTTGATAATTGTTGGGTAAAGTTTAGGTCAGAGAGGCTTTGTCACAAAGACCAACGGCATTTTATACTTTGTCTAATTCCTCCTCAACAATGCAGAAAAGATTTTGCATCTCCCCACCATTTTCAGCATTTCCCCCTTAAACAGGCTAAGAAAGTCCTTGCAGACAGGGAATAGACCTCATAGAATGTCCAACAATTTAAGAAAAATAAAGCATTATTCTTTCTCAGTGTTTCATGTTTTGCTGGGATCTCCACTAACAGAGAACGTCTTGATCTGTGTTCATGTTAGGGTATTAATTCAGGTCTTGGACTTGAATTCAAGCTTGAACTCCATCTACTGTTCACCCATACAGCCACCATTTTGACCCACATTTGCTGTGAGTCAAAGATGTTATTTTTAATTTAAAACTCAAAGTCAGGATTTCAGTCATGGTAACAAAGGGTGGTAGAAGTCACACACCCGACATTCTTTTGCTTTATATTATACAGAGGGGGAAAAGGGAACCAGAACTGAAGCCCTGAAAATAAGCATCTCATTCTCATGTTATGGGCATAAGAAAGTAAAATAAAAAAGCCAAAGCTGTATTTTAAAAAGTTCAACTAATTCTTCCTGATGATGATCTTTCAGATTGCCCAATCCTGAATCAAAACTACAACTTTCCTTTTGGAGACTTGTCAATTCCAATTAGATTGTCTTTTTCTAGATGGTGAGAGAAAGACAATCTAATTGGAATTTTTTGTGTTTTCTCCTTTTCTTCATAAGCAAAACAAAGGTGGTCTAATTCCAGAATTCTCTTTTCATGGACAGAGAGGTGGTACCTGGTAACAATGACCACCTTTCATTTATTCATTGTTCTGGCATATAAATTCAGGGCAAACAAGCAGAAAAATAAAAAAACAGACTTTTTTTTTACTCTGCCAATTCTCCACAATATCTACCTTTCTAGAAACCTGTCCAAGATGAGTGTTATTCAAACAAAGGTGTAACAAACATTAGGAATGATGGCTGAATTCATGTAAATATTATCAAAATTCTAGTTAAAATAAGTAAGAATAATAGTTGAGGTGACTTTTTCTCTTTTGCTCTGATACAGATCTGATTTCAGCTCCTACATACATCATAATTAGTTGAAGCCCTTAGCTAGGGCACCCTGCATGTCACCAGTATACAAAAATTGTTGCTAAGAGTAGAAGTCATCTGCTCTCAAGATAAGCTGCTGAAATCATCTGCTCACAAGAATACATAATGGTCTGTAATAGGTGGACATTTGAAAATTTGTGCAAGAATTATATGGATTGTATAATAAGAAACAGACATAGACAGGTCTAACACAACAGACTTCCTTCCTTGGTACTTAAGGCAAATAATATATTTTTCCTTCATTAATTTTATGATCCTGGTTCTTCTGGTCCTTCTTTATTCTGAATGTCTGGATCATCTGATTCCATGTAACATTCCACATTAGTATATTTTAGATGCATTTCAACTGATGGATAATATGGCTTCTCCTGATTTATTTTATTTGCCCAAAACTTAGAATCTCATTGTACTTCAATGCAGTCTGTTCAGACAACACTGTCCACATTGCTTCTCTGATGGTCTGCTTCCTAAAAAAACTCTAAGAGATTAGTGGACTGCTGTTACATATACTGTTACTTAAATAATTTTAAAAGTGAACCAAAATCTTAAAAATTTTATTGATACTTACTTGGTATAACAGGTCTTTCTGCTTCTTTTTTTCTCCTCTGTAGAATAACTCCTCCAAAAAAAGCACACAATATTTTCTACTAATCCTTTTCACTGAATCCATGGAGTCAGATTCACTTCCTGGTCAGAGCAGACCAGGATAGTGATACAGGGAGACAATTAGTATCATTTTGAAGGCTGTTACTTCAGTTTCTCTGTTTATATTAATGTCTTTGATTTCCACTATTTGACGTTACCAAATTCTAATATACGTTCTCCTTGTACAGCATGAAGAGCTCTAACATCATTGCAAAATCTATTAACTTGCTCACAAACAATGTTTCTTAGGTGATAGAGTGTAATTAAATAGTCTGAGACAACTATTAAGGCAGCTGAACCAACTTAGGAACCAGAGAGAGAAAATCCAGGTTATTTGAAAGAAATGGAGAGGAGGGTGGAAATCCTAAACTCTAAGTACTTCACATAGGAAAATATAGATAGAAAATTGCTTGGAGTTCAAAGAAAAATAGTTTTCTGAATTGACAACAGAGATCAAAGAAGAAGAAGTTCCACTTTTTATTCTGTTGTTATTCAACCAACAAAGTATTAATACTCACTAATCCACAGAATATTTAAAAAGCTGGTTCCAATTCACATTTTCATTCAAAACATGGATTACAGCTACAGAAAACAGTGGGTTCTGAGGTGCAAAGGTAAATTTAATAATGTTCTTGTTTAAAGTAGTCTAAAAATTTTGGCACAAAAAGATCTGCTGGGAAAATTTGTATAACAAAAGCTATGATAATAATATAATTAATTTCCAAAGTAGTAAGGCAAGGATAATAAACATAGAGTTTCACTCTGAAAGAAAGCAATGGCTAGTTGAGATGTTTGTTTAGAATGTGAGGGACAGACCAAGAGAGGATGTGCTGGCAGTTTAAGGGCTTCGAAACATCAGAAGATTGAAACTGGCAACCATTTGCTGGTGAGTTGCTGTTCTGAGGTGAAGAGAGTTCATTTCACATATTTTACTTATAGAATTTGTATTTTCTTACTTATGTGTAATGTGTCTCTTCTTTTATTGATTTCTTGTCTTAAGATTTTTTCTATAAATCCACATGCACACCAATCCATCTGCTATTGCATCATTATTACTTCTGACATATGCTGCTCTCTAATGAAGTCAGCTGTGTGCCTAATGTTTTCTGTTAATGTAATATTTTATTGTCTGCTAAAGCCTATCTTCACAAACCCTCAATGTGAAGGTTAGCAATTTAACTCAGTGTTGCATTCTCATATATTTTCATGATTTTAACCATAAATATCTCAGTATATGAGGTATCAACAAAGCATGAACAGTTGGATTTATATATTATTTATTTTATTACTAAAATATTTACAGATTTCAGAACACCTAGCCTAGGAAGTATGTCTACACCATGAATGTCTAATGAAAGCTTTTTCTAATGAAAAGGTTACTGTGACTTAATATTGTCCAGTTGCCAAATCATCCAAAAATAGGTATGTGACCCATAAGTCCTTCAGGATCTATCCAATCAAGTAAAAAAAAAAAAAATCTGAAAAAAAAAATCTGAAGAAATCCAAAGAGCTTTTTCTCTCCATTGACTTTACAAAAAATTCCGATCCCAGCAAAAAAAAAAAGAGGATTGCATCAAGTAATTCATGTTCTGAGATGTCCCAATACCAGAAGTGAATATAACTTTTATAGGACCTACATAATGTCTTCCAGCTGTTTGAAGATGTCTCTGTCTATCTAGGCTGTCCTAAATGGATCTAGATACATAGATTGAGGTAAGTAACTCAAGCTCTAGTTGTGATTTTTAAGCTGAGTCCCACCCACATATTTTTATATTCCTTGATTACAAAATACAGAAGTTATGTCAAGATTATATCTCAGATGTTAAAACTCCAAAATTAAAATATAGCAAATAAAAAAACATTAATTTATTTATTATTTTCTCATAGCTTGGATTTGATGTTTCAGCATTATTATATTTTTCTTGCTGATTTATGAAAGTTGGGATATATCAAGCCAAAGAATCAACCAGTATTTTTTCACCATTAAAAAAAAAAAATGAGAAGAGTCTTTTAAAAGGAGTGTAAAATATATTGTCCTTCTGGAAAGAGTAATATGTATGTAGTTTTAGTCAGTTCCTGGAAATGTCACATGCAGTTTGTGCTCACATGTTAAAGAGTTTGGAAGACCAAAAGGGCAAAGCTGATATGGTAGGTAGATGAGACTACACTGGAAACAAGATATAGAATCTTCATGTGATTATTACAGATCTGGAAATTATTAAATGTCATAGCTAAATAAATGTTATTTGATGTCCACCATCAAAGAGAAATGGAAATTTATTGGGTAAATTGTACTGATCATTAGAGAAGAACATCACTCTTCCAACTCAAAGGAAGTCACATAGTGTAGAAACTGTAGAAATTTCCTCCAGAATTGGTGTATATATTTAATCCATCAGCACAGGTAATGGCTTCCAAGGGGCTTAAGAGAAAGTTCTACTATAATAATACCATCTAGCAAAGTATTTGTTTATGCAGCACAGGCTGGATGCAGCTACACAGCTGCATAACCCCTTACTCAGATCATAGTTGCGCCTCATAAAATGTCTTATCCCTAAGATAAGCATGCCTTAACAAGAAGACAGCAGGAAATTAGTGGGGCTCAAAAGGAAAAAGTCCTGTGATGTGAAACAGAAAGGCATATCTTGTTTACATTTGTGGCCATTTCTTCTTTCTCAAATTAATTTATTTCTTCTTGTTTTACACATCTGAAAAATCTGTCTGTAAGCATATATGTTTTCAAAGGCAAAATAAAAGAAACTCACTGAGAACAAAACAAAACAGGCAAATAATGTCTGAAGCTTTTAAATGTCCACCTCTCTGTCAATGTGTTTGTCCATAATTCTCTCATTCAAATTCAGAAGTAATTTCCTCATGTGCAAAATCATTATTAATACAGACAGACTTTAATGTGGCATTCCTACACTTTTCAACAGAATTGTTTCTGAGTATTTTAGTGATTGTACATTGTTCAGAAGTCAGGGAAGAAAGTAAAAGAGTTGTGATAGAAAGTCTCCCCCTGTGGAGAACCCCCTATATAGGACCCATGTGTATAGAAGATGTGTCAGACAATGACCTTAATGACAAAAACAAAAAATTAAAGAGTAAGAGTTTAAATGGTGGACCTAACTTTCTTCAGTAAGGGGTATTTTATCCTTCCTTTATTGTTTACCTGCTATCTGGCTATCTACCAAAGTGTATTCTCTTTAAGAGGGTTATATTCTGTTCCAAGAATTCCAGAGTTGACCAATGACCACAGGCCACAGAGGAGCACCTGCATCTGGTGTCAAAAGGATGGAGCCAGGCTTTTCTTGGTGGTGCCAAACAATAAGAGGCAACAGGCAGAAACTGATGCACAGGAATTTCCCCCTGAATGTGAGGAAGAACATTTTTACTGGACAGATGACAGAGCCCTGGAATAGATTGCCCAAGAGGTTGTGGATTTTCCCTCCCTGAAGGTATCTGTATCACACAACCCAGTGCCATGTGTTCTAGGATGACCCTGCTTGAGCAAGAAGGTTAGACCAGATGACCCACTGTGCTCCATTACAACCTTATCCATTCTGCTAATCTGTGAAGAACAAAGCAGGGCATACATTAGATCTGAGACATATACAGAGAAAAATATTTTCATAAACCCAATGAACTGTGGGAAAGAAGGGCTTTATGATAAAAACCACTGGAGTATCTGTCCTATACACATGAAAATCCAAAGAATAAGTAACATAGCCAGGATCTCTTAAAAGCTTGCTTATTTTATAGGATTTTTTCCTCATTTTCTGCACCCACCTAGAACAATAACATTCAATAGCAAAGTGATATTTTTGTTGGCAAAGCTGCACAAGAAACTAAATAAAGTGGTATCCTGTTGTACATTCTAAGGGACCATTAACATAATTCACTCCTAGATATTAAACCCAGTTGTAAGGTTTTCTCAAAGTTTCAGTCTTCTCTTTTGACTTCCTCCTTCTTCTGAGAACTAGAGAGTAAGGAGATTTAGAACTTTCTAGATTTTCGCAAAATTGTAAACATACCACAGAGAGCAGGGTGACACTAGGAACAAACTCATGGACTCTGTCTTCTGGGAATGAGTGAACAGCAAGATCCTCATTATCATTAAGAGATCTGAGTTTGTCCCCACAGAAATCAATGAATACATTGCTGAGCCAGTGAACTGTAAAAGCAATGAAGCATCTGTTTCAGTGGAAAGACTAAAGAAAATAACACCAAAAGAAATTTGTTCTGGATCTACACAAAATGTTTCTTTGAAAATTAAACGCTTTTGATTTCCACTGAATTTTGACAAAACTGAAAACATATTTCAGAGTAAAATAAATAAGTAATTTTTACATGTTTTAGTTTTATTAATTTAAACTTCTATGCAGAGACATTTTTTTTTCTGAATCTGACCTGATTTCACTGTTTTTTTTAATCCCACTTCTCATTCAGAAACTATGTGTTTTTTCCTCTTTCATTGCTTCATATGTTTCTATCTAGTGAGAGTACATCTACAGGTTGGTTGAATCCTGTATCTCCACAATAATTATAGTTACAAGTGGGCATCAGCTGCCAACTGGTTTATGTGCCTACATTTAGGAAGGTCTAATCTAGTTACTTACTCAATTCATTGAAACTCATTTACTCTACTCCACAAGCTCCACATCTACCAACAGGAATAAGCACAGGCTACCCAAAAGTATCTTCCAGAAATTCTTGTGGATTTGTCAGCTGCCATAAGACATTTCAAAGGTCACAAGATAACTCTGTGGAGCACTTGAATTAACCTTTAAATGTCTTCTTCAGAGTGAGTTGTGTTCTACACGACTCCACTGACTGATTTATCGAGGTCTCCACTGACAGTATCAGGAACCTTGAAAATTAGCACATGTGTACACTTACATTTAGACACATAAATGTAGATGCCTGTCTGGAGATGAAGTCCACTTTTACTGCCTGTTTGAAACTCCAGTCTAAGAAAGGAAAACAACAACCACTGATTTCTCTGAAAATTCTACAATTTGACATTTGTCATTATAAAAAGAAACCATGAAATTTTTGTTTGCTTTTTTACCTGTAAAAAAGTATTTTAAACTTGAGTTTGAGAGTCAGTTAAAAACACGTTTTTCAAATAAATTTTTTCTTGTTAAATATCCAAACATTTTTAATTCTTTCTACTCTTTCTACTTTGGTGGACAGATAAAATTTCTGCCAAAAAAGCATTTGTAAATGAAAATAGAAAAAATATTGATAAAGGAACAACACATCATAAATGGGAAAATGAATACACTGAAGATAGAAATTAAGGAAGGAATTTCCATATGATTAAATTTGGCAAAGTAATTTCAAGAGGATTTACTTTAGAAGCAATAACCTTCCCCATTTTTAAAAACAGACTTGGGTTAAATGATGTCTATAGTTGTGGAAAAAAGCATGGATGATTTTTAGTAGAAGGGAGACAGAGCAGAGAGCAGAGCAGCATACACACAGTGACTCTTTCTCTTCTTCCTAAGAGAAGGCTGGAAGGGTTCAACTTTTCCACGAGGGGAGCCAGGACCAGGCCCACACCATGAGAGAGCTTGTGGGCCACTTTCAGAAATGGGGTAGGGGAGTCTCCTGAGGGCTTATTCACCAGCTGTGGAGTTGGCATGAAGGCATGTAGGGCTGGAGTACCCTCATCTTCCCTCTGCCAGGAAAAGTAAGCAGGGAATATGCATGCTGGTTTCCAGGGGAAAGTGGAGGTATGTGCATCCATGTGCATCTGAGTGTAAGCCTCGTGGCCTGTGGAGGAGTCTGTGGATTTGGGATAGCCCTTTTTTTGATTAAATATATATAGAGGGGTGTTCAGAAACATGTAGTTATAAATTAGCATTGTGTAAATCCCTACTGCTGTGGTTAATCTGTTATTAATCCTGAATGCACGGGTCACTGATAGCCAGTTAATTATGTGTCATTGATAAATCCATAAACCACTTCAATCCCAATTTGGTTTAAACTATGTGAAGTGAGCATTTTTTTCCCTATGGCATTAGTCTGTAATAGAGAGAACTTGGCTTGTTGAACTGCAAGTTTCTTTCCAGAAGAAAAGAAGACAAGATTTTTTTTTTTTCTCAAAAGAATCTTAAAAAAATATTTGGCACTAATAGTAAATTATTTTCCTAGCTGAATCTGTCAGTCAGGATCTAGAGTAACATTGAATTTTTCTGAAAGTAACCCTTACTTTGGACAATCCAGAAAAGATGTAGATTTTCTTCAGAATCACCGTCCTAAGTATATTCGGGGAAAAAAAAGCAAGACCTTCTGCTATTTTAGCTTCCAAATTGCAAACTAGAGAAGAGGATTATTCATGAAAAAGGACAGAAAGTGTCACTTCATTTCTGAATATAAGAAGAATATATAGGTAGAATATAGATAGATTCTAGACTATAGGTTTTTCAGTGCCATACCATGGAACTTTTTCCTACTATTATAGCTTCCTATATTTAAAGTTAAAAAATCTTTCCGATGGGTTATTCACTTTCTGTGGTTATAGTAAATTATCTGCTGTATTACATATAGCAACACTGAAAATTTTACAATGTGTTAATTAAGGAGTTTTTCAACAGTCAGGTCTTTCCTGCTTTTATGTCAAAAGGAACAAATTCAACTGTGATTATTTTCTTCACTAAATTTACATGATCTTGCTGTAGTAGAATCATGGTTGTGATATACTGAAATGCATTTTAATACAGTACTGGTATTTGTGAGCTTAAACCTAGGCAATGAAGACATTTTTTGATTCCAGAAAATCTCCATTGTAGATAGGAAGCCTGGAAAGTCACTACACTCAAGCTTGTGTTCATATGTTCATGTCAGAAATAAATGACATTTTAGAGATTTTCAGTCCTTTGAAGTTCACTTTTCAAGACAGGGTTATATAATGGTTGGTAAAAAAAATGTTTCATTTTTTGTTTTATCCTATAATTGAGGCTAAAAAAATGTTTATTTATTTCTTCCTGTATGCTACAGTCTCCCCAGAATATTTTCTTGGGGAATACAAGCATGAAGTCATTGACATATTTGGAAACAGGACCCTCATACTGCTTGTACTAAATATTACATGGATGCAATTTCCTTTATTGAAAGGTTATATCCTGAATAGCAGATGTTCAATACGTATGTGTTCTGTACGTGATTTTCCTTTAGCTTCCACCTGCTCCCTCTTTGTATTTGTTAGAATGTTACAGTTAGTTTGATACAGAACAAATGGTCACATAGAACTCTGGGTCAAGAATCTGAAAAAATTCTGTTTGTGCAAGAAAAAAATTGCATTGCAAAGTGTTCCTTTAAAACATTTTTATCTTAAAGCAAAGTTGAAAGGCATATGGGTACAACTCCTGTGTTAATTTCTGTCTGCTTTTAAGTGTGAATGATTTCTGATGCTTAAACCATGTTTGTCACTCTAATTTGAAATGCTTTTTACTGGCTTTTCTAGTGACATCTGGTTAATTCACAGCACTGCCTCTTTTGTGTCTACATTTCTGTAACAATCATATAAAGGTAGAAAAATCTCTCTTCATAAAATGATAATTCTTTAACATAACATGTTATACAAAAGAACAAAACATAAAAGAGTCAAATCTGTATCATTATGCTACATGGTTAATAGATAAACCAAGTCTGCTTGATGGTAAATATGACCTTTTTCCCCCTTTATTTGCTGATGGTTTTTCCTTTTCCGTTTTTTTTTTTTTTTTTGCTTTTTCTTTCCTGGGTTATCAGATTAAGTCCATGGTTATTCCATTATATGAGTCAGGCAAATTTGATTGTGTTTTCTTCCCACTGAAGCTTCAAGTAAGTTAACTACACTGATGTGAACTTCCCATTGCCCCGAGTCTAACCAACTTCCACCAAAAATTACAGATAATAACAATTTTCTTTTACTACTGATCCTGTCCTTTGTTTCTGCATTGTATAAACAGGTCAATTGTCAAATTCTTAAATATAGATGATAGAATATCTTCAGTGAAGAGCCTCAAATTGTCCAACAGAGTTATCTAGATCTTTATATTCACCCTTAATTAAGTTCGGAACTTGGAAAGACTTTTCATCTTTCAGCTTTGTTAAACTTAAAAAGAAAGATAAAAAACTAATTATGAAAGAAAATACAGGAGAGGAAGAAAGTTCAGACCCAGTACAACATTCAATTTTTCTGATATTTGTCATCACAGAAACATCTGAGAATCATATTGTTCCAGTATCTTTATTCCTCAGCCTTGTCTACACCAATGTAGTCTCTGGTGGTGGATATCATCAGAATATGATTATATCACCCATCAGAATCTTAGCTATGGTCCAGGAGTTTGTGAGGATGAATGTAGCTTCAAACTTTCAAGTGATATGAAGATTGCAATGAGGATAATATTTTTATCAATACTACTTTAAAATTCTGTAATGAAGTAGTGAAAGTAATGTCTGCACTACTCAACAGGAAATAATTTGCAATTAGGAATGTGTCACATTTTCTTTCTCTTCAAATGACAATGGATTATTCTATTTACAAGTATACCAAGTCTCCTATATACTTCATTTGGAAGCCTCAGTTTTAGAAACAAAGGACAGAGAGAAGCAAGGATTTTGGCAAAAAAAGCAAAATCTCCCTGTGAAAACATCACTATACTATCCAAAGCCTCTGTCTTCTCCTATAACAGAAATCTGGTGACATACTTTAACATTGTAATATATATTCTAGGGTCTGCAAGTGCCTCATGGTCCAGAAATGTCACGATGTTTTCATATGAATAGACACCCAGCATAGATAACTGTCAGATTGTTTCTTGTAAACTTTCTATCCTCTTATGTATTCTGTGAGATTTCCACTCCTCCTTCCCTCCACACCTGCACTTTCTCCTTCTTGTTCACTGACTTACTTTTAGAGTACCGAGGATGTTCAAGACCGTATCTTCACTGTTCTGACCAATAGCCAGAGGGTATGAGCCATCAGCTACACTCACTGTTTGCTTCTCTTCTCATACTGACCCAGAATTCTGAGAGATTTCCTGGTCATGCTCAAGAGCTATGAGGATTTGTGGTGAAATGTGGTGCTACACATGACTAGATTTTTTTTTTATTTATATCCTTTTGTACACTTTAAGAGGATGCTTTGCATTCACCGCAGACTCCAAAAACACTGAATGAGGCAATCTTTCACTGTTGCTATTTATTAGCCTAGTTTCCAAAGAAGCTATAGCTTATTCAGCTCAGTCTCTGAGTCTGTGCATATATATGAGACAGAAAAAGTGTTTCTCTAATAACTTCTGAACACCTTGTCTGATTTCAGCCAGACATGACAGAGCAGGTGAAATATAAAGACAATTTAAAGTATATAAAGTCTTAGTGAAAAATAGGCAGCTGATGTTGGAAAGACCTTATGACTCTCAGTAGTTTTCACAAAATTATTTCTACAGAGAAAGACTAAAATTAGATGCCAGAGGTTCTGTGACAAAGACCTTATTGGTGTTCTGATCACAGGCATAGCTTCCACTGAAGCACACAATTAACCAAGATATAAATCCATAATAAGTCACACTCCATCAGATCAATGCTTACAGAACTAGTAGCTGGCACTGCAAAAGCAGTCAAAATGTCAGCCATGGGTCAGATTCCCACTTTCCTAATCAGTGTACAAATATAGAGCAGAAAGTCCATTTCCAAGTTGGTTTTCTACATGCGTATCTCCTCATTAAGACTGACCCTTTAAAACACTTAGCCTTTTTCACCCACAGCAAGGGCAGATGCTTCAGTGAATCTGTACAAAATTGTCAAGTTAAACAAGTTTCTTACGAAACCATAAACAGCTCTAATCTTATAAAACTTTGATATAGTTTAGGTCACAGGTCAAACTTTGTCTTCCTTCCTGGCTGTGCAAAAAGTTTTAATAGGTTTCATGGTTTCAAAACTTAAAGCCAAGGGGATCATTTTACCATCAAGTCTGACCTCCTTCATAATAGGGACTTTGTTTTACTGTACTATCCATTTAGTGAATTGATAACCGGTTCTGGGCCAAAGAAAGCTTACACAGCTTGTAAGTGTAAGTGTGGCTTGTGGTGTGCTATTCTTTGCTAAGAGTCAAATGCCACTCAGCTGCTCATTAACTCCCCCCCTTCAGAGCGACAAATAAGAATAGAAAGCTTATGGGCTGAGTTAAAAAGGGGAGATTTCTCATTGTCAGTGGCAATACAGGTTCTACTTGGGGAAAATTAATTTAAAATATTACTATCAGATTTTCTATAGCAATCTTGTTCTAACTCAACCTTTCCCCTCATCATTTAGAAGGAAAAAAAAAATATTTCTTCTTGTGAGCTTATGCCCAGTTGCATGCCTAGAGCAGAAATCTTTGTCAAAATGTTTAGTTTCAGAATACATTCCTCCATTGTGCAAGATACTTTCTTCAAAAAGAAAGGACAATGAAATTTCAGACTGTAAATATTTTTTTTCTTTTTCTTTACACTCTTTTGAAGGGAAGGCAGTATGATATATTGACAAAAGATTTTTTTTTTATGGTTATATTTACTTATTTCTGATTTACTTCTCTTACAATACAACAAGCTAGTGAGGGTCTAAGACAAGCTGAAAAATCTGTTTTAAAGCAGACTTGTTTATTTTGTAAAATGTTCAGTCCTAACTGAATAGGATTTAGAGTCAGTTGTGAAATCACAGTAAAATCACAAAACCAGGAGACATTTTGAACAAAGATTCCTCTGCTTAGGCAGTACTAACAAGGTTTTTCCTTCTCATTGCCCATCTACAGCACCTGACTACACCTTTAAGAAAGTCATTAAGTTGGGTAGGGTAGCAGAGCAGTTTCAGGATGTTAAGCACCAGCAACTCTTACTGTCATGGGTGCACTCGATTCACATTTTCAATAATTCAGCGCCTCTTACTTACACACCCTCAAAGACTGGGAAGAAAGGAAAAGCAGGACAAGAAAAGAATTTTTATAAGATTCTTTCAGGCCACCTGCATTTACTGATACCTACCCTACTGCAGTACTCATCATTGCCTTATTGTGGCTCATATATAACATCACATTTACTCTGGCAATATTTTTGTGAGCAAGGAAAATGTTGCTTCTCTTTTCATGCAAATGGAGAACTGATAGTAAGCAAAAGTAAGTGACTTGAACCCCTATCTCCAGAGTTCTTGTTATGTTCTTGGATGAAATCATCTGTTACATTTTTCACCTGCCAGCAAGTAGAAAATAACAATTCCCTCCGCTCTGATTCTCAACCAGAATTATTCACCCTTCACAAAAATGCACAGCAGATTCAACCAAACAAACCCCTACTGACTGCAAGTTGCTGTTTTTCCTTTCTTATCAGTTTCTCTTCACTCAGAAACAGCATAAAGCCCATACTTCTAAAGCAGGTGAGAACAGAGTAAGAGTAACAGAAGTGTTAACTATTATCTACATTCTTGGGATAACTAACAAACAGCTAGTATGCATAATGATGTTGCCATATATCAAAGGCCAAATCAGTACCATATTTTAAGATAAATGTTATTATAAATCAGATTTATATTTGTATTTGTGGTGCTATATAAGGAAAAAATTCTCCACATTTCATGCCAAGGAAAGGTTGATAGATGAACAGATGGAGAAAACAGTCTTCTGTGTCTCTTTTCAGCTGCATCCAATTATCAGAATGGCACTGTATAATGGAATAAACAGATTAATATGTTTTGTAGTTGTTGTTTTCTTCTAAATGGTAAATGTCTTATACATGTCCAACTGTGCAACAAAATTGATATGTTTCTTTTTGTACCACATATTTCAGAGGCATTTTTCTTAATTCCTAATTCCCCATGGACAGGTAGGTAGACTTTGCATTACTGTACACACTGGGTGGTGAATGATATGTGGACATCACATATAACATCAAAATAGTTTTATCACCCTAAGCTCGTTTATGTATGCCTGACAGGCAATTATTCAGTTATGTTCAGGCTTTCTGATAAGAGGCTGGCACTGAATGACTTAATTAACATAATTATTTATATGAATTTTAAAAATATCACTGCAATCAAGAAGGTACACAGTCTGTACATTTGGTATTCATGTAGTCTTGGAAGGTGTTGATTAAACAACATGAATTTATATCTGAATTTATAAAGGAAGGTGATAAACTTCAAGTCACCCCACAAAGATGTCACTTGGATCAAAATGTTGAGCAGTTCTTTGACAATAACAAACATTTTTAATAAATATAATTTCAACACAAATGTACAGAGGAAGAAAAAACAAGTGGTTAGAGTACTAGATTAGGTCATGCATGCTTCAACTCCCATCCAGAGTGTTCTCAAATAACCTCAGGCAAATTGCTTATGGCTAGATGCAGAAATCATTTCAGTTTCCCATGTGTCTTCGGTAGCCACCCAGCTGCCAGAAAATCAGATCATTAAAACTCCCATTCTTCCAGTAAGCCCCACTCAAAGCTAAGACAGAACACATTCCAAGGGAAAGGAGGATAAGCAAACAAAGCACTTCTGATTGTTGTCCCTCCCTTCCTTCATTCCAGGTGCTTTCACCTGCTTGATAGATGATAGATGATAGAGATTCCATCTCTAAATGTTCAGTCTGGCAACCACAGGAAGCATTCAGCAATTACTGAGTTAACAGAATGAGACACAAGCATATCTGAAAGTATATGATGCCTGGGAAAAGGGGGGATAACACAGAAAGAAATACCATTTACTCCGAATATGTATATAGCATCCTCAGAGATCATCTAGGATATCCTACTTGGACTTCAGATGATTTTGCAGTACAAAAAGTCTCCTGTCTAACCTACATGATCTTTGGTGTGCTCGAGCAGTCACTCCACATGCTGGTGTAGTGTCCATAGCCCAGAGAGCAGCCTGACCAATGTGTCACAAAAGATGCACAGGCAGCTGTCCAGGCTGTTCTGAGCAGGTCAAAATAGGGACACAAGGTGAAAAATTGCCTTAGATTACTTCACAGAGTTTGAAAGTACCAACTCTGTACACACACCATACAGGAAAATGGTGACAAATTGATGGAGCCTCTCATTGTACTGAAGTCTACTGAATCTTGTCAGAAAAGAAGCAAACTACCAATCTGAGAGCAAGGGAAATAGTTATCCTTTTCAAAATGGACAAAATACACAATCCAAAGCAATGACAAAAAACATGCTATTAGAGAAACTTTCAGGCAGAAGTAAATGCACTGAGCTCTACCTTTCACTGTTCCTATCTGCACTGAAGAGTAACTAAATTGCATCAAAATTTTAGAAGAAAAAATGCATTATATAATTTCACTTTGGGTATGGAACTTATAATTCACTGTATTGTCAAACTATTAGAAGAAAAGACAATCTAATGCTGAAATTGAGAATATTCAAAGAATCAAATGAAACAACATGATTAGCTGTAACAGACAGTTTATCATTTATTGACAATACCATCATATCACATTCACAAACTGAATACTAACATGTGAGATGTGCTGATTGCAGACATTCTCTTGTAGACACTACTTTGAAGTATACTTCAGACACAGTCTAGATTTATAAATTGTATATAAAAATTTAGTCACAAGATATGAAAACTCCATCTAGTGTTAAAAAAACTGTTGACAGAACTGTAAAATCCACTTCTGAAGACAAGACTCCGGTCAGAACACACATAATTAAGGGTTCCGATGTAAGAGGTATTACTTTCTTAGATGAGACTTAAAAGAACAGGGACAATAAAAAAAAGATGTTGTAGGAAACATATATTTTAAGGAGAAATATGATTTAAATATTGATAGTCTGTGAAAAGATTGACCCTCTGCCCCCATTACCCCTTTCATCAGTGCTCAAGTTTGTGTCACTGTACTGAAAGTCATATCAGCTCAGTATTTTTTCTGAAAATTCATCTGAGGAGTAGGAAGATATTATTTTTTTTTAATCAAATATGTGAGGTGACCTGACTGACAATGCAGCCATGAAAGCTCCAGTGAGTTGGTTCAGGACAGTCTACATGATGATGTGGGATCAGGGACAGGGTGAGGAGAAACAGAGAAAATCAACCTACAATAGCAGCACCATCAGTCATGAAAGGGCACCCTGAATTCCTTCCCAGAGCTGTGTGACAATTAATGGAAGAAATAGAGTAGAACCATGTGGTACTCCAGTGTTATGATTATAAGGGATTAATATTGAATAAAAAGTGAAAATATTGTCAGTGCGTCAGCCACAAAATTAATTTAGCCTGCTATTTTGTCTATGATGGAAATCATCAGCAGTGCTTAAGAGAGGAAGGTAAGAAGAAATAGGAAAAGGATAAACTGACCCTCTCCTGCAACACAGTTTTACTTTCTGTAATTTGTGACTGAAGCTGGATCACAATATTTAACAATCTAAAACAAAGCTATTTCTCTTGAACTTCTCTTATTTATTCCAATAAGTATTTTTGGTATCCAAAATATATTGTAGCAATAAGCTCCATTATTCAATTGTTTCTTGTAGGAAAAAGCATTATTTTTTTTCTTTAAAACCCACTGGAGGTCAATTTAAAAAGGTACGTTGGTTCTAGTACAAGAAGTAGTACAAGGGGGAATAAACTTCACCTTTTTCATGCTATGCTTGGATTATATTAAGCTCTTTGAGTAAGGAGCTGGCTGGATTCAATAACATTAATTGACTTCCATTTAAAACAATTAATTATTACACCTTAAAATTAGAAGATTAAACTTTTTTATCTGTCAGCTAATCCCATAAGATTCTTCCCACAAGCCCACAATATGGAACAAATACTTGCATTGAAGTGTCGCCTGTGCTGCTGTGCTAAGACTAATATGGTTTTCATTAGGCTTAGCCTACACCATCAAAGCCACTTAAGCAAATGGATTCCATGCTATCTAAATAATTTTCATTAAAATATTCCTATTAATCAAGATTTATTTTAATGAAGCAAGGGCAGACAACACAACCCAAGAACACGGGTAATTTGCTGTTACATAATCCGCTCCACTCGACAATCTGTTGTGAGGGAGCTGCGGCTGAAGGGATGACCCCAAGGACCACACCACAAAATGGACACAGAAGAAGTTGTCCTAACTCAATCAGTCTTCAAAATTGGATGTAAAGACCTTCCTAAGAAGTAGCCCCATTAACTGAAGCCCGTCATGTAACATTACTGTGAGGCATTATAGGATTTTAATTGAGAGACTTACCCGAGCAGGCACAGTGTCTGTAAAGCCTTCTCACGCGTGGATTTGTTGTTTTCTAGGGTTCTCCTGATGCAAAAACAGCTTGCGAAAACTGTATACTCCCAATCAAGTCAGTATGGTAGTTAAGAAAGGTATGACTATCACCTGGTCAGCTTCACAGTCTTTATCATGGATTTCCTCTTATGAAACCCATACAAAAGCAATATGTATGTATTCAGTAAACTCTATCTGAGATGTTCACAGTTGTCTTGTATTACAGAGGTAGTAAACCTGCTCATATGATCATAAGAACCCCTGAAATGAGTTATACTGACACTCCAAGCAGGAGTTGGACTCAACAATTATGATGGGTTTCTTTCATCTCAGTATATTCTACAGTTTTATGAATTCATTATTGTTATCTGCCTTTGGCAGTGGCTGACAGTGAATGCAATGCCTCCTGTGCCCTACAGCATCAAATTCTATTGCACAAATAATCACCTTCTTTGACTATTTTCAACTGCCAATATATTGAAAAAAGACACTAAAAAAACTTATCCACATACACCTTTCTCATGCCACTCACAGTTTTCATACCTCCCTTAAAACACATCTTTTCTGGAAAGCACAGTGCTTACCAGCACAGCCCCCCTCTGGTGGAAGCCTTTCATCCTGCTGTCACCTTGTCTGTATCTGTTCCTGTCTCTCAGGCAAGGTTTGGCATTCAGATCTTTCACTGGATGATGAGGTTAAGCTGTTCACCTTCCAGAGAAAGCTCATAGCTCCATTTTCTAAAAAAGGAGGGAATTCTCTGGCAAAGGAGAAACTTATCACTCTCCAGCCAGCTGGCTACTTAAAAGCTTCATGCTTCCCCTTTTCACTCCTGCCCAACATAAATCTTCAGTCATGAGTAACTCTAAAATCTTTCCTTACATGAAAATGAGGAGGCGATGGATGAGCCTTGGAAGAGGTCATTCCACTTGGCCAAAGACATCTGAGAATGTGGAGTGAGGTGGTGTGTTAATATTAATTTTTGCATTGGTTTGGCATTTAGCACATATTTTCCAGGTTCAGACAACTGTATTAGTCTGCTTTGGGTTTTGTTGTGTTTTTTTGTTTTCCCTGAAATGATTTGTACTTCTTTTCATGTTCTCTTTAGTTTCAACACAGTTTTTCAAATAGTTCAATGGGGCTTAATAAAATAAGTCTGTAGTGTAGCAAAATCTTGTTTGCATATTTACATAATAACTGTTTAGATGACATAAGGATTTTAAGGAATAAAGGAGTTAGTCCAACTGAATGAGATTGATTTTTCTTCTCCCTAATTTTTTGGGGTTTTTGGTCTTTTTTCAACAAAGAGAAAACAAAAGACAAATATAGAATGTCCAGTACAAAGGTTCCCTGAATTTTTGTGCCCCAAACTGTTAAACAAAGTGAAAACAAACAAGCAAAAAATGAAACAGAATTATGAATACGGAATTGTTTGTCAAGCATACCATATTATTATGCCAATTGCTCTCACTGGAAGGAAAAAATATCACTGAATCCTTGCCTATACTTTTTCTCTTTAGACAACAACCACCAACATTAATATAAAAAAAAACATAAAATCAGGTGTATTCATATTTTTAACTATAAATGAAGCTTCAAACTTTTTTCTTGTCGGAAGAAAATATATCCTTAATTCACTGCCTATTCATTATGGTATTAATTTGTAGGAAACAGCACTTTCTTATTTTAGTTGACAACCAGAAAAAAAAGACTGTTTTGAAGACCTTAGCCTGTAGAGCTGGGTAAGATATAGCAACTGTATCAACTGCCCTGAGATTCAAGAAATTACACATTAAGACTTGGAATCATGTCAGTACTTCCATATCAAAAAATAGCATCACTAGAGTAATAAAGTGAATTGAGTAATAGTACCTTAAGGTAAATAATTATGCTTCATTTCCTGCTTTGTCTTTCATATGCAATATCTGAAATTATTTGTAAAGTAAGAGGGAGGTGGAAAATGATCATGAAGGTAAAATCTTGAATATCAGCAGAATATACATAAAGTCACATCCACACATCAATAATATGAAAGGAGAATAACACCTTGAATATCATTAATTCCAAGTCTGGATTTCCATAAAAGGATGACAGATTGCTGTTTAAAGCCACAATGTTCTCCAACAGTGAAGGTGTCTTGGAGATCTGCTGTTTCTAAAATTTCCAGATTTTTGACAACTGTGTGTAAGAACATTTACTAAACTCATTAGTTTTACTAAGTGTTTTTAATGAATCTGATGCTCAGCTATTTTTAAAATGTAGCTTTTAGAGTGACCTTTAATCTCCCATGGGAAATTAGAAAATGGAGAAGTTATTGGAGGAGGAGATCCAACAAAATTACAATCACGACAAGCTTGAATTACACCATGTAATTGAATCTATTCAGAAGCCAAAAATCAATGCAGTCAGCCAGAAGTATACCAAATGTGACATTCATTTTTTCTGCTTTATCAAGCTTAATTGATGTCTTAGGAACTAAATAAGAGTAATAGGCAGCCTTATGGTAGAAGCCTCCAGAGGTATTTCAAGTGGCTATTCATAAAGGCTGCAAATAATTCATAGATTTTACTGTCCGTTGATGCGGTGAGAGAATAACTATGTTGCTTTTAAATACCACATGCCCTGGCATTAATTTCACCCCCATCCCTCCAGGCTTCCTGCTGAGAGAGGTAACAGGCACAAATCCATCTAGCTGGCATATCCTGAATTAGAGAAGCTCTTAACTTGTCAGTATCGTTTTGGACAGAAAGTTAACATGTCATGGCTAACAAGCTAACACTAGTGACATTTCTTGGCATTGCCATACACAGCTTGTCATAATGCATATGCATGTATAAAAATACACAAACATATTGCAGAATTCAATAAAAGAGAATACGTAGTAATTTAGTAATATGGAGAATATTTCAGAATAATTCTTTATGCTCCTATCTCTCTGATCATATCCAAAGTGATGCAACAAGGCCTAAGCTACAGTGATACAAGGAACACCAAGATGATCACAGTACAGTGTTGATGAATCTGAAATTTACCCCCAAAAAATATGCATTACAGAATGATGTCCTAAAATGTGTACTGAAAAGTGATGCTCTACTTCTTGATTCTTTAATTAAAATTTAACACCAGTACTGCAGAGAGTAGCTGTGATAAACAAATCACATTCTAAGAGTACTACTGGTCTACCATAAGTGCTAAGAGTATTCCAAGAATGTTACAAATATCTCTTGGATATTTGCTTTGAGAGTTTCAAAGGATATATGGAAATGAGATGACTAAATTTCATCTTCTCTCTCTCTCTCAGAATTTTCTGTCATTTCCTGAAACCAATGCTCTCCCCTTGCCAAGAGGCAAGATGCAAGGTAATGATGCAAAACTTTCAGACATACTAGAATTTATATTAGAGGGGAAAAAACATTTGTCCTTCTTCACAGATTTATAAGGCTCCTTATATGGCTAAGAAATCAGACAAGTTCTGTTGTGTTTATGGTGCCTTTTAAAGTAGACTCTAATTTCAGCATATTTGCTATCAATATCATTTTAATATACAGAAAACTCTAGCTATCTGAAAATTACTTAAGTAGCAGTGTATCCAAACTGATGGGCAACAGAAATGTTTACCCTGATGAGGATTTCTTTACATTTGAACTCTCTATAGCTCACAACAGTAAGCCTGTCAGAGCTGAAGATATGTTTGGACAGTGCTCTCAGATACCTGGTGTGATTCTTGGGCTGGTCATATACAGGGTTGAGTTGGACTTTGATGATTCCTGTGAGTCCCTTCTAACTCAGCAGATTCTATGATTCTATGATTCTGCACACGCACAAACACATACACACATACACATATACTTTGGAAGAGACAATCTTATGTCAAAATAAACAGCAGAAACACCTTGACTTTTCCTTATCTTCTGCTGCTTTTTGGACCAAAGTATATGTAGAACACTTGCTAACATAAACAGTTCAGAGGACTAAGAATTACATTACAATTTCTGGAGAAATTTTTAATAACACAAAATAATTTGTGCAGTTCTGTTCCACTGAAAACTGTACTGAAATCATCAGGGATAACAAGAGGCACAGGTAGTCTAAAAGCACAGGACTAGACAGGGCAGGCTCAGTAAAATAGATCAATTCCAAACAGCCTTCTTAACATGTAATAAAGACACTTATGCTGCCAAGTTGTAGGATTTAAAAAAAAATATTTCTGAAATATGTGAAAATCTCATTGTTTGTCATGCAAACAGATTTCAATCTAGATGCTTTTCATTAATCACAGATTCACTGAATCACAGAAGGGTTAGCGTTGGAAGAGACCACTGGAGGTTATTTGCTTCAACCTCCTTTTTTAAGCAGAGTCCCCTACAGTACATTACTTAGGATTGTGTCCAAATGGCTTCTGAATCTCTCTAGGGAATGAGATTCCACTACCCCTCTGAGCAACATGTTTCAGTGCTCAGTCACACATGTAATGAAGTTCTTCCTCATGTTCAGGTGGACCTTCCGGTGCTCCAGTTTTTGCCCACTGCATCTCATCTTATTGCTTGGCATCACTGAGAAAAGCCTGGAGCCATCTTCCTGACACCCTCCCTGCAGACACTTGTACACGTTGATAAAGACCCCTCTCAGTTTTCTCCAGGCTAAGCAGGCCCAGCTCTCCAAGTCTTTCCTCATAAGAGAGATGCTCCAGTATTCCAATCATCTTTGTAGCCCTTTGCTGGACCTGCTCCAGAACCTCCACGTCTCTGTTTTAGTGGTGAGCCCAGAACTGGACCCAGCACTGCAGCTGAGGCTTCACCAGGGAACCAGAGGGGTGGGATCACTTCCTTCGGCCTGTGGGCAATGTTCTTTCTAAAGCACACCAAGGTACCATTGGCCTTCTTGGCCACAAGGACACTGCTGGCTCATGGACAGCTTGTTTTTCCCCAGGACCCCCATAAGAAATATTCTGCGTTGTTCACATGTATCAGGTCTCTAGACAGAAATAGCCAGAAAATATTTCTGAATGCTGGAACTTTAATACCTTAATCATATTACTCAGTCACTAAACTCAATTAAAAAAAGTAACACCTACCTATATTTCTGTTACTTTACCAGCTTTGGCTAGAAAATGACTTGTACTTGCATTAATTCATTTAAGCAATTACTTTTATTTGTGAAGAGAATTTTAGCTCAGTCTTTGAGAGCTATGCAGGCTTAGATTTAAAATCTAGCAATTGCCAAGACCACCTGTCTGTATCTCCTCTCCTGCAGCATAATCTTATCTTCTGTGAAAAATGTTACTTCATTTCTCCCTAGGCATGATCTAGATAAGATTTGCCAGCCTTGGAAGAAACCCCATTTTCAAATTCCAGTTAGCCCCAGATATTGCTATTTCTGTCATTTCCACTGCATGACAATCAGCTAAAATATCATCCACCATCCCAATCAACTTTACGGCACGGCAGATGAATGTTAATTAGTCATTACTTTTGCTGAAAGGAAGAGGGGTTGGTGAATCAAACCTCAAGCTATCAACATCTAAACACACAAAATCTCTTAAATGAGTCAACACTGCAAAATGTTACAAAGAAACAAACTGACAACAAGAGACAGATCCTTCCAAGAAACCTTTAATTTTGTGTCCCATAATTTTTGCATATACAAAACAGCACGGAGGTTCTTAATTACACTTTTATTAGAACACTGATACAGTTCAATATAAATCAGTACAGAGACCCACCCCCCATGTGCCCCATTCACTGATTCAGTGAAGATGTCACTCATACCACAATGAAAGCAATCAGTTTCAAGGCCTTACTGAGGCTAATTAGCCTATTTGAGATGTCATTCTACCTTGGGCTGTGCAATCGTGTCTCAATCACCTTCTCATCAGCATCTGAGCTGAGTTTCCCAGAGTACTGCATAACTCTGAGGTACCAGCTGCAGCCTGTACAAGCTACACAGGTTTTCTCTATTAGCACTCCACATTATAAGAGAATTTTGGTTGGATCAAGACCTGGAAGTGCATAACATTGGAGAGATATACTCCCACTTCTGAAACTCTCAGTCTGTCTCATAGATGTGAATTTGGAGATTCCTGAGAACGGTTTGTATAGTTGAAGAAAGAATTTCAAGGGACTTACAGCCAGTAAAAGACTGAAGCCCCACTCAACCTTCTTATCCCTCCTCCTCTTTCTGATGTTTCTTAATCTCCACGATGCCTCACTTTTATGAGACTGCCAAGGGCACAGCATGTATAAAGAGGAATTTTTATGCCAGGGTCCTTGCAAGCAGTAGACAGACCTTAGCCAATCTTCCCCTCTTTTCCTTTTCAAAAAATATCTGCAATTTGCAATCACTTTGTTGTACATATAATGTCATATTAAAGCTCCTTTACTGGCTTCTGGAGAAGAAGAAAAAGAAAAAGCAACCTGCACAAAAGAGACTCTCACTGAAAATCAGATACAAGTCCAAGCTATTTTAAAATATAAAATTAATTTTCTTTTCATTCTTTTTTTTTCCTCCCTCCAATTAGCAGCTAATCTCATCCATATAGCTGCAGGCTCCAAACTGGTAAATGTTGTGATTCACTAAGAAGTAGTTGGAAAGTTTTTTTTTCTTATAATTACAAGATATAATTACTTTGGAGCTTTTTTAGAAACTTCCATGATTAGCAAAGCTTTTGGTAATTGTCGACATAGCATTTATATTTTTAATAAGCAGAAAATTATTATGTTCAAATAAAAGAATTAAATCCACAAAACCTAAGCAATTTATGGCTTAGAAGGCCCTGGAGTACATTTGAGAGATACGAAAGCAAGACTTCAGGACCATCAGCTTTTTAAAATTGAAAATAGGCAATAGTATTTTGGTTATTAACATCAAACTGCATAACATACATGCAGGAAAGGAAGATATTTCCTGGGAGAAAGTAAAATAAAATATAGAAAGACTCAAAAGATCTTTCTTTATAGAAAGGTTAAAACTTTATATGATTCCTTGCCTTGAACTCAAAGAAGAGGAATAGAAAAAAAAAATCCCTTTTCTTCCCCAGCGAGGAGCTGAGGAGCAGCAGCAGGCTAAGGGTAAAAGGAGGCCATGCTGGAGTGCAGCCTGGGGCCTAAGGCTAGACATAAGCTAGGGAGAGAAAAAATTTGGGGGTATGAGATCTCAGCTTTCTCCATTAGTAGCTCACTAGCACTGCCCCTAGCATGCATTTTGGCAGTGACAACAACCCACAAGTACAGGCTGGCAGTTAGCACAGGGCAGGAGCAGTGCCTTCAGCAGCCCTGACTTGAAAGGCAAGAACCCTTTTGTACCCGTGCAAACAGTTCAGTTGAGGCTGTCCCCAGTGGCTGCCAGGGTTTCCAGGAATCCTCCTCTCACTATGACAGAGACAGTCCCAGCGCTGAGCACAGAGCCGGGCAGGAACACCAACACTGGGCAACACCCAGACTGTATTTCAGCAAACCCTGAAGAATCCTCCAAACCAATGCTGACCTCATCCTAAAAGTCAATGCGCTACATCAAAGTAACATGCAGATACAAAAGGTGGAAACAGAGTTCCTCCCTAAGCTAGTTAATGATTTCCCTTGGACTTTCACCTCAGCTCAGAAATGAATCCACACAGCCATACTACTTCAGGATTTGAGCTGGCTCAAGGGAAGAGATGGTAAAATGCAGATCTACAAAACATTTGAGCACTGGGAAGTCCAGAGCTAGGTGGTTCAGCTGAATGTACAAAAGTGCTACAAAATAAAATATATTGAAATAAAAGACATTGAGTGCCAGTATGCAGGCAGCTCTTCTAGGAGTAGCCACTCCATCTTGTTACCAAAAACTATCATGCAGGTTTTCTTCCTTAAGCAAATGGAAAATTATGGAGTAGAAAACTACAAAAGAAAATAATACCATTATATTAAATTCTTCTGGCTTATAGGGCAACTTGTCTTGGCAGCAAGACCTGAACTTCTAATTCATGTAGGGTTTATGAGTTTTTCAGTCTTCTATTTGCTGCTTGGACAAAAGAGGAAGCAGAGGACAGGTTGAAATGATTCAGAGTCTGCACCTAGACTTCACAGAATCATTTTGGTTGGAAAAGACCTTTGGGATTATTAAGAGTAGTCATTAACATAGTCCTGAAAAGCCCAATGCTAAACCATGTCCTCAAGCGCCACATGTCTTTTAAAATCTTACAGGGATAATGAAACAATCACTTAACCAGACAGACAGTGCCAATGTTTGACAACTCTTTCCATGAAGAATTTTTTTTCTTAATATGCAAACTAACCTGACCTCAGCATAATTTAAGGCCATTTAATATTGTGCCGTCACTTATTCCCTGGGAGAAGAGGCCAGGAAGCACCTTGTCATAACCTTCTTCCAGGAAGTTGTCAAGAGCAAAAGATCCCACCTGAGCTGCCTTTTCTCCAGGCTAAACAACCCAAGCTCCCTCAGCTACTCCTCATCAGACTTTTGCTCCCGAGACTTCATCAGCTTCATTATTCTTTGTCCTTGTTGTGAGGGTCCCAGAACTGGACACAGGACTCATGGTGTGGCCTCACCAGTGTCAAGTACAGGAAAACAATCACTGCAATGGTCCTGCTGGCCCACTGTTGCTGATACAGAGGAAGTCACTGGCCTCCTTGATGACCTGGGCACACAGCAGTCTCACATTCAGCCATCTGTCAAACAGTATCCTCATTTTTTTTCCCATCTGGTAACTTTCAAGTCATCCTCAAATGTGTAGGATTCTGGGGACCATGTCACAGGTTGAAGTGCACTACAGGAGGAGGTAACAACTGCCAATAGCTGGCTTTCAATTTAATTAGCAACCTGAATACTTCTTGATAGCATAGATCTAATTTCAATGCAGCAAATGACAGTTTTACTAATGAATTACATGAGGTGAATTTCTTCAAGGTAATCAGACAGTATCAAACTAATGTGTGCTTACCTTTACATGAGTATGTTTGTCCACAGTTATATCTTTCCTCTGCAAAACTAGGTGACATCCCAGAACCGAGAAATAAAAATGGAAAACTTTAACGTCAGTGTGCCTTGCATAACCCAGAAAACAAAATTACAGACTCTGGAGGGAATAGAAACAATGAGAAAAACCTAAAAAGACATTTTTGAAGTTGGTTTCTCAGAAGAAATAAAAGGAAAGATAAGGAGAAAACACCTAAATATATGAACCAGCCTGTCTAGAAAGAGCATGTTAATGGTCTACATTTGCATCAGACATTTACAGAGAAATAAATGTAGATGAATAACACAAGAATTTATTACTGTGGATTTTTTTTTATTCTCGATCTTGACACAACATGGAACTGAAATGTTATAAAATGCTTTACCTTCTCTCTATCTTTTGGATAATTGTTCTTGGCAAAAGTTTCTGTGAGTTATATGCATGATAGAGGCTGAGTGTGTCTGAAATTGATAAAAGTTCTACTGTAATGTATACTTGCAAGACAGGCTGTCTGTGAATATATTTTAAAGCGAATCCTATCACCAAAATGTCAGTGGTGTCCTGGTGTTATTCTGTACTGCCACGGCATAGTCACTGCCAGAAAGATATTCGCCAGGGATTCAAACTTTAAGCAGAGACAGGGAAAAGAAATATGAGCACTCTACCGAGTCAGATAAACAAAGTTACTTCCCTGGACATTGTAGATTTAAATAAAATTTGGAACTGAAGTTTTCATTTAGATACTGTCAGACAAAGACCAAATAAATAGGTAAAAAAATACAAAAATAATATTTAAAAAATCTCCAGCCTGCTGTTGTGTAAATAGGTTGGAAATTGCACAGGTTTTCCTACAAAATAAATGCAATACCTTCTTGCTTCTGCCTTATTTAAGATGCATCATCTTTTCTTGCAAAAAATTGCCTGCACAACAGAAATATGTATTTCAGCAGGGGACAGTTGACATTCTGCTAGTAATAAGAACAGAATAAAAGACTGTTCCCTAATTTTTAAATCATTCTAGAATATTTCTGTGAGAGAGGGCTATGTTGGAAGGTAGCTAAGATTAACAACTATGCTGTAGGAGGGAAAATGTGAGGACCATCATTATTTTTAGCCCATATATAACACATCAATCAATCACTAGTCTGTTGCTGGGGGTGATATTATCTCTAGACTTGTCACTTATCCACTGCATTTTATTTTAAAACTGTATTAAGTCTAAGAGAAGGACTTATTAAGAAATGAATGTATTTTGCATCTTCTACTATGACTCCCTGAATTCTCTAGGCAAATCAAAGACTGCTGTTGACATTTTTCATGAAGAATTTTTAGAGCATGACTTAATATGACAAAGCAATAGAAAACTTTTTATCTTTAGATCACCTGTTTAAGTGCAGTAAATTTGAAGTTACCTGAAATAAACCCCAGCAGTCATTTTTGAGAAAAAATATTTACATTTTTACACATGTTTGCATCAAGGGCAAATGACATTACAAATCCATTTCCTGGTTAACTCAAATATCTGGACTTAGGAGTCTCATTCAAGCAAGAGGACATGTTGAAGTTCAGAGAATGGGTGGGGGTAAAAATAAAAAAGAAGAGACATTGGAATGAAATAAAGTGAACATCCACAGATGTCTGAGATACACTTATGTTTTGGACAGTAACTTCTCAAAATGGCTAAACAAGGACTATATGGTGCCTAAGCCGTTCACTGTGTATCGGTCTTCTCAAGATCTGCCATCTTCCAATGTCCACAAAACCAGTATTCCTCCACCAATTTCTATTGAAAATCCCTACTGAGCCTGTTTGTTCTCTTGGGGCTCATAGAACACAAAAAGTTTACTTATATAGTTACTTCCCATAGCTCCTTTCTTTGAATATCTTCTACAGGAGACCAATTTTGAGACCTCCCTAAAAAAGGATAGGGAAGGTTAGAATTTGAGCTGGTCTGTCATAACAGACTGTGCTAATTACAAAGCTATGGGTGGTAACTGAATTTTTTTGTTTCTTGTGGGTAACTATGGCAATGTGAGCAAGAAGTACAGAAGCCACACAGGCCAAAGGAGAGCAGATGTTAGCAGTTCTGTTTGTCCGATGGGAAAGATGCTGTCTTGAGTGGCTGCTCTCAGAATTATTCCTAGTTTGTTTTTGTTCCTTCATCCAAAAAGTAGCGAATAAAAACTCCATCAGCATCCCAGGAAGCAGAACACCACTTACTGGGCAAGTGCTTCTATCAGGCAAATGTGCAAAACCCAGAACTCTAGCTTCCAGCTCTGGGGAGTGCAGTCCCTGCAGGAGACAGCATTGCAGAAATGCTCTGCTCTTCTACATATCCTTATTGATTGGTCTGGGCATCCCAGCACTTAGGGTATTGGCAGCTGTCAATCTCACATTGGTCCAAAATGAAATTAGCTTTTCAAATTCTGGGTTTGGAGAAGGCTCTGAGGCTGGGGCTTTTGCATGCCACATGTCACAACACTTGACTCCTTTCATTTGAGCAATATTTAAATTGAACACTTGTTATTCCACAATTTTTTTTCCTCAAACTCACATACACAACTTTAGACAGAAAAATTAATTTTCTAATCTGTTTTTAAAGGATTTTGTCGTCATTTGAGGTCATGTCCTAGAGAAACTGCAATTCAGTTAAAAATATACAGCTATACACATGTATGCAGAAAGTCCCCATCTTGACTGAGTTATTTAAAATATTAATACAATAAACACAGAACATTAAAAATGAAGCCAGCATCATTTGGGGCTATCTTTGCATATTTTATAGCTAGATACATACTTCTCTCAGGCAACACCGTCTAAAATTCATTAAAATCCTCATTTACTCGCAGGAACTGTTTCACTCTTAGGACATCATATAAACAAAGAAAAACACCCACACCAGATTATTTAACACACCATAGAAGAGGAATGTCTCCCAGTGTGAAATGTTTCTCATCTGAGTTACCATATGCCTCCTACTCTTTATTCCATTTTTCCATTTCCTCTAGCATAAACATTTCCATCCATTAACAACCTTTCAAATTCTTTACATTTTAAATATTGTATAGCAACACATGTAAACAGAAATCTATGTTACTTTTATTGTGCTCTTGGTACAAATTCACAGCACCTGACAGGAAAATCTCGGCTCAGTGTAGGAAATACATACCTGCTCAGCTGCAAAATTTTATATGCAATAAATCCTGTCAAATGCTATATAAACCTCTACATTAAGGTAGGAATATTATGCTAGAGCATTTCCTCTGATTTCTCCTCCTAATTTCCTTCAAAGCCTCTCTGATATTTAAAAAAAAAAAAAATTCAGGTATAGAATGAAACTGTATTAACCACCTACTATCTCAAATGCGAAATAGAGCAGCTACATAACATTCCTGGGCTTGACAGGCTGGAGCCTAACCAATGAAATAAATGAAGTCCCATTAAAGTCAATGTGCCCGATTCCTTCCCAGTACCTAAGTAATGGACAGAAAATAGGCAGACTGCTGTTTTAGAAGCCTCTTAAGGAGGCACTAAAAAGCTTAATTTGTTTCAAGAGTACAGAGTATCTGGTGTAAGTGGGTTTTTTTGAAAGGACAGGTAGTTTTCACAAGAAGATCTATTTTTCTAATAAAAATATTTTATATTCCTTTTCTTAAGAATTAAACTCAATCCACCACAAACCCTAAACTTTTACTTCTAATCAGTTAAAGTCCAGTCACAGTGCAACTGATCCAGAAATTGTCTTTTGTGTCAGTTAGTATCAAGCAGCATTTCCTCTGCCAATGACAATGAAGTCAGTGCAAGGCGTGGGATAGACCCTAGAGGATAAGCTCTCTATCACTGATTTCTGAAGATGATGCTATCTGGTTGATGTCAAATGAGCCTTCATGCAGAAATCTGTCTACACAGAGACAAGGAGCCTTAAAGTTAGCACCTCTCATCAGAAAGTGAAGCTTAATATTGCTACAATCAGGAAGCTTAACAAGAAAGCAAGATTCAATATGTTTTAAGAATGGAAAATATTTTAACTTTTTCAAGTGAATGATTGTTCTGACATTTTCGAGTCTGAGTTTTTGTGTGAAACCTTTCATTGAGTTTATTTAATCAAAATAATTTTACATGCAAAAATACAGTGAAAAAAATGCCGTTCTTTTAAATTCAAATTTGTTTCAGGTTGGTACCTCCAGATCATGCTCAGATTTTATCCTAATAAATTTAGAAATCTGTGCCATCTCACAGGCCTAATATTCTGAAAGTGCAAAGGTTGTGATTTTTCTTTTTTTTTAATGCTAAAAATAAATTTTGGATTGCATCTCTGAATTAGTCACTAAAAGCTCTGCCTAAATTCTGTCATTTGTATTGAAATGTACTCTGTAAAACTCTGCATGTTTTTATTGACCTTGTTGCTAATTTCAATAAATAACTAAGAAAAAATTAAACAGCAAACCAACAAAAATCCCGCAAACTTCTTCTTCTTAAAAAAAAAAAGAAAGAAAGAATGTTTCTACTAAATTAGTAATTCATAGGAGATGTATATTTTTTATAAAACTTTTGTTTTCCTAGGTTATAAATGGGTATAATTAAATTTAAATCCAAACTATAAACAATAATTGGATCTGTAAACCTGCAATTTCCATTAAACTTTGATTCACATTTCCCTAAAACACTTTCACCATGATTTAAAGACTCATTTTATTTTCAGTTTCCACAAGTCTCCAGCAAATTTTTATCAACTAGCATAACAAAGAGCTCACAAAAATATGAATTAAAAATGTCTTAAGAGAAAAGTCTCACTTAGTGAAAGATCAGAAACTAAGCACCAGACACTTTTCACTGTCTAAAAGAAAACACTGAGATCCTGAATATTTCAACTGCTGTTTTCAGCAAGATTTCTCAGTTTTGAACGAGTTTTTTACTGAAGTAGTTGTAGTCCTATCCTGTGTTATATACAAAGAACAAACCGTATTGCATTTTCTCCTGAGCCTGCAGTATAAACAGAAACACAAAAATCAAGCTCAAAACCAATCACTACAAAATGCCATAAAATAGTTTATTGAAAATTAGGGGCAAGAAGTGGTAAAGTCATAAAAAGTGAAGTTTAGGGAAAGATTTGTCATTGTAAATGGCAGCAAAGACCTGCACCCTGGTATCACCCCCATCACCGCTGTGGAACCATTTGGCCACCACAGACAGCGAGGAAGAAGCTGGGCCAGAACAACTCCTGGATAACCCCAGGTGATTTGGGCCTTCTTGATTATATCTGAGTTAAGGTGAGTCAACTTTAATGTGATTTTAATTAATAAAAAGTGATTTCTAGCATTCTCTAAATCATATGGAGCAGGTTGGCATAGGTTTTCTTTCACAAGGGTTCCCTCTGTGAAGTATGTGTGCAACTGGTGTATGTGCATCACACTGACAGGACACTTGCTGCACACAGAGCCTCCAGCTGCACTGAGCACTTTGCAAAGCCCAGATGAAATGTCTCGGTGGGTATCTGCTCTATAATAATTGACCTGGATCAAACTTTGTCCACGAATTTCAGGATGTGTGGAAGATATCAGGTTTCAGTACTGTTTTTACTGTTCAGGCAAAATTTCGTTCATTTTTTTAATATGCTCTGAATATTATATTATATATAACAGTACAATCCTAGATATAAAATTGCCATTATCATCTTCTAAGATGTAGAAGAACAGAAAGGAAGCCATAACTGATAACTTGTGTCTAGCATGGTTTAAAATATAATTTATATTAATATATATATAAATATATATAATGATGAATGTATTATGTTGTTTAATAAGCTCTTTATATTTATTTATTTATTTACTATCTGTTTGATGTGCTTAAAATTGCTATTTTTTCAGCATTTATTTACATTTTATTTACATTTATCCCTTTTAAATTTTGAAAACTAATGGAATTAAATATATCCCACTCTGATTTAAACAAATGCCATGTTTATTCTCCTGTATTGCTCTCATTCAGTCTGGTGTAACTGAAGGTTAAGAATTAATGAAATCACCCCTAATGGAAATGCAGTATGAAATCAGTGTAAATGCCCCTGTTTATAAACATAAAAATAAGAGTACCCTTAATCCATTGTCACAACTTTTCTCCCACAGCAAAGAAAGAATAATCCTGTTTTTCGATATGATTTTAAGCAGAATTAAAAAAAAAAAAAAAGTCCTATGATTAAATCTTCTGAATTGGATGTAATTTTTTATTTAAATGAAACTGCCAAATTTAAATTATCTTTTTTCAAGTTGGTGTTATATTATAGAACTCAGCATCTTAATAAAGAGAAACCTTCCCCTTAAAATAGCATGGCTTGCAAACCTTATCTTAAACCATAAATTAATACAGTAATTTGGGTTACCAAAAATGTTAGCCATGCTTTAAGTCTTAACTTGTCATTCAATTACATGTTAATGAATGCCCTGTAAATTATAGTTTATCATTTAATGTTTACAATTTATTTTCTTGCCATTTTAAAGATCATATATTATTGAAATTACTGTTACTAAAGTAGCAAGGGAACATTAATGGTAATACATGGCCATCTTGATGTAAAACATTATGTAAATACGTATATCCCTTTCTTAAATTTTAAAATCAAGCAGTATTTCAGTTGAGCTTTAATCATGCAGTTCAGTTAATTATGTCCTTTATAGTGCTAATATTAGTTTGTACAATTTTACTCCACTTATGCTGGCTCCAATTTTACTCTTTAGTTCCATTAAGGTTTTTTTATTATTATTATTATTTTTACATGTATGAAAAAACTACTATTTACAAAAATGAAATAAAAGTGTTTGCAGTAACTGCAAAGAATATGCACTTTGTAGTTCTTTGTCACTGGGAAAACCCTAGCATTTTTAGTAATTTAAACAAATCCATCCAAAACCTGCACATCTAAATTAAGGATCAAAGTTAATTACATTGTTGCAGGCAACCTGATCTCCTCCACAGAAAAGCACAGAAGGGGTAGCCTCATAGTTAAGTGTTTGTGCCAATGAGCATAAATTTTTGTTAAAGAGTCTGATTAAGCTAACTAGAAATATCATATATGATTATTCTAATTCTTTGGTTTAATTCCAGGTCCAGTTCAAGATTCCTTATATTTAGGAATATAATTATACTTGAATATTCTAAAAATACATGTCTAGCAATAATCCATGGGATTGAAGAACAATTTTGTATAATGGTATGAAAGTCTCTATTTTCTCCCTCTTAAAATTTTAGGCAAAACTTCAGACTTAGACTTCTTCTTGAAAATACCAATTTGGTGCACTCTGTTTTATTTAGTAAGTGGATAATTTCAAAGAGTCATTATTTGATATAACGTATGTTATATACTTATAAAAAACTCTAAACTATTATTTAGCCTGTAAGCCTTTAAACACTTATATCAGCAAATATATTGATTTTTCAAACACCATAAAAATAGGTATATACTGGTATTGTAAATGCTACAATAGATTATTTTAACAGTTCAGTGGAAGCAATCTTGTGAATTGAGAGTATCTGACAAATTTATCAGATTACATACAATTTCTTTTGATTATTTTTGTGAGCAGTTGAAGATAAGACTGGAGTTTCGAATGTTCTTAGTAAAAATACTCTTAGCACTGAAATCACTCTAAGCAAGAGTTCCATTAGAACAGTAGAGAATCATTATGTTTTCCTGCTTAGCCTTATGCAGGGTGAAATCTCATGCTCTCTGTCCCTGCATCTTGCAGTGTTCAATGTTTCTTTTCCAGATAGTAAAGTTGAATCTATAAAGTCAAGATAGAGTTCAAGTTCAAGACATGTAAATATGTGTCACGGCTGTTTTGGATGCTATAGGGCCATGACCTTCCCAAAAGGCATCTCCAGGTGGAAACCTCTTGGTGCAGCCACCACACTTGTACACACACGAACATACACACCAGATAGCTGGCAAAACCAGTCTGACAATTAATTGATGCCATGATGATTTTTTGCCTTTTCTTTTAAACCCCTTTTATAGCTTTCAACAACTTCTGTATTCTTAGTGGTTTTTGCCTACATTCTTGAACTTGTTTGTTAAGCTAAGAGACTGAACATTTTAGAAGCTTCGTAGTTAAAGATCAGTGTGCCCCCAGACTCCAAAGTCCTCTCCAGAGCACATTCTGCAAACTAAGGTAGAACTATCCAGGGGAAGGCTCCTTGGGGAGTGGGGCTCATTTGACCCTCTCATTGGGGAATTTTTGATAGATATTCTAATTAGTGAGACCTATAATGTTACACCAGATCTTTTGTGGTGTGCATTGCAGCAGGCATTGAGAGGGATTCGACATGGACATAGTGCACCTAAGGATTCCTAAAATAAATACCAAGGTAAAATCCCGTTTTCCCTTCTAACCATGTTTGACTCTTGATTTTAAGACCAGGAAAAGGCATCAGAATGAGCAGGAAGGGTCTTTGCATGAGGTTCTACAGGGGAAATTTAATGCATCTACACTCATGCAAGATTCCAGAGAAGTAGGGGCAGAACAATGAGGGGTCTAGGGTTACATAGTGGAGTGGATAGAGCATCAGAGACCAATGATCTGAGGGCAAGGGGCAGTAAAAAGGCAAAGACAGGGTAAGGGAACCAACAGAGAAACTCTGAGGGTGTATAAGGTAATAAGGGGTGGAGCAGTCAACAGAGCCTACCAGGGAAGCAGAACTGGGGTACATTACCATAACAGAACAGAGCATTTCGGGGGAAGCTTTTCCAGTCATCATAAGCTGGAAAGGAACCTTGGACTTGTCCCACTATAGGACTCTTTTCATTCCTTGTCCAGCAGGCCCACCAGCCTCCACAAATATGTGTATTTATAAGGGTGCTATTCGTCTGTTCTTAGGTTACGGTCTATCATCTCTGCAGTAAACAGCTAGTGACCACTCAGTGGAGTTATCTTTGAGTATCATGGATTGTATGAACTATTCAACATCTTGTTTAAACACCTGACAATTAGAATATAAATCTTAAATTAAGAATATGCCTAAAAGTACATATCTGTTGTCATCTGAGATACCCTTGGATATGCATAATCATCACAAACCTGGAAGATATTGCACAGGGCTGACATGAGATCCACATCCTCCTGAAAAGGAGGTTTTCTGGGATACATGAGGCTACCTCAAAATTCAGAAGGTGTTGTGTTTAACTGACTGTAGCACACTTCTACAATATAGATAAATCAAAACCAGATATCTCAGTTCCAACATGAATCCCACTAAAAGTTTCTGACTGTGAACACATCAAATCTGTGACTAGACTTTAAGTAAATAGTTTGCTACATAGCTGGACTGACAGTAGAGTTGGTTTAAAAATAATATATGTCCTTTCTGTGTTTACATGTACATGTCCCAGTGCAAGTTCATATTTCTTTTTAGTCATTTTGAATGACTGAGACTGCAACTATTCTACCTGAAGGCTTAAACTTAATTAGCAATCCTAGACGTGCTAAAGTAAATCTTGGCTCCTCTACACAGTCCATACAAAAATTTCAAACCTTTATTACTTACTTTTACTGTGAAGAAAATAAGTAAAATTTATCCTGTTCACCATGTACCAAATAAAACCAGTTACAATAACAGATCTGTTTTGAAATTGTATATTTAGATATATATTTATTATACATATATATAAATAATATATATTTATATTATTTAGGTATCTCTACTTATCAAGAAATTAAGGTGCCAGTTCAGGACTCTGATCTTGTAAGAATGTTTTCATTCTTTTTAGATGAGGCCATAGAAATAAAAGCATACACTTGGACATAATTAACCTTCTAAAGCAGGGCTAGTAAACATAGAGAACACGTCTGGAGATTTCCCCTTTGAAAAGATTCTAGTTCAAAGTAGTATCATATTCAATATTTCTTGTATTCTCCTTTAGGAATGAAAGAAGTTAATGACTTTTTTTTCTTAGACACAAGTTTCTCCCAGAATTTGGCAGGATAGACCAAATACTATATTTTGAGCAAGGATATTTCAAAGATGAGTCTTCTGTGATATTTCTTTTTTTGGCATAAAATATTCCAAATATCAGTGAAGAAAACAGAAAAATTAATGACTGTTTCATTCCTAAGCTTCTCTCTTTGAAGTTATAAGAAAATATTGAAAACAACCCACATACTAATAAACCATTATTTTTGTTGCCCACTCTCACAACTCTGACGTGCTCAGTGGATAATGGCATCCATTTCAGGCAAAGGATAGGGAATTAGGAGAGAGCTGAAAGACCAGCACAGGCAAGATGAATCACCTTCTGGAGGGGTATCTCTGTCTTCATATCAGTAACAACTGGCTTAGATTCTTAATCATCAACCAGCTGAAATGCAGAGTCAGCTCTCAACATTTATCCTGATCAACCTAGGGTGAGATTGAGCTTTTAGTAGTAGTTATATCTAGTTACCATAGAAATATGGGCCTCCTTTTCCTAGAATTTCTCAGATTTGAAGATTGCATTAAATATTATAAGGGGAATGACTCTCAGAATCACAGAATGCTTTGGACTGAAAGGGCCTTTCAAAGAACATGCAGTCCAAAATCCCTAAAGTACACACATCTTCAACTAGACTGGGTAGAACAAAGCCCCACCCAACTTGACCCTGAATGTTCCCAGGGATGGGATATCTATCAGCTCTCTGGGCAACCTGTTCCAGTGTCTCACCACTCTCATCATAAAAAAATATTCTTTATATCTAGTCTGAATCTACCCTCTTTTAGTTTAAAGCCATTAACCCCTTGTTCTATCACTACAGGCCCTATGAAAATGTCGGTCCTCATCTTTCTCATAAACCTCCTGTAAGTGTTAAAAGGCTGTGATGAGGTGTCCCTGTTGAAGAACATTCTCTTCTGCAATTTCATATTGAGCATGAGAACAATAAATATCAATGCTTTTAATTTCAGTAGTCCAGCCTTCTGCATCATACAGGACATGTACTGTAACTTTGCTTGTGGAGAGAGACAAAATCTCTTAAATGTCTGACAATTACCTATTTTCTATCTGAGTAAGATTTTGAATGAAGAGTAACAATTGTCGCTGAAAGTATCTCTCTGTATTTGGAGAGTCTTTCAGAGATTAATAGCTTGTCACAAAAAGCTCACTCTGGTAACACTGATCTATAAAATCAGATGTTCCAACCTACAGGCACATTTCACGCTCAATATCAAATGGGCATCTGACAGGCCCATGAAACAATATGGAAAAAAACTATATTTTTACAGAATCTGTGAAGAATGAGAAATTAGTTATTGTAGTGGATTGACCTTGGCTGGACATCAGGTGTGTCCCCCCATGCTGCTCTGTCTGTCCCCTCCTCAGCCGGACATGGGAGAGAAAAGATAACAAAAAGTTCATGGGTCAAAATTAGGGCAGGGAAATATCATTCATCAGTCACCATCATGGGCAAAACAGCTTCAACTTGAAGAAAAATAGCTTCATTTATTTACAGTGAAATTAGAGTTAAATAATGATAAATAAAACCAAATCTTAAAAACACCTTTCTTCCACTCCTGCCTTCTGTCTGGCCTTAACTTCACTCCCAAATTCTCTCCCTCCTCCCCACCAGCAGTGGAAGGGGTTGGGGAATGGGGATTTTGGTCAGTTCATCACACATGGCCTCTACCATTCCTTTGTCCTGAGGGGAAGGACTGCTCACACTCTTGCCCTCCTCCAGCATGGGGTCACTTACACAGAAGACAGCCCTTTATGAACTTCTCCAATTTGAGGTCTTCCCGCAGGCTACAGTTCTTCATTAATTACTCCAGCATGGGCCACTCCCACAGGGTGCAGTCCTTCGGGAATGGGTTGCTCCAGTGTGGGTCTCCTGCTGAGACACAAGTCCTGTCAGCAAACATGATCCAGTTTGGGCTCCTCTTCCCACTGGTCCACAGGTCCTGCCAGCACAGGCTTCCCATCAGATCTCAGCCTTCTTCAGGCACCCACTTGCTTTGGCATGGGATCCTCCACAGGCTGCAAGAGGACATCCTGCCTCACCATGGTCTGCACTAGGGGCTGCAGGTGAATCTCTGCTGCAGCACCTGGATCACCTTCTCTGTCTCTCCTACTTCACTGACCTTGGTGTGTGAAGAGCTCTTCCTCTCACATGTTCTCACTCTTCTCTGCCTGCAATTTCTGTTGCACAGGTTTTTCTTTCCTTCTAAAATCTGGGGCCTGACCTTGGCCAGCAGCAGATTCATCTCAGAACTGGCTGGTGTTGGCTCTGTTGGACATAGAGGAAACTTCTAGCAACTTCTTAAAGAAGCCACCCCCATAGCCCCCTGCTACTAAAACCTTGCCACTCCAACTCAATACAGTTTTGGATGAATTTAAAGAAATTGTGATAACTGTAGTCAGTATGTCTTTAGGAATTTGCTCTAATCTAGACAGGCAGGCTCCTCCAGAAAGTACTACCTTTCTTTTATATATTTATCATAAGATAAGATGAATTGTCCCCTAAAATCTTTCAGTGTTGATTTCAGAGACAGCCCAAACAATTAATTTGGGTTAAGATATTTACATTCTAGAAGCCTAAAGTAATAATGAATTAATCTCACTCTATTTGACATGCTTGGAATGAGAATCAACATATTCATCAAGTACTATTACAAATTAAATTTTTATCTAACAAGGTCATTAACCTTAGTGCTATTGGTTTTTGCTTCTGAGGAAAACACCATTGACAAGTTTTAGAAAATGATACCAATATTTATGCTACTATTTAACTCTCCCCATTCCAAGTTATGCCAGTATGCATTTTTATGCAATAGCTGAATTGATTTGAATTTTTTCGTAATGCATAATCTGTTTTATCCAAAAGCTGATTGTGATACAGGTACACAAAGGTAAGCACAAAAAATTTTTTCAAGTTCTTAATTCAAAAAGAAGGCTTTTGTATTTATTACAAATACAAATTTCCTAGTGAACTAAGAATTTAAAGGTGGGAGTTGAACCACTGATTTCAACAAGGCCAGCATGTTTAACCAAGATGCCTTTAATAATTAAATCTAATGAATGAGAACAGATTTTCCTCCTGTAACTTTGGATTCCTGTAATTCTGACATAATGCTGTAGTATCTGAAAGGACCAAAACTACTGCTTGCTAACATGCTTTTGTCATTTGCATGGTGACAAGTTCCTCTGTGGTGTGAATACGTGTTGCTTTGCCATCAGCCATCAGGCCTGTCCTTTGACTGGAGCTGTGACTTTGTCATTACCTTCTGCAGAACATTTCTTAACGAAAAAAGTCAAAGAGTTTTCTGAAAACTTTTAATAGCCTTCATTGTAGAGATAACTGTTAGGAAGTGTTGTCACATACTTTCCATCTACTTTTAAAACACTGGCTTTCTAAATTACTTTTATTATTTGTGTGACTGCCAATGCTTTCTCCCAGGCCCATGTCATATCACATGTCATTGAACTTGGTTTATTATATAAATAAGGCATACTGCCTACTGCAGGGTACATCTTATACTTTTTCACTTTTCTATACACAGTATCCAGTACTTTTAATGATATCCTTAGAGAGCTAGTCAAAGAGGTTGTGGGTAGAAGTGTGCTAGTGACTGTAGGTTCAGCTGAAGCTCCGAAGGCATACAGGGTAGGATTTTTGGTATTTTGTTTGCTGGTCCTCCCTCAAAAACTCTCTCTTCAGAGTTATGAGGTGAGCGTCAAATTCTGCCTCACATTTGACAGACATGTAAAAAAGTCTCCCTTGGGCTGGAAAACAGAATAAAAAGAGCCAGAAGAAATGGTAATACAACAAATATTTTTGTAATCACTGATTCACCCTGATCATATCTGTAAGTCAGAATAAAAATAGAATAAAGGATTATAAAAAATAATTTATATTTAATACTTTATTCAATTCGATTAAGCTTGTTCCATGTAGGTAGTGGTACTGAAATTCCACAGAGTTCTGCTGCTTTTGTGTGCATAAATTTCTTCTTTTTATCTCTACTGGATCATGGCCACAGAGAAATAATTAAAAAACAAATAAAAATATTTGTATGTCTGTAGTGTGTGTATACAGGGGAGTCTGCTGAATTATGAACGTAGTGCTTTCTCAGAATATTTGATTACCATATGAAATACCTAATGGGACCTATGGCAAAAATTTATATGGCTTGACAACAGTCATTGTTTATGATTCTCAAGAAGAAACAATATATTTGAATCTAAACACAAAGACAAATCTAACAGCCTGCTTTTAAAGAATTTGAGGGAATACCTGTGCCTTAATACAAAGTTAAATATACAACCTCGGTATTGAAAAATGTGAATTTAGCACTTTATGGACATTAGCTTATCAAAAATCATAATCAAGTAACAACTTGTTTACATATAATCAGGTATTTGATTAGCTCAGATACACAGTGGATTTGATATACAAACCACTCTGCTTACACTGAGTCAATAGTGGTAGAATAAGCAACCATGACTAACATCCTTCAACAGGTTTATTATATCTACCAAAGTAATTTTGTTCTTCCTCAATCTGATTGTCTTCTGCTTTGAAAGTAAAAACATTATCACTGTGTAGTATCTGGAGTCCATTATATTTTAATTATGTTTTATAGAAGTGATGTTTCCCCTTAAAAATGTACTTGATAGATCACTATCTCTTATTTATTCTGAATTGATCATTGTGGGTTTGGCTTTTTTCCTTTTCAGACCCAACTAAATAATACCAGTAGAGTAAGTTGCTAAAAGAGGTGATGAAAAGAGACTCAATTTAACATTATGATCACATTATGTAATATTTACTGAAAGAAAATCTGCAGAAACATACTAAACAGCAAAGTCATTTGGACACTGCTGGAAAGAGGGTTCAAAAGGCTCTGGGCAAGCATTCAATCATGGTAGTGACAGAAAGTACAATATAGAATTTCTAGTTAGGCATTGCAAAAGATTGCCAAATGAAGTGGGAGGCATAATTTCTCCAAGTTTTCCTATGATTTCTTGAAGTCTCATAATAAAAATATCATTCAATCTAAGCTCTTGAATGGTCTCCATTGGCCCTGTATTTATAAAATTAAAATTGCACAATCATTTAAAATAACCACAAACAGAAACTTTATGGTATATCCCCCCTATGGAATAAAAGCTCATAAATAGGGGGAAAAAAAGAACAAGGTGACTACAAAACAAACACTCCTGAAAGGACCTAAGTTGATTAGCACTTCTAGCTAGGATAGAAGAGGTAGTTTTCAGTTGAATAAAACCTAGGTTAACAACACAACCTCCTGCAATCCTTAATGACAGCATCACTGGGTTTCCTGTACTCCTGTGATCTACTTTTTTGTTATAACAGACAGAGGCTTCAAAAACCTCCTTGAACCCAGTACTAATATTTAGATATTTCCAGCTGAGTACGTAGTCTGAAAGGTCTATAGTTTTGCCTGACTTTGATGGAACTTGCTGAGGCTTTTCTGGTCTGAACGGAAGTCTCCTGGATTCACACAGGTCTAGAAGGACAAGGTCTGCTACATGGTCTAAAACTTCATTGAAATTTGGGGGCTTTTCCACCAAATACCTACGTGATGCACAGCTTCTAAAATTAATAAATGAACTTGCCTTCCCTAGTATCTATGGCAGTGCTGAGACAATCTGTTTCCTTCTCCTTGCAGTAAGTTGAGAACAAAAACGAAAAGAAAACCAGAAGTGAAGTGGAACAGAGGGTTTTCTCCCTCTCACCAGTCACATTGTCAGACTCCCTTTCTATTGGTATATTCTCCAAGAAGAATATTCCAGATCCAGGTGGGAAATGGGAATTAGAGTTTTAAACCCTCATCCTAAGTGCCAAAAGGAACAATGGTTCACATTTCTTGGCAGTGAACCCTACCTTTAACCTACCTGGCAGAAAAATCGTAAATAAATGTACCACACAAGGAGAAAGTTCCAGCCTTTCTCTGGTGTTTTTATTCTCTTATACACAGATTTAGACAGACTCCTCTGAATGTTGCTTTTCTGCTCTGACCCTTCAGCAGCATTGATTCCATAACCAGAGAGCCCATAAAGGAAAAGGATTAGTATATTTGGATTTAAATGTTTAGTACATTTCCTGTATCACTCCAAAGCAGTCATAATACACTGAGAAAATGGAATAACAGCACAAAAAGGTAATTTTTAAGATACCTTAAGAATATTTTCCTTTATTTTGTATACTTATCTATGTACTCAAGTGTCACCACAAAGATTAGCTGCTCTCGAATTTGAAGAGGAATCATATGTGTAACTCCCTGCTGCAAGGGAGAGAGGCACCCGATTGTCAACCCAGTTGAATACCTGAAGGTTTGTTGTCTGCCTGGGTTCATTCCTTTCACTATTATACCCTATTTTTATTCCATACAAAAGATATGGACAAAGAAAAAGTGGACAGTATCAAATGACGTTCAGAGCTCTGGGGCAAGTAGTCAAGGGTCTGAGGGCTCAGGTGGTGTTTTTTTCATCCTGACATCAACAATAAAGGGTGTGAGAAGAGCATTTATAGGACAGGTCTGTCCATGAGATTTTGGGTTGTATCATCATCAGGGATTTAAACTAATATTGATGGGAAAGGGACAGAGTAATCAGCAGTTCTCTGAGGGAGTGACAGGCAGGGTCCCGAGAAAAGGTCATTGGTGATGTGACAAAAAGGGATTACAAAATCAACAAAATAGGTGGCACAAAATCTAGCTGGACAACAGTAACTAGTGGTGTACCCAGCGGCTAATAGTGGGTGAAATTCTGTTTAACATCCTCACTGAGATTGGGGCTGGAAGAGCAGAGTGTACCCTCAGCAAGTGTACTAATGACCCAAAACTGGAAGGAGCTGCTTATATACCAGAGGACTGTGCTGCCATCCAGAGGGTCCTCCTAAGGCTGGAGAAATTAGCAGACAGGAAGGAAGCTCATGAAAGTCACAAAGAAAAGTAAAAAAAATTCTTTACCTAGGAGAAAAACCACCATGAACCAATACATGCTGGAGGCCACCTACCTGGAAGAAAAACAACCCTGGGTGATCCTGGTAGGTACCAGGTGGAACATGAGCTACCAGTGTGTCTTTGCAGCACAGAAACCTAACGGTGTCCTGGGCTTCATTAGAAGTGTTGCCAGCAGCTCAAGGGGGGTGATCCTTCCCCTCCATTCACAGTGCTGAGGCCACACTTGGAGTAATGCATCTGATTCTGGGCTCCCCAGTATAAAACAGACATGGACACACTAGAGAGAATTCAATGAAAGGACACAAAGGTGATCAAGGGACAGAAACATCTCTCCTGTGAGGAAAGGCTGGGAGTATTGGGACTGTTCAGGTTGGAGAAGAGACAGCCCTCGGGGGATATCATCAATGTATAAACATCTGAAGGGACTGTGCAAAAAGGACAGAGCCTGGACCTTTCTGGGGGTATCCTGGGACAGGAAAAGAGGTAAAGGGAAAAAAATTAAATATTGGAGGTTCTCTCTGAACATCTTGAGACACTTTTTTTTTTAACTGTGAAGGCGACTGAACACTAGCATAGGTTGCTCAGAGGGGTTTTGAGGTCTCCATCCTTGAAGTTATTCAAAAACCACTCAGACAAGATCCTGGGAAACTGACCCCAGGTGATCCTTCTTGAGTAAGAAGCTGGTCCCTTCCAACCACAGCCATTTTGTGATTATGTGATTCTGTGATGTATGGAGCAGCTTTCTCTCCCAGTTTGTACAGAGAAACAAACACACATGAACCCTACCTTCTTTGTTCCATCCTTGTCCTAAAGTTTTTTATTCAACATAAGAAATGAACACAATAAATAAATCCCCTGTTCTCTCCCTCTTTCCCATTTTTTATGCATTAATAGCTTACATAGGAAGAAAAACTTTAGTTTTAATTTTAGATAAGACAAATTTGAATTTTAACTGCAATGTAAAATCAATAAGTTAATACATATTTGTATTTTAATGAAAAAAGATCTAGAGGTAAAGACTAGAGTTAAAGATTCTGATCAAAAAAAAATTATTAAACTACTCAGGTACTTTTTCTAATTATAGTTCCTTAGATATTCAAAACGGCAGGGAGAGGTTGAAGTTTTCCCTGTTTCTCCTGCAATATGGTGCATGCAATTAGTACCTTTTGAGAAAATGTCACTGTGCATTCTCGGCTTCAGATGCTCAGATAGTCTGCATGCAGATGGCAGATTAAGACCTTCATAAAGTTAATCATATGAAGGCGGAGGAAAAAAGTTCTCCTGGAGACTGAGTTGAATGTGTAAATATAGAAAAACATAATTTGCTGTGCATGAAATGGAAACCTTTTTGCTTTAAGGAAAACTCCCAGAAAAAGCTTAATATTTCAGTAAGTTTCTCACAAATTATCTACATTTTTTTAAAAAATGAAGGAAAGCACTTGAGGGTCATGACATTCACAGTTTTTCAACTTACTTTAGTGTCAATAACTTTTTGAATTCTTGCAAAATGTCACATAACGCACATAAAATCATGCTGCTGAGTCAATAGTCCTAATATTTATGGCTGTCAGGAAATTTCAGATTTAGTTGCCAGTTCCTTTACAACTACATGTACAGTTTATTATAAAATTGAAGGTATACATTACAAAAATTAATAGTGAAATGGGATTGTGAAAAGTACATGAAATATAAAATATTCTTAGATTTTGTATATTTAAAACTGGTTTCATATGGAGGCCAAATTTGATAATAAGATATTGGTATTTATCAGAGTAGAAATTTGTTACATGGAAATTGGGATAGAAACACTTTTGTTCATTTATGGATGCAATATATAAATTTTAAGAATTTCCTAAGTTAAAGCCAAACTTAGTACTGTCTGATAAGCCTAATTCTTGAAACATCACAAGTCCAGGAGGAATTAAGTAGTAACCCAAAACAATGATGTTTACTAAGGTATATGAATTTAGCTACATAATATTGATGAATATACAGAAATGTGCATTCACAACTTTTTACAGACCAGTTTTAACACCTAACCTTGTCAGAAAAATTATGTTAAATACAGTCTTAGAGTTACAAGAATTATCCATATTTGTACTTCGTTTTCTTCTGTATAGTTTATCCATTAAAACTGTTTAGATAGACCATGAACATTTAATCAAATATAGCATATTGTTTTCTCCTTTGAATAAATATCAAAATTAGGAAAAAAGGTAAACCCAGTGGTCTTTTATGCTGAGCACTGTAATTTAATAGTAAGACAAATTAGTGTAAACAGCCACATCATCAGACATTCTATATTGATGTAGATTCCTTTTAATATCCTCTCACACGACTATCAGTGTTAATCCATGCAGCTTTTCTGCTTTCACCACCACTACTATTGCATCAACATGTCACCTAAATAACTGCAATTAAGCATTCTCTGTAGCTGCTGATTACAGGATGCTGATGAACGTTCCCAGTGGATTTAGCAGACTCTTTCATAGCAACGACAATAATCATCTCATATTATAATGTCTGTGCTTCTGAAGACATCTTAAATAATCTAAAATTTTAATTGTACAGACTGCTGATTAATGCAGCCTAAAGTTCAACAGGAGCTTAATCAAAAAGGTTCAAGTATCACATCACTGACATCTATTAAGCAATATGGTAATATACATCCTAGGAAATAAATACTTAATCTGCTTGGTCTTTCAACCAAAGTAAACTTTTTTACAAAGGTCCATTGCCCTCTTGAAAAAAGCACTGGAACTTCTTATGTCATTTTCTACTGCAAGGAAAGAAACCTTTTTATTTCTTTTTTTGTTCTTCAGTTTGTTGAGTTCCTTGTCATTTTGCATTGAGAATAATGACACTCAAAATGTTAAAATGCAGAATTTTGATGTCTCAAATAAAACTTTTATTATCTTTATGGTTTTGAAAACTAATGGATCATATTTTTTTAACTGAAGCCAGGTGAATTCAATTGTGCAGTACTCACCTCGACCAGTGTACTGTCTGTGATGATCTCTAAACTACTTACAAACTGTATTGATTACATTATATTTCCTTCCTTTTATTCCTGCATAGAATAAGTGCTCCATGCAAGGAATGGGCATCTCTTTGGTTTATCCTATCACAGATGTTTTCAGAGGCTACATTCCTTTGAATATGTGCACATCTGCAGAAGGAAATGTTTTAATTTTGTTTCCTAATTGTGGTCCGTGTTCAACATAGTCAAATCTTTCGTTAAAACACATGCAAAAATGCAATCTATGACAGCTTGCTCTAAAATCAGTAAGGGACATATTAACATGAGGTTCATATGTCAGGATAGACTAGTGCAGACCCTGTGCTGCTAATTTCTGACAACTTTTAGAAACATGTAATCATTTCCACCTTTCACTTCAAGTGCTGCAGAACATAACATATCTCAGCACAACTACCTTCCACATGATCTGCCTCCTGGTTCTCATTAGTTATTTTAGAGATGTATACAGCATTATTTTGTTGGCCTATTTTTTAAAAAAAATACAATTTTACTCCTTTCGTGTTTGGATCAAAAGTATATTTCTCCGTCTACCTCATCTGTTGCTCAGAATGCCCATCTTTTTCCATATAGGAAAGAAAAATATTCTTGAGGCAAAATATTTATGCAAGCTTTCCAGAAATTGTCCTGGATTAATAAGGTATAATTCCATTTGAATCAATGCAACTTTGCTAAGGCTGTGAGTGTCTGTGTTGAGATATATTCTCTGAGTACTCCCTTTGAATACTGCTTCTTGGAGACTACAAAAAAGTAAATATGTAAGACCCACATTCACATAAAATACACAGCTTTGTTGGCTTGTATCTGCTGTGCTGTGAAAGACAGCAATTTTCTTCATTGCATTTTCTTGATATAGCATCAAAAAGACCATTTATAGCTTCTTAAAAGCTTTTTCCAAGAAAAATATTTCTAAAACAGCACAATAAGCCACTTAGATGCACGTGTAAATATAGATACACATATGCATATACATATACATACAGTGTGTGTGCACACATGTATTTCTATATATTCTGTGAGAGACTGAAATGTAAAAGGTTCATGACTCAAGCAATCAGCCATTTGCAAAAGCAGCAAGTGTTTTTCTCAGGCCAGGTTATCTCCCTCCCAGCCAAAGGGGAGGAGGAGAGTTTTTGGGGATGTGGTGTTGAAATTTCTGATCTGCGCAAGAACAGCCCACGTGCAGGAGGGGTGAGCACCTGTCACTGGAGGATGACCAAGGCAAATTGACCTTTATCTACCACCAAGCTGGGTTTTGAGTCTGATAAGGGAACAGGCTGATAAGAAGCAGATCATATTTTTTATCATGCCAATATCCTCCCTCGTGATGAGTCTCCACCCCCACCCCTGGGGGAGGAATGGAGACAGGCCTTAAAGTATCCATCCCTTCTGATAAGGCATAACTGGCTCAACTACACTAGCATAAGAAAGGGGAATCATCTCTTAGACAGGGTCATGAACCACCAAAGACTTCTGAACCTCCTGTGGTGGTTGATTAGCTTGTCCACTGCTTAATTTTATAGTGAGCTTGCCTCTTTATGTCTTGGAATATCTTAAACCATTTACAAACAGCCTAAATATTCCTCGACCATGCAGCTCCACTTTAAGCCAGTGTTAGTTGACAGCTACTCACCAGAAGCAGAAGTTGAGAAGAGAAATATAGCTCAAACCTCCTTTATGATGTTAAGTCATTTATTCCTTCTGTCCCGGGGGTGGACAGAGCACCTACCATGGACGAGGGTCGGCCGGGGTAAGAGCACAAGGCTTTCTGTCCCCTTGGTTTTGTCACAGACAGGAGGGAAAGGGGATACCAGGGGGAGCTGGGATAAACAACCAACCAGATCAGAGCCCGGGCGGCTTGAACCTAAGGCAGACCCGACTCAGTCACATGGCAGGGACCTGGCCAGGGGGGCCCAGAGGGGTCCACCACAACACCAGCTCATTTCTGAGGTCTTCTACCAGAGGACTTTGCATGATCCACAGTGTTGCATGAGAGAGTGTAGAATTCCCCCCAGGTCAGATATGTGGACATTCCTCCCTGAATCTGAGGGTGTATTCTCTGCTGAACCTTTTTCTTTCATGGGCTTCCTCCACCCTCAATGGATCAAAACTGTGACCATCACATCAAACAACAGACATCAAAACTGCAGCAATCAAGTCTTATCTCTGGATCCACAGGCAACAATACCTTTACTCTCCACTATCTACTCTTATATCTTATTTTTCTTTCTTTTCCTTATATATTTTCTTAACGGGTATTATTATACTTTTATTTTACTATATTGTTATAGATAATGACCAAAATGGCTATAGGGCTCCTTTCCATTGCAACCAAATTGCCATAAAATAAACCCACTATACATATAGATATATAAACACCAGTCATTCAGTGTTGCTTCATTCACTCTAATCCACGCCAAGGGATCTATTAACAAGAACCTCAGTTGGCCCCCTTCTGTGGTGGGTCATAACATTTGTGTGATTATTTGTCAGGTGAACTAACAGCTCATGATCAGGTATTTAAAAGTACAGGAGTAGAAATGAAGCAACTTCTATGCTTGAGTCATTCACAGGATCTGGCTTTAATGGTGTTTCCATTGTGTCTTTATCATACTTTCCTATCCAATTCAAAATGCATTAGCAAAAGGACAATATTATTTCAACACGGGAGCAAAAATCCAGCTTATAAACACAGTATTTAAATCTTGTGCTGATAAGAGTTTTTGAGGATAGATCGAAGGAGTTAGGAATATTAATGGATTCTATCCTAAAGCAAGAAATACTACTGATTCTTTAAATCGAGGTTTTTTCAGATGTGTTCTCCTGTTTTCTACATTACGTTTGCTCCTCAGTCTTGAGGTGCTCTGGCCTTCTCTAACTGTTGCCATTGAAAGCTTTTTTGAGAGATTCTGTTGACCTTTAAGTTCCAGGAAGCAGTTAAGTTTACCTATGATAGCATATCCATATGAATAGTCTGGGAAAAAAAAAAAAAACAGGTCATTTTTGCCCTTTAATTTCCCATAATAGAAGAGAAAAGAGTAAGGGTGGAAGGAAATCAATCGTAACTTATCCCTTGACGAATATCAGCAAACACTGTGTCACAAAACCAATGTGAAGAAATGGAGTATGGATTTTCTGCTGACATTTGTAAAGTGTTTGTGTCAAAGTATTTTTCTAATATAGCAAAGGTTACAGTTTAACAAATTAAAGCACATGTTCCCTTTGAACTGACATGCTGGTCATTTGGGTTAATTTAAATGGCTTGTGTTTTTCTAATAAAGTCTCAACCTAACCTACTGTGATTATGGCCAGTCTTTGCATTAATCTGCCATAAGTAATTGCTTTTTCATCAAAATGAGCTGAATGACAACAGTGTAATAGTCCATGACTTTATCTAATACAATTTGGAGGAAAAACTATATGCCATTTAAAAATGTGCCCAGAAGTGAATTTGCATTGCAAAACTCTAGGCAATAATTTAGGTTTAATATCTCTAATTTCTGTGGTCTAAAGTGCTCTTTGATATTACAGGAATTCTTGAATGAAATAGCTATTTTCATTTGAGTTAGAGCTTCTGTTGCCAAATTTCCTATGAAAGACAAAGCCTTTATTTCCCCAATCTCCATGACTGAATTAGCTTTAAATTAGTTTATTTACATATATATATTATATATATATATTTAGCACTTTTGAATTATAGTGTGACAAATTATAAGGAAGACATCATAAATGCGAAGTTGTAATTGGATTGTCATATATTATATCAGGAATGATCATCATAAGAAATTAATTTAACTTTTACTAAGAACTGAATACCAAATACAATTTTGCAAGTCTTTTCTGTGTTCTACTCAAATAATTTTTTAATTCACATATGTATGTGTCTTCATAAAATTATTCATAAATGTAATATCATTATAAGAATATGTTCTATAATGTTTCATGTGTGGTTCATGAAAATATTTTGTTTTCCTAGAAGACTGTTCAGAACTAGTGCTAATGCATTTCTTTGTAGGAAAAAACCCCAAACCCAAACATCTTATTTTTGTGTACTAAATAACAAACATCACTTTAGAAGAAGCATGTTTTCAAATCAAATGTGTATATTTTCCAAACCATCATTTTCCAAATGTTTGTGATATTTTGGATGTCAAAGACATAGAGTGGATTCTTCTTTCTTTAAGTCTGAAGATTTCAGTGAGATGATAAAAGAATGAAATTTAGTATTATGGTGTGGTCTAACTGGTCCCGAACAAGAATGGTTTCACTCACAGTATGTGATTACTCTAATGCCCACAATTTTAAGTGACCATCTTTAAATTATTTACAGTTTTACAGATGACTGAAATGGTTTTTAGTTTTCCACTGTCATTTGTGTCTGGATAAAAATAATGAAATATGATTTTCCCAAGATTTCAGCATTTAACTAAAACCTTCACAGGTTTTGCCTAACTGCACATACATGCACATAAAGAGTACTTTGAATGATGTAGGAAAGGCCTCTTAAGAAAATGACCAGTGTTGAAGAGCATAAATATAATCTATCTACTTCTGTGGTATAGTTCTCCTATAAAGTGAGGTGGGACCATGTGTTGCCGGGATTCCTTCCTAGATAAAGAGCACAGCAGAAACCTGCTTCATTCCATGTATAAATTACATCATCAACACTTGTGCAAAGTGTCTATGGATAATATAACAAATGGAATACCTTTTCAAGGAATAGTTTTCATATTTTCTTCTGCTGAATGTAATAGTAAGAATCCACCACTATGATAAATATTATAGACCTCACAATACCCCAAAATACCAAGAACTTGCAAAGAATCAACCTACTGCATAATAATAATCAATTACTTAACAGTATGTGCTAATTTGAACTTGTAGGTGGCCTTGACACAATTCTTGTTTAGGAGCAATAAATTTTAGACATGGTTGTGTCATGTCCTTGGGCTTATAAGAAAAGGTGAAAACTCTGAGATTGGATTCACTTACATTTAATTGTGATTAACCAGTGTTTTATTTTTAATAAAACAATTTAATCCATCTTTAAAATGTAGCATGATTTTCTTTCCAAATCAATGGATCTTGGTCACAGCACCAAGCCTCACAGAATTCAAGAAGTGCCCGGACAATGCTTTGAAGCCCACAGTGGGATTCCTGGCACAGTTCTGTGCAGGGCCTGGAGTTAAGCTTTGATGACCCTTGAGGGTGCCTTCTTAGGATATTCTATGATTCCATACTGCAGGCAGAATGTTATAACAAATAAGAAAGTAAAATGCTACAAAATGCAAGTAAGAACCAGACTGTTCAAGTGTCAGCTAACACACAGATACTTTGTAGACTTTCTTCATGTAAACTGCTCAGATATAATGTCATTTACATTTTATTTACCTATAAAATGTGAATATTCAGCTTCTTTGAATATCAAACTTGAGTTCTCATAAAGTGAAGGTGACACTCTGTACTTTGTTTAATTCCTTCAATTCTGTAATGACAGGTTCAATTTATTTTTCCATGTAGCTCTGAAGGAATGACTTTATGAGATAGAGAGAATTTTCAACTAACTTTTTCATTGCAGAAATACAGTTTTGCCAGAATACTTTTACTCACAAACTTCAGCAACAGCAAGTTTTCTTCTTTAGACTTGTTTAGTTCAGGAGAGACTTCTGACTTATTCTTGAAATAAGGGACTAAGGGAATAAGCAGGGCATGAGTATGGCATGTAGAATAATGAAATGTAACCTTTTCATCAGGTAAAATGACCAGAAATATAATCTCACACAGCTTCCTATCCTCTTGACCATGGGTTTTGGCCTTGCAGGAACATAATTTTTAGTGACAGGGCTTTTAACACTATGAAAGCAAACCAGCAAAATGCTCCAGAAACCCTTAAAATTCAGTTTGGTTTTGAAAAGGAATTCAGAAATTTTGCAGACAGGGACAAAAATTACCTTTCTGCCTTTTTCCTGTCCTCTAGACTGCTAGGGTTATTTCCTTATTACCCTTTTTATTTCACGCCAGTCCTTTCAAATCTTCCATGTTTCTGCAGTCTTTGTCGTGTTCCCGTCTACAAACTGTGAATTAATCTTAAAAGAAACAACTGTGGTACTGCAGGGTGGTCCTGGATCAATGCACATGGTGGATATCAGACACTAATAAACTTGTACGTGATGGCAATGCTAACATGCAGCACACTGCTAACTCATTTCATCAACACAGTTCCCAGAAAGAAACTAATAAAGCATAAAGGACATCTGCTTGTGGGAACCTAGAAAAGAAGCAGACTCAAAATTACCTCTTTTCTAAGCCAGTTAAAGAATTAACATGAGAATTTCAAGTTACTTAGAAAAGGCAGAAAGCTGACAATGACAATATGCTACAAAAAAAAAAAAAAAAAGTGGAAATGAATCTACATAAGCCCCTAACTTCTGCCTGTGGCCTGTCTGAGCAAACTAAGCTTCGAACTAGAAAAATATGGGAAAGCACTTCACCAGCATCAGAATTCCTCCCACTCTGTTGTGTCTAGCAGCTTCACTTCTTCTCAGACAGCTGAACGACTGAACAGTAAAATGTCCCTAGGGTTGATGATCTTGAGGGAGGAATTGGTAAGATGTGTTTTCTGAGCTGATATAAACAGGAAGAATTCCAAAAAGTTCAGAAATGTGCCTTCAGTCCTAGGGGTTGATTCAGGACAATAACTGAGGAAAGATACAATTTTACTTCATTTCTAGGACATACCAAGGTATGGCCATACTTAAAAGGATGGATGCTTCTATCCATGGAGCATATGTATGAGTAAAATAAAGTAGCATTCCAGTGAAAATTAAAATATTGAACATTAATATTCATCTGGCAATAGAAGAAGGAAAAATCTAAGACCCACAAAAGAGTTTGTACCCATTTCTCTGCATATGTTCAAATGTTAGGTGGAAGCCTTGCCTTTCTCTATCAATTAAAACATTTTCCAAGAAATTTCCAAAAGCAAAGTTTGCTCTAGAATATAATCAAGAAAAGTTATTAATCCAAAATTTGTCTTCAAAACAGGTGTTTGAAGAACTGTTTAATATTTCTGTAAAAGCATCATTTAAAAGATGCATTGAGTTAGGTACCTACAGAAATAGACAGTTCTTGCTCAGAGGACTTATGCATGTATACAGAACAAACAGATCAAAAGAAAATGTCATTTCCAATACAGAATTTGTAACTGGTTTCCTTGATTTACTAGTTTTGATGCTGAACAAAGCATGCTGCCAATTGACTTGAACTCCTCTCTTTCCATTTCATACATATAAATAAGATTTGAATTATTTATTTTAGATATAATTTACTTCTGGTTGCGGAGGGGAGCTATCACATCTCATACTCTAGACTTTTGAAACTTAAGAAGTCACACGGGACTGCTTTTAATGAACGGCTTCTAGTGAAAGTCCTCTTATACAGCTGTGATGTCCTTCTATAAAAAAAAAAAAAAAAAACATTAAATATCTGGTTCACCTACATCAGATAAGACTGTCCTTTCTGTCCTGAAGAATTCCCTTTTCATGTCCTTACCTGACCTGTCACAGCTTTTGACATAATCAGAATTTTAATGCACTTTAACCCTAAGTCACAGTCACTTGCTCCTATAAAAAGCATAAGTCTGTAAAATTGGATTAGCACCATGAAGTGCAACATATAATTTTAAAACAGTATAAAATAGGGTTGTAGACCAGCATTTAGGAAGTTCTGATTCCAATAAGACTTGACAGTGAAAGAAAAAGGAAGAAAAACAAAGTGTTTGATTTCAGAGCAATAGTCTCATTAATACTTAAGCTCTGGACTGTGATTATAAAGCATTTAAATTTTTTCTGTGATAGATATTTGATGCTTAAATAAGAAAGTAGGTTTTGTAATAAAATAAAAGTGGTTTGAAAAGGGGGTGGGAAGTTCATAACATTAATAGATGTAGAGCACTTAAAAAATGGAAATAAAATAGAAGTATTCAAAATTATTTCAAGGAATGCCATGTGGATTCACATGTAAAAAAAGCATTGAATTCTATCTTCAAAAACATAAGTCTTTTTCCTTAGAAACATATCATAATTTAATCACAGGAAAATGCTACCTCACAGAACAGTATAAAACAAAATAGAACAGATTTGTCCATTCTTATCTCAATAACCATTTCCTAGAATAAAAATAGGCTCATTACTTCTGCCACTGTTTGGAACTGTTTGTATATCTAATAGTTGATCACAGAGTTTCAAAGATACAGAATCAAAACTACTATTACACTTAAACTATTTTTCCCTTCATATGCAGAGAAATCTTAAATGAAAATATACCAATGGTCTTATCTCAGGAGACAAATAAATATAAGTCATGAATCACCCTAGGTTTCTTCTAAAGCCTGTGATGAGAAATTACACCTTTAGAGAACAGTTATTCTTAGATACATATTTTTGGAGGAGTTGAAACAGTCCCTCCAGAGGTCTACTTTTCCCTAGATAAAGGTAATGAGTCCACACTTAGGTAACGAGACACTTAAGCAGACTAGGAAGAAAAGATTTCTTGGAAAACTATATATGTTCCTCTTGAGGAAAGCTCTCACAGTTAAAATCAGTGACAATAATGCAGGGCAGGTGATGTAGGTAATAAGTCTCAATGAACCCTGGCTTGTTCATTGTCTGCTTCAATTACAGTTTTCAACAAAGAAGCTCTTCAGAGGTTTCATCTTTGTCAAATAGTCAAATTCCACTAACTGTGTTGCCTCTGAAAAAAAATTGGACTTCTTCACTTGTTCTTTAAGTAGCTGGGAATACTTGTCCAAAGAATAATCTGTATTCTTATCTTTTTCTCTGCTTACTATTTTATAATCTTTAGAATCATAATGACATGAAAATATGGTAAAGAATGGCCAGTGAAGTATTACTCTGTCATATTCAATTTGCTTATATGTTCATAATTCACCAATCAACTATGAAGACGTTCTGAAGAAAATTAACCTCAATTTCTGGGTTAACAGCAGCAGCACTTATTTGCAACTTTCACTAATGTCAGATAGGTGTAAGCCAATAGTAAATAATAAGTCACTGTATGTTATGGTCCAGCCTTCAAATATACAGACATAGTTTGAACAGTCTTAGCAGGACTGCATGAAGGGCTGTAGCCTTACCATTAAACACAGTCTCCTTCAGCATTGTCAAACTGCTATACTCAAGGCAAAGCAGTAAGAATTTCTTATGCCTTTCATATATGACATACCTAGAATATTTGGATCACAAATATTCTTTGAAGCAGCTTGAGCATGCTTACTGCACCATAAAGCAAGTGGTGTTTTGTCTGACTCAACACTGGATTGCAAAATGCATTGCTACATAAATAATTTCTGTATCCTTTGCCACTATCATAGCTGCGCTGCTTCCCAATCATGCTGTACTCACTGCATCTACATCTCATCTATAATGTACTTAGGATGGATTCAGCTGTAGATTGAAAGATTTGCACAGTTTTCAACTTGTGCAAAATGCCCTGCTTTTATGTTCACTTGTTCCACGTGAAAAGCCTAGGTGTGCCTTCTCTACAGGCAAAGATTCACTACAGTCCCCTGTCAATCCAAGAACTGATCTGCCTCTCAGACAAATAAAGTTTTCCTCTGCTTTCACTTCTTTACTGCACAGGGCCTCCAGAAGTTAGGGAATATTTTAAGAGCATCTAAAGTTGTAGTCACCTCTGCAAAACAAGAGAGTGCCATTAAATTATGATCCTGAACCCAACAGCACATGCTAAGGACAATGCTGTTTTCCCTCTAGAAACCAGATATTCCAGGTACTATATATGACATCTACCTTGGACTATGTCTGTATGTATGTCAACTCTGGGTCCAGAGTTATCTCTGAGTAGCCCAGGCTGTGACAACCATTTTATGAACTCACATCTGTATGTAATCCTTCTGCAAACCAAGTACTATCCAGGCTTGGAAGAATGAAAAAATTCTTTACTGTGAGGAGGATGAGGCACTGAAATATGTCGCCCAGAGAATCTGTGCATGCCCCATCCCTGGAGGTGTTCAAGGTGAGGCTGGAATGGAGCTCTGAGAAATCTGACGCAGTGGCCGATGGCAGAAGAGCCGGCAGTGGTAACGCGCAGCGATCCACAGCAGAGGGGTTGGAACTCAAGGATCTTTAAGGTCCTTTTCAGTCCAAATTAGTCTATGGTTCCATGAGTCTATTATCACAGATTCACAAGAAGAAGAAGCAAAGTTTCCAGCTGCACTCTGTCTAAGAAAAGCATTATGGTCCTCCGAGGACTGGTAGTAGGGTGAGGCCATGAAGATTTTTTGTCTTCTCTTTCATACCCCTTTTTTACAACTTCTGTATTAGTGCTTTTTGCCTACATTCTTGGACTTGTTTGTTCAGCTAGGAGACTGAACATTTTGGAAGCTTCATAGGTAGGGGTTAGTGTGCCTCAGACCCCAAGGTCCTCTCCAGAATACATTCTATAAACTAAGATAGAACCATCAATGGGAAGGCTCCTTGGGGAGGGGAGGACTAATGCAAGCTTCTCATTGGGGAATTTTTGATAGATATGCTAATTAGTAAAACCTATAATGATATACCAGATCTTTTTGGGAGGTGCATTATATGGTGTGCATTTCAGTGCATTTGACCTGGACGTGGGGCACCTAAGGATCCTTAAAATAAATACCAGAGTAAAATCCCTTTTCCCTTCTAACCATGTTTGACTCTTGATTTTAAGACCAAAAAAAAGGCATCAAGGGAACAGATCAGTTTACACCATGGGAGGACCTCTAAACCAGTCTTACAGTTGTTGTTTGATGTGTCTTACATGATTGCAGCCAACCAAATCGTTATTCTGACGTCAGTGCCCCCTGCAGCCTTTCATGTCCTTAATCTCAGTAGTACCTCACAGCTCCAAAAACTACGGTTTTTCTTTTTATAAAAAAATGGTAACAGAATTTTCCGATACTTATGTTTCTATTGCACAGAAAAATCTCTTTGTTGGTTTGAATAATGGCAGAGTTTGCAAACTAATTCAATAACTCCAAATCCACTGTGCTTCAAACAAGTGCTGCCTGTAGCCACTAATTTGTTTATGTGCAATTTTGCAACGTGCTTTCAGAAAGAACAACTATCTTCAGGCACCAATCCAGATATAATCATTACTTTATTTTTATTATTATTTTTAATTTAGTCTGGAGAGCTAAAGTATAAAGGTTGCCAACAACAATCACTGGATTTGACCATATAGAAGTAAATTACTAAATATAATGAGATGTGGATTTTATTAGCATTTACCATTAAAAAAAAAAGAAAATGGACATCAGCCAGTGCTCTTAAGCCAGACTTATTAACACTCAGAAATGCTGTCACAGCTCATGTGTACATGGGACATTAGTCATGCATTTTGTTAATGTAACATAATATGGAACATAATTTATCAGGACATCAAAATAATAGCTTTTACTGCATTTGCCCATCTATGTGAGGATATGCACAATAGACTCTGAAGCCATACATGGACTCTATTAGAGCTAATTGAAACTAGATGATACAATTAACGTAGTTCTTAGTAAAAAACATTAACACTTAATGTAAAATTCTAATCACAATAAAAGTGAGTAACATTGGAAGGAAATGCAGAGTATAACATTCTTTTTAATTTATCGAAAAATAAAACTGAAAAAACAATAAGGGAAATAAAAAAGGAAAATCAAAAATATCAAGAGTCAACTAGACCATATACTACCTCTAGCTTTGCTCACTCCATTCTTATTTTTCACGGGAATGTGACATTTCAGTCACTTCCAGAAATTATGAGTACTCTAATTCCTGAAATTTAGATGCAACACAAGAAAACGAAACAGGTTGTGGTGGTATGAATGAGTGGCAAAGATAATCCATTCACCTATACACTGTGTTGTTATAAAAATAGAAGTTTAAACATTCTCTTTAGAAAAGTATCCCAATAATATAATGAAACTGTCTTAACTTTTCTGTAGATTATTACCAATTTTTAATGCAAACAATGGTCAAAATTTCCAAGACTGTAATTTCTGACTTTTCCCAGAAAATTGAAAAAAACCTCTTGTTAACTTTTTATTTGTCAGCTGATTTACCTTTTTTTTATATTTTATTTCTTTAATTTTCTTTTTACACATGCAAAGAAGAGCAACAAAAAAAACTATATCCAAGCTATTTGGAAAATGACAGTATGTCATAGGACTGTTTGCAGATAAAGGTCTTCAAAAATGTAAATCTCCATAAAGACTTGAGACTGTGTGGAGTAGCACAGATGAAACCAACATCACAAGCACTTTATAGAGCCTAAATATATGGTGATAAATAAACACCAACAGATTTGGGATTGATTAGCAGGAAATAATAAAAATATTTTTAAATTTTTAATGTTACAGTTTGTGATGGTTTCTGGAGTGTAGCTTTGGATAATGAAATCATCTGACTTACTGCAGAACAACAAAACAACACACAGCAGAATCTATACTGAGAAATTTAAACAAAAAAAGTAAAAGCTCTATTTTCATTTCTTTCCAGGATTCTAAAAGTCTTCATAAAATTTGAACACTTAGGTGGATCTTGTCCTGTCCTCTCACAAGAATGAGAAAAGTAAAATTTACCTATTTTAAGAGTATTTTGTTAAAGTTTTTCTCTGCTATAGGAAAGATAGGGAGAGAGTTGAATTGAATTGCCAAGTTGAATAGTTGATAATGTTTGGGAGGGAGAGAGGAGAAGTGGGAGACATGTCTTAAAGACCTAATTTGCTGATCCTTCTGGGACTGCACAGGGTAAGGAAGGGGAATTAGCAGCTGCTGCTCAGTGAATGCCCTAAGTATTTCCTTGCTCCTCTCGACAGAATGATCTGCAAAGCTTTTCAAAGGAAATGTAGGTATTAAAGCTGTGACAGCCCCAGGCAACCTCCTACATAGTCTGCATCTAGGTCATTAAAAAAAGTTTTGGGGAGGGGGTGGAAGCCATGAAGAAATAAAATGGAAAAATAAAGGAACATTGGCACTTTCAGGTACTACTGTAAATTATTCCTGAGCTTTATTTGCATAACTACTTTCACTGGAAGCTGGTATAGAATAACTAAAAAAAGCACTTAAAATGAGATTTTGGTTGTCTGGCAGGCTGCATTTTGCGTTTCTCTCAGGTTTATGCTTTAAGGTTCCTGAAATCCTTTGCAAAGTCTGCGTGTATGCACTACTGCATTCAGTTCGACCCTTTCTCACTGGCTGGCTTACTTATAAGCTTTGGCTTATAAGGAGGACCAAGAAGATTTGGAAGACTTTTCTGTGCAAAAGAGACAGAAACATGTCTTAGTCCTGTTTTAACTCTGATAAAGACCTCCCCAGAGACACTTAAAATGGTCAGATGGAGCAACCAAAAAGCTCCCATTTCCATTTCTAATTAAGCTGAAATACCTGCTGCCCTTCCCTTTTCTCCCTGAAATGAAAAATTGGCTGAAATGGGAAGAGCTGAAAGAGATTTCTGTGCCTTTTCTCTGTGTGATGGGAAAACATGTCTCCATGTTGCTTGCTTTACACAGAAATCTTTGCTTTCTGTTGTACAAGTGCCCTCTTAATGCACAACGCCTACAGAGACAAGCTTCAGTGTGACACACTGGTTTCCCCTCAGCAGGTGAGGCCAAAGGAATTGGGATGTAATCCTCTTCTTTACACCCTTCTGTCAAGAACAGACCTACAGCTGTAGTGGCAGTTCCCACTTGGACTTAATGCTTTTTAAGTGAATATCTCTTCCCAAGTCATGAATGGCTACTGCACATTACTCTGAGTTTTGAGGTCCATCATCCTAAGGGAAATGCTGAAATGCATCAGATGGACAAGGGATTTAACTTCTCTTCTTACAAATCTGAAAGAAAGATGAGGAAAAAATATGGAAATAGCTGCAAATAAAAGAGGAATTACGTATTACAAGTGCACTTGCTGGGAAAAATTCATAAGGATTTTATTGAAAGCAGATGTTTCAGCTTGGAACATTAAGTCTGTTTTTGAAAGAAGCAGGAGAAAAAGCATGTAAAATCAATTTACATTTTCAGAAGACAAACCAAACATTTATAATCACTGCATCATTCATAATTAAGTCAGATTATTAGTCTAAAAACAGAATGAAAGTGTCATTTAAGTACTTCTATTAAAGCACCAGTAGCATACTTAATGTTTACTAGAATTTACTAAAAATGAGGTAGAAGAAAGGTCACTCCAAAAAAGGAGAGTTATTCCATGCTGCATTTTAGAAAGGGTTGAATTTAGTTTTAGCACATTAGTATTGTACTATAAAATTGCACTAAATCACAGTAAGTGTTTTTAAAATGCACATAATATGGAATTGCTAGTTGTGCATTTGAATGTAGTGAAAGTAATAACTGGATGTCACTTGAAAAAACCCTTTTTCCTTTTTTTTCCAAGGCACTCTGATTGGAAACATATAACAGTAAGGCTTTGTGATTTTCATACTCTCTGTTAATAATGTCCGACCACTTGAACAATCAGAACTAGGAAGAGCTATTTTCAGCATTCTAAATTTCTATGCAACAATGATATGTAGTAACTTAGTAATTATATGGAGGGAAGTATGTTTAAGTAATGTAAATTATCTCTGTCTTAATATTTCCCAGATGACATTAAAGATTTTTATCTTTGTTCATCCCCTTTTCACTGAAGGAGAGAAGAACCTAATTCCAAGTGGAATTCACATAGTGTAAAATTCAAAACCAAGATTTTTTCTCTCATAAAATGATAAACAAATAAAGCACAATGAATGTTTTCTCTATCAATTCTTTGACCAAATTAATTCTCAAATTGTATGAAATTTACCATAAAACCTGCCAGTTTCCAGTTCACAGTGTTCTGTCTTGCTCCTGCTGTAACACTCATGTGACTGACACTAGACAGGAAGGAGACTTATTCATGAATGCTCTCTCACCAACCTGGTTTACTGACAAAACTGTGACGATTGAAGAGAAATTACGCAAAAGTACCTGGTTTTGAAGCCATGAAGAAGAAGTGAGTGGTTGATTAAGCAAGTCTGAGACATTAATTATTTAAGCATTTCTTCTGGAGGGATGGGAAGAATGGACGGGTACTATTTTGTTGTGTTAAACGGTAGCAAATACAAAGAGTTGCACTTGGTAAAAGGAAAATGGGTGTGATGAATGACATGGTCTGTTGGGGGGAAGAATAAAGATAGCTAACACCAGAACTATGTTCTTCAAATGGAGAATGCTTTAGTAGTTAGCTAGACAACTGTTATGTTTTTCTAAGATGACTATGTGTATTTTTCTTAGAGTTTCATTTATATGTGTCACTCTTTAATGCTCAAAGTGCTTGTTAAATGAATGCTTTTTCTGTAAATCTGTCTGGTAAAGACACGTAACAAGATCAGAAATTTCCACTAGCTTAAGTTAATGCTGTCTTCTAGTCTCAAGAGAGATCAATAGTTATTCAAGCAGGGTCTGTAAAAAAAAACAAACACAAAAAGTTAATTTTTCTGACTGTCATGTGTGGTTTGTGTTTCCAGATTTCTATTTGTAAGCTTTCTTTATTTGAGTCTTTGACTTACTTGTGTTACTTGGTGAACCATTCAATTGATTTAGGAATAAATTTGAGTGACAGCAGAGCTCTCATGAAACAAGAGCTCAGGGTAAGAGCAAGTAACTGATAAGGAAAATATGTGTGTTTATACCTTTTTTATATGTGAAGATAGGATTTAGAAATGAGCTGGGGTGTTACCAACCAGAGCTTTAGGCCCCTCAACACCTCATGGACTTCATAAGCTTGAGCAGTGTATGTGTGTTCTCTGTGCAAGCATGGGGAAAGCTGTGGAGCCTAGGAATGGAGTTCATCATAACTAACTCATGGTTGTTGAGAGTGATAGAAAAATCTGAAAAAGAAATTCTTCTAACTTTTCTGGAGAGTGTATCTGATTGATCTTCTGAGTTTGACACCACACAGACATCAGTTTTCCCAGTCTGCAAATTTCTTTTGGAGATGGGATTGAGATCTACGTTAGATTACAGATTGAGCTAAAGATTCAAGTGAATGTATCCTTTCAAGTTAAAGTGCCTGGAGCAGTGACTGTAAGATTCATAGGACCAATGAGAGAATGAATACTTGGGAACCTATGTTTGTGTCTCAGTGGGGTATGCCCCAGAAAAATCACATTTCAAGCATGTAAATATCAAGTTAAAGGGCGACAAAAAAACCTCACCACAGTAAATGTATAGACTATATAGATCATATAGAATTAAAAAATTAAAGATAGGAAACAGAATTGTTTAATTTCCAAACTGGAGGACACAGCATTGAAATCCATTTCCTTATTACATTTATAGGTGATCTGAAAAAGGGGTTGCATCAAGAGGTATCCAAATAATATGGACCCTAGCAGTCAGGATTAATACCTGCGAGGTTCAGAACTGTGATAATGATTGGGCAATAAAGACATAAATGAAATACAGTAAAATTGTTGCAGTGAGGGGAATCTTGCAACCATATATAGGACGACGATGGGGTTGGAAGGACAGATGAAGCAGTATTTTTGTAGATGTTCAGGGATAATTTTATTTCTCCAGCCGCATGGCCGGAGTTCCTGAGCAGACTCCCTCGGACCTTCTCCCCACCCCCAGCTCCAGGCACCCAAACCACCCAATCAGCAACAGATATGGGACACATGTGACCTGGGGACAGGGACAAGGATCCACCTCCACAATTCACCCTTTCTTATTAAATAAAATAACAGGGGAAATAGTTGGATAAACAACAGAACAATTTCAAAGAAAAGGAAGCCACTATCTTGAACCTTCAAATGTCCAAACAGATTTCCTTTGGGGTACCAGAAGGGAGACAGGATATGAGCACACTTCAGATGGAAACTGAGGAAGAGATTTTCCTTTTTGTACCTGTTGGAATCTTAGAAAATGATGGTTAATTTCTTCCCTCCCTCCTTTTCATCCCCCTCATCGGCAATGCAAAGGGATTAATGGCAAATGAAAAAGACTGGTTTTGTGAGGGAAGCCAGAAAGGGAAATTTGGGCTGGGCATATATGGGGGATAAAGGGACATGGGATAAAAGGGGAAAGTGGAATAGGGGAAAGAACAGGGATTATGGGGATATTGTCCAGCATATCTACTGCCTTTCACAGGGGCACCCTCAGGACCTGTAACACATGCGGCCTGTGGGCCCTTCCTTCCTTGCACAATTTTGAATTCTACTCTTTCTCCTTCTCCTAAGCTTGGAACATCACTTTTGGGGTTCTTTCTTACAATAGCAGATTTATGAACAAAAATATTTTCTCCAGTATCATCTTTCAACAAGAAACCGTAATTTTTCTTTACATTATACCACTTTACAGTTCCAAATACCCTAGTTGCAATGACCTTTTTATTTTTTCGAGTTCTTTTCTTCTTGCTTTCACTTCTTCTCACGTCGGAGCTGCTGCAGCCGGGACCACCGGGGCCGGGGCCACCAGCGCGTTTCTGTCTTGGGGTCTCGACTCCTCGGGATCGTGTGTGGGGCGGAGCCGCATTTGGTGCCATGCTCGCTCCCCCTCTGGAGTTTCGCATGACTGTTCCACGCTGTCCGGGCATTTGCGCGGCTGCACGGCCGCGCCCTGTGAGGCGTTCGCGTGTGCGCGGCTTCGTACTGCCGGCACCGCCGCTGCTGTCATCAGCTGTGTATCCGTGGGCTAGCACGGCTCCCTTCACGCCCCCACACCCCTCTGGCTCTACTCGGCGTGTTTCACCACGGTTGCCATAGTGACTACCACAATCGCCGCTGCCCTTATCGGTGTGAGGCAAGGACCGTCGCTCGCCACACGGCGCGGGGCGGCCATCGCCGGGACGCGCCTCGGCCACCACCGCCCTCGCCGCTGCCTCAGGGCGAACACGGCCGGGCCCGCGCCGCCGCGCTGCTCCTGGCTCCACTCCCGCCACCTCTTCTCTCGCCGCCGCCCCATCTCCCGCCGTGCCCGGCCTCACTGCTGGCTCTCCCATGCACGGGAGCTTTCTCGCCACCGCCCGCAATTCACTGGGCGGTCTCGGCCGGGGCCGCGCGGTCTCCATGATGGCGGATGAGCCCCCTGCAACGCGCGCGCTGCTCGACCACGTGTTCGCTGCTGAAACAGCAGCAGGACACTGCCGATATTGCTCAACAGCCTCTGTAATCAGGTAATATTCACGGAAATAATCTTGCATCGAAATATTTTTTGATTCAGAAATTAACTGTGTCCAAACATTCTTCCAAAAGTCCTTGGTAAGAATCAAATCCCAAGAAACATAGAAGAAGTTTTTAAACAGCCATACCAAAAAGTGTCTTAGCTCTTTCTGAGCTTGAATTAAGCTAAATTCTACATATTGCTGTTCCAGAACCTTTTTTAACTTCAGATAAATGTCTCTTTGTGGTTCGGACAGCCATGAGTCCTTCCATGAATCCTCCATCGTTCATCAAAACGAAAGTAAGAAGAAATATCCAGAGTTACTCACGAACTATCTTCTCAAGGGATCGTTTGCCTGCATTCTCCACCATTTGTTGCAGTGAGGGGAATCTTGCAACAATATATAGGACGACAATGGGGTTGGAAGGACAGATGAAGCAGTATTTTTGTAGATGTTCAGGGATAATTTTATTTCTCCAGCCGCATGGCCGGAGTTCCCGAGCAGACTCCCTCGGACCTTCTCCCCCCGCCCCAGTTCCAGGCACCCAAACCACCCAATCAGCAACAGATATGGGACACACGTGACCTGGGGACAGGGACAAGGATCCACCTCCACATAAAATTATAATATAAAATTGAAGACATGAGAAAACAAAGCTCTAATTTGACCTATACATAGATGGATTCCTGAGCTGACTATTTGCTCTTATGAATGAGGAGAATATAATAATGAGATTATAAATCTAAATTTATAAAACTGTGTGGTAGTCAGAAAAACAAAAAGAACCTAATGAATTATTAGAAAAAGAAGACAAAACTGCAAAGCATTAGTAAAATCTACAGTTTTGAATACAGAGTGAATACTAGTAATGCTGAAAAAATATTCAGAAAGGAGTAAAAAAGGGTCATCCATCAAATGTATAGAATCATTTCCATAAGGAGACTAAGACTCATCATCTTGGCAAAAAATGACCAAAATTAAATATGGTAAAAGTCTACAGAATCATGAGTGGCTGTGAGAAGATGAATAATGATGACCAGTGTTCAGTGTTGTTTCTACTGAAAGACCAGAGGGACATTAGGTGAAACTGGAAGGTGGTCAATTCAGATGAACAAAGCAGGATATCCTTTCTACCAGTTTATAATCACTGTGTTTTAGAGAAATTGTAGATTACCCATTTTCAATGGAGAAAACAAATGGAGGAGAAATCCTGTGAAACATGTAAGAGGAGTTTTAGATTCCATGTAACAAGTATCTGGAAATCAGGAGAATGTTTTGGGGAAATATCACAGCACAACTATTGATTTTTTTTCATTTTCATATACATTGTCTAAAGTAAGTCTGATTTGGCAGTCATAGCCACACCAGTACATGTTCAAAATCCAAAACAGCAGCAGAATATTCACATCAGTGAGCTCTAGAAATTTGCTTTCTCTGTCATGTGCCATAAATTCTTTCCCTTGAGGGATAGTAATTTTGAATCCTCACAGGCTATTCTATGAACTGAACCAAGTCTCTTGGTCCCAGTGTATAATCCTCAGGGACTGCTATTTTAACTGAAACTACTCTGTTTTTGTTTTAGACATTGTCAGTATGTGATCTCTCAGAGCAAATGTAGAAAATGCAACAGTCAGGGACACTTGCTTTGTTTGTTAAATGTTAACATTTCTAGGTGTTCTGAATCCCCAGACTCTTGTTTTGCCAGTGTAAACCCATTAAAGTAAAAAAAAAAAAAAAAATAAAAATTTGTGGATGAAAATCTGGGATTAGTGTGTCCCAAATACATGGGAAGAGTCCCAGCATTACTAGGGTGTCTCAAGCCATCTTCTCATTTCTGGATTCTGAAAAGCAACTGCAAATTCCTGAGGTGCAGAACCTTTCAGATTTCCAGTCAAAATTCAAGGACCACTTAGTAGATATTCACTGGGGTGACAATGCTATCCTTTTAGTTAAAGTAGTCCTCTTTCTTTCATGTTTAGTCATCCAATGCATGTGATCTGAACAATCATAACAACCTCTGCTTTGAATTTTAATTATATTCAACTGAATCCCAGTTTCTAAGTGCATGTATCATTTAAAGCAATAAGGTTGTCATGGGAGCTCCACAGACACATGAATTGCAAATTTAGCAGTTTATTATTAGATTTCTTTCTCAACACACATTATTACATTAATAGCATTTATGTAGAGATTTTAGAAGTGTGCACTTTTTTTCTGTAGGTTGACTTTCAGGGGACAGTCTCTATGTTGTCTGTAGTTATTGTTACATTTGTGTCATTTTTACAAATTTAGTCCTTCTAAGTACCTAAAACAATAAACAAAAGAAAGAAATCTTTCTGGTTATAGACAGTGAAAACCTGTTGCCTTGTCATGTCAAATGCATGTTTTATTTCCTAAAGGCTATAGGGCTATGACTACTACTACCAAAGAAACAGATAAATAGTGCAATGTTTGCAATAAAGTTGATGATGTCTCATTTACTAAGTGGATATGACTATTTAAAAGATATTAATATCTTGATAGAAGACTTTGCAGAGAATTAATCAAACAAAAGGCTCTTATCTCTGCCTAATACACACTGAAATGAAGTAGCTGTGTAATAGACTTTTTGTATCTCACAGGTAAGCTGCACATTCAGAGATGTTTAAAGTGTCCTTTTCCTATGAGACTATCGTTCAGGAAAAATCACATGTGCTTGTTAAAAAAATACTAAAAGTTTATTGAGCATAATAATAATAAAATCAATACTATAAAAATGTTCTGAGATAGCAGAGAAACATTAGTCTTAACAGCTGTAGAAAATGCTGTTATAGAATCAGCTAGAACAGTTAAAGGTTATGAACTATTGTTCTATTTCTTTGCTTAATAAGGCTTTACTTCAGTGGCATATTGGTGTGATTTAATTCTCAGACATATCTTTCTGTTGTGAGACGAAATTCACTGCACTATATATCAATAAGTAAATACAAAGTTCAAAAAACACCAGGGAAAAGACTTAACAAGTTAAAATTAGAAGAATTAAGGAGCATAATTATTCACTTTTGCATGAGTTTTATGCCGGTGTTACCATTATGCGTACCAAAGTGAACCAGGTCTAGTGCATGTCCACTATGAAAAAAACATAACCAAGGCAACCAACTTATAAAATTAAACATTATTTTATGCATGCAGTCTATTTATTTTAATCAGAAATAAACCACATTTTTTTTCAGTTGTGAATTCTCCTGATTCATATGTACCATTTGGCAGTCAATTTCTTACAAAGCGAGTGAATATATCTCTCTAACTCATTACATGGACATCCACCAGTTATCACGATATTTTAGTTAGTACTTTCTAGTGAATCTCACTTTTTTTAGTATAAAGGTTCATTGGAGGAGAAAATGGTATCTCACTTCCTCTCTAGGAAAGACTCCAGTTTGTCACAGGTACATGCATCTTGTCAGCAAGAGAAGCAGTTTCAACTCCTCAATACAGAGTAGAGAATTGAACCCAACCATTTTACCTGTCATGAGACTATTGTTCATTTGGCATAGGGATAAGAGCATTCTGACATCTTATATTTTTATAAAGGATATGCTTGTATTTTCATATTGTTGGGAATCCACTTTTTTAATGCTGTATATCAGGGCAAAGTTTGCTTTCTTGATAAAGGATTTGAGTATCAAAAGCAAAAGTTTCGTATTTGGCAAGATAGCACCAAATTACCACCTTCTGCAAGAAGGAATGAGAGACACATAGGTGGAAGCAACTGAACAGATGGTATCAAAGTTGTAAGGGAAAGAGTAATTTCACCTAACTTTACATTGAAAATGTCTGTACGTGAGGTAGCCTTTTTAGGCTAGCTTTATATCCACCGAAAAAGCCAGGTTAATCTGATCTTTAACAGTCACTCACATTGGGGTAGCTCCATTCAGAAGGGATAGTCCTCCAAGTACTAGGAAAGGAGCTTTGGGGCAGTAGCTCAAACACAGATGTCTGCCAACAGCTAGGTGGATAACATCATAATTGTGTTATTCATGTAGCTCTTTCAAACCCAGAACACAAAGCTCACAACATTTCTGGAATGCTATGGTGCTGCATGGGCAATAGCCAGGGAAAAAAACAAAAGCAAACAACTACAGCTCAGATGAGACCATTTCTCCAATGAGAACCACTATTGTTATTAGTCATCTCTCCTCTATTTTTTTTCAAGCCAGTATAGTTTGTCCTGATTTTTCAGTTGATAATGTTTTTAAGAATCTGCCCCTAAAGTTTCATAGGTTCTTTAGTTTCTTATTGAAAGTCAGCATGACAACATCCATTTATGTTTAATTTGAAATTTTCTTGGTTTAAAATATATTCCAAATAAAATAATCTTAAAGGAATACGTTCTATTCTATAGGGTACACTGTGGTACTCTTAATTTCTGAGTTTTGTTTTGCAATTAATTCATTCTCTCCTTAGGAAAAAGAAAAGAGTTAGTACTAAAATGTGAAGCTAACTGATCACTGCAATTATTTGACAGTGATGTTGCTTCTAATTATCTTCCCTTTAATTTGCTAAGTGGGATGGCAGTTTGTTTTTTTTTAATTTCCATGCACCATTCTTCCTTCCTTTTTCTGCACTGCCATTTGTTCAGCTACATTTGGGAGGAAAAGAACTTTGTTGAAATCCTGATAAACACAAAAGAACACTATGGGGGACACTTCTCTAAAGAATTATCCTTCCCTCACTGTACAGGGCACTCCAAACAATGGTGAACTTTAGCATTATGTGTCTCTTTCTTTCCAGGCACAGATGCAACTTTACTTCACAAGGTTATTAATCCAAGAGATAGGTGCACATTTCTTACAGTGCACATGCAGAATAAAATTTTGGTCCTTACCTTCACAGAATGAAGCCAATGGCAGAACTCCAATAGTTCATGACAGTAATTTGGATATTTGTAATCTATCCTTCAGCTTTGCCCCTGCTGAGGGCAAAGAGTGGATCTTAATTTATATATAGAATTTTTTTCCTTTTAAAAGCAGATGCCACGTATGCTGTTTCATATAACCAAGGGAACTGCCTCAGTCCTAACAAAGGTTCCATGCACAATTGTTCTCACAATTACAGCAACAGCTTGTGTGGCAGGGAACAAGATGGCCCAAAGAACAGCATCTTCCTGAAGGATATATGAAAGGGATTCTTCCAGGAAATACAAACACCAATTACCCAGAAAGTATCCATGTCATTTAGACACTGGTTTGGCACAGCTTGTGCTCAGCAGTATGGTGATTAGTGTGCAACACAACTATATAGGGAAGTGAGTGTTTTTCATGCTTTATGTTTGTCATTTGCACACACTCAATTGCATGTTGAACGTGACCAATCAAAATATTAACCATTTTGAAATTCTTCTGCACATTTTGGAATGAAATGTTTGTCATTACAGTATTTGAGATAGAGCGGTTGATTTTCCCCTTTCATTTAATTAGTTTTTTTCTTCGGTATTCTTAGCACAGTGACTTCTTGATCAGGGTTTACTGCCTCCATGTTAATACACTCTCTAAAATAAGGGTTTTTCTTCATCATCATTGGACAGTTTTAAATGTAAGATATGAAGTTAGTCTTTAATTTCTAAGTCTCTTGATGTGTTTACTTTTTAGTACCACTGCTCAGGCTTAGGATGCTCTTAATAGTTAAAATAGCAAGTCCCATCATGTCTGGAATTGAAGATGAAACATACTTTTCAAAATCTTAAATAAAGGTTTCTCTTGAACTGAAGACTATATTAAGAGATGAGTCTTAAATCTTTGTAATTTTGGAGTAGACTTATTTGAACAAAACCCAACAACTTGCTTAACAAACTAGAAATATAAGGGAAATATATATCCAGAGAACAACTACCATATTTCTTCATATGACTGACTGCATTTTGATTTGTACAGGTCTCTGATCAGAGTCTAAACTTGCCATAGCTAAAAAGAAAACAACTGTCCATTATGTTTTGGACTGCAAGTGCCATCTCAAAATAGGCTCAAAATGTATATATTTTTTAAATAATTCTCTACAGTCCCTGACTTTAAGAGATCTGATGCCTCATTATACTGTGAAAAATTTTTACAGTAATACATATTATTTCTACTGTTTAATTTTCTTCACAGTGATAAGCCAGTGACAAGAAATTTTATTGAGGCATTCTGATCTCTTTCATTTCAGCCTGAGACTTCTTAAGCAGCTCTTCATGAGAAGAAAAGCTACTCAGTAATTGGTTTGTAACCTTAATTTAAGCTCCTTAATTTACGTCCAGAAAAACTCTTGTTAAAATAAAAATTGTTGTGTGAAGTTCTGCATTTGATATGTCAGAAGGATACAGGATACTGAGATTCAAATACTTTACCACAATAGGTAAAGCTGCTGAAGCACAAAATCCCTCTTTACTCTGGAAATGGCACAATCTGAACATGCTACAAACATACTTAAAAACAGACAATTACTTTATTTTCTTTTTGAATAAATACTTCCTGGGACTGTTTAGACCCTGGAGTTTTATTTTAGTGTTCAGATTGGATATTTTAAAGATTACCTGTGAGAAGAAAGGCAGGTTATGCTACCTTCTTTTCTAATAACTACACTGTTCAAAGCAAAGGACAAGGACACTGTGGCTGATATTCTGTGTATGGGCAAACATTTTTAAGAGTACGTAAAGTCTCTGCTGATGACAGATAGCACCTTTTCTGACTATGACAGATAGCCATTCTGTGAGCTTTCTATGTATCCACTGCACAAATTCTATTTCGTCAGCCAGATAAGGAAAAGCGATAGCAGATAGAAATCTATGTCAACACAAAGTAAATTAAAAACAGACGTCTTCCATCTGATAGTATCTTTTTATATAATGTAATTTCTTTAGCAAATGTTCTGTGTTTTACTCCAAAAGATTATAGAAAAAGTGTGGCTGATGGTTTATAAAGGAAATAGGCAAAGCTGCACTGAAGGGCATAACATCAATAGCAATAAAAAGTAGTTGTTATGTATTAAAAACTCCTATTTTTTGTCACTTTATAAAAGCCATAGTTTCCCTCTTGATTTAGGAAATAAAAAAGATATTAAGGAGACAAAATATACTCAGATTTATGAGGACTGATATGCCTATTTCCTGCCAAGTACTATTACCAAATATTTGCAAACTTCATGCTCTCCAAACTTGCTTTCATGCTTGTTTTAGATGTTATTCGTATCATTCCATGTATTTTAGTATTCAAGGAACTTAGTGGAGCAAAATAGAAAGTTTTAAAATTAGAGTAGAACATTCCATGTAAAATTCCTATTAACAATAGTGGGAGGTCTTGATTTAATTTTCCATTGTTTGTATTGAAAATTCATTCAAAATTTCTAACAATGGAGCTTTAGTAGATTACTGATTCATTTCAAAAGATTTTCAGAAACATCTGGTATTTCACACACACAAAAAAAGTGGCAATTGGGCTATTGAGTATGTCAAAGGAGACAGAAGCATACTGATTTGTCACAAAGAGTAGTCCCCATCACTGTTTATCACCAATTGCTTTAGAAAGTTGTTTACAGAGAGCAATATACGTAATACACATTCGATTTGTGAAACCAAGCATTCTGTGGTAATCAACATTGTCTTTAACCTTGAATCAACTGACAATATATGATTATAAATACATGCTCTTTCTGGAAATAAAAGAGGCAATATAAGCAAACAGCAAAAAAGAATACATTAAAATTATTTTTATAAATAGATTCCATTATAATAATTTGATGATCAACATCTTGCTCAGCCATCATTTGTATGCTACTATTTTTTACCAAATAAATCACAAATAGCCACACTGCTCACTTAAAGAAGTCAGAACCTATGATTTATAAAAAAAGTATTAATGAAAAGAGGATAAGTCAACAATGCAACTCACTGAATTATGCTGTTGATTTTTTGCACTGCTGAAGGTATTACAGACCATTAGCACGTCATCTCTTTATTGTACATTTAGTGGTTTTGGAAAATTTGAGATTCATAATGCTGAAAAGGTCTTTCTTTAACCTAGAGCTAAGATTGATCCACAATACTTTGTTCATATGATTTCCAGTTTTTCCATAGAGGTCTAGCTGAGACATGATATTTCCATTCAACTCTTGATCCAAAAAATAGGCTTAAAGCTTGAAAAATAAAAGAAGTTTAACTTGTCAATGCAGGACAGCAATCAATCACATTTTTAAATATAATTAAGTAATTGGATCCTACTGAATTTTCTAGACTTAGATGAATTATAGTAGTTTCCTGCAGTACTAATGAAATTTTGCAAGCCAAGTTTCTGATCCACAGTACAAGGAATTCAGAGAGAACCTCTGTGCAAAGCAGAGGTAAAATGGTTCACAGCCAAAGTTGTCAAAGTACCTTTATAGAAATGTGCAATTGAACGAAAGGGCACTGTAGGTATTCAATCCACTAAATGACTGACAAAAAAAAAACCCCACAAAATATAATAAAGAAGCAGACCAATGCCAGTAAAGTTTCTACAGAAAAGTTATCATACAAGATTAATTTATTTAGTGGGGTTTACAAAAGTAATTTTTTAGGAGAAAACTAAGATCTAATCTTAAAAACAAACAGTAAAAAATATAAACTACTAAGATATGAAGAGGTATAAACTATTTGCAAAATTTCAAAGACAAAGAATAGAACAAGTGAAAAACAGAGGTCATATTTTGATTATTTATGAAAATATGCAACAAAACATCCAGTCTGGTTTGTTGTTAATTTTTTTAATTTAGAACAAGATGCAGAAATACAGGACAAAATCTAAAAGTAGAATATATGCATGGGAATTTGGAGAGATAGGAGCATTCAGAAAAAATTTTTCAACACCCTCAAATTTTTCACACCTTGAACACCTGTCATGTCTTAGAAATTCAAAAGATTTCATGTGTCTCATCATTATACTAAAAATTATCCATATAAAAATCTTTTAGAATGATATAAAAACTGTAAACATTACACAAACTTTTATTTTATTTAAACTTGGACCACTGAGATCAATATTTTGGACTGAACATTGCATAGAGTAAGTGTCAACAACTCTCAATAGAATAAAAAGTGTTTATTTTAAATGCTTGTAGTAAGGATATATCAAATTTATTTGCCTAGATTCTGAAAGTTTCCAGATAGTGGAATTGATACAAATAAGGTAGAGAATTTGCCTGCACAGAATTTTCCTGTACAGAAGGATTCAGCTTTGATAAATTATCCTGTATGCACACAAATAGTTAGTTTGAATTGAAACACAGGATATAAAAAACATATCTGTTTTGCTGACATAGTGACAATGCCATTTTTCCCTGGACTCTAAAGTGGTTTCTCACTGGTGCAATTTTAAACCCTAAATTCCATTAAATTGTTCATGCACTGAAGAAACCAGATAAAGTGATTGAGTTAAGAGTTTTATAAACCAAAATTTTCTTGTTTGTTTTCTCTGGAAATTGCTGGATATAAAAATCTCTATGGGCATTGTCCATTATTGGCATATAAAAGAACACTACTGTAATTTCCTTTTATACTGCAAAGTATTGCTGGCTGATGAAAATGATTTTTCACAAAAGTTTTACTTCTCCTCCTTGTTGACCAGATGTTCATCCCCTTCACAGTGTTAGCAACTGTGATAATGTCACTCTTACTTAAAAGCCAAGAAAATTTACAGAAATTTAACTAGATATATTTACCTAGAATTTACCCCAAAATCCTTTGCGAATTTTTAAGCAATCTTTCAGAGTTTAAATAAAATTTCAGATAGAGATTCAGAATTTTTTTGCATGGCTTACAGGTTATTTTATGGTTGGTACAAGAAACCATTTTATGGTTTCTCTCACTCATATAAATTTATTCCCTATAATTATGTTTCTCCCATTTCTGGTTTTCATTCTGTCTTAACATTCACAGCATCACAAGGACTTTGAGTTATAAGACAACCAAAGGAAAATTTAGCAAGGCATATGTCAATCAACTGAAAAACTTGTAAGAATTGAGAGAACTTGGTTGGTGTAGCGTGTCACGTTGTTTCTGACTGCTTTGCACTCTAGTTAACTGTCCCACAGTTTTACAAAAGACACATAGCCCAATTCCTGCACTATAAATCTGCAGCTTGAATATTTTCTTCAGAATATTGCTGATATTTCTTTAGAATCCCATGTGAATGGAGCATTTCAACCCTTGCAGACACTTCATCTAGCTGATGGTTAGCAATCCCTGTATCACCTTAATACTTGTTGCTATAACATAAATATAGCAGGACTTGTAAAGCAGACATTTATGAACTTGGAGTTTGGTGAGATTCTTTCCAAATACAGACTCATGATTGAATCTTTTGTTACTAGTGTGTTCCTACATACAATTTCTAACACTCCCCATTTTAAAAATCTGAAAATGTCAGCAGATTTCCCTCACATCTGAGGCCTATAATTGACAGGATAGGATTAAGAGAAGGGTTTTGATATATTCATTTAGCACTTCAATTGTTTTCCCTTTAGATTTATACTGGGTTGGATTTTGGGTTTTCCTATTGTTGCTGGTTGCTCGGTAGGTTTTTTTCCATAATCCAAAGCACAATGAAATATTTAACTCTTCTTAAAAATAAAAGAGAAGGGAGCTTACAATTTAATTGCTAAATAATGTAGACCAGAAAAGGGCTGATCTTTTTCACTCTCCCCATTGTTCTTTCTGGAAAGCTTTTTTGCTCTATTTTTTTTTCTGTTTGTGATGTTTGGAGGCATGCAGGAAGATGAAGCAAGGATGAGAAAAGCAGAGGAAAAATGGTAACTTGATACTTTGCATCCACAATTTGGGCCAAAGAGTAAGTACCTACAATCAATACCTTTACTTCTACATTGTAGAAAATTTGCTACTTTGGGGGTTTTTTTACCCTTCTATATTAGCGATGATGCTGATTGCTACATACTACCAACAAAGAGATATTGATCAGAACATTCTGGAGACAAAGATAAAATTGCCTTGTGGTTACAATAACTCTTATTCTTAGCAGAAAAGAAGAAACAAAATGTACATGACAAAGCAAAAAGTACTTCCTAGGTAGTTTTGTCATGTTAATTGACATTCATTCTTTGTCATTTCCAGGAATATTTATGCCTATGGTTGGCTGAGGTTCCAGCTCACACTGTCACCATGAAGAGTTGAAAAAAGGCTTAGACATTGTCATCTCAGTACGAGAGGAAACTTATTATCTCCTCCTTATTTTTGTTCCTCAGGTGACTGAAGCATTAGGCAGTAACATTGTGTGTCCAAGGCTATGTCTTTTGGGAGGCAAATCCTCAACAATGCTAGAGCCCTGGCATTTCCTACCTTGGTTTGTAGGCACTGGCAGTGAAGGCAGGGAGCAGATGCAGTGTCCAAGGCAACATGGATTAGAAAGGCAAAAGAGCAAAAGAGCGAAAGAGACTGAATATATGGGGAGTAAATAGGATTAATATCTGTTACTGACTTTCTTTTGTCTCCTTGATGAAATTGCCTCTCCTTCTGGTAAAAGCCCACCATAAGGACACACAGAGACTATAAATATATATCTATATATAACATTTTATTCTGCCTTAATGCTGGAGGAGTTTCCTAATGTCCACTGAAACTAGGATGTCTTCACTCCCTTTCTATACGTATTTTCAGCCCAGTATTTCACTTAGTTATCAGGAGATAAGTATATTTTCTGAATAATGAGAGATCCCCCACCCAATACCCTCATTCAAAGAGAGTAGTACCACAAACACACAATGTTATGAAGAATTAGATGGTAATCTCTTGTGCAGTTACTGGACAAATCTTTATTTTATCCATCTTTCTCTCCCTGCTGCTTCACAATGATTCCTTCATATCTGCAAATAAATAGTCCTCAGCACTGAAGGAGAGCTTTCTCCAGCATTGGTCTTCAGAGTATTACATGGCTAGTGAGTTGAACAACAAAAGATGCATGTCTCTGCAGGATGGAACAGAAAGCAAGTACATCTACAACAGACTGGAATTACAATAGCTCACTAAAATGCTCCAAAATTTGTGCTGGTATTAATTTTCAGAAAATGCTGGTATGCTGCTATGGTACCTTATTAGCCCCTGCAGTACACCTGGTAAATATAATAATAAACATTCCACTGAACACTGACCTAAAACATTTTAAAAAAAGCCCTTTATTTTTTGTGAATCTTTTCTGAATGCCATGAATATTGCACTACACACAGATTTGGGAGAGGAAGGGCAAATAAAAAGAGGATGATGACCAAATGCCCAGAAAATTAAAGTTTATAGGGTGATTTCAATGTCCTTGGACACTTACTGAACATCTCTCTGATTTCCAGTCTCTGAAAAGGGTATGAAAGCAGTTAGAATTAGGGTATGAAAGCAGTTAGAATTAATTTCATGCCACACTGAAAAAAAATCAGACAAAAAATCTACCGCATGTTTTATATCTTTCTATACAAAACCAAGCCAAACCAAGCCAAACCAAACCAAACCAAACCAAACCAAACCAAACCAAACCAAACCAAACCAAACCAAACCAAACCAAACCAAACCATTGCATTTTTTACCCAGAAATATTCTTTTAATTTTCTCTGGTTTTCTACACACAAAAGTCTTTTGAGTCTTGATGCAAGAAGTATAGAAAAGAAAATTTCATTAAACTGAGTGCATAGTTATATTTCTAAGGTTTCACATTTGTTAAAAATTACAACCAATTAAATTTCTCACTAAAGTACGAACAAAATTTATGCTTAACAATTTAAGCATCATACACCTTGTAGAAGCCACCACAATGGTGACCTGGTAAACACACTGACAAAAAGGGATGCATCTTTAGCTGGAGTCCCAAGATGTCTCTGATAAGCTCTTCCAAAACCTCTGTGATGGGGTGTAGCTGGCAGAAAAAAAGAAACCTTGATAGGTCTAGGACAAAGAAACTGTGATAATGAACTGATCTCCCAGGAAAACAGGAATCAGCAATCACTATTCCAGTAACTGACAATGTGCATCCTCTTATGTATCTACAGTAAAAAGTACAAAAAGTAAATTGCTGCCTACTCAATGAGAGCTGTTCTGCACATTTTTCCAGTGCTTGTCCTGCACAAGGTCTGGACAGACCAGTCTTGCTGGGGGTGCCTGCCCGACTCTGCACTCCATGACACCAGGACCTGGAAAACCACTAAAGTGGCAATTTTTTCTTCAATGATTGGAAAAACTTGGTGAATGCTGTAGCAATAACAACTTGTATGATACATTTATGGAGCACACACAGAGGCAAATATTCATAAGCACATATTTGCTCCCATAGTTGGAACTCAGTAATTGCTTTACTCTAGTAATATATATGCACACATACATTTATAAATTTGACTGCTCTCCTAGTAGTAATTTTGCAGAGTATTTTTGCAGTAATTTTGTGTATATATATATTCTAGGCGTTGGTTTTAATAACAATAGCTTTGTAGTAACTTGTAATGAAGACATTCTCAGAAACATCTGTGACATTTTATGTTGTGGAACTCTGAGAATCCCTCTCCATCTTTGTACACCTGCCAGTCAGGGGACCCTCATAGGTCATAATAGTGACCACTATGACACCATAATAAAATTGAATGTTAAATGACTAAAACAAATAAGACAGAAGAGCCTCCCAGAATAATGGGAGAATGCTTAACATGTTTGATAAGGTGAATTTCTACACATTTGATAAGGTTATTCACTGCTGTGCCCTTCTAGATAGGTATTTTTTGTTGTTATGTACCATTTTACATTTCATCACACTAATGCGTATGAAGGATCAAATAAATCAGATATTTCATAGAATAGAATAGAATAGAATAGAATCATAGAATCATAGAATCATCAAGTTTAGAAAAGACCTCCAAGATCACTGAATCAAACCTTTGACCAAACACCACCTTGTCAACTAAGCCATAGCACTAAAATCCATGTCCATAGCATTAAGTGCCATGTCCAGTTATTGCTTGAACAATTCCAGGGGCAGTGAATCCACCACCTCCCTGTGCAGTCCATTCCAATGCCTAACCATCACTTCAGTGAAGAAATTCTTCCTGATTACCAACAGAAATCTCCCCTGGCAGAGCTGGAGGCCATTTCCTCTTGTCCTGTTGTAAGCTGACTGGGCGAAGAGACACTTGGCCACAACCTTCTTTCAGAGAGCTGTAGAAAGCAACAAGGCCTTCCCTTAGCCCCCTTTTCTCCAGGCTAAACCACCTTTATGCTTAAGAATCTGCACAATGTTTAATAAAATTATCTCTGATAAAATATTAGGGAAGCAGTGCTTCCCAGGTTGTAAGGTGCTGCCACACAATGCTGAAGGAGGAGTTCAATCACTCACCAGCATGGAGTGAATGTCAGGTTTTACCACAGAGGTAGGATGTGGGTCCCAAGAAATAAAATAACAGATAATTACAAATGTCAAAAAAATATCTCAGTGGGCATTGAATGATTTCAAAAAACAGAACCTTCATTCTGATATGGACAAAATCTGACTTAGAATTAGTAGTTCTTCAGAATAAACTGCAAAATTGATAAGGGGAGGAAGAGCTTTCATAGAGCTCCACAAAGTACAAAATATATTGTGTTACAGTAAACATCCCAAACATATTAACACCAATAAATAAAAAAAACAGTACAGATGAGACCATTGATTTATTCATAAATTCTGATCTGTTTTTGTTTTTATGACCCCATTTAATCACTGCATGTTTTTAAGATTGTCATAACAATCTCTACTTTTTTTTATTAATAAATTATGTTTTATAGGACAGTTCTATAATCTTGTCAATATACATTTCACCGTATGTTTTTTATAAATGAGACTTACTATTCCCAATTGTGACTACCTCCTTGTAAGATAAATATTCTAAAAGTTGAATAAACATAATAAATAAAAATCCTCCATTAGAAATGTCCCTCCTTATTTCCAGTGATTAATGATCAGCTCTGCCATTCATATTGCATTCATAATGCAGGACATATTTGTTGCTCGCTTGGGTCCAGCCCCCTCCTCCTTTACCCTGCCCTGCTCCTCTCTCTAAAGGTAAATAGTGTATGTGAGGAAAAAAGCACTCTTATTCTTCCCAATCACTTTGCATACTGTCACATTACTGCATCATATTGTGCTGCACCCCTACAAATAAAATAGCCAACCTAGACTGTAGAGGCCGGTGGGCCTGCTGAGAAAGCTACCCCAGAATGCTCTGTTCTGTTATGCTAATGTTCCCCAGTTCTGCTCCCCTGGTTGGCTCCGTTGGTGGCTACAACCCTTGGTACTTGATTTGCCCTGGGACTTGCTTTATCAGTTCCCCTACCCTGGACCCCTCATTGTTCTCCCACGGAGACTTCCCTGAACCCTTGCAGGGGTGTGGACACATTAAATCTGTCCTGTAGAACCCTATGCAAAGACTCTTGCTGCTCATTTCACCGTTATTTGTGTTAATAATACCTACTGCGCAGTTATCAATTTACTATTTATTTTGATAGTGTGAAAAATGAATAGAATAGGTCAGATAGTAGTAACTTTTTTCTGTTTTTTAATTTACTTTCTGAATTTACCAAATATATTCTAAAATTTGTGCTATTTATTTTATTCTGTGAATCATACACTCAACTGTCTGTTGTCATGCCACATGATTCTTTGCTTTATTGCTTTCTCAGTGGCTGAATTAGCAGAAAGATATGTTTCAGAGCAGTAGCCCATGTCCACAACTGTGGCACGAAGCAGGAGACTGAATAGCAGCAGCAATCTGACTCATTTCGTATCTCAAAACTACTAGTTTCCCCTCTCCCACTCCAAACTTCCACATATATAACTTTCTCATAAGAACGGTTGTGCAAGTACTTGACATCACATTACCCTGCCTTGTGTCAGCTAACTGCTAGGTGCATTGCTCCCAAAGTGGAAGCCATGATCCTGGAAGAGGGGTACTCAATATACCACATATGGAGAGTTGATCACTTCAGCACTGGATTTGCAATAATGAACCTACTGAAAAAAAGGGCTCTCTGAGCTGTCTAATAAAAAGAAAAAAAAAATGTAATGGAGAGAGTTTATGCTAAGCTTTTTCCTAATCCACAGTTAAAAGTGCTCAATGCAAGGCTGAGTGGAAGCAGCTGGTATATCCAATCAGGGTTTACAGTCAGAAACACTTCCAGAACTTGGAGAATAACTTTTCTACAAGACAGCAAGGAGGGAACAGATCCTTTATGCTATAGCTAGGAAAAGAAGGGACTGAGATTAGAAGAGATTCCCTGTTGTCCTTCCCCTAGCAGTCGTAACACTAGCCCAGAAGTTAGGCCTAGTGCACATTCACTTCTGTCTATCCTTTGAGGGAACTGCAATTCCCTCCAGGTCTAACCCACAGCTACTTCCGCCATGGAAGCAAACACACAGCTAAGCCCCAGTTTACTGCAGAGTATCTAATATTTTCCAATACTGAACTAATTTTGCAATTCCTCTCTATTTCATCTACTAAATCTTCTGATTCTCTGCTTCTTAAGATCCTTTTCTCATCTATTCTCCTTCATTTCTTACCATAAGCAATTTTCAACTTCTATCAGAGGTTGCATTCAAAAAAGTCCCATTTGTCCTGAATCTTGCTTTACGTTTAGCAATGGGAGTTGCTGCAGTGGTCCTGGTTGAAGATTGCCTTTCTCTGGATAACTAAGTACTCAAAATGATCAGCATCAGATGAACAAATTACCTTTGACATTGTGTCTTCTTTTGTGAGTTCTCAGTTTTAAGAAGGCAGGATCAGACATAACTAGAGCATCACCAGCAGTTCCTGAGTATCTTCACTAACTTTTTTTCCTCTTTTTCTCCGAAATGAACAGTTTTACAACTTATAATATTGTATAAAAGTCACCATCCAAGGTGTTCCCCTCTGTTAAAGCTTTCTGAAGCTAAAGAAAAAAAGCAATTTAGAAAGCAATATAAAGTCCTGTTGCTGCAATCCCTTCATTTTGAGCATACTGTATTTCTTGGTGCAGATGAGCCATCCACTAATAAGTTTTTCAGATTATCCAAACAAACTCTGAACTTCCTGCTGGTTCATTTCTCTACATCCTTCTCTTTTCTCTTGTTGTCAGCAGCATGGCTCCTTCCATGCTGTTAGACCACCTGTTCAAAAGAATAATAATAACAATACCCCTTACTGTTAAAAATATAGCATTTCTCCCAAGTTAACAAATTTCCCATTACACCACTTTAAAATTATCTTGGTGCAATTAACATATCCTGATTGATCCCATTGGAAGTATCCAGGCACTATAATGTAACTAGTTAATCGCCACAGGAAGAGTCAGCCAAATCACCTGCTCACACTCATGATGGGGTCTAAATTGAATTCCACAGGAACAAGCTCTGGCAGAAGTCACAGTTTATTTAATATCTGCCAGGAGTAAGCTGTGCTGTTATGGAAGTAGCTGCCACATTCCCTGTGCCACAGTCAGTGCAAACACAAAAGCTCAGTTTAGTGGGTATGCCACAATCCAGTATCAAACCTCTTTCCTGCAGCTGGGCTCCCTACAGCAACAGTTACCTCCAACAGAGAGATGGTTCCAAAATTAAATTGCCTTCCCTCAAATACTGAATCTAATAGCTTCAATTTCTCTAATTGCTCTCACTCCCATGGCATCCCTTCCTGGCTCTGGTAACAAGTTGAGGGTGGATGTGCCTTGTCCATCCTTGGACATAGGGATAAGGTTATTGACATTACACCCCACAAAATCTGCATAGTTTAGCAATACCCTAAGGTTGGCTTAATGGGGAGAATTATGATTTTTTTCAATTTTAGTGCAATTTTTCCCATGGGACAGCTCTGGATTTATGTCAGCCTTTTTACAGCAGGGACAGCAGTAATAATCTCGAGCTGTGACAAGAAATCAGGTGCAGATTTTAGTTCAGTTATGAAAAATAAAATAAACTATAAGCTATGAGAGATTGTTGAGTCAAGATCTGGCCTATGATAAGTGTGGAATATGACTGACTTTATTAGTATTGCATTTTTTAAAAAAAAACAAGCAAAATCACAAAACAACTACACAGAGATCCCATTGTGTTAGAGTCCACATGCAAAAAAAAAAAGAAAGTAGCAATTATTGCCCAAAAGAATTGCAATCTAACTACATGGAATAATATCAGTTCTTTTAAAGAACAGAGGACTAAGCAATATATTACACAGTCAAGATTTTTGCAGAAGGTTGTGACAGAAATACCAGAAGTCACAGAGGGAGGAAATGAAGGCAAGATGTCTCAAATTCAATCTGCAATCTTAATCAAGCTCATCCTTTCCTACCTCTGAGGGTCCTGATTAGCTGCACAAAATGACTGATTCCAAGCTACAGCTTATTTTGAATAAATTAACAATGTATGTTGAGGCCACTTCTGTGAATTATGATGAACAAAAATGACACCCAAGGTCATAAACTCAACCTGTCAATAAGGTAAACAAAAACCAAACAAAGGTGGGATTGTTTGGATATACCAACAACATAGTCCGGTGAAATGCTTATATCCCAAATATTCCTAGGAAAATCAAGTGGCTTCATGAATAATTCACTTACCTTGCTGGGAAAAGTTCCTCCAAACTTTATTTGGTATGCCCATGGTATAACTTCTAAAGGAGAGAGAATTTCATTCATATATAGATTTCTGAATTAGTGTTATAGCAACAGTTAGGCATGGTCAGAAATTACCCATGTTCATCTAATTAAAAACCTACCTTTAGCATGATTTAAGCTTATCTGCCATGTTTACAAAACTAGCACCCTTTCATTTTAGAAGAGATTTGAAGTATCTGTACCTTAAACAGCAAAACATCCAGAGAACAAACACAGCTATATCAAAAGAAAATGCTCAACATAGACAGTTCTGTTCTCTAAAGGTCAGTATTGAAACCTATATGTGTAAAAAAAAAAATCTTGATCTTTTTTCCTTTTTTTTGGGCTTTATGGAAATATTAATTATAACATTACAATTTGATAGTATTGTGGTGGTTTGGGGAGGTGTTAAATTCAAAGGAAAGAAGAGGTTGTTTTCCATTGTTGTTTTGTTTCATTTTTAAGTCACAGACATGTTTTCAAGTTTGGTTAGGAGCAAATTCCCACGTGTCATGGGTCTGAGGGGAACATGGAACAAAAGGTCAAATTTCACTTGCTGCTGCAGGTTTTTGTGTGGAAATCATACATACAACTGGAGAAGAATGCAGCCAGAGAATGACTTGTGTGGGCATGGAAAAGCTGTAGGAACAAATACAGTTTAAACACAGCTGGGAATAAAAGACACCTAAGAATACTATATTCTTCCTTTTTGAGATGCTGCTGTAGGGTTGGGTTTTTTTTATGGGGAGTACTTTTGGCTTTCTTTTAGATTTTAATGATTGCCTGCACAGAGAAAGCTTATTCAAGGTGGTATGTTTTCCCTGAACACTCTTAGTCCCATCCTCTTGACAGATGTTCAGCACTTATTGTTATTCACTACTATCCAAAGTATATTTACTATCGTTTTTATGAACTGCTTTTCCCAGAACCACATATTTCCTTCAAATTTCCTGTGTTCTGGGTTACATCTTTTAGATTTGTGCAGAATTTAACTTCAGAGATCTAAGAAAGTCTTTCCATATTAATGTTATCATCATGAGCCATGGGTCTGAAATTTTTCAGTTTGTTACCTATACCTCTTCTGCACTGTAATGAGGATAACTGGAAGCTGCTTATTTTTTAATGGAAACTTAGATTCTTGGGACTCAATAACTCTTTTACTGCATCTTCTTAAGGACATTAATATCCTCTCTATTAATCAGTCAGTAATTGTGCCCAAAGTTTTCTACCAGAGAACTCTCAAGTACATGATATGATAAAAGCATAATCTTAGCTTAGAATGCTCTCTGCTAGTACTGGCTCAGATTCTATTTGTGCTTTTAAAGGATGCTCTGCATGGAACAATCAGTTTCAGTGATTTATTTTCCTCCCTTACAGAATAACCTCTTTTTCTAATCACTTTGTTTTAAGATTCCTGTATTTCAGATTATTTTGGAAAACATAAGCAGTAGTTTTATGGGATTGACTATTTTTTGTTGTTGGGAGGCACACAGAAAATTTGCTCTTACAGTCAAGGAGTGTGTTTGTTTAGAGCTAGATCACCAAATGATTAATCACTGAAATGAGCATCAAAATCAACACTTCATAAATATGCTAACAAAAATATAGACATTAATATACTCGATACACAAGCAAAATTGGTAGGACTTGAATTTCAGGCCCGTCAATAAAAAAAGTCTAATCCTTTAGAAAGAAATAGAAAACACAATAGGAAATGAGAGCTTGATTAATACAGAGGATGGAAGAGGAAAGACTAAATTCAGCTTTGTAGAGCACATGACCCATGTGCCAAAGAATAGATTACAGCACTGTGCACATGGATTTCCACATGTATATATATACATGTGGGTGCAGGTGTGGGTGTGTGTATGTGTATATATATACATGTATTTTTAGATGTATACTAGCTATAGTAAACTGAAAATGCAATTAAGCCATAAAAATATTATCATAGACAAAATTCCATTAATATATCATATATCAACAGTAATTTTTCCAGTTTTCACTTTAAAACTGATAGAGAAATGTTCTCTTGCTTCATACCCAAGGTATTATTTTCTGTCATCTGATATTTGCTTCTACCAAAGCCAACTTGCTTTAGTTGAGTGGTGAGAGCCCTTGAGTCCCCAGTAAGGCTTCTTCATATATATATGGAGGGATAATTTGTCTGAGTTTTTAAAAGGACTGGTGTGTACAGAAATGAAGCTTGAGATCTGAATTTTATATTGTCTTGAGTTCTAACCATAAATAAGGGAAGAGAGCTTTTATTAAAGTTGCAGAATAAATAATTTCTACTAACTCTCCAATAGTCAATGAAATAAGCTCTTCTTGGCTCTGTTTGGTTGTAAAACTTGGCTAACTGTTGGTCATTTCAGTGCAAGAACATGTGAAAATACCTGCAGCTAATCTCTGCAGGAGCTAGATTTGTGCCATTTCAGACTTGCTATACCTAAAATCATCCTTGGAGCTGAATCTGGAAATCACTTGTAAACCACAACAACCTACAAACTACAAGGCAATGAGGTCCCAAGGGAGAAACCTATAGACAGGCAGGCTGCAGCAGTAGGCAACATGATTAGCAGATGAACTTCTGACAGATCCTAGATGTAACTGGGGCACTTCCAATTACAGCTTCTTCAGCTTGATCTTCCCTTCAAAGAAGCAGATTCAATAAACGATGGAAGAAGTCTTCAGCCATAGAAGAATGGTAAGCTGAATACTAATATTTTCCATTTTCTGTCCTAATTTGCCACGATGCTTGCCAAGTGGCCAGCTCAAAGGGTCAAGCACCGGGCAGTGGTGTCGCCTGCTGCCATGGCAGGGGGAAGGTGCAGAGGGACTGCCGGAGGCTGGGCGAGGTCCGGGCAAGGCTCGCCTCAGCCACCGGTGGGGAAGGTGCACAGAGAGATGAAGGAACGAGGGACTCTTGGGGAAACAGGAACGAGGTTACTCGGGGCCGGGGAGGAGGGGCCAAGAAGAGCAAGGAGCAGCCCTTGACAGGGGGTTTTGTACCCCACTGCTGAGGGCGGAGCAAACATAAACCAACCAACAGCACCACAGACAAGGGGTGGAACAGGGGCAGGGATACACAAAACTTAACCAATGGAAAAGGGGGTAGTTGGGGAGGGTGAACGTGGGCCAAAGCAAAACTGATAACATAACTGAGGGAGAAGAGCAGTGGCCATTGCAGACCTGCAGGGTGTCTCGTCTTTCCCGCCAAGGCCAAAAACTTTTCCCGCCAAGCTGCCTGAGGGCAGACAAGTTGGGCAGGCAGCCATTTTATGGTTCCTGGGCCCCTGAGTGATCAAACCATCGGGCCTTTTGTCCAGTGGGGTCTGGGGCACCACGGCAGGGGCAATGGTTCACTGAAACATTAATTTTTCTTTTAAATGCTTTACGAAATGTCCAAAAAACAAAAGTGAAGTGACTGGCTGTTGTTTACTGTGTTTCTTCACTGTAACACTTTGGCAGAGTAGTATAAATGTTTCACTGTAGAACAGAAACATTTGAAGCCAGATGTAGGATACAACCTATTAAATATTATTATAACTGATTAATTTTAATTATTTATTATTTTCATCAATTTTGTTAGAATTATTTTATTTTATTTTATTTTATTTTATTTTATTTTATTTTATTTTATTGAAAGTTTAACTCACATAAAAATATCTTAATAATTCACAGGGATTGTGACCCTCAGAGTAAATGTATTGCTGACCCCCCTCTGGATATTGCATTTTACAGATAAGTGATGCTGTGTGCTTCACAGAATCACAGAAACATTTAAGTTGAAAAAGAGTTTTAGAGTCATTAAGCCCAGCCTTTGACTAATAACCATCTTATGAACTGGTCCATAGCCGTGAGTGCCATGTCCATTTCTTGAACATCTCCAGGGATAGTGACTACACCACCTGCCTGGGTAGGCATTCCAGTGCTTAACAGCCCTTTCCATGAAGAAATTCTTTGTCCTTACTAACCCAAAATTCCCCTAGAGCAGCTTGAGACCATTTCCTTTTATCCTGTCGCTGGTTGCCTTCAAGAGGAGACCGACCCCACCTGCCTACACTCTTCTTTCAGGGAGTTGTAGAGAGCAATAAGATCACCCCTGAGCCTCCTTTTCTCCAGGCTAAATAACCCCAGGTCCCTCAGCCACTCCTCATCGGACCTACTCTCTAGACCCTTTACAAGCTTTGGTGCCCTTCACACAAAGAGGGATTTATCTGATTTAGTGAAGATGCTAGGATTAGCCAGCCCCTTTTCCATTCGTGGAGAAAATGGGCATTCCTAGAGCACAATTCTTCTCATTCATAAGGTGACATTTAAAACACCTCAAATGATTTATGTCTTTAAATTCTTTGTTTTTCCTGACTGAAATAAAAACCATTTAGAAAAACAACTCAATGTAGATCCTGGACTTCAGTAAAATAAATAATCTTCACAACCAGGTCTGACATGTAAAATTGTCTTAAAATGCATATACCTTGAAGTATACCACAAAAAGCACTACAGTCACAATATTGTATACCATAGCAGTGTTTTTCTCTAATTCTTGTAATCCAAAGGAAAAATTAATAGTGATGGATACACTTCAGCTGACAAGCAAAAGAACAGAATGGAACTTACTATTACTATTCAATATACATTGCCTGCTACATGAAGGGATTCAACAGATCTATCTTTGATAGAGGGGCACAACCTTAGAACACAATCAATGGCAAAATAATATTTATTCTTCTCTGATCAAGATTTTGTTCTGGAAAGATCTTAAAGAATACTATAAACAAAAGAACTCCCATGGTTTTAATCAGATAGAGACATCATCTGAAGTGCAGAGAAAGGAAGCTATTTAAAATTGCTTATTAAGCTGATGACAAAACTGGAATGAAATTTCCCATAGTCCCATTTTAAGTCACACTGGGAACTTAGAGTGTCTCAATCTGTAAAGATTTTCACATAAAAAAAAGAAAAGAAAAAATTGGAGATCAGCAATGTATGTGTAAACATTTTGAAGAAAAAGCAGCAACATATTTTGTTTCTCACAATGCCGATGAACTAGTAGTCTAGGACATTATCAGAAAGGGATTTTGTCCAAAATGCATTCTTCTTTTACAGATGAAACAGAACAAATTCACAAGGTTACTAAATGTCAATTAATTTTTTTTTGGTGAGGGGAGACAGGTGTCTTTATAAGGCAGAAAACACTTCAGGAATCTGTATTCAATCTGTAGCATCTCCACTGCTAAATGCAGTTTAAGACTACAGTGATTTTTTCCAGACTATACTGGAAAAACTGTGTATATAAACTCCTGTGCAACTGTAAGACAGATTCTGAAATATCCCTTTAAAATTGCCTTCTTCTGAGGAACAGAAATCAAAATCAAGAAGAGTAAGGTCAGCATAATGCAACTAATTCAGTATTTCAGAGAGAAAACAGCATCTCTGATAGGAAAAAGCACCCCATCATATCTGTAAATAAGCTTTTCAAAATACAGCATTTTAACAACCTTTCTTCAAGGTATTTAATCTTTGGGGGTTTTGTGAACTGTAAAATGAGAGTGGATAAAAACTACAGAAGTCATGTGCATAAAAATTGAGAAGCTGTGGGGTATGTATGTTAATTGTTAATTGATAAGGTAGAAAAGGATTCTTCAAACAGTGTTATGTAAAGACTTTCAGCACAGGCTGGCTCTTGAAGTACAACATTAGCTACATTAGCAGGGGACTAATGAATTGAGTTATGCCTAGATGATCCTAGCAGGCAGCCCATACCCCATGTGGCAAAGAAGGAAAAACGTCTGCAGGTCCCTGCCATGCTAAAGGGGGAGGAAACACTTTCCAGAACCCATGTGTAACCGTACAGCAATAACTGCAACAGCAGCAAGAAAATAACAAAAAAACAACCCAATGTTCCATCATAAAAAAAAGTCTTCCCTTGTACTCTGAACCAAGAGATTGAAGACCTTTGTGATTTTAATCACTGTCTCCCTGCAGCTGCAACAGTTCTGAGGCTACAGAAAGCATCCCAAACAATCCTGTCAGCCCTTTTACTCACTAAAGAAGCAGAGAGGCAGACATCTTACGCATTCATAAATTCCAATACCATAAGGTAACACCAGGGCTATTCAGCTAAAGAATACACAGGGAGACTTGAGGAAACAAGAGGAAAGTGGTCATGTTCAGTGATTTTTTTCACAGTGAAATTGCAGCAAAATTTTATGAGTCACAGAAAATGCACACATTGAGGAAAAAAAAACAGGGATATTCTTTCTGTTAAAGGACAGATGAAAGCAGATTTTTAAAAAATCCTGCAATGAAACCCAACTATGCTGATCCATGTACATTTCTCCTGACAATATATACAGTATCTGTACATTTATAAAACTCATATTTTACTGTAAGGGTGACTGAGCCCTAGCACAGATTGAGCATGAAAGCTGTGGAGTCTTCATCCTCGGGGATATTAAAAAACTATCTAACTAGAGTCCTAGACAGCCAGCTCTAGGTGGCCATGCTTGGGCAGGGAGGTTGAAATGGTGACCTTCAGAGCTCCCTTCCAACTTCAGCCATGCTGTGGTTCTGTGGCTCTGCACAGGGTGCTGTATTTATTTCATAGTTCAGAAAATGGAGGAAGAATGGAAGAAAGGAAAGAAACAGTGTTACTTCACGATATACTTTTTTTCCTGCTATTTGTAAATACCTGTGAGGAATTTAAGGTCCAATATTTTAATGCAATTATTAAGATTCTGTCACAATGAAATACTTAACTGTAATAAGTTTCCAATCAAATGTAAAAGCCTATATTTATATATATATATGTTATTTTCCATTTATATAGTTTATTAAAGAAATAGTTTAAGTATTTTTTTGTTTTATTATTAATTAATGTGGTTTCTAAGTAAATTTAATATTAGGATAGTATAGAAATTCACATATAAAAGTGCAATATCTACAGATAACATGAGCAAATTAATGCATTACAGAATTTCAGCACATCATTTATATATGTCAAAATATAATAGCATGGGATGCATCACCATAAATCATCTGTCTCTTACCTAAAATATTGGAAAAGTCACCTTCGACTTAGGACAATACTAGCCATATTGTTTTTATAAGTGAGTGATCAAACTAATCATGGGAAAAGTGCTATTCATACTTAGCAAATGCAGACTGTCGATTCCTTTTTGTTTTTGTCAAGGATGACTTCCTCTCTGTAAGAAAAAAAAACAAGTAGAAAGAGAGAGAGAATCCTAGTTAAATGAGTCCATTAAATAGGGTGCTGATTGCACTGTTTCTAGAGTGGCAGGTTGCTATAAATTGAACACAAGCTATACCTGAAAGTGTGCCTAAAGAATTCCAGTGTCTGGAGGAATTGATTTATCAATTGCGTGAATATATTGGTTCATGCAAGACTGGCATTCAGACAGACAAAACAAAGCACACAAAAGGTGCTGGAAACAAAGAATGTTATTTCTCTATACATTGTGAAAGAGCTTATTTTATATTCACAATGCCACATTTAAAACAACACTATTTGCAATGCCTGTCAGATATTAAATTAGTAACAAGTATTTTAAGAGGATAATAACCCTGGATACACTGCACAGTTTATTCCTGGTTCCTGCTACAAAAAAACACAAACAAACAAAATAAGCTGATGATGAATATACTCTATATTTTAGCACTCATCTAGTGACAGATAAAACTATTCTCCCTCTAGAATATTTGTATCAACCTAAACTTTCAGTTATGTGGAAGAATATTGCAAGAATGAGACAATGTGGTTTTTGTTTCATTGAGAGTGTAAACAATTTTTTTCAGTGTTCTCCAGGAAGCTGAGCTTCTCCAGATAGGAATTCTTTCTCTAAGTGAGACTCAGCTGTTATTCACTGTCACAGTAGCACATATTGGGTGTAAAGCTGCCCTCCAGCTCCAGAAAAGTCATCCTCTAAAAGAAACAAATTTTTTTCGAGAATAAATTTTCTAAAGAGAGCTCCTTCTGTTTGTGACTCCAGCTTCTACACTGTGTGAGTTTGGAATTTTTTTTGAGAACACAATAAATAAATGACTCTCACTTGCCTGGAGCACCTTGCATTTTAGTTTTTCCTTGATAATACAAATCAGAGACATAGTTGACAATTATCCAAGCCTCAACTGGTCATGTCATTAACCTCTGATCAATGGTAAGGGGATTCAATCTTAAAAGCCCTGTTTTAAATCAAGCTGCGTCCTGTGGCTGGTTCTTCCTATTCACTGATTCAAAACTTAATCTAAATTTAGATAATTATATGTTTGTTTTGCTTTCCATCTTCAATCTAGATTCTGTCCTGTGCACTCTTTGCAACCAAATGTTAGAACCAGCACATTGTCCTCAATCTCTTGACCTGTCTGGTTTTGGTTTTCAACCAAGTGTTTTCTTTAATCTCATTATCCTTTGACTTCTGTAATTTCATTTTACCCTGGCTATCCTCTAGCTCTCAAGGATTCATCAGCTTCTCTTCCAGCTGATTCCCATCCTTTTTACAGTGTTTCTATTGATCTCTTGTAAAAGTCTGGGATATTTTTTTCTTTTTAGGTTACCTTTGATGACCTCAGCTGTAAGCACAAACTCACTCATCATCTTTATGATAAAGTCAGTCTGATGATTCTTTGAATCTTCTTCCTTCTTTTTCCTTCAGCTCTGTCTCTTTCTGTTTATCTGCCTGATGTCAAGCCCTCAGAGCTTGAAGGACAACTGCAGTAGGGTCAAGCAGATGATCTTTGGCTTTACTTCTGCTACTAGCATGATTTAGAGGAGCCTCCTCAAATTCTTCATTTTCCACATTGCAGCAATTAGGGTTTCAAAAACTTCTGCTGTAAGTTGATCAAAGTACTCCTCTTTAAAAGTACTGTACTCAAATGTGGCAAAGCTTGAATCCAGCCTTTTTCTTTATATATGAGTTTGTCTAAATGCCTGCCCCTGAGACATTTGGCAAACAAAACAGAAGAGAAATTATATTTGCTTGTCACAAACACAGCAGAACAAGTAAAACAGAAGAAATTTTTGTTGGAGGAATTTTCTCTTCATAATAGATGTATAATGAACAAACATTCTTGTTTTCAGTGGAAAAACAATCAAGGGAACAATTCCACTAATGTAGTCAGAAAAATGAAGAGATCTCTATCTTGATGACAATTTATCTTACTCAGTACCTACTTGAGTTGTTCATGGGTCTATTATTTGAATCAGAAAAAATCTACATAAATTTGTTTTATTTTAAACATTGGAAATAAGTGAGAGCCTCCTCCAGCTCTTGCAGTATATAATATGAAAGGTACATATTTTTTATTATATTTTCATCCAACACACAACATTGTGTGTAAATTGTCTTGACAGAAGAAAACTAGGCTTTGCCAAGTGATTAAAGTCCAGGGGGAAGTAAAGATCATTTGAAACACTATTTGTTCTTAATAGGTGACAATGCTTTGTATTTACAATTAAATAAAGAATGTTCAAGAAACAACAAAAAGAGGTGTTTTAAATGGTGGGGGGAGAAGCAGTGGAAAATCAGAAGAGTTGGTAGTTTTTGAACAAATTGATATTCTTCAAGAAGCTCCTTGCATCAGGTACCTACCCCTGGGGTTTTTTTTTAGTAACTTAAATTCAGCAAATTTTTCTCATCCTGGATAATATCCACCATGACTATGAAACAAGATGTAGTCCATTCAGTACACTTTAGCCTTTCCAGAATTCATTCTTTAGCCACAGGCACTAAAAAACAGTACAGAATAGGGCCTATCAAGTCCAACTTTCTCCTAGTTTACCACTTCATTTTCTCTTGTTGTTGGCCTGGGATTTATCCCAGTGATACTACTTTGTGGGAGTCAACACCTTCACAGCCTTCTAAATTTTCATTCACACTTCACTATAGGAACTACTTTTTCACCAAAAAAAGGATTTCTCCCCAGATTTCTATTTATATCCTGTCCCTTACCCATCTTATTTCCTCAGAACAAGTTTTTATACTCTTTTTTGCTCTGGGTTTTCTGAAGAAAGTTGATAAGAATTTAGTTTGAATGATTGAAATTAGCAAAGTTTTACTAAGACTTGTCTGGTAACCAGTGTGTCTAGTTACAGAGACAAAAGGAATTTCCCTGGCATTTTGAACAGCCACATTTTGGCAGATGTGACTTTCGGGGAGAAGTCAGTCTCACACTCTCAATGTGAAGCAGTTTCAGGCACTATTACACCGATCAAATACTTTCAAAAAAGATAAAGCTAATGGGGCAAAACTATTTCAGTGGAAGGAAAGCTTCCAGCAGCAAGAATTTCCAAGAAGCTGAATAACTGCTGCCCAGCAGCTGCATGGCCCAGCTGCTTCACTAGGCTGTGGGATGGCTGATGGGATCTTGCCAGTTTGCCTTGAGACAAGCTGGCAAGGTGGGTGAGAGCGGAGCCAGGAACGGCTCCAGTTTTCAGTTTTCACAAGATATGAGAAGATGTACCTTAAGAAAGCATACAGAACTAAGTGAATCTGTAGCAAATAGAAAGTTTTGGTAAAATGGAAATTGCAGTATCTTAAATATATTCTCTATCTTACTCGATATGTTTAAAATGGTTGTTTTAAATGAAGACCTACCATCAAATATGGTGCTTTCCACCATGAAATGTTCCATTTAGGAGAATATATTAGATGCATACCCAAGTTTTTCTTGCAAAGGTATATGTTTATGATTTTCTCTGGAAAAATCAACCTTATTCCCATCATATATTTTAAATAGTAATGATTTTGTGTATTTATTATACAGTGATTTCGAAGAAGTGGATGGTCAGTGAACTGTTGTGGGTTTTTCCTGTGCTTTATAACTTTTCATCAGAATGGGACACTGAATACACCCCTTAAACTTAATTATCAAATTGTCATAAAAGAAAGAGAATAAAAATGAGAAAGAAAAGAGGTTATGGATTACTGAGTGAGGGTCCATACTTTAAAGTTTTGGCAAATTTAGATTTCAGTTAAGATATGATTGCACCTTTGTGGTTAAGATTACAAGTATTTTTACACAGGAGGGATTATTTCACCTATAATACTTTGGTAAAAATCATTATCCATAACACCACATTGGAAAAGCACCAATTGTCATTTCTGCTGCCTACAGTTACTGACTAAAATTTTCCTTTCATGGTCTCCAAAATCAAATTAAAAGACAGAAAATTGCCCATTTCATCCCATTTAGATTCCAAAAATACCAGTATAAAGTATTATTTTCTTCAATAGTTCTCACTATTAAAAATGTTGTTAGTTATTTATACCAGTAACTCAGAAAACTTCTCAATATTTTTAAAAATCTGGAATGGAAGTATTCATGCAGCTCATGTAGAAAGTGTGTCTTCATGTAGACTTGTTAGAATACTTATTACATCTCCAGCTAATTAGTGCTGGCACGGAAAATATTAAACATTGCCATCCAGCTCAGAAAAGAGATGTTTATTAAACACTGCTTCCTACCCATAGAGAAGTGAGGATGGTAATAAAAGACTTGCCAAAGTTTTCTTTGACTTATCTAGTAAAGCCTTCAGTCTGGTCATGTCTCTGCAATCTGGACCGTGCATGGACATGTTAAACTTCTGGGCAGCACTCATGGGCTTCCACAAATTACTAAACTGAGTCTGGGGGGAAAAGTGGGCATTAGGGGAGCTAATAAGAAATATTTTTTTTAGCAGAGAATTATAGAAAGTACAATTGTAAGCATGTAATCTTATTATTTTGGGCTTTAAACAAGAAGGAATAAAAATTTGGAGGCTTTGGCTTCAGTTCACTTAAAGATATAGTTTATCAAAGCCAAACAAGGGCCAAGATGGTAACGCTTTCTATCATCCTGTTCCTATTCCTGTTCCTCTTTCAAAATTAACATTTGTTAACTCTGTTTTCAGAAAGCCCAAAATCATACTGCTTTCTTCTGATTAATGAAAAATATTTATTTTCTTTTTGGATGAGCTTTTTTTTTTAATTAATAGCTACTCAAGAAATTAATTAGATTATCCAGAATGGTCTCTTGTTTTTTAGGCAATTTAAACAAGATCCTGTCTGTATAATCCATAAAGAAGAGTGTATTCCTAAATAGTGCATTCTATCATTCTGTGATTCACTAAATGAATCATCATGTATTGTACAAGATGACCACAATGTGACTCCCTACTAATGTTCTTGCTTATAGAAATGTTAATCATAATTGTTATACCAACACTGATGTAACTTTGTGGTTTATCTGGACTGGATAAACAAAGAAAGAAATGCATCTCCCCTAAACCAAAAATGTCTGCCTAGTCTTGATGGGTGTCTGTTGCAAGGGGTTTCTTTTTAAAGTGGGTTTTTATGCGGAAACTTACCAGCTGGGAAGTGAAATCTGAGGACATCTAAACATATCTCAAGATCAGATAACGTAGATCAGATGGAGTCTAGAGCACAAAGGAATAAAAGGACTAGTGGGAGTCCATGAATTCTCATCAGAAATATTTTTACTAATGAATTATCAACTGACTTGTAAAAACAGATGTTATCTGTAGGACCTGAGGACACTGGAAAATGATTGTGCTCATAGGACATACAGAGCAAGTACCTACTCTAAATGAGTTTCTTCTTCACTTACCTTCATATTAGAGTTTATGGTTGATGAGATGATCCGCAATGGAAATGATATGCAATTGCCACAATCAGCTTTTAAACAGTAATTGCATTGTTTTAATTATTAGGGACTCTAAGACATGATCATTCTAGTTTGCTGAGTTTGCTTTTTTCATGTCAATGAGTAAGACGCAAAGGAACTTGGTTGTGTGTCATCACTTCACAGTGCCCTTATTTTACTTTGTAATAGTCATCTGCAAAAATAACGAAAAAAAAAAACCAAAACCAACAAAACCAAACAAAAATAAAAATTACAAAATCTAAAAAAATCAGAGACAGCCCATCACCTGAAAGTTCAGAGAATCATGAACCGTCACTAAGCTTTAGATTACTCAGCCGAAAAATATTTAAACATAAAATAACTTCTATTTTGGTTCATGTAAAATCTAACTTGAGAGTGTACAAAGCATGAAAACTCTCAGGATTAAGATTTGCTGTCTGTCATTTACCAGCTGTATATCTGGTTTTGATTTGCAGTAATCAGACATTTCTCATCATACACTTCTTACTCATTATTTGCATTGTAGGCATGACTTGTAAAGGCTTGCAAAAGGTATTTTGTTTCATGCCTTTAAAATAGATTCCAACATGTTGGGGTTTTTTTTTCACTCTTTTTGTTGTCATGGTTCTGGAAGTCAGAAATGAAAAAACAACCTAAATAAAAAGGGAAGTGCAAGTAGATTAGAAGGCACAGAATGAAAAACAGAAAATAAGACTCTGAAAACAGACCATGGAAATGCCATTTATACCATACCTAATCCAAAACAAGGCAAATATTAGTCAAGATTATAGGTACTGATTCATAACTATCACAATAACAATCACAGACAAGGCCCCTGCTGTGTTAGAGACTGCACAGAAAAATCATCTTGTTCAAAATGCTTCAATCTTAAGATGAAGTGAGTGCAAGAAAAAGAGAAAATTCTATGAAGTGTCCTAAATTCTGGCTCTGGCACACTACCTATTTAATAATTTATATCCACTCTTATTTGAACTTTCTGTTAAAGGTCACTGTCAGGAAGGCTATTACAGGGAGATTCACAGTTATAGTCATTGTCTTCTTGCAAGTGTTGACAGGTGACTTGTTTTAGACAGCAAAGAATTCCTTTCCTCTTTTGTGTTGTTGCAGTAAAGTAAACAGACTGTTGTTTGAGCTAGGTTTGGGGTTTTTTTTCTTTAATTTTGGGATTTGTATGAGTTTCACAGGCAGATGGCCAGAACAACCACAAACCCAGGCTGGAATGCAAAGAGTAAATTTGTTTCATTACCTGGAGGATCGTGAAGCAGCACCAGTGCAGCAGAGACACGCAAGGGGTAGTGCAGGCTTTACATTATCAGATAGCCGAGCACAACAGATCACTTATTAAAGTGAGTTAAAAGATCCAGTATAAGCAAGAAATATTTTCTCCAGTAGGGTAAAGAAACTAAAAACATATTAAAGATAATTTCAAGTCCTAGTCATTATTGAAAAAGCCAAAAAGGTCAAAATCATAAGTGAGTAATTCAAGGTGCATCATAGAAACTCACCAATACAGAATGGGTAAAGCAAAATCATTATAAGTACTTTAAAAATCAAGAAAATGTCACCACAAAATATTACAGGGCATCTCCCCTGAGGGTAAAACACGTGAAAGTCAGAATCAAGGTGATCTATAATAGCCCAGTTAAATTCTCTGCATTTTTCCTGGTTTTCCATTAATTTTGCATTTAATAACCTTATTCTCATAAACTTCCTATTTTTAAAAAGTAGAATTCAGACTTATGAAATTTATATGTATATTCTTTCTCATCCTAAATGATTACCAATTCACCTATTTCTACACTTTCATGATTTGTATTCTTTCTGTGTTTTACACCCATTTCCAAATAAAAATGTATCGTCAGCCAGAAGTAATAAAGTACATGCCACACTAATGATCATAAAATTGAAAATGAAATGTGCTCAAGACTTCAGAAACAGTTTCTTGTGTTTCCTAGTTTGAGATATGATACTACATAGCTTATTTGTGCAAACATAAATAATTGCTTTTCTAAATGTAAATCTAGTTTGCTGTCCTACTAGGATGTTCAGAATAAATCTAGTCAGCTCTTATGAACAAATAAATACATTTGGTCTGTCTGTTACATTGTATCAGAGCCAAAAGAGTATTAAAAAAAAGTCAATCAGCTTTGCATTAAAGAATTCTGTTAATTTTTCAACATTTATTTGCATATCAAATTTTCATCATTTAGAGGTCTTCAAAAAATCAGACATTTCTGTTCTGTATAGGAATAATTCTGTTCCAATTTTATAAAGAAAAAAGACCTACTAGTCATTTTAATCTGAGGTATAAAATTTGTAAACCGATTTCTAAAGAAGGGAAGG